>CM053789.1:614585447-615239822 GCA_028749045.1 Cupressus sempervirens
GAAAGTTTCAGATTTGAAGAGAATAATGAAGATCATTTTTTGCATAATATTTCTTGTGAAAGTCATCCCTTGGTTTGTACACAAGTGGAATATGAGATTTATAAGTTTGAAGAAGATAATAGAAAAGATTAGGTTCAATCTGCAGTGTTAGAATCATTTTCTTTTGTAGAAGATGCCAATTTGAGTATTCTTGATAAATTATGTATTGATCAAAAGGCTGAAACATGTGTTGATGAATATCATTTTAAGTCTAAAGATATGGTTGAAGAAGTGGTTGCAAGTACAAATTCCAAACAAATACCTTTGACGGCTAATGAAGTGTTGCAGCACCATGGAGATGATTCAGAGCTGGATTATATTTTTCTTCATCATGAAATGGAAGCTAATCAAATCTTGATGTTGGCCAAATGTAAGTCTTCTTCTACAACTGATTCGAGTATTGAGATTTTAAATTTGGATGAATTTTTTTCAGAATTGATAGCCACAAAAAGTGATGAAGTTATTCTAGTTCAGTTTGACCCTATGTGCGATGAAGAATCATTATGTTTCAATCTTGGTTTGAAATATGAAATTGGTATCAAAGATGATTGTAGTGAATGTGAGTATGATGCAACATATGTTTTAAAATTATGTGGACATTCAAATTTTTACAATCTCAATTTATCTACTGGGATTCCTTTTAAGAGTGATCACATCAAAAGTTACGAGTGTGAAAATGTTGCAGTTCCATTTTCAGAAGTGTGTGATCATTTTTCTTTTCAACAAAGGATGGTTGGATGTATGAGAAATAATGTGCAGGAGGGTACAAAAAAAATTAGAAGTCTATGATGAGGCATGGTTGTTTGGAAAGTATTTTTGGGTCACTAATTACTTACACTATGGTAATTTTGTTTTCAGAAATAGAGATTTTTCCAGGAGAGCTTGGTTTTGGTTCAGCTTAGAAAAGCATAATACACTTTACCAGAGGGACTCATATTTTTCTTTTCCTATCAATGGCCATGTGTGAGTTTCTCCTGCTTGCTCTTCTTTTGGTGAGGTCTCCTCACCTGTATTTGTAAATGAGCTTTTGTTTCCGCAGTTTTGGTGTGCATAGCTTAGTG
The DNA here is from genome assembly GCA_028749045.1 of Cupressus sempervirens. Classification (NCBI taxonomy): domain Eukaryota; kingdom Viridiplantae; phylum Streptophyta; class Pinopsida; order Cupressales; family Cupressaceae; genus Cupressus; species Cupressus sempervirens. The sequence continues at coordinate 614,586,548 of CM053789.1, forward strand.
TTTCCTACTTTCTCAGTTTTGGTTTTGCCTTACTCCCCTCTGCCCTCCTGACAAGCAATTCTTTGATGGTCTTCTTTGTGCTTAGACTCTGTTACCCAATGGATAGGCACTTGTATTTTGCTAGAGATTCTGAATTCTTTATGCACTTTGCAGCACATAATCCCCATTCAGAGCTAGCTGTAGGTGCACTTTCAGTACACCATTTTAAAAACTTTTAAAGTTGCCTCATATAAAGCATTTCCCAAAAATTGTTCCCAGTATGCTTAACAAAGTTTGTATGAAGGATTGAATTATTTCTGATTTAGATATGCAAATGTGGAAGAAAATAGAAGTCAAAATTCACTTTTCCACCATGGAGAAACACATTTCTAATTTTTCGGAATGGAGAAGCCAACTTGGGATTTTCCACCAAAGGAAAAATGAAGTGTAGTGGAAAACTCATTTTTCATTGCGCCTTTTGCAATCATTTTTAGATTTTCCATTGGAGAAGAAAATGTTTCATTTTCCTCCAAAGGGAGAAGTGTAGTGGAAAATTCATTTTCCACTACGCCTTTCGCAGTCAAAGTTCAGTTTTCCATATGAAGAGAGAAAAGGCAAATCTCAATCCATAATGAAGGTATATGGGGTCTAGCATCAAGATTACTCCAAAATAATAATTTGTGAATCAATCTACATCAAAATTGTGCCCACTACATGGAAATGGAAAATTCATTTTTCACTACGCCTTTCATAGTCAAAGTTCAATTTTCCACAAAAGGGAGAAGACCAAAATTAGATTTCCACTATAAGTATTCCAGAGAATTTCTCCCAAATTTCAGCAAAGAATTAACATTGTAAGCATGCAAGATAACATTTTTGCAGATTGAAGACATGGATTATAGAGCATTGGAAGAAGAATGGCTAGAAACTTTATTTTATTAATTCTGATTTTGTAGCAGTCATATAGAGCAGAATTCAAAAATTTATATCTTTTGACTCATTGATTACTTTTCAAATCGCTCTGGTCAAGATGAAGATAACTAAGTTTAGAAGAACATATCCAAAAATGAGCTCGATCCAACGGTGGAATAAAAAGATATAACCCACAAAAAATGGCCCATTTTTACATGGTAGAACTATTTATTTTGCTGTCCACTCAATGAAGGAAAGATTTTGGATATTGATTTAATATATTTAAATGTCAACAGTTAAAATATAATTTAAATATGTTAATATATATCATTATTAACTTTAAAAGTTAATAAGCATATAAGTTTTCAAAAGGAAAAATATGAGAAGTCGAAGAGACAAGATCAGTTACAGAACTGAAAAGTCACTGGAAGAAACCAAACGGTTGTTGGAGAATGTATTTATTGTAAAACCTTTTCATTTGAAGAGGTTCTTCTTTTGTACAAGAGACAGAGAGCTGGAGTAGGGGGAAGGAACTTAGTTTAATTTGTTTTGCATTTTCATTATGCATGTTAAGAGTTCAAGTTTTTGTAATAGATTGAGCATAAGTTGTGAGCAAATAAAATCTGAGTATTCTTATTTGTGATGTTGAAAGCAACAAAGGTTTTATTCTAAATCATAGCATTTAGTATTTCTCCTTTGATTATTATCAATCATAGTATTGTTATTTTTAGTTTTGGGCATCATCTTCCATCTTGTGTTGAATTATGAATGGGTTGTAGATCAGAGTATTTGTAGACGCTCCTATTACAAGAATTGGGATTATTTAACACTCTCTTTCATTTCATTTTCCAATGCATTTGCATACATAGCATTCACATTGCATTACCAATGTTGAGGAGTTATAGGAAGTGTGAATTCCTAGGGTTGGCTAGGTATAGAACTGAATTCTCTACCCGAGTTAGTTCTGTTTAGGGTTGGCTTGGTTTTCCTCTTTCGTTCTTGGGTTAAGAACATACCCAATTAGTTTAGGAACAAAAAAATTCATTGAATATCATTGATAAGGGAGCTGCACCTTTCAATTCAGAGGAAATCTATCAACCTCATGATAGATTATCCAACTGTTGGTATCAAATTGATTCTCATAGATTCGGGCATTTAAGAGTTACATTAGAAATAACAATCTATTTACCAACATGGTGGATCTTTGTTTCACACAGATAATTCTTTCTCCACCCTTGATTAAATATTTTTGCCTCTTAATCTTGATCATCCAATCTTCTATATAAGAGAGAGTCCTCTCCTCATTTTACATACACACACTCTATGCTATTGTTATGCTACAGGTTTGGAGAGCAATTTTTGAAGAAGGAGTTTGAACACTAAAGCTTTTTGTGGAGAACTTCTATCTTCTTGTCTTCTTCTCTCATGCATCCATGAATTTCATAATGAGGTTTCATCCTTGCATTTTCATATTATTTTAGAGTCATATTTGTTTTCATAGATCAATATTTCATTGTTATTTCCTTTCATAGATTAGATTTCCTTTCTTGCATTTGTTTGCATTATAATCATTTAGATTAGCTTGCATCTTCATTTGCGTTCATATTTTGATCTCTAAATCTCTCGTTTTATGATGTAGTTGTATGGGCACAAACTAGGTCAAATTGAGGGCCTCCATTACAAACCCTTGCACTCCATGAATAGAGAGCTATGAGCCACCATTCAAGACCTCATTCTTGAGAAATCTTGGATATAATGATTCATAGAAGTGTGGTCACATTTTAGACATACACATATAATCCCATTTTTATATATAAGTTTTAACCATACTAGTATATCTAGGAAACTATATAATGTCATGAAACTTACAAAAAAATAAGGTAGTTATAGATTTATACAGAGTATCATAGTAAAATGTATTTTAACAATGAAATATCCCATTAAAACCATAAAAACCCATAGAATTATGCCAATCCTTCAACCCATTATTCCCCTCAACTTAAAAATTGGTTGGTCCTCCAAACAAGATGTAATTCCTAACCCTGGCCTTTAACCTAAAATCTTTTGCAATATTGGACCTTGCTTGTCCTTTCTACTAACTCCAGTAATATCCCCTAGAATCTTTAAGTTGTTCCCAAGCTTGTACTTCAGAACCCACTTCATGTGCATTGACATCTTCATTGATCCCTAATAGTGGATGCATTAGTAAAGGAGGTTGGAACCTAAGTGGAATCCGAAAACTTCCCCTAGTTTATCCCAACATGACATACCATGATGCACGCCTGCTTGCCATAATGAAATTCTAGGGAGAGTGTGGCTCCTTAACTTTTATTTCATAGGGAAGTCTTATCCATCTTTGAATGATTGATCTCTCTGATTCTTGTAACACATTTCCTTACATCTCTTTGAATTCCAAATAAGAAGTTGTCCTAAGAGGATTTATGTGTTTCTCACTATTTCATAATTTATAACTTTGAAAAGTCATCATAATATGTTCATGGATCTTTTGACTCAGGCCTCAAATACAATGGTTCTAACTCCACCACATCTCTATATGGTTTAGCCTATTTTCGTTAGTGATCTCATTTTGAATCTAGCACATAAATTCTTTCAATTGGATATCCTCAACATACATTGAGGGATTTCATTTCCTATCATTAGGAATAACTAAATTATACATATATAGTTCACACAAAAAATTCTTAATGGTTGTAGGAGATTGTTAGAAGGCATAATAAAATTCATTAGTATCGAGGGAAGAATTAAGACATTGAACTATCTGAGTCATCCAATAATTCAACATTTTCTCCTTTAGGGACAAAGTATAGACTTAAGTTGATGGTCTACATTGAAGAAGTTCAGGAATCAAAGTAGTCGATTGAGTGACTTTTTCCTCCAAAACCATAATATTATCTTCTTGATCCAAAAATTCCCTCTATTGATTATTAATAACTCATTTCATACCCTTCTTCTCTTCTAATTGCACAACCTTTTCTATTAAAAATTGCTGGTATAAACTCATTCCTACTACTAGCAACATGGAGAGGTTAGGTGGAATTGATCTTTGATTTTTAACATCTACCCACTTAGAGTCATTATTTCCATTAGTTCCTTCAATAGGAGTTTTATAAGTAGATTCTCCTTTCCATACCACAATGTCTCTTTCAAGATTTTCAGAAGGTGGTTGTTGTAATGAAGAGTCTTCTTCCATTTGTTTTGCAACGTGAACTAAAGTCTCCAATCCTTCACTAGACATTTCCTTAATAAATTTCTCAACAATATTTATAATTACTACAGGAAATTATTCATCCAAGTCTTGAGGATCATTAATTAAACGTTATGCAGGTTCATTTCTAGAAGCAAAAAATCATCATTCTTGGATTCATATACAACTTGAGGGCTTTTCCCTTTCCTTCATGGTGTAGGAGCGCCTAAGAGTTGCTTAATCTATTCAAGTTTTGTTTTTGTTTTGTGTGTGTGCCTCTAGGGAATTTTGGTAGTATTTTTGTTTAAGGTCATGTGGATAATGGTAGGAATGCAATAGGATTTTGTTTGAAGAGTCCTACGACACTTGTAGGTGTAATTAGGGATCACCAAGTTGTAAAGCCTCTTAATTTGCACAAAATTGATGATGATGTCAACGTGAGGTTAGTAGGGTTTAGGATGGGTTAGAGTCATGTTTAAATCATGGTTAATGTCTTTGGTAAGGTTTAATGATAATTGGAGCTCATTTAATTATTTTTGCAAGAAATTGCTAAAAAGATGTAAAAAAGATGTAAAAGATGAATTTTGCAACTTTACAACTTTGAAATGTTGCTCAGACATCATGGTCCAAATGTTGCAATTCACTGAAAAAGATCCTTAAGGGGTAAGTAAGTACCTAACCACCCTACATAAGACATGCCCTAACCTAAGTAAAAGGTTGGACACACATTGTACAGAGAGAAGTTTGAGCAATGAAGATTTGAAGTGGTTTTGTGTGCATTTTTTTGTATAACTTCATGATAGTGAGAAGTTAGAATATTAAAGTTGGCATTGTAACCCATGTACAGAGTAGTATAGATGTTTTCTTGATCCTGTGTGGCATTAATTAGGAGTTTTTTTCGTATTTTATTTCTTTTCATAAATAGTTTTGTTTTGGCACTATCATTGGTTTTGTCCAGGCATTTTGCACAGATGGATTTCTAACTCTCTTTCCCACTGTCCATTCCAAACAACCTCTTAGGAATAGTGAGTAGACTCCATGAACATATATGGTGCAGATGCTTGGGCCCTAAAATGGAGAGGAGATATTTTTAATGTTTTTCTCTAGGCGAGCTTTGTGATGAGCCTAACTAGGGAAGACTAAGTTGTAGACAACATAACTTGACGAGTTGCATAGCTAGACCCAAATTTCCTTTAAGAATTTGAAGAAAATAGTCTTTCCAAGCCCTGGTGAAGAGGGAGTGGTCACACCAACCCATTTACTAGTCTAAAACTTTCCATCTTCTAGAGGAGCTAGTGATAGCTCAAAAACCCAAAAATACTTGAGGGGTTGGCATATGATTCAATAATACCAAGAAAATATATAGGGCTTCTTTGGAATAATTGGGAGAAAATCCCTATTTTCTCAGAGTAGGAGACCTAATTGGGCTAGTAGCCTTTTAGGCCTATTTTATGAAGAATTGGTGAAATTGGATGAAGAGTTGAACTAGGTGGGACTTCAAACACCTCTGGTTGGTTGTATTGAAGTCTTTAAATACACATCCAAACCTCTATAAGGTTAGTTCAAGAATATGGGGGTTACAATCCTTTAAGGTGGTTTACACGTTATAGCTAGTAAAGCAAGAAGGCATCAAGTTTTGTCTTGATTGGTGAATCTTTCTTAGTAGTTGGGTTTGCTAGAGGGACTAGGGGACCCATAGATAGTAAAGGTCCTTTAGGTGTCAAGTGGTGTAGTGAAGAAACCCTATAAGTATTTCAAGAAGACTAGTAGCATGAACTTGTGATTGGTTCATCCGACCTCCCTATCAGATTGGTATTAGAGCCTCAAAAGATTTGGAATGTGGATAAATATTTTAGGTAGAGGAATCAATAGGAGAAAATGCAAAGGTGACAAATAAAGAGTTAGCAAAGAATGTGAATGGAAAAGAGGAAGAAAATAGATTTCTCAAAGATAGATTAATTCAACTAGAGGAAAAGTTGGGTCAAGTGGAAGAAAGGATTGAGGAAGTCAAGGGTAGGGTTAAAGGAAAGAAGAAAGAGGTCTATAGAGGATGAAGAACCTACATTTGATCCTATCCTTACAAAGGAACCATTCTTATAGGAATTGAAAACCATGAGTAGGAAGGAACTTGAAGGAATGCCACCATTCAGTGGGAAGATGGAAGCAAATCTAGTCATGGACTTGATAAAAGGAATGAAAAACCATTTTGACTGTGATGGAATCACTAAGGCATAGAGGGTAAGGGTAGAGAAGTCAAGGCTAAGAGACTTTTCATTGACACGGTGGAAGTTCATCTAGGAAAAGAGAGAAAAAGAAGGTAAGAAACCAATTTCCACTTGGAAGGGAATGGTTATTAAAGTGAGAGAGCCATACATGCCATAGGATTATGAAATTCAATTGCATCAAAAGAGGTAAAGTCTTAGACAGAGGGATCTTGATGTGAAATACTATATTAAGGAATTTGAAAAGCTTTGCATGAGGTCAAATGTATCTAAGGTGAAAGCCTTAAGGTGGATACATATCTAAGTGGTTTGAAATGGAGTATACAAGAAGAGATGACTCTTCTCAATCCCAAAATAGTGCATCAATGTTATCAATTAGCTATCAATATTGAAGACAAGAACAAAAGGAAACATGGTCAGACTTCCATGGGAAGAGGAAGAGGAAGAGACCAAAGAGGTCATAGAGGTGGATACCAAGATAGAGGCACATAATCAAGAAATCAAGGAGAGTATAAATCTATAGAGCATGGGAATGAGACCTCTCCTAGAGGAGGCCATGGAAGAGGCAAAGGAACTCAAAGGGGCTCTAATAAAGGAAGAGCTGTAGAAAGAAGAAACTCATACTTTTCTAGCATGAAGTGCTATAGTTGTGGATAGATTGGTCACCCTACCTATAGATTCCCTAAGAAGGAATATTCTTCAAACACTAAGAAGAGAGTAGCATATGCCAAAGAAGACACATCAAGTGTCAAGTTAGCAAAGATTAGCCATATTGAGTCAGAGATGGGAGACAACTTGTTGTTTAGAAGAGTTCTAATTAGACAACTAGTCAAAGAGGACCCAAAGTAGATAATATCCTTATTCATAATAAGGTGCAAGATACTTGGTAAATTATTTAAGGTTATTATGGATTCAAGTTCCATAGATAACATAATCTCAGAGGAAGTAGTAAAGAAGATCAAGTTGGAGAAGATACCCCATACTAATCCATACAAGGTGAAATGGTTGAATGAGGGGCAAAGTATCCTTGTGAATGAGTAGACATGGGTGAAGTTCTCCATTGGTGGATATAAAGAAAAGTTGATTTGTGATGTGTTTCTTATGGATGCATGCCATCTCCTATTGGGTAGACCATGGAAATATGACAAGGGAGTCATCTATGATGGGAAGGAGAAAACCATTTCTTTCAAGAAGGATGGAAGGCATTTTAAAATAAAGTCACTAGTAGATGAAGAGGAAACACATTCAAAGACCCCCAGTTCCTTATTAAGTAGTGGCAAGGAGTTTGTTAATACTATTCAAAAAGGAGGTGAGGAATATGCTATATTGGTCCAACCCAAAGAAGGAGAGAAGACTATGCATAAAATAATACCAAAAGAAGTACAATACTTGCTTGGAAAGTTCAAGGACATAATGAGTGATGGAGCACCTACAACATTACCTCCTAAAAGGTCTATTATTCATTAGATATAATTTATTCTAGGGGATTCATTATTGAACAAGGTAGCCTACAAAATCACACTAGAGCATAACCAAGAAGTGGCTAGACAAGTGCAAGAGTTGTTAGACCAATGATTGATCAAGAAGAGCATCAACCCATGTTCAGTAATAGTGGTATTGGCATCCAAGAAAGGTTGTAAGTGGAGGATTTTTTAATATTCTAGGGCTATAAATAAGATTTTAATAAAATATGGGTTTCCTATACCTAGGATCAAGGACTTGATGGATTGTATAGGAGGATCTAAGTATTTCACCAAGTTGGACCTCAAGAGTGCCTACCATCATATTAGGATCAAGGAAGAGGATGAGTAGAAGACAACATTCAAGACCACTGAAGAGTTTTATGAGTGGAGAGTTATGCCATTTGGGCTTACAAATGACCCTAGCACATCCATGAGGCTAATGAATGAAGTACTTAAGGATTACACTAGAAGGTTTGTAGTAGTCTACTTGGATGATATATTCATCTTTAGAAAAACAAAGGATGAAAATTTGAAACACTTGGAGGTTGTACTCAAAAGATTTCAAGAAGAGGAATTTTTTATCAATTTAGAAAAGTGTGAATTCCTCAAAGAACTTGTGTATTTGGGATTTATTCTATCCCAAGGTTCATTGAAGATGGAACCAAGCAAGGTGGAAGCTATCTTGAACTGGCCAACACCAACAACAAGGATAGAGGTAAGGAGTTTTCATGGGTTAGCCAAATTCTACAGAATGTTTATAAGAAACTTTAGTGGTATTTGTGCACCAGTGTTAGACATCATCAAGGGTGGATTAAAGACCAAGTTCAAATGGATTCTTGAAGAAAATAAAGCTTTTGAAAATTTGAATCAAGAAGCCACTACCCAACCTATCCTCTTGTTACCTAGTTTTGATAAATTGTTCACATTGGAGTGTGATACAAGTGAGATTGGAGCCAGAGGGGTATTGAGCGAAGAAGGCATACCTATAGCTTTTGTTAGTGAAAATACCAATGAAGCCAAGAAGTAATATGTTTATGATTTGGAGTTATATTCTCTAGTGTAGTCACTTATGAAGTGGAGACATTACCTTATACCTATGGAGTTTTTGGTGTTTACAAATAACAAGAAAGGATAGTTGAACAAAGTGAAAGGTCCACTAAGTAAAAGGATGTTGATAGTCCAAGAAATACAACTTCACGATATTGAGATAGAGAGTTTTAAGGACCTCTATAGAGATGATCAAGACTTATTTGAAGCATATAAGGTACGTTCTTATTTCCAAAACCATTTTCATAGTCAATTCTTAGAATATGCACTACAAAGTGGACTTTTGTTTGAAGGGAATCAGTTATGTGTTCCTCAAGGTTCCATGAGAGAGAACCTCATCCAAGAGAGGAATAATGGTAGTCTCAGTGGCCATTTTGGTATCAATAAAACAATAGGGTTGGTACAAATATTTTATTATTGACCCAAGTTACCAAGGGATGTCAGGAGATGTGTGGAACAATGTGTGGTGTGTATGAAAGCCAAATGGGGGGCTAGTAATATAGGTTTGTACCAACCATTACCTATTACCAATAGACCATGAGAGTGTATTAACATGTATTTTGTGGTTGGTCTTCCCAAGATCAAGATAGGGTTGGATAGTGTTTATGTGATGGTAGATAGATTTAGTAAAATGAGTCATTTCTTTCCTTGCAAGACCACCCATGATGCTAGTTAGATTGTTCATCTCTTCTTAAAGGAGGTTGTAAGTATACATAGGCTACCCCTAAGTGTAGTATCTGATAGAGATGTTAAGTTTATAGGTCATTTTTGGAAGACTCTATGGAGTAGACTGGATATTAATTTGTCTTTTGGTTCATCTTACCATCCTCGAATAGATGGTCAAACTAAGGTGATCAATAGAGTGTTAGGTAACCTTCTGAGATGCCTAACCAAGGAATATGGTCAAACATGGGAATTAGTCATCCCACAAGCTGAGTATTCCTCTAATGATAGTGTGAATAGGACCATAGGAAGGATTCCTTTTGAGATAGTCTATGGTATGTACCCAAGAGGTGTGTGTGAACTCATAGGTTTAGGAGCCATGGAGTATAGAAGTGGACATGCAAAAGATTTCTCCCAAACAATGAAGGAGATACAAGAGTAGGTGAAGGAGACTATAACAAAGGCTACTCACAAGTTGAAGACTAAAGTGGATATGTTAATGAGAGATTTATAGTTTGAAGTAGGAGATTATGTTATGGTCCACCTAAAAAACTCTAGGTTGTAGAAAGGAATACTGACTAAGTTGCAAATGAAGAGAGTAGGAGCATGCAAAGTGTTAGCCAAATATGGAAAAAATGCACATAAGGTGTAAATTCTTGTAGATTTAAGTATTTCACCAACGCTCAATGTGTCTAACTTAGTAAAATTAAAAGGAACATTATTGAAGATGAGGCAAAATAGCAAGGAGATATTGGAGGATGTGAGTACTAAAGTTTTACCTACCAAAGATAAGATCAATTCAAAGAGAACCTTGGAATATAGGGTGAAGAAATCAAATAGACACAAGATATATATGAAGCATCTAATACAGTGGAAGGAGCAATAAGAATATGAAGTTACATGGGTAGAGGAAGGTAATTTCAAGAAGCTAGGCATTGATTTGTCTCTAATTTCTCCTCATATTCCTTGAAAGTCGTGTAGAGGGGGAGAATGGTGTAGGAGCACCTAAGGGTTGTTTAATTAATTGAAGTTTTCTTTTTGTTTTGTGCATGTACCTCTAGGGAATTTTGGTAGTATTTTTTTTGGTCATGTGGACCATGGTATGAGTGCAATAGGGTTTAGTTTGAAGAGTCTTAGGACACTTGTAGGTGCAATTAGGGATCAACAAGTTGTAAAGCCTCCTGATTTGCACAAAGTTGATGATGATGTTAGCATGAGGTTAGTAGGGTCTAGCATGGGTTAGAACCATGTTTCAATCATGGTAAAGGTCTTCAAAAAAGTTTAATGAGAATTGGAACTCATTTAGTTGGTTTTGCAAGAAATTTCCAAAAAGATGTAAAAGATGGATTTTGCAACTTTACAAATTTGAAATATTGCTCGGACAACATGGTCCAAATGTTGCAACTCGCTGATAAAGAGACCTAAGGTGTAAGTAACTACCTAAAAAACATACATAAGACATGGCCTAACCTAAGTATGGGGTTGGACACCCATTGTACAGAGAGAAGTTTGGGCAATGATGATTTGAAGTGGGTTTGTGTGCATTTTCTATGTAATTCATAACAATGGGTAGTTAGAAGATTGAATTTGGCACTATAATTTATGTATGGAGTAGTTTCAATATTTTCTTGATCCTATGTGGAATTAATTAGCAATTTTGTTCATATTTTCTTTCTTTTTGTAAATAGTTTTGTTTTGGCATTGTCACTAGTTCTATCTAGGTAGTTTACAAAGATGGAATTCTAACTCTCTTTCCCATCATCCATTCTGAACAACCTCTTAGGAATAGTGAGTGGATTCAATGTGTATGTATGGTCTAGAAGCTTGGGCTCTAAAATGGAGAGGAGATATTTTTAATTTCATTCCAGAGGCAAGCCTGTGGTGAGCATGACTAGGGAAGACTAAGTTGTAGAAAACATAAATTGTAGAGGTGCATAGCTAGAACTAAAATTCCTTTAGAAATTTGAAGATAGGAGTCTTTCTAAGTTTGGGTGAAGAGAGAACAGTTGTACCAATCCATTTACTAGCATAACTTTCCAACTTGAAGAGGATCCAATGAGAGCCCAAAACCCCTTAATTTTACTCAATTTGAGTTAGGGTATTGTATGGAAGGTGGGGACCCCAAGACCCAAAAAATACTTGAGGGGTTGGAATATGATTCAAAAATCCCATGAAATGATATAGGGTTTCTTTGGAAGAATGAGGAGAAAATCCCTATTTTCTTGGAGTAGGAGACCTAATTGGGCTAGTAGCCTTTTAGGCTTGTTTTATGTAGAGTTGGTGAAATAAGATGAAGATTTGAACTAGGTGGGACTCCTAACACCCCTAGTTTGTTGCATTAAAGTCTTTAAAGAAGCCTCCACATATTTGTAAGGTTTGCTCAAGAATATGGAGGTTACAAGCCTTTAAGTTGTTTTAAGGGCTATGGCTAGTAAAGCAAGAAGGCATAAAGTTTTGGCTTGATTGGTGAATATTTCTTAGTAGTTGGGTTGGCTAAAGAGACCAGGGGATTCATAGATAGTCAAGTTCCTATAGGTTTCAAGTGGTGCAGTGAAGAAACCCTATAAATCTTTCAAGAATACTAGTAGCATGAACCAGTGAGTGGTTAATCCAACCTCCCTATCACTTTGGATCACAAATTTACCATGCCCTAAATCACTATCATTGTTGTCATTCCCAATGTAAACAACATCCTCCTAGTACTGGGTAGGATTCTGTGGTTTACTTCCCAAATATTTTCCTAATTCTTCTAATTTATCATGCTTAGGAATTTCTTCATCATGTTTAGGGATATTAGTTTGAGGAATGCTATCTATAGGGGTATTTATTGAAACATAGTTTTTAGAAATGCTCTCACTCCTCCTCACATGTCTTTCAATTGGAGTTATAGATACCTTCTTCCTTTTCCTTGAAGATTCTTCTTTGGCATATGTTTCAAGAGCTCCTTCTATAATCTCTTTTTCTTAATAGAAGGTGAGGGATTGAAAAAATTATCATGAACATCACATGACTCTTGTATGTGATTTGGGTTAACTTCTTCTTGCTCTTGAACTAGTTCACTTTCAACCCTATGTGTAGAAAACCTAGCTTTTATTCTAGCTTTGAATTGAGGTGAAGTGGGGTTTCCTTGAACATATTTTTCCTTCCCTTTTTCCTTTTTAGAGATGGATGGTGATTTATCTACTATTTTCTCATTTTTCCACCTAGATGAGGGTTTATCTGACACTTTATGCTTTACAACTTTTACAGTTCCAATTGAAGTAACAACCCTTCTTCCTAATCTTGAGCTGATAGGTCCTTCAAATTTTAGGTAAAACTCATCCATCAACAAGAAATCATCCCAAGAGATAATAGAAATATGTCCTAAAGCCATATTTACTATCAATTTAATCAAAAAATGATGTGAGATTGAGTTAGGCTTATCTTCTTGCAAATATACAACCCATGCAATGACTGATGCTTGAACTCACATGTAATGTATTTCATGATATCAAGGGCACATTGATTATAGGGTTCTTGTACATAAAGCCTCTTGGTTCCTTGCTTCCTATTCACTTATAATTGCCCATATGTGTGTAAGATGAATTGGGCCCTCATACGTGGATCCATATCTTCTTCAAAAATTTGTCCTTCTAGTGGTAACTTTGAGACTTGTCATGCCCAAACTATGAGGCAAAAACACAAACATTTTTTTTAAAAAAATTATTAATTAGAATGCTCTAAATTTGATAAGGTTATAATCATAGTTTAAGTAAAGGTTCTCTACATTATGTCTTAAGTTTATAATCATCGTTAAGATTTGAATTTTTGTTATTAGGATGATATCGACATTTGTTACGTTACTACATAATTATACTTAATTTAAATTGCTTTAATTAGAATCTAATTTTTAATAATTACTAACCAATTCTCGATTAAAACTAACAAAATTACATTTAAATAAATATTTAGAATACTAACTAAAAACATAAACTAACTTTACAAACAACAATGAAAATCTAAAAACAACTTAAATAAAATACTTTATTAAATTTAAATTTAATTAAATAACAAGTAACTAAATTTAACTAATCATTAAATTAAAACTAATTAAAAAATATATATCTAAAATTTACAAACTTTAACAATACAACTATCTTAACATAATAAATAACTATCTAAATCTTACTATCAATATATGACCAACTTAAAACTTTGTTAATTAAACTAACATCTCATAACTAACACAAATCTAAACTTAATTAGATTTAAAACTAACTAACTTTAATAAATACTAACATCTAACCTAACACTAACTAAAATTAAATTAAATTAAAAAAAATGATACTTAAACTAAACTACTAAACCTAACTCAGTCATAACTCCCTACACTTAGCAATGTACAAAAGGGCAAGGACTGGAGTGCTGCCGAAGCACTGATTGGGCACACCATGGGCTAGCACACCTACCCATAAGGTACAGGCAATCCCCAAAGTGGGGACTTAGGGAAAAAATCTTGCTAATAAAATAAACAATTTTTGTTAAATGCCATCCCATCCATACTTTGAGATGAGCGCGCCAAGTTTGAAGGAAAAAGGTATGGGTGATGTCACCCTAAGTTAATGCACTAACTATGCTGCTTATCTTTTAAAAACAAAACTCATTCAAGTCCATCTTCTGACTGATGCCTAAACAAGAAGATGGATTAAACCATAAAGTAAATTTGGTGAGAAAAAATATATTTGTTTAAGTAAAACCTTTTTACATACATAACCAAAACTGATGCCAAGATGGAGGTTAAATGAAAAAAGTTTATTAGGTAAGAATAGATATTAGGATAATTTAATATGATAAAAGTTTTTTTTGAATTGTTATATTTATTTATAAGTTGATTAAATTATATTGATATTTTCAAATAGAATATAAAAAGAATCTTTAAAAGATTCTCTGTTGTCCAAGACCATATAATTGTTTTCTCCCATACAAAAGGCATATATTTTTTACTCTCTTGAAACACATGTTTTTTTGAAAAATTTTCTAAGTATAGATTTACAAGGCAATGTATTGTTTTTTTTTTTTCAAGGTGTATTTTTATTTGAATAGATTTAAACTTTGATACAATAGTTTATGTCACATTAACAGCATATTAATTTGATCTCCTATACAACTTGAATTGAAACATATCAAGCTTAGTCATTATTTTCTTTCCTTAACATAATTTTCATTTTGAACATATAAGGAAACTTGAAAATTTTGTCTAATTAAATCAACATCATTTCCATCTATTTTTGATGTGCATCCATCTAATTTAAAATTATGATTGAAACACATGATAAACAATTATACTCAGTCACCAATTTTATTGGCAAACCTGATTCAAAGGCTCAGTCGGGAAAGAACCAGGAAGAAAACTTGGCGTCGTTGCCATTACAACATAGTTTGAAATACAAATTACATAGGATTTCAATCCCAAATTACAAAAATTTAATTGAATTTTCTTCATGACCCTCATCAAGGGATTCATAACAATTTTTGCAACACATTTCTAGAACCATAGAGGGAACAGAATCTGATCAAGTGACAACAAGCATGACCAAGAAATAATTCAAACATGCATATTCATACAAGGTTATCACAATAGGATTCACAATGAATAAAAAATAGGGAAAGATGGATTTTTCCAACAGGAGATGTCAGACACAACACCAAACCAGGTGCCCAATCGGGGCTATAAATCAAGAACTTCCATTCTTCCATTCTTACATGCCAAAACTCATACATGGTTTGTGCTGATAGGTAGGGGCCCATAACACCCTACCCTCTCTCCCTCTTCTCATCCTAAGAAGATACTCTACACTGTTGGAGTCCAACTAAAAGGACCTTTCCCAAAATTGGCCACTTCTGCCCTCTCTAAGGGCGAGTAATGCCAAAACACCCATACAAAAAAACTTTGAAATTAAAATAGAAACATGAAAAGAAATCATTCAAAAACATGGTTTTCAAATCTTCCCAACATACCCACAATCATACAAGCATTCAAACATCAACAAGGTAGCATAAGCATGAGAAAAACATGAAAATCTAAACAAGGGAGATGAGAATTCCTACCTGCACAAAGAGGTAATGGAAAATGAACAAGTTTGAGTAGAGTTTTTCCCTCCCTTGCTTCCATCTTCCAAGACTCCTCTCTAAATGTAGAGATTGGGTAACAACCTCTACTAGTCCAAGAAGGGCCTCTAAATAAGCCTCAAACTCAACCACCAAAGGGGTCAATAACTTCACCCACCCACCTACAAATCTAGAAGCTCCTAACTTAACCCACACTATGGTTAATCACTAAATGGAGGTGAGGTGAGGTGAGGCAACTCATGGTAGCCATAGTCAATTTTCGCACAAAGGAAAAAAAAGACTTTTTGAGTGACCTCAAAAGTCAATAAAAGGGGCTTGGGGGTTGGAAAAGACCCCCAATCCATACCCATACCCCTTGGGTATAAAAATTTCATGTTTTAAGCCTTAGGAATAGGTTTAGAGCCAAACAAAAGCTAGGAATAAAATAGGACCATCTAACAACTCTAGAAAAGAATATTAAGCACTAATATGAATTAAGGGATAACTAACCTCGATTAAGAACCAAATTAGCAAATTGACACTAACTTAAACCAACCTAGGTCCAAAGGTTACATAGCTAACCCTAATTTGCACACTGAAGAACATAAACAATTCATGAGTGTCAAGTGACACTAAAAGAACATAGTTACGAACATTAACATTTACTGATCACATAAGGATACATACATACATCTCAATTTTAATTTAATTACGAACAACAAGGTTTCCAAAATTAGCACATAGAGATCAATTCTGTTCCTCCGTCAGGTTTCTCGGCTAAAATATCTTGCACACTCATTGCACACATCAGTAGTCCCAAAAAATACATGCACATATGTAAATACGTATCAGGAAGTCACATAAGTTAAAACATAAATCTTCCGAATCAATTAGGGTTTCTCTCTTCCTACTCATATTCTTAATCATTAAAATCTCTTAATCAAAGTGTTAATCCTGCATTTACTTATTCGTCAACATACATGTTCATTAAGCATTAAATGACGAACTCAAATATTTGAAAGTAACATCACACAACATAAAATAATATAATATGTTCAAGCATCAGATAATGTCTCGACATCTCGAGTTGTGAGTATCAAAATAATAAAGTAACAACTAAGGCTACGAAGGGTCGGGGTGAGGCCTCACAAGACTTTAGATATTATCTCATGACTACATTCAACCCTGAGATCTTTTACCATGGCTACCCCATTACTCAAAAAATTCATAACTTGGAAAGCAACTTTATCATCCCAAGCCATGAGATTATGAAAATATTGGAGCATACCTTGATGTTCAAATAGTAGACAAAAAACATTGTCTTGGAGAATGATGTTATGAACTATGGGTTCATGACATATCAAGCCACCCCCCTTGATTATACTATCAAAATGCCAAAATGTAAACTTCCACACTCAAAGAACAAATGCAGGTGTATAGAGATAAATTTGAGATTTTTAGAGCATGTTTTTTCAGAGACAATAGAGAACAAAAAGGTTTAAATCTTTTGGGAAAACAACATGCCATATAATAATGTCATAACATCATTAAAATTTTACCTTTCATCCTCACTTTATTCCATAAATGCAGTTTATGCATGTACTTTCCAAAAGGGAGGCAAGTGCCACATTGGCTTAATAAGTGTAAAGGGAATGAAATGACATATCTTCAAATAATTACTCAAATTATGATATACTACATATCAAATAATCATAATATTTATATGCAAAAAAATGTAACACACAATTCTTCCCACCCCAACTTGAAAAAAGGTATGGGTCCCATCATACAATGTGAGTAAAGAATGAAACAACATACAAATGTAAATGTATGAATTTAAAGGTAATAAATAAGGATGGAAGAATGCATGGTACAAACTTGTACAATGGGTTGAAAAATTGTGTCACTACATACATGATGTGAAAGCCAAAAATGAGATGGATGGGTGAGAGAAAATGAAGGTGTAAAATATTTACTATGGAAAAAGTGATGATCTATTATGAACTTTGATTAGATTCAAAGTAATGGGAAACCTTGAGTGGGAGACGTAGGTACCATTTCTGTAGGAGAACATGTAAACGAAAACTATTGCAAGAAATCTTCTCTAGTCTATAGTTTATTGCAGATTTTGAGTTGATGCCCATTGAACAAAAGTTGGAACTGAATATGATCAATTTTTTCCAACTGTAATGCTCCATTATCATACACTTCCTTGATTTCATATGTTCCTTACCATCTAGTTTGGAACTTCATTGTATTATGTTGATACCTTGAATCAAAGAGAAGTGAACAATTATGCACACTAAATTGCTTATCCTTAATAAATTTATCATGTCATTTCTTGCATTGCATTTAAATTAATTCAATATTATGTAATGCACATTTCCAAAAATCATCAAGTCCATTCAACTACAGGATGCATTCTTGTTGAGCATGGAGATCTATATTGAGGTCCAATGTAGTGTGAAGTGTTTTGTGCTCAAACTCAATTGGCATCACAACTATTTTCCATAGACTAATTCAAAATAATTAAATCTTGTTCTTGTCTTCCATGTTGTTCTATATACTTATAATGCCTCTAGAAGCTTGGTTTCCTAGTCCTTCTTATTTATTTGAATAATTTTTGTCAAGATGGCTTTTAACTCCCTATTTGTTATCTCATCTTTTTGATTAGCTTATGGATAGTAAGGAGAATATTTACCATGTCAAATGGTATATTGAGTCATGAGTGTAGTGATCAGATTTGATGTGAATTGGGCATCTTGTTTAGTCATTATCTCTCTAAAGACTCCAAATCATGTAAAGATAAATTCATATAAGAATTCTGCAACATTGTTATCCCTATCAAGTTTCATAGGTTCCACCTTAGCCCATTTAGTAACATAATTAGTATGGACCAAAATATAAGATTTACCTTTTGATAGAGGATTAATTGGTCCAACAAAATATATTCCCCATTTATCAAATGGTGTAACAACTAATTGTGGTTTTAGGGTCATTTCATCTAATTTTTTTGGTCTTCCCATACATTGACATATGTCACACTTCTTTGTGTATTTGATTGCATCCTTGTATAAAGTTGACCAATAGTATCTAGTTATTAGGATCTTGAATGATGTCCTTTTATCTCCAAAATATCCTCAACATGGCTCATCATGACAGGCTCGTAGAATATCATAAGTTTCATCTTCTATGAGACATATGTACATAACTTGATTAGGTTTAGTATAAAACATGTGACCAAATATCCAAGAAAAATTAAAACTCTTTTCAGCTATAAGTCTTTTATTCTTAGAAGAGAAATGACCTAGATTTCTCCCTATAGTGAGATAATTGGCACTATTAGCATATTGTGGATTATGTGTTATTAAAGAGAATAAGTTTTCATCTATGAAATTATCATCAATAATTGTAGGATCATCAAGGACCTATATTCTTGAAAGGAAATCTGCCACAATATTAGCCTTTCCTTGTTTGTCTATTACTTTATATAAAATTCATTCATAAGCAATAACCAATGTACTAGTCTTCTTGAAATATCTTGTTTATTTATGAGGTACTTGATTGCAAAATTGTTAGCGTGCACAAAGATTTTAGATCCAATGATATAATGTCTAAACTTGTTAAGAGCATAAATCACAACTAACAATTCCTTTTTTGTGATAGTGTAGTTCAGTTCTACTCCTTATATATTTTTACTAGTATAATAGATAACATATTCTACAGGCCCTTTTTTTTACCCTAACACAACTCCTATAACATAATCTAAAGCATCAATATGAATATGGAATAGAATTTTCCAATTGGGACCTCTGAGTATAGGTGCTTTAGTCAACACATCCTTAAGGTGCTAAAATGATTTGTCACATTCTAAACTCCAAGAAAATTCAAAATCTTTCTTTAACCAATCATATAGTGGAGCTTCTATTTGGCTAAAATCTTTCATGAATCTCCTATCATAACCAACATAACCTAGAAAGCTTCTAACATCCTTTTTCTTTGTAGATGTAGGTAGAGTGCTAATCACCTCTATCTTCTAAGGATCAACTTTAATGCCACTTGAAGAAATATAGTGACCTAGAATACAACTCCTTTCTTTATCATCATTTAACATTTTTGGTTGTTTAATGAAATTTTGTGTTCTTGAAAACTTTTCAAAAATTTATCCATATTAGATTTAACTTCATCAAAATTAGCCATAAAAAGTGAAATCATCCATATAGATTTCCATACAATTAGTGGACATGTCAGAGAAAATACTTATTATTGCTCATTAAAAGGTAGCAGGAGCATTACACAATCCAAAGGGTAATATTGAATAAGAAAATGTGCCCCAGGAATAGGTGAATGTTGTCTTTTCCTGATCTTCTGATGCTATTTGTATATGATTATACCCACTGAATCCATCCAAGAAAGAGAAATACTTCTTCCCAGCCAATTTGTCAAGAACTTGATCAATGAAAGGTAAGGGAAAATGATCCTTTTTAGTTCATGTATTAAGTTCCCTATGATCCAAACATACTCGCCATTTACCCCCTCTTTTGAGACATAATTACCAAGGTTGAGACTCATTGACTATCAGAAATAGGATAGATGAATCCAACACTAATAAGTTTTTGGAGTTCAATTTTTACAATATCATGTAATGTAGGATTGACTCTTCATTATGGTTATATGATAGGATTGAATTTAGGTGTAAGGTAAATACTATGAGTACAAATTTTTGGTTCTAGTCCTTTCATGTATGTGTAATCCTAGGAAAATTCTTTTTGGTTTTCCTATAGCAGCTTAAGCATACTTTCAAAATTGTCAAAAGTAAGATTATTACTAATTTTGATCTCCTTTTATGGGATAACTTCAACCCTAGTGACTTTATCAACCATATCTAACTCATTGAAGTTAGAAGACTTAATTTCATGAAGTAACAAGGTATGAAGGTATTTAGTGGCTATAGGAAAACTAGGTGTATATTTAGGAGGAAGCCTTGTCTGATATGAACAATTATGGTCAATAAATAGAGTGAAATCTTCACCATATTCTTTGAACATGATGGCTATGAGGATATCATCATCATTCTGAGGAATTATAAAGGGGTTTCTTTCAATAATCATGATTTGAATTAATGATTTTACCTTAGGTTCATCATCTCCTAAATTAGGCCACACAACTTGATTGTCTTGCAAGAGTGGTTTATCAAGAGAATATGAGGCCAACTTCTTAATAGTGGATCCATTAGAGATGGTCATTTTTCCTCATCTACAAGAAATACAAGCATTTTTTGTGGCTAACCAATATCATCCTAGGATAATAGGATAAAATCCTAAAGTTTTTTTAGGTTATAAAATGAATAAACCCACTAGATACTCCCAAGAATCCAAGGTAACTATGACATCCTCTATCATGCAATTAGGTTAATTGTAGAACTCTCAGCAAGCTAAAGTATGGTAGGGGTTTCTCTAATACCAATGATATTAAGGTAGAGAAGTAACTCCCTATTCATGACATTAATAGATGAACCTAAGCCAATCAAAGTATTTTGTACCTATATTCCATTGATTTGTACTATGACAACTAGGCTTCCTAGATTAGAAAATTTTGGAATTATTCATTTATTCAACATAAGGTCAAATAAATGATCCATGACATGGATAGTTTGGGGGTCCTTACACTTTCTACTAGGTTTTTTAATACATGCTTCTTTAATAGCTTTAGTATATGCTAGAATTTCCTTGAGGGCATCTAGCAATAGGATTTTGACTATCATTTGTTTCAATTGAGTGAGAAATTATCTTGTAGAAAGATTTTTAGGAGGAATTGATAATTGAGCAAGTATTTGTAGAAATGGTGGTGAATTAGCTATAGGAGGTTGTGATGGAACTAGAAGGGATTCTTCATTTGAGAATTCCTCAAAAGTAACCTAGACTTTCCTAATTTGGAAGAGTTGTTCCAGACCTAAGGTTTATATTATTGATTGAATAGGTTTGTTGCTAAGTATCATTGGAAGAATATACTTTCTTTTGAGAAGTCACATTATTTGGATTTGGTGTTGGCTGAGTAGGTAATTGAGTTTTTTTGGGTGGATGGTTATTGGATACATGAGGATGTGACATCAAATCTTGTTTCTGAGGTTGTGTCAAGGAATTATACTATTTATTAGGCCACTACTGAGATGACTATTGCTAGTTATTTTGTAAGTCTTTCCATTGATTGAATTGAAGCTTCCAATTTTGATCAGGCTTTTGCCAAGTTTTATATTATGGAGGGGCTTGTTAGTTTGAATATTTCCATTGGTTAGGTGGAGGATATTTCCAAGATTGGTTATTCCACATAGGTTGAGACTAAGGATACCAAGAAGGATGCTAGTGGTTTGGGTTTGAAAAATTAAGATTCTACCATTGATTATTAAAATTCCCAAAATTCTAGAGAGGGTCTTGACAGAAAACTTGTCTTTGATCCCATGGTCTCCTTTGAGAATGTATAGTATATCTCCATTGTCATCAATTGTTTTTAACTCTAGTGACATCTATTATGGTTGAGTCTCTAAACTAGTAATCATTTTACACTGCAATTCCTCTTCTTGTCTTGACAATGAAAGTAAAACTCAGATAAAATAGCATCAACTTCTTCATCTTTTCTTTGAGCTTGCATTATATCCAAGTGGGTTACAAAATTATTAATAGTGTCTTGCTTGAAATTAGATAAAAAAATTTGAAAGATCTATTTTTGATACACCTACTCCACCAATATTCAAGAAATTAGAATGAATTCATCTTCCTTTCTTTACATTAGCCCTTGAGTAATTATTACAAAATATTTTGATATCCTCCAATGTAATTTGTGTAATATCTCTTCCAACCATAAGATCTAAAGCTTGCACACAAGTTTCCTCTACACCCCTTAAGAAAAGATGCTTATGAGATTACTCATTTAGTTGATGTTTTAGATTATTGTAAAAGAAATTTTTGAAGGGACCCAAAACCCTATACAAAAAACTAAAGATAAACATTAAAGCACCACCAGGTTTTACAAGGACTTGAAACTTAAAGTTAAATAACATCCAAACTAGGTTTTATAGGGACTTGAAACCAAGAGTTTAAACCGTAAAAAATGACTAGGTTTTACAAGGACCTAGAACCTAGAGTTTTAAACATACTAGAAATTAAAAGAAAAAACTAGAAAAACTACCCAAACTAGTAACTAGCACACCCAATCCACAACCATCAACTACAATAGCTCCTTGATAATGTTCACCACCTCATTACCTACTTTTGGAGTACTCTAGATGATGTCAGTTGGAGAAAGAATAGGAGCCTCAAGAGCCTCAACAACCTTTTTCCTTGTGCTTTTTTTGGTTCTTTTACTAGGTCCACTAGGACTCCCCACTCCAACATTACCAAGACACATAATCTCTTCATTACTCTTCTTTCCTAAACTAGTTGCCATAGCACAAGGATTGGAAGTGACTTGTTCCATTTTTTGGCCACTTTCCTTTATAAGGTGATGAAGCTCCTATTTGTACTCTTTAAGTTTAGCAGGTATGTTACCAATTCACACTTTTAGCTAGGTTCTCTTAGCATGTTCAACATCCAAATCTCTCCACATAATCCCCATTTTCTTCTTGAGAATGATTAATTCATTATACAAAAATGAATCACCATGAAGAGAAGTCTCTACCTTAAGCTTAATAGTGTAAAGGAAGGAAAGCTTAGCATCATGGGAGTCATCCCTCTCATCAACCACATTCCTAGGCTTAGAGGTAGTCATAGTATTAATCTAGGTATCAGTATTAATGTCCATATTCTCCATCCTTTCCTTGCTTACACCTTTACTCTAGCTATTATCCTTACCAACAAGGTCTTTATCTTCATTCTCATTTCATGTTTCCTCCTCCATTTTCTCCTCACTAGCATTAAAAGAAGGGAGATCACTTTGTTTATCATCATCCTCCTGAAGGGCTTCTGACCCTACATTCGAGTTTTCATTTCTATCTTGACTTACCTCCACATTTTATTTACTAGTAGACACCCCTTTACTCCTAGAGTAACCATCTAGGTTAGAACTAAAATCCTCATTTTTGTTTTCTCATCATTGTTCATTTCCATTTTCTCATTAGTGTTCGAGTTCTTAGACTTCTTAATTTCCTCAACATATTTCTTAGTCCTTTCTTGTTTTAAACCTTCTTGCTAACACTAGCCCCTTCTTCCACCTTAATTCTCTTAGGGTGGGTCTCACTTCTAGTTCCTTTCCTTTTCACATGAATTGGAGAGGGCTTTATAGCCTTACTTTTACAAAAATTTTCAATAAGTAAAACTAAACCTTCATGGAGCATAGGATGAGAATCTTTCTTTCTATGTGCATCTAGGCTAAGAAGCAGAGAGTGTTTTAGAAAAAATGGGAAGGAAATCCTATCTTTGTGCCTAAAATGATTTAGGAAAAAAAAGTGAAATTTGTGGACTCTTTTAGCCCTACCATCAAGAATAAAATACTCATGGATACAAGATAACACATCCCTCTAGATAACTTTAATTTGTTTGAATTCATAGAAATCCCCATTTTTCTCTAGATTCTTCTCTTCAACTTTCATCTTTAGAAATTTCTTGAAGGTCGCATTGGAGATCCTAGTCCCCTTAGTAAATTTTATCTCTTCCATAGGAAGCCCTGTAACCTCAATAATAAATTCTTTAGTTCATTTCATCATGAATCCATGCAAAGCTACCCTATCTTCAAACCAATTTTTGAAGAACGCTTCTATAATGTGAGGTTTGTACCCATGGAGTCACTCCAAGTAGGTCATCACATTTCCTTTTTGCAATATTTACCACATAGAGGCCTTAGCCTTCCAAGACTAGCAATTGCTTGGCTCTTGCTTTCTAGGTTCCCTGCCCATCTCAAAAACTTGAAAATCTTTGTAGAACACCAAAGTAGCACAACCCAAAAAAGGTAATAAAGTATTGAAGATTATAGAAGAGCTAATAACTATACTTACATGCCAAATTCAAATCATAATAGTACAAAGGTACTTCCTAGGGACTCTCAAAGTGTGCTCCATAAACCAACCACTCTTCTTCATAAATTTTGCAATCTTAGGAAATCTTTCCTTCTCTAGCATGTATCATGTCATTATTAACAATCACCATTAGCTCTACATTCTTTCATAGGTCAGCATGCCACCTCAACTTTCTTTCCTGAAAGATAGCTTGGTTGGCAATCCAATGAGCAATAGAATTACACTCACCAAAAATATGGGAGAATATAACATTATCAAATTATTAATAAGGTTTTTTATTTCTATTATACTTGCTTCAATAGTCCAAGTGACTAGATTCTTGTTATTAAGCATAATATTAAGTGAATCTCCTTCCATCCAAAGATTTTGATAACCAATTTTTATAACTAGCCTCATATTATATAGCACTGGCGTTGCCTCAGCTTTATGGCTAGTAGAAATCTTGATAGGGATAACAATAGCATCAATAATTCTACAAGTATAGTCCCTCAACACCCCTCCACAACTAGCCTTGCCAAGATTGCCTTTAGCAACACTATCAAAGCTACCTATAATCCAACCCATATGGGGAGATTTCTATTTAACATTTTGTCTCTGATCATCAGTTTTGATTTTATAGCCTTTAGTCTATATAGGATTGTTGATTTGGAAGTCATCACTGAATTTTCTATGAGAATTGAAGTTTTCCTTGATATCTCTAGTTATGTTATGACCAAGAACCCACTCAAGAATTTCTTTGTCTCTAATAATTCTATTATTTCTTTCTTTCCATATTCCCCACTAGAGATTGGGAAGAGTAATTTTCCACAAAAAAACCAGTATTAACCTCCTTAGATGGGCATGTCTAGCTCTAGAAGCATTGATCAATGTTATTGTGTTGAACCCAATCTAAATTCCAGTAGTTAAGGATGTAACTCCACACTTTTTTACTATAACTACAATTTAAGAAAATATTATTTCTATCTTCATAGTCCTCTTTATAGAGGCTGCATCTATTAACCACATTAATCCCTCTTTTTTGCAAATTGTCAAAAGTAAGAATTTTGTTTTGAAGCAAGATCCAGAAAAAGATATTGATTTTAGGAATGAGACCTTTTATCTAAGATTTTTTCCATAAAGGTCTAAAACCTATTTCCTTAGTTCTAAAAATAGAGGAGACTTTAAAACAACCACTTGAATCAACACCCCAAATTATTTTATCTTCAATATGAGGATAAATGCTAAAGGCCTTTTCAAGAACGACCTTTGATTAAAATGTTTTTAGATCCTTGCATAGCTCCCCATATAGAAGGAGATAAAACATTAGGATAAGAAATAAAATTAGATAAATAAGGAGCATTAAAGAGGTATTTATGTTTCCAAACAGTACTGAGTTCCTTGTTATCATGATAAACTCTCCAACCCTGCTTTGCAAGAAGAGCTTTATTCATACTTCTAACATACCTAATTCCTAGATTTCCATCCACTTTAGGCTTACAAATTTGATCCCAAGCAATTAAATCCATTCTCTATCTATCCTCAGAACTAGACTAGAGGAAGTTACTTTGTATTTTATCAATAGAATCAACATATTTAGATGGAATCCTAAAGAGATGCAAAGCATATGTAGGCATACTTTGGAGACTAGCCTTGAGGAGAGTAATTTTACCAGCTTGAATCTATAGATTAACTTTCCATATCACCAACTTCTTGTTAATTTTTTTAACAAGATCATCCCAAAAAGAATCTGAAGGATTATGCCCTAGAGGGAGGCTTAGATAAATACAAGGAAAATATCTTATGGAGCATCCAATAATTTTAGCAATTTTACTCTGTCTAGAAATTGGAGTATTGATAAAATACAAGGAACTCTTATTCCTATTAATCAATTGACTAGAAGCATAAGAATAGAGATTAAGGGCATTTTTGAGATTCCTTGCTTCCCTTCCCTCAACTTTACCCAAAAAAATAGTATCATCCATAAATTTCTAATGGGAACAAATAAGAGGATGAGAAGAGGGCTACAATCCTTTGATTTCCCCTAGAGAAACCAACTTCCCAATATATTTGTCCAAATAATTAGCCATTATAGTGAAGATGATAGGTGATAAAGGATCACCCTGTCTTAACCCCCTAGTAGGTTTAAAGAACTCTGAGGAACATCTATTCACTAGGACAACTATCATAGTAGTAGAAATCATCTACAAAATTAGCTTCACCACATTGATACTAAAACCAAAAGACAATAAAATCTTCTGAAGAAAGGACCATTCTACTCTATCATAAGCTTTAGCAATATCAACTTTCATAATAAAGCCCTGATTATTAGAAAGAGATAAAGAATGGATATTCTCATGCATAGATATAATAGAATTAAAGATTTGTCTACTAGGAATAAACCTATTCTGTTGCTCAAAAATAAGTAAGCTAGCATAAATAACAACCTTAAAGTAAGGACTTTTGAAATAATTTTATAAAAGAGTTGCATAGACTAGTAGGCTTGAATTAATTTGGAGAGTCAACACCAACTTTTTTTGGAATAAGGCATAGGAAAGTAGAATTAATTTCCTTCAACATTATTTTAGCCCTAAAAAATTCTTTGACAACATCACACACATCTTTCCCAACCAGTTTCCATTCCTTCTGAAAAAAACATCATAGGAAAACCATCTGGCCCTAGTGATTTATCCCCATCTAAAGAGAAAATAGCTTTATAAATTTCCTCTTCCTTAGGAATAGAGCTCATCATTCTATTTTGCTCTTCTATTACCAAAGAAGGAATAACATTTAATAGCTCTGCCTGATGAGTCAAGTCAATATTAAGATTTGATGTCATCAAAGAAGAGAAAAAGGAGATCATTTCCTCCAAGATTTCCTTTTCCTTAGTTATCTTCATGCTACCTTTATTAAGACTTGAAATATGAGTTTTAGCTTTATGTTTCAAAGTAGATAAATGATTTTTTTTTTGTATTTCTATCACCTTCATCCAACCAAATAGATCTAGATCTTTGCTTCCAGTAAATTTCTTCTTTAGTAAAAGATCATGATACTCCACCATTTTCTCATTTTCTTCCCTCACTAAATCCAAAGAGTACCCTTCCCTTTGAATCTTATCTTAGATTAATTGAAAATCCTCTTTGATTATAGATTTGTTATAAAAAATGTTACTAAAACATCTTTTATTAGAAATTTTAACTTTCTTTTTAACATTTCTTAGTTTAGAAACCACTTGAAAAAGAGCAATTCCTTCAATGTTAAGGTTCCACCATAATCTTCAAGAGTCTCATCTTCCTTCTGTTTCATCTTGAATATATCATCTCCTCCCATACTCCCTCTACAATAATATTTATATTTGGAAAGAAACAAGTTCTTCATTCCATCCTAGTCCACTACAACATTAGCTCTTAAACCCATGAATGATCTTAGAGTTGCTTCTTTCAGAGTAGAGGGAAATAAATTCAGTCGATGAGCATCTGTTTTATAGTCATACCCTCTATAGAGAATGTCAAATTCAAAGAGAAAGGTTTCTAGGTCTCTAGTAATTAAGCCATAGATCTTGTCAAGTGTAGATGTGGGAATATTGTTTAGATTATTGTTATCCTAGAGGTTGGGTATGGGAAATGGAAATGTAGGCTGAGCCATTCTGGGTGGTGGTGGTGGGTGTCCTTGCTAATAAATGACAATGGATAAAGGGTTATCCTAATATACATGGGCAATGAAAAGGTTATTCAAGCCTAATGATTTATCAAATGATGATGAAGGGAGGTTTACATGATAGGCTACAAAAGGATTTTCAAATGGTGGGTCTTCTACAACAACTTGGTTTTCTTCAAGGGGTTGATCATCTTTAGGGTGTTGGTCTTCTTGCTTAGGGTAAAAATTTCTTCTATTTGGAATGAGTCATTTTGAGGAAGAAATATCCTAAGATGGTCTCTTCAGCTATGCATGCAGATAAAGTAATAATAATTTGAGCTTTAAATAAAATTTTGAACAACTAATTATGCATACAAACTCCTAAAATTGACCCTCAAAAAAGTTTTAAATTGACACCATCTTTGACAACAACACCAAAAATGCTTGGAAAAATGATTGAACTGGAAAGTAAGGTTTATGCATATAGATTGTACATCCAACATTACATCCAAAACTATTCATTAGACCCATTTACTTAATCACTAGGGATGTAAAATTGAAATGATGTTCGCAAAGTATATGTTTTAAACCTCTTTAATTGTCATTTCTATCCTATAGAACTAAGAACATAAACACTTAATCTATATGCCAGTGTAAGAAACTTTTAGCTAAATGATAGAAATGAAAAATAAGTAGGACTCTATGTTGTTTTCCTTTGTTGTAGGGATAACTATTGGTTTTGTTACCAATGGCTGTAGGAGCAATAGTGTTCTTTCTTAATCCTATCACAATGAAAGCCAATTCTACCAACTAGGTTCACACACCAAGTGGGCCCTCTTGGGTGTGTGAATAGCTATAGATGTAAACTTCAAACATTAGAACAAAACAATAACAACTTTTATTGATATCAACTCATAGAATAGTACAAACTAAAAATAATAGTCTATATCTAGAAACTGCTATTGTAATTACAAACTCCATTGAACTATATCTAGGGTTTGATTCAACAGTTTTATATAGAGCAACTACAAAAACTAACTTCCCTAAGATCTAGCTTCAACAATGAGAACTTAGCAACAAAGTGAATTACAACATCATGGTACACATCTTAATGGAATGAATCTTTAAGTAAATATAGGACATAATGACTTCTAAATTTGTGCATCTATTGGTAGTTAAATTGACCTAAACATTAGTAGTTCAAAAATACTAGGTGGCTACATAAATGTGCTATTAATTACTTCATATGCACTCCTTCTTTTAACTTATTCCTGAAATAGATTAGTATGCATGCAATAATACACAACACATATTCATTTCATTAATTCAAGACATATATTTAATGCGTATATAAATCCTTGCTCACAATACATAGCTGTAGGAGCTTACCCATTAAAAGAAAGAAAGGAAAAAGGAATGCACATCTATAATTTAAACACATATAATTCCATTTCTCTATATAAGTTTTAATCATAGCAGTATATCCAAGAAACTATATATTGTCATGAAATTTATAGAAAAGCAAGGCAGTTATAGGTTTATATAGAGCATTATAGTAAAAAGTCTTTCAACTTAACCATGAAATGTCCCATTAAAACCATAAAAGCCCATACACTTGTGACAAATAGCTTAAAAAATAAATCAATCCCTAAAAGGAATCTATATCTCCCAAGAATGATATGTGGCTACTCACCAATAATTTGTTGATGATACCATGCTATATGGGGCAACAACTTATAAGGAAGTCATACTTTGAAAGAGGTCCTACATTCCTATATGCTAGCCTCTAGAAAAGAAATAAATCTATCTAGATTTGAGATTATATTTTTTAATACTTTGTCAACCTAGGAACAAAATATTATTAAAATCCTAAACATTGAACGGGGATCCCTACTCTATAAATATTTACGAGTTTATTTGGAACAAGAGAACAAAAAATCTTCTAGTTGGGATGCCCTAATTTGTAAAATTAAGTCAAAGATTCAAACTTGAAAAGGTAAATATTTATCCCTAGTTAGAAGAATTACTATGCTCAAATCTATTCTCTCTAGTATCCCCATTTATCACCTTTTGGTCCTTGAGCTTTTGGCTCTAAATAGAGATTGTCTCAACAAGATTCAGAAAGACTACTTTTGGTAGGGTTCTCAAGATAAAAATAAAATTCTTCTCCTAGTATGGGATAAGGTTTGTAGACCTAGATAGGAAGGTGGCTTTGGAATTAAAAAATGAAAGATCAGGCTATGGCCCTGGGGGATAAACTAATTTGGAAAATGATTAGAAGTTCCAATCTAAAATGGGCAAGGACATTATTTAATAAATACTTAAACCCTAACGACCCCTTAAATATTCTCAAAACCAAGAATCCTCTAGGATGCTCCAACTTATGGAACTTTTTACTAACTTGTAGGCAAATAATCTCTAATAAGGTTACTTGTAAAATTGGTAAACATGATTAGGTGAGATTCTGGACTAATTCCTAAGAAGGATACCCAATTATAAGTAAGCTCTTTAATTTATAATCTTCTAGATCTATTCTTGAAAATAGTCTGGGTCTATTCCTTATTAATTATGTGGAATTAGATACTAGTTCCCCTTTTGGATGGAAATGGAAATATTTCTCCATCTTCCAATTACCCAAAGTTGAGGTTGAAGTCCTCTATCAAATCTTGAAGGAGAGGAATTTTTCTTTCTCAAGTCCTAAAGATACACTCATATGGGATGGTTTTAAGACTAGTAAATACAATACCAAGGATGGTTACAATTATATTTCATCTCTCAAATTACACCCTAAGGTGGAACTATCATACTCTTTGTGTTGGGATGCCTTATGTCTCCCAAAAGCTAGGGTTTTCTCCTGGTTAGCTCTTCAAAATTACATCCTTATAGTAGAAAAAATTAGAAGGATTGGTTTAATTGGCCCTTCATGTTTCCCTTTATGCTATTCCTTTGAGGAAAATGTGGACCATCTCCTTCTTACTTGCCCTTATGCTTAAAAAATATAGTATTGGATATGTAGGAAATTGAACTTCAAGTTGGCTTTACCTAACTTAGTTTTGTCTCTTATGCTCTCATGGCCAAGGTTAAACTTTAAAAGTATATATTATGATTTTTGGATTATCTCCCCTTCCACAATTATTTGGAAATTGTGAAAGGAACACAATAGGAAGATCTTTAAAAACTCCAGTATGTCTTGGCATCATCGTACTCTTAAAATTAAGACTCTCATCATTGAAACCCTTAACTATAAATTTTTTAACTCCAATGGAACTTCAAAATCTATGTCAATTTGGTACACCAAAATGAGACTTTCTTGGCTTGGTCTAAAACAACCAACATTCTATGGTAAAGGGAAAGAGGATAATAAGAAGAGTAGGGATAAGTGTAGATAGTCTCCCTCTACTACTAATTGGGTCAAACACAACTTTGATGGGGCCTCTAGAGGTAATCTAGGCATTGCTGGGATCGATTGTTGTATCTCCAATCATCATGGGGATATTTTTGGCTAAATGCATGAAACCAATTGGTAAGAACACAAATAATAAAGAATAAGTTAAAGCCCTTATTAAAATACTATGGCTTTGTATAAAATTGAATCTCAATCACGTCGAAATAAAAGTGGACTCTACTATTGTGGTGAATGCTTTTAGAAGAAAATCCATCCCCAATTAGAGGCTAAATTCCCTCTTATTTAAGGCTCTTTATTTAGCCTCCAACATTAAGAACTTTAATATTAACCACATCTTCCATGAAGGTAATGGTTAGATAGAAAAACTTGCCAATGAAGAGGCTAATGGTAAAAAAGAAACTATCATGTACCCTCATCCTCTTCCATCTTGATTTTCTCCTATTACTTTTAATCTTAGGAACTTTAATTTTCTCTCTCTAGTTTTATTTGTTTTAATATTGTTTCCTATCCCTATGTGGAACTCACTATATTTGTGCACCTCTCTCCATTCATCCTCATTTAATGTATTATAAAGAAAATCTTTTCACACAAGTTTTTATCTTCCTAATGCAGAATTCTTTAATGCATTTAAGCTTCAATAGGGTGGAAAATATTCTCTTTATTATTTATTGGGAAATGTGGTTTTTTTTCTCTTCACTTCTTTCCATGGATAATCCAATTAAGCTCTCATGCCCTTCTTGTCTTATGGCCTTTGATAAGCCTATGAGAATTGAGAGGATCATGCTATTTGTTAATGTTCAAAATATAGTCATTTGGAGGGTCATACTTTTGTGTCTTAGGTCTCAATTTATCAACAACCCTAATAGATTTCAATCTAACCCATATATTATTGCCATGTTTATTTTTATAGCTCATCATTTCTACATGGACCATGACCTCATTGTTGTTCATTTTCAGGAACTTTTTGTTTAAGCTTTACTTGGGGACCTAGATATTGTTTTGCAAAACATTAGTGATGATTTATCAATCCCACTAGCTAAGAATTATAATATGCTTTATGTTAGAGGAGAACCCATTAAAACTTACCCAATTATCTTCATCAAAGACCCAACTAACTTCTAGGCTAAGAGTGGTGTCTTTAAAATGAACTTATGCTTCCTTCTTCACTTTTGTTCTTTGATTGACCCCATGGAGGATGATTGTTTGGACAAATACTTTAAGGAGGGAACTATTTTTCAAGATAGATCCCTACCGGTTGCCATTGAGGACCTTCATGAAGCCTTTAGGGCTGAATAGTTCATCCTAAACTTGTTTAAAGTTTTAAAATTTTGTGTTTAAAGCTTCTATCTAACAAGAAATATATAATTGGTCTGATAAAATTTTATCTAAACTGAATTACTATCTTTTTATTTTTAATATGATACTCTTTGGTCATTTTTTTTGAAAAATATGTTTTTGTGGAATGACTTCCTTACTACCACTTGGCTATCTTGTTTGGTGATATGTTGGAGGTTAAATTTTTATTGTAGTGGCTCGAAGACATTTAGCCTTAATATGGTAACTATGTTGATGTTTGGTAATGTTGGCTCCCGATTTAACAGAATTTGAACAACCAAGTATGCAAGGCAAGAATGCATCTATGGGAAGATATCTCCAATAATCAACACAATTTACCAAGAACCTGGGCTAATTATAAGGCTACACTCCTTCTACACTTCAGGATCTGCAAAACCTAGGCGGGTGGACCTTTAGATTCTTTATATGGTACCAATTGTCAAAGCATACACTGAATCTAATATGAAGCAGATAAAAACCCCTAAATCTTCTATACTTAACCAAGAATCACAAGCATGAAATAGCTAAGAACATAACTCATGAAACTAGCAAGCTAAGTGCGGGTTAACATTGAATAGCTTTCAACATAAAACAGAAAATGATTTAATGTGTTGATAACAACAAGACCCAAGTATGAGCAAAAAAACTTAATGATCCTATCTCTGATCAGTGCCTTATCTACTAGGCAATTAAATGAATTATAACCATACATCTCCTAGAAATCTCAAACATATTACTACATCTAGATCCTTGATCTATCTTTCACCTTGTGAATAGATATCTACATCAAAATGAATCTCATACTCAGAATATCCCATCGTGAAATCAGTAAACCTTGTGATAAACACCAAGCAGTTACATGGGTCTTTATTCAATAAGCAAGGTATTTCAATCACATACATCACTAAATGAGATGCAACCTAATCTATGGTCTTTGATCATAAACTAGAAAAGATTACAGATCCACAAATAGGAGACAAGATTCAAAGTGAATTTGAAACCATTGTTGCTCTTTATTTGCCTTCCTTGAAACCAAATACATGAAATGTACAGAAGATAACTCATAAATCACCTAATAGACCAGAACTATCTGCATAAAACATAAAATGCTATTCAATGCAATAGAGAAATGCTGGGTGTGTGGCTTTCACAGCCTGAGTAGAGCTCAAAGAATTGAAAAAAAGAAAACCAACCAACAACCTTTTTTTAGAGAAGAAGAAAAAAAAAACATGGAGAAGACAATTCTCGGATTGAAATTATGACTGACATCTTTCCCTTTAGAAATTCCCTCCTTTGCAATCAAAAGACTCTCTCTAATCTCTCTCCCCTTTCATCTGATCTTTTTCTTCATCAATTCTTGCAACTGATTTGCAAATGTCTATTTCTAAATGATGAAAACTTGCTGAGTCACCAAAATATTTGATTTTCCCACTAAAATGTTGGTGAAATTTGGTTTTTCCTAAGTGAACCTAATTAGAATTTTACCCAAATTGTATTTTTACTGCCTTTTAACCACATTCAGGTCATTACGTCACTGGAAATCACAAGTGAACTTCAATACCTGAATTTGGTTGCAATCTAGAATTTTGAAGGAAAAGCTCCTATAACTTGAATGAACTGCTTCCTGTGCAAAAAGTAACTACATAATCGGATAGTTCATCTTCTCCCGATTCTGATGATATATAACATTGCATATTTCACCTCTCAAAGACCCCTAGAATATTAGTTCAAAAACATCTCCCTTTGCTATAAAACCCAGGTCATGAGTCTAAAGTTTAAAACTTTAAAATATGACCCTTTTGAATTTAAAATTTAAACGTGACATATAGCCTATTTGGAATAATAAAATTTATTTGCTTTTATATTCCTGAAATTTGAAACTTTTCCTTCATCTTTGGGCCCACTAGGCGCCACCCGAGTTGCCATGTGGTGGCCCTTAATTGGCTGTCAACCTGCCATAGTCCACCACATCACCCTCTACTATCACCAAACAGCCCTGCCACATCACTTGCCTTGTCATCGCTGAGCCGGCCCCATGCCACATCATCACGCACTGTGGAGTGCCACATTACCATCTCCCCCGGGCCCGTGCCACATGTCAACTACTCATATTCCTGCATTATTTAACTAGTGCACAACTTATTTTCGTAGGAATGCGAAATCTGTCTGATGCGCCACGTGTTTGCATCTGCTGCAATCTCCAGTCTGGGTGCCAACTCATCACAAGTGCACTTTCAATTAAAGTTTTACCTTTCCACGTGCTGACATCACCCGAGCCCCTCCACACCTATCTGGGTTACAAAAATTGTGTGGCTTTGAGACAACACACGTTTTGAGTAGATTGGTATTTAAATTGTTTTAACGACCCACATATGGGCAATGTGGGATTAAAAGGTTATATCTATGCCGACCCCTACTCTGCTCTTCTTTATTTGGCGTGAGCTACCCGAAAAGTGGTCCAAGAAACTTTAAAAACAAAGATCCCTGCATCCTTGCAACTCTACCATAGATCCTTTCTTCCACTGTGTGAGATCTCTCCTAGCACAGGATGCTTCTGCACATTCCCAGTACGTGGGCCCTCTGACCTACATGTCCCTATGTGTGAATGTTTGTTGTTTGATATTGGGGTTGTATTAAATACTTCATCCTCAATTCAAAATGTTGGCTGAAAGTGTTGCATGAGCTATGCCATGAGTGGCCTCTTACTTCAAACCAAGATACCCATTCAAAGCCACAGCTTATCATTCATGTATGGACGACTTGAAAGCTATGGTCGGGCTCTCCATTGATTTTGCAATCTCAAATGTGTAGATGCTGCATTTTACTTTTTTTTTAAAAATACAATGGATTATGGATGCCCCTGCCCTACCTTGGATGATCAGCTTCAACTTCCCATATGTGTGCTGGGAGTGGATGGGAAAGAAAAGTTTTTATAATGCCACCTCCTTGTATTCCATAATAATCAATCAAACAACCGAATGGAGAAAACATGTGACTTTATATGGATTTTATTTATTATCCTCCATCGTTATAGTAAGAGTTCAAGCATGTAGAACATTTGTGTAGTTTCTTAAAGTAGAAGATCGATAAAATTTGAAAATGTCTTCAAACATTGATTCATTCAGAAAATTAACTTACTAAAACACCCACTTCTCATATGCTTAAATGCTTAAAATTGGTAGCCATTCATCCTGAAAAACATCTTAGGATCCAAAATGATAACAAGTGAATCATTGCCAATATTCATATGCAACCAAGAGCGCAATAACTTCTTCAAACACATTCAATCCTTATCAGTTCTAATGAAATCAGTCGGACCCCAAAGTGGGTCCGGATAAAAAAATTTCATTTTCTAACTAATATGCCAATTGATCCATCAACCATCTTGAATTTTTTGGAATCCATTTTGATCACTAATTGATCGCTAAAACTCTTTTTTGAATCATCCTCGCACCACTGTGAAAACACCATCAGGAGGCTTGTTGCATGGCTTCAAAAACTGACATAAACACCTGATCAAGCTTTGAAACTTATCATCTCTATTCTCTCTGACATGTTCAACAGGCCTGCCAGATCTCGTTGCATGATGACATCAAGGTCAAAAGATATTGACCTCCGAAGTTGCCAACTTAAATTCACCTGTAGATAAACATGTTAGAAAACTGGAAAGTGCATTTGGAAATGGCTTGGAAAACTAGACAAATGGGTATGTGAGATTCTGAAAATTGGGGCAATGGTACTTTGTCATGAGGAGAATATGATTGTGTGATTTGGGCTCATGATGAATCAAAAGTCAAATTTTGCAAGCATATGAAGTTGGCTATCTGGATTTGTAGGATAGTGGACACCAGTAAAATATCATTTTTTACGAATGGAATGACCCTAGAAAAGTGTGAAGATAGATTTTTTAGGACTTGAAAATTGACACACTTGGAGTATTTTCGGAGGACAACACAGTGGTACAATCCATTAGATCTCACCAATCATATATTAGGAGTTATAACGCCACGAACAGTGGTACTGACAAATCTGCAAATGCTGACACTAGTAAAAAGTTACAAATTGCGTTTGGAATCGCATTTGAAAACTAATCAAACATATTCATCAAGACTTAAAAATTGAAAAATAAGAAGTCTCTTATGTCTACAATGTAACACAAAAAGAATTTTAGCATTTGGGTCAACTAATCAACCCTGAGATTGACAAAGATACTGATGCTGGAGATTTAAGCTCTAATCTGGACAGGTACCCAGAGACTGAAGGTAATAATGAAAAAGGGAAAGAGGAAGCCAATAGTGATGGTAATTCTAAACAAAGTAATTCTGTTAATGAGGGTAACCAGGCTATTTCTAGTGGGGGTGATAAAGAGGAAGATAATATTGTTGAGAACCTTGTAGAGAAGAGTAAGGAGGACCATACAGCTAAGACTGCTTCTCCTATCAAGGGGATAGAGGAAGAAAAAAAGGACTCTGCTCACATAGAAGACTTGAATGGGGTTCGTAAGGAGGATCAAATGGAAATGGAGGAAAACAATGACAATGCTCATTCCCCCCCACAAGGGATTGCTGAAGATGATAGCGACTCATTGCAGAGGGATACCATGCTCTCCTTCTTGCATTCTGTGAAGGATAAAGCTGACACCATGCTCAAAGTAGATTTCTGGATCTACAATGAAATGATGGGTTTGAAGAAAAAGGTTGAAAGTCTTCAACATAACCTAGATATTATCAATGTCAAACTTAGCCAACTGGAAGAACAGATGGGAGACATCCCTAATAAACTTAACAACTATGAGCAAAACCTCAGAATGCTAATCAAGGAGAGTGGCACTAAGATGGAACAGGTCACCTCAAGTATTTGTGTGGCTGCTGCAAGCCTGGGCAAAAGGGCTAATGAAGATATCACTTCGGCTGAGGGTCCGAGCAAAAGAACAAGGCAGAGCTCAAGGAAGAGTGCAATGAAAGTTGCTGCTACTTTGGCTGCTAACAACATTCAAGAGACTGTTGCAATTGGTAAGGAAGCTGCTAAAATGATCTTGGAGTTGCAATAGTGGCTCTGGGTCAGGTTCCCTGGTTTAGTTTCTATCTATTCTGGTTGCTGGTTGGGGTCTCTGGTCCTAGTTTTTGGTTTCTTTCATTTTAATTGTTTGTGGTTCTAGGTCCCTGTAAAACCTGGTTAGTTTGTTCTTGGACTTTTCTTATGGTTTCAAGTCCCTGTAAAACTTGATTTTGATTCTGTGCTTCAGTTTGTTGAAGGTTTCTATTACTTGGTTGGACTTTATTGCTTTATATTTCTACTTTTTGTAAAAGGGTTTCGGGGTCCCTTCAAAACCTTCTTTTATCGTAATCTAAAACTAATCAAAAATTATAGCATGTCAAACAGGGCTTCCCAGAAATGTGTGCAAATTGCAAAAGAATGAAAACAGTAAACTGCCAACTTTGAGGGATTCAAAACCTAGTCAAACAGATTCAAAATGACTTGAAACTTAGAACACAAGTTCTTTGATAAGCATACTAAACATCCCCAAAGTGGTGGGTCATGATATATTCTTGGGTAAAAGATATTCAAATGTAAACTGGGCCTTTGATTGATATTTGACACTTGGGCAGAATTGCAAATTTTGACACTAGCTCAAAATGGGACTTCGCAGAATGGTTCAAAATGTCAAAATAACACTGTGGATCACATGCATATGTCAAATGAAAGGTGTTAAGCCACTCAAACACCATCTAGGCCTTAAATTGACAACTAGCCACATATGCATAAAAGGCACTTTAGGGCATGATTTTCTCAAAATTTTCTATATGTGACTCAAAGTTGACCATGCAATTTTTAGTCTCAACAAGTAATATCTATTCTACCATTTCCTCTCTATGGGGTTAATTCATACTCTCAGTTCTTTTGAGTTTCCCCATGTTTGTTGGTAATGATAAGATAAAAAAATTCCATTTCTTTTATTTTCTAGCTTAAAAGAAACTCTAGATAGTTCATTTTCTCAGATAGTACCTTTTGGATGGTGTGTCTTAAATATGGATAGTTAATTTTTTATTGATTGTTGTGAGGGGAAATGGAAAATTAGCCCTATTTCCATCCCCATTATACTAAGGTTTTTGTTGAGTACTCTTTTGTTATCCCATAGTATTTCTGTGCTTTTTAATCTCACATTTTATTTCAGCAAACAATGTATTTCTAATGTTTATTATAGATACTCACAACATTTACTCTAATTTGCAGTGTGCTGGATAGGTCTATATGCTATCTCTTTCTCTGAATTAAAGACTCTCTTTTTCTAAGATGTAGGCTTTGGGTTAAAGACATACTCTTTCACTAGATGTGGTGATTTTCTAACACAATTATGAGGCTTATTTGTTTTGTGGTACTAACTTCTTTTTGGAGCTAGATTGTTTGGTTTTGGTTGTCTTGCTATGATAGGTGGATTTTGCATCTTAGTTCTAGTGTATTGACATTCTCTCAACTAAATGAAAATTCTTCTATCTCCTCTTGAGTGTGATTATAAAGGGCTTCTTCTTACTATTCATTCAAAATCTTTTTTTTATGGGGTATTCCCTTGGTCTTTATGTAAAAGAGGGAATGCCCTCTTTCAACACCTCTATGGGGATTTTTGTACGCATATAGGACTTTGGTCCCAACCTATATCAAGGGTTTTCTTAATCCTTTTCTTTTTCCCTTAGAGTCCACACTTTGAACAAGGTCATGTAAATATTTTTGAAAGTAATAGAATTGGAAATTACTGATTATCAATCAAAAATTAAAAAATGAGGTCTTCATCATCAATCCTCTTATTCACTAGTCTTTTTGATTCTTTGTCCACTCTTAGTAGACATGTTTTTTTCTAATTTCCTCAAATTTATCAACTAAAATTAGAGAATATTCCAATTTGGAGTTAAGTTTCCAATTGGGAGTACTTTTCTTATTGCATTTAATATTATTTGTGAGTCTCCTCCAATAATCAACTTTTTAATACCCATACCCAAACTAATATTCATGCCCTTGATCAAGGCTTCTAACTTTGCTTGATTGTTCATTATTTCCCTTGAGTACTTAGATCATTTGATGATAAAAGATCCATTTTCCAAGTGAATAATACACATTATTCCTTTATCTCCTAGATATCCTTGTGATGCTCCATCAATATTTAACCATGTCCATCTTGTTGGAGGAGGTTACCATTTACTTTTTCTCTTGCTTGTTTATTTTCTTTTAAATAAGTCATCAAGGGGTTAATGAGATTGTTCCATCTTTTATGAATTTCTTCATTCCAATCTGAGAAGGATCCTTCTTCTTTGACCATATTCCTAATATTATTATTTATTACTTATATTATATTGGGTTCCACTTTGTTAAGAAAGGAGGTTATTTCCATTTGTTCATTAATACATATTCTCTTTCTTTCCTTCTATATTTCCCATAGAAGAATAGAAGGGGAGATTTTCCACAAGTTTCTACAGATCTTGAATTGCCCATCTTTAGGCCAACTTTGTAGATGATTTCATAGGTTATCAAGTAGTGTTTTTTTTTCTAATTGAGTTTCTGACATAACTAGTGCCAACATTTTTTCATAAAGGGACATTAAAACATCAAGTGATTTGTCATCTTAGAATCATTTTCACATAATGTACATATTGATGGCCCCTCAAATACAATTTTAGTAAATCTATCCACTATGAGGATTCTCCTTTGCATTGCATCCCAAAGATAGATACCTGCCTTAGGCAAGCACACTGAGTCCCAACATAGACTAAGGGGGATATTAATATTTTCCCATCTGTGTGAATTAATAATCAATTCATACCCCTTTTTACACTATATGTCCTAGTTTTGGAGCTCCCTAAATTAATATATACCTTCTCTCTTTATGATTTTCTTGTCTTTGATTAAGAAAATGCTCAAAGATTTATTTCTCCTGATCTAACAAATTTGTTCCCTCTATAGATTTCCATTGCTAGCCTTTATATTGATCTTGACTTATTATTTGTTTATAGTCACTTACATTCTTTCCCCATATATTAGTTAACAATTTTCTAATGTTTATGGGTAGGTTATAACTATCTAGGGATTGAAGCCCATCCTATGAGCCTTCCTAGAATAATGCTTCCTTTCCTTGACCAATGTCCCATTTTAAATTATTGCTAATCAAGGAATGACATTTCATTATGACATTCCATGTTTTTGATCCTTTGGGCAAGTATTTGGTGTGGAATAGAGATAGGAGGGTTGAATTATCTAAATACTTATGACATATAATTTTTTCCCATTTACTTTCATGTTCATTTTATATACTTTAGACTAGTTTTTCTCCCAACACTTCATTTTGCCAACTTAGATTCTTTAATCCTAGTCCTCTAAATTCTTTAGGTTTGTAAATATTATCCCTTTTTATCATAGCTTTTTTTTTCTTGCCTTTTCTCCCTTTCCAAAATAAATTTCTTAATTTTTTTATTAGGTTTCTTTTATCTCCTTTGGGAAGTCATAAGCATGACATTTGGTATGTTGGGATTGTCAAGAACACTAATTTGATCATGGTTGCTTGTCCAATCTTAGAAAGCCACTTTCCTTTCCATCTTTCCATTTAAATGTAGTTTTTCTATTATTATATTCCATGATTTTTTTTCTTTGGCTCCTTTTCCCATCTATATACCTAGACATTTGCAAGGAAAATTACCCTTTTTATATCCCATAAGATTATAGATTCTTCTTTCCATGTCTAGATGCATATATAGGAAGAAAATTTTGGATTTTTTGTATTTATTTTTTTCTCGAATGCCTCCATGTCATTTTTGATTATTTGTTTGAAGTTCCATGCCTCTTCTATTGTACTCTCTACAAGGAGAATAGTATCATCTATGAATTGTTGGTGTGTTACTTTAGGTACACCTTCTATTAGTACAACACCTTTGATTTTCTCCCCTACTTGATCATTTTTATATTTCTCTACCAACGGCCTTAGCCATAATGATGAATAGGAAAGGTGAGATTGGGTCACCTTATCTTATCCATCTTGAAATGTTGAAGAATCATTTTGGTGTTCCATTAATGAGAATTGACATGTTGGGAATTGAAATAAAATTAAAAATTAGATTTGTCCACTGACATGAAAAATCGAAGGCTTCCAAAGTCTTATAGAGGAATCTCTGATCTACTTTTTTGTATGCTTTTTGTATATCTAGTTTTATTAGCATGTTAGCTTCCTTATTTTTTTGAGAAGAGTGTATAATTTATTGAATTATAATGATTCCATCAAGGATTGATCTATTGGGTACACAACTAGTTTACTCTTCTAAGATAATTTTGAGTAAAATGCTATTTTAATTCTGTTACCTAATTATTTTGATAATATTTTATAAATGGTATTGCATAATGTAATAGGTCAAAAATCCCTAGGTTCCTCGATGTTAGATTTATTAGGGATTAAAGCTAGAAAAGTAATATTGATCTAAGCTAAAAGAGAACTTGATTTTTTAGTTACCTCAATGGGCTTCCATAAATCATGTCCCAAGATATCCCTACATTTTTGGAAGAAAAAGGTTCAAAAGTCATCAAGACTAGGAAATTTATTCGGGTTAAGGTTGAAAAGAGCTTCTTTTATTTCTTCTAATATAAATTTTTGATTTAAAAACTTATTGTCTTCTTCTGATATTAATTTAGGCATTATACTTTTCATTATGTTTTGGGCAGTTAGATTATAGTATTTGTAATTATTAAATATATCTTTGCAATAGTTTACAAAACCTCTACTATCTGAGTTGAATTTTCTATTATATTTCCTTCATCATCCTCAATTTTGGTTATCCTATTATATTTCTATTGTTAAGGGCACTATTGTGGAATTTTTTGTGTTATGATCAACTTTTAGTAACCAAATCTCTCATGATTTGTGTTTCCAAAAAAAGTTCTTTTGGTAATATACTTTCTAGTTTTGCAAGTAATTCTTTTTCTTTAAATTATTTTTCATTATTCATTCCATCTTTAATTATTTCTTCATTGAGATTTTATAATTCCTCTTTTTTGTCTAGGTTTTCTTTAAATATGTTGTTGAAGTGATTTTTTGTTCTAATTTAATATTTTCTTTTAAATTTTTAATTTAGATACAAAAGAAAATATTTTGGATCCCTCAATTTTGCCCTCTTTCCACCATTGATTTATTTTTTCCATAAAATTATCATCTAGAAACCATATTTTATCACATTTAAAGTGATTTCTTGGTGGTTTTTATTGTTCTACTATGTCTGTTCTGACTAAAAAATGATCTGATCTAGCATTGGGTAGGATTGTAGCATTAATGGTATGATTGAATGTGCTTTGGTCTCCTTTGATTAGAAAATTTTCCAATTTCTCTATTATATGGTGTAAACCTAATCTTATATTGTTCCAAGTGTCTAACCTATTTGTAGTTGGAATATCTATTAAAATTGTCCCTTGTGAACCATTCTTTAGAGTTTGTCATCACCTGTGTGACTATTAGTGACCCTCCATGTTTTTTTCCAAATTTAAAAGAGAATTAAAATCCCCTGTATACAAAAGTTTTATGTTGAGCTTTCTTCCACACATGTGCTAATTTCTTTCCATAACTCTTTCTTTTCTACTATTGGAATAAGTCCATAAACATTTATGAGTATGAGTTGTATGTCACTTTTAAAGCTTTTTATTTTTCCCCCCATCCAACAATTATTCAATATCTTCTTTTTAAAGTCTACCTTTCTTCGTTCCCATATTATTTTGATGTCTTCTAAAGTGCTTGTAGATTATACCATCTCAAATTTCCATTAGCTTAGTTTCCTCCTCTCTTTTAAAAAAATAATAATTAGTTTATTGTATTAAGATAATTTATTATTCAAAATGGGTTAGATTGTGCTTAACTAAGTGCCTTTTGTTAGGGGCA
Organism: Cupressus sempervirens; assembly: GCA_028749045.1. Lineage (NCBI taxonomy): Eukaryota > Viridiplantae > Streptophyta > Pinopsida > Cupressales > Cupressaceae > Cupressus > Cupressus sempervirens. The sequence continues at coordinate 614,630,386 of CM053789.1, forward strand.
TTAAGTCCCCTAATATTTCATGTAGTGATCTTCATTGCTTTGTGGGAAGGATCTTCCCCTTCCTTGCTTTAAGAACATCTTTTTTTGATTTCCTTCTTTATGTGTAGTTTTTCTGAGGTTGGCAAGTCATTTTGTTTGGAATTTTTTGTTTTGTTTCCCATTTTTTTTTTCTATGCCTTCCTTATTTGCAATAATTCCTAGATTAGCTAGATTTCCATTTCCATTACTTATACTATTTATGAATGTTTCATCTTCTATATCCTCTACATCTTCTTTCAATTCTTGTAATATATTTTCGCTAATACCATCTTCCATTGCTTTCTCAATTTCCTTATTATCTATTACTTCTATTTACTCCTTTTGAGATTCATTCTTTTTTTCTTAAAAGAGCCCCTGATCTTGTTCTAATAGAATTTGTGTTCTAAACTCTCCCCAGTACTAGTTTGTGTCTATCTCATTCATCTTTATTCTATCATTATCCATAACATTGAGTTTATCTTCTTGATCGACTGACCTTAACTTAATTATAATTTTTTTTACTTTAATAGGAATGGGCTTTCTATTATGCTTCTTCTTACCACCCCCCTCATTGTGCCTTTATGTTGAATTATTGTTTGCAAAAGGGTCTTTTCCATCCAATGGCATTTTCCGGTTGTTATAGGACTTATGTTTGATTTCATTTTCTCTTTTGTTTTTTTCACAAGTGACAATATTGTCTAGTTCTACAATATTTTTATGTATCCTTAATATGTCTTCTCGGTCATTAACCATGTCTTGTAATTTATTTTCTAGCTAACCTTTTTCTTAATTTAAGTTGTTTCTAGTTTATGTGTTTAGTTTGTTGATATATGATTGGAAAGATCATTTGAGTAGAAATATTATTGAAGAAGATTGTGTGTTTCAATCATTGTTTTGTCACTGATGTCAAACCTGCTACATATTGGTAAAACAATTGTTTATATGTTTCAAGCACTATCACTTAGTTGATTGATGAGGAGGATTTGATTGACAAGATGTAACAAAAGTACCTAGAGGAAAGGTTAAGTTATGATTATGTATTCAAGTGCAAGAATTAGTTAAGACAGTGATAACTAATGTATTGATGATCTACTTGAGATTACAAAGTGACTAGCTACACTTAGAAAGTTCAAAAGAATAAGGTTGAACAAAGTTCATTTGCTAAGCTTGACCAAGTTGATAGAAGGTGTTGAGAAAAGTTAGTGCAAGCCAAACAAAATGTTAGTTGGAGCTGAGTGAAAGAAAATTCTAGTGGATGTCAAGTAAGTCAGTAGATGCCAAGTAAAATTTAGTTGATGCCAAGCACCAGTAAAATCTAGTTGATGCCAAGTGATTTTATAGTACATGTTGAGTAACACCGTATGTGCCGAGCATCAATAAATTGATAATGACTAGCTATTGCATTATGAAAAGATCAAAGATTTTCCAAAAAAAAGCTAACAAGTTTGTTTTCTTGGAACTTGTGAATTAGGGGTAAGATAAGATTGATGAGCTAGTGGCATAGAATCTTATGTAAACTGTTTTGGAGGTGAATTCAAATGGATTCTAGGAGAAGCTTCTAGAAAAGACAAGATGTGGGGCAGATACATTATATCCTACCTAATCCATTGAAAACCCTAATTTTGATGATGGATAATGAGTAGGAAAAGTGTTCTAATGTCCTATATGTAGGGATGTCTAGTCATGAAGTAGAGAGGTTAGAGAGTTTGGATGCAAAAATTTGATAAGGTGAAGGAAGTGGGTTTTCTTCATCAAGCGACTCAGGAGAAGAAGTATGCAATGGAATACTAAGCAAGAAGGCTTAAAGAGGATAAATGCTTGAAGGGTGAAAAAGCTATTAGAGCTGCAAAGATTGGAAGCCAAGCAGAGTTGAGGATTGAATAGTGATGTATAATCTGCAAGTAAGGTTATAAGTTGTATCAGATCAAAGCTCTACTATTACTTTCTAACAATTGTATCATCCTAGGGTAAATCCTTTGGAGTAAGGTTGACTTAATAGTCATTGGAAAATCCTTTAATAGGGTGGCATTCCAATTGAATGGCCTAAAGTCCTCTGACAAGGCTCACTTTTGATAGGGTGATTGAAATCCCTTAACCAGGTCATATTTAATAGTGTGTATTGTAACCTTTTATAGGGTTGGCCTTTAATAGGGCATCACTTCAGAAGAGTGAAAAATGAGTAGCATGTTATTGGTGGTTTTTTCCAAATTAGGTTTCCATGTTAAATCATTGTGTCAAATGTGCTGATGGATATATTATGTTTTATGCTTTACATTTTTGCATGTTGATTTAACAGTAACATATCAGTTTTGGTAAACAGACAATGAATGCATGCATGGTTGAGAGTGTTTTATGGGTTCACTAAATTGTGAAAGGTTTTATTTTCACATCTGGACCTTGAATAACTAATTAACCCCCCTCTTAGTTATTCTTAACGAATTTCAACAATTGGTATCAGAGCCATCTTCTTAAGAGGATTAGTTTTAAGGTACTAGAAGCACAAAGATCAAGATGTCAAAAAGAGAGGTACCCAAGCTCAATAGAGATAACTTTCTTGCATGGAAATTTTTGATGAAGCTACACCTTGGAGGACTTGGAGATTATGCACAATCTTTCATTTCAATAGGACACGTTGATCCAACAGGAGCCCTAACTATTGAAGATTTGAAGAAAAAGAGACAACACAATTAGGCAATGTCGGAGATTGCCTTTTCCCTAAGCTATGCTAAATTTGATGATATCAAAGGCCTTAATAATGAAAAGAAAATGTGGGATGCCCTAGACACCATTTGTGGAGGACACAAAAATGTTCATAGAGCCAAGTTAGAGAGCCTTAGAGGTAAGTTTCATGACATGAGAATGGAAGAAGGTGAGAATATTGCTCAATATGTTTTTAGAATAAAAGAAGTTGTTAGTGCAATAAAAGGTACTACTAGTAAAGTAGATGATGATACTATGCTAAGTAAAGTCTTGAGAACATTGTTGCCTATGTATGCCATTAGAGTGTTTACAATCCAAGAGCTAAGATGTATACTAGGAAATGATCTAACCCTTGAAAGTTTGGTAGGAAGACTCGCTACTTTTGAGCTATCTAATTTTGACAAGTATAGACCAGAGAGTATTGAATCAACTTTCAAAGAAAAATTGTTACTGAAGGATTTTGAGGAGGTAAAGTAGAAGAACAAGAAAAGAAAGATAAAGTATGCATCTAATGACAATAGTATAGATGAGGAAGAGATTGAACAATTTGAAGCATTATTGGCAAGAAGATTTCACAGAGGAAAAGGTAAATTCAAAGGTAAGCTACCTATCATTTGTTTTAATTGCAATGAAGTTGGTCATATTGCAGCAAGATGTACATAGAAGAAGAACTTCATAGAAGGGAACAAGCACAAAAACATAAGAGAAGATGATGGAAGAGACTACAGAGATAAAGGCAAAAAGTCATGCTACATTTCTGATGAACACGACTCTGATGAAAACGATGATGAAGTGGTATATGTTGCAATGAAGGATAAATCTGATGAGGATGAGGCAACTGCACTTATGAATTGTGTAAAAAAAAATGAAAAATGGATCGTTGATAGTGGATGTTCACATTAAATGGCCGGAGATAAAAGTAAGTTCATTACCTTAACATGTTATGATGGAAATAGTGTAAGATTTGGTAATGATGCACCATATTTAATAAAAGGAAAATGGTCTATCAAACTCACAAACAAGATTTCATGTGACAATGCTTATTATGTCGAAGGATTGAATTATAACTTGTTAAGTGTGTCAGAATTGAACAATTTGGCATACAAAGTTGAGTTTGAAAATAAATTAGCCAAGATATATGATACAAATGGAAACTTGATTGGAAAAGGTGATCAAACTAGAAGTAATCTATTCTATTTAGATATAGAAGATGCTAGTTATCTTATTGCAAAATTTGATGATGTATGGCTTTGGCACAAGAGATTGTGTCATGTTAACTTTGATAAGCTGATTAGTATCAATAATATGAAAATATTTAGAGGTTTTCCTAAGCTAAAGAAACCATAAAATATAATGTGCAAACAAGGTTAGCTAGGTAAGATGACAAAGTCAAGCTTTAAAAGTAAAGCTTATACCTCTAAGGAAATTCTTGAAATTGTTCATACTAACTTGTGTGGACCTATTGAAGTGGAAAGCTACAAAGGAGATAAGTATTTAATGTTGTTTGTTGATGATTACTCTAGGATGATGACAGTCATGTCTCTAAAAAATAAATTAGATACTTTTCAAATGTTTAAATGGTACTTGGCATGGGTATAAAAGGAAATAGGTAAGAGTTTGAAATGCTTGAGATTAGATAGAGGAGGAGAATTCACTTTGAATGAGTTTGAGATGTTCTATAATGACAGAGGAATCAAGAGACACACAACTGCACCTAGAACCCCTCCACAAAATGGAATTGCTGAAAGAAGAAACATGTCTATAATGGACTATGCCAAAACACTCATGATGGAGAAGAATGTTACTCTAAAATACCGGAGAGAAGGTGTAAGTACTATTGTATACATCTTGAATTGTGTGCAAGCCAAGAAAGGTACTTACTCAACACCTTTTGAACTATGGTATGGTCAACCATGTAATGTGAAATATTTTAAGGTATTTGGAAGAAAATGCTATATTCTCAAAGATGTTAGGAGTGGAAAGTTTTATGGAAAGAGTGAAAAAGGTATAGTCCATCGTTACTCCACAAGAAGTAAAGTTTGCAAGTGTTTAAATACTAAGACTAACAAAATTGTGAAAAGTACAAATGTGAATTTTGATGAACTTATAAAAGCACATGAGGTTGAATCTACAAAAGAACCATAAGAATAAAAGTCATTTGTATACTATTATGGAGGAATTCCTACTGAAGAAGATGCTACAAATCATGTAGAAAACCAATAATAAGTCTCAACAACTACCAAGTCACATCCTATGAATGTTGAGTTGCATTTAGATGTCGAGTTGCAGAATGAGGAAAATGCACAATCTGACTCTGGGATTAGCACACATGAAAGAGATGTTGAAACACCTGATAGAGATGTACATAGTGATACTAAAGCTGAGAGACAAAATACAACTATGAGAACTGAGCCTAGGCTGTCCAAATATGTCAAAAGATACCACCCTGTAGATCAAATCATTGGAGACAAAGATGCAAGGCCAATGAAAAGAAATAGGTTGAGAAGTAAAGCATGAAGGAACCTAAGATAGTGAGAGAAGCATTGGAAGATGATGACTGGTGCAAGGCCATGGAGAGGAAATTCAATAGATAGAGAAGAACAAGACTTGGAGTCTAGTTCCTAGACCAGAAGACAAGAATGTGATTGGCACAAAATGGGTTTTCAGAAACAAGTTAGATGAGAATGGTGAAGTGACAAGAAACAAAACAAGACTAGTCTGCAAAGGGTATGCACAAAAAGAAGGAATTGACTATGGTGAAACCCCTTGTTGCAAGAATGGAAGGAGTGAGAATTCTCCTTGCTTATGCTACATATAAAGGTTTCAAAGTTTATTAGATGAATGTTAAGTTTGCATTTCTAAATGACATATTAGAAGAAGTCTATATAGAATAGCCAGAAGGTTTTGTTGATAAAAATAATAAGAACATGGTATGTAGACTACACAAAGACCTATATGGACTGAAATAAACACCAAGAGCATGGTATGAGAGACTTCATACTTATCTTGTTAAAATTGGATTTGAAAGGACATATGATAACAAGAATTTGTACATGAAGATAGATAAAGAAAAAATTATACTATTATCTAAAATATTTGTTGATGACATAATATTTGGAGGACAAGATGCTTTGTGTAAAGATTTTGCAAATTAGATGAAGCAAGAGTTTGAAATGTCAATGTTTGGGAAGATCAAATTCATTGTGGGATTACAAGTTTATCAAATGAAATATGGTGTATATATCACTCAATCAAAATATGTCAAAGATATATTGAAGACATTTGGAGTTGAGGACTCTAAACCAATAATTACACCTATGGTGACAACACTCAAGCTATTAAAGAATGATAATTTAGTTGAGGTTAGTCAAACATTATACAGATCCACAATTGGCAAATTATAATATGTAATACACAACATATCTGATATTGCATTAGTTATAGTGATAGTTGCAAGATTCTTTACTAATCCTAGAGAGAATCACTTGATGGCTGTGAAAAGGATAATGAGATACTTGAAAGGAATAAAAGAGTATGGTTTATACTATAAGAAGAGTGAAAAGTTTGAACTAAAAGCCTACACTGATGCAGATTGGGATGGAAATATTTATGACAGAAAGAGCACCAATGGAGGAGCATTCTTCTTAGGTAGAAGACTTGTTACATGGACTAGTAAGACACAGAGTTGTACTTCCCAATCTACTGCTGAAGTAGAGTATGTTTTTGTAGCTATTAACTACAAAAACATTGTATGGATCAAACAACTACTTAAGGGAATGAAGGAAGAAATCACAAAACCAATGACACTTTATTGTGATAATACATGTGCTATAAATATATCAAAGAATCTTGTAATAGATACAAAGACAAAGCACATTGCAATAAAGTATCATTATGTAAGGGAATTAGTTCAAGACAAAGAGGTGAAGATGAAATATATTAACACAAAGGAGAAAATTGTTGATATCTTCACCAAAGCATTACCTAAGGATGCTTATGAGTATTTGGAAGCTAAACAAGGGGTGATACCCTAATTAAAGGCTATGTAAAAGATAAAAGGAGTACCCTACATCAAACAAAATGACATTCATTTCATACAAATTGATGCAGTTGATCTTACTTTAGGAATTGCCTAAAGTAATTATAAAGCTGGAATTACAAATTAGTCACAAGCAAGGTGACAGGAGAAGAAAATTGAAGAGCCTACAAAATCCTATGTCTGCATATATCAAAGATGCCAAGTGTTGAGTTTATGTCTTTAGTATTGTTGTCAAAGAGGGAGAAAGTACATTAAATTGATCAAGGGAGATGATCAAGGGAGAAAATAATTATTGATTGGTTTGGTAGGAAAGAAAGAGGGAGAAAGAAAAAAGCAATCAGAGGAAGGATTAGAACAAAAAGAGGGAGATATTTTGATAATTTGTTGATCCATGATAGAAGAGAATCAGAAAAGAAGGAACTTAGAGGGAGTTTTATTTTGTAACCTAATCAGACGAGGGAGTTGCTAAAAGAGGGAGAAGTCTTAATCACAAACTTTCTTTTTGGTATTGCCTTACTATTTTAACCTAGTTGGTTTGATGGAACAAGATGTTTATCATTTTTTAAACTAGTTGATCAGTTTGATTTTCCATCAATGCTAAAGAGGGAGATTGTTCATATATGATTGAAAAGATCATTTGAGTAGAAAGATTGTTGAAGAAAACTGTGTGTTTCAATCATTTTTTTGTCACTAATGTCAAACCTGCAACGTGCTGGTAAGACAATTGCTTATATGTTTCAAGAACTATCACTTAGTTGATTGATGAAGAATATTTGATCAACAAGATGTAACAAAAGCACCTAGAGGAATGGTTGAGTTATGATTATGCATTCGAGTGCAAGAATCAGTTAAGATAGTGATAACATAATGTATTGATGATCTACTTGAGGTTACAAAATGACTGGCTACACTTAAAAAGTTTAGAAGAATAAGGTTGAACAAAGTTCATTTGCCAAGCTTGACCAAGTTGATAGAAGGTGCTGAGAAAAGTTAGTGCAAGTTGAGCAAAAAGGCAGTTGGAGCCGAGTGAAAGAAAATTCAAGTAGATACTGAGTAAATTAGTAGGTACTAAGTAAAATTTGGTTGATGTCAAACATCAATAAAGTCCAATTGATGTTGAGTGATTTTATAGTAGATGCTGAGTAACATAGTATGTGCCAAGCATTAGTAAATTGATAATGTCAAGTTGCTACATTATGAAAAGATCAAAGATTCACCAAATAAAAGCTAAGTTTGTTTTCTTAGAACTTGTGAATTAGGGGAAGATAAGATTGATGTGTTGGTGGCACAGAATCTTATCTAAACCATTTTAGAAGAAAATTCAAATGGATTCTAAGAGAAGTTAAAAAAGACAAGATATGGGTAGATACATTGTATCCTACCTAATCCATCAAAAACCCTAATTTTGATGATGGATGACAAGTAGGAAAAATTTGATAAGGAGAAGGGAGTTTGCCTCATCAAGTGACTCAAGAGAAAAAGTCTGCAATGGTGTACTAACAAGAAGGCTTAAAGAGGATGAATGCTTGAAGGGTGAACAAGTTGTCAGAGCTACAAAGATTGAAAGTCAAGCAGAGTTGAGGATTGAATAGTGATCTATAATCTGCAAGTAAGGTTGTGAGTTGTATTAGATCAAAGCTCTACTATTACTTTCTAACAATTATATTAGCCTAGGGTAAATCCTTTAGAGTAAGGTTGACTTAATAGTTACTATAAAATCCTTTAACAGGGTGGCATTCTAAGCGAATGGCCTAAAGTCCTCTAACAAGGGTCACTTTTGATAGGGTGATTGAAATCCCTTAAGCAGGCCAAATTTAATAGTGTTTATTGTAACCTTTAACAGGGCATCACTTCAGAAGAGTGAAAAATGAGTAGCATGTTATTGGTGGTTTTTCCCAAATTGGATTTTTACATTAAATCATTGTGTCAAATGTGCTGATAGATATATTGTGTTTTATGCTTTACATTTTTGCATGTTGATTTGATAGTAACAGATCAGTTTTGGTTAACACACAATGAATGCATGCATGATTGAGAATGTTTTATGGGTTCACTGAATTGTGAAAAGTTTTATTTGTACATCTGGACATTAAATAATTAATTCACACCCCCCCCCCCCCCTCTCAGTTATTCTAAAAGAATTACAACATAGTCCTTCTAATATTGATTCCTTAGTCTTTTCCATATTGCATATTTCTTCTCTCACATTCACATTTACATTATCACACCTTGTTTGTACTTCAGCTAAGATATACTTATCCTTTTTAGTTGGATTTTCCTTAGTGTCTAGTTTTGTTGAATGAATATTATTGTTTTCCTCTCTTTGTGTCTGATTCTCTATTTTCCCTACATGTTTCTAGACTTTATGAGCTTCCTCATATAGAATCAATTGGTTACTTATGTCATTTTGAAGCAATAATGTCTCTTGCACCAGTTGTCTAAAAATAGCTATATTTTCCTTAATATCTTCAATATATATGTTATTGAGCCTACATTGCTCATAGTGTAGTAGTCTATTAGCATTTTCCTCATCCTCATTGTTTTCATTTATACCACTTATCATATTAACCTAGTTTTCCCCTATGTTTTCACCTTTCTCTTTCATGTTGGCTAGGTTACCTTCTTGAGGAATGGCTAGATTCTTACTAGGACCCCAATCCATTTCTTCTTCTACTATTTCCCTTTCCTCTATCTCTCTTTCTAGAATGCAGATCATTCTTGTCACTATTTTCCTAATTAGAGGGTTCCTTTGTAGGTATGTGATGTTGATCCAATATCTCTTTTGGTTACTCTAATATCTCATTCTTATTCTAATCAATAAGCATTGATGAACACAACCTTAGGTTTGAGTTTTTATTGATATATTTGAAGCTTTCTATATTTGAACCCCTCTTAGTATCTAGAATGGTGATTTCATAGATGTATTTTTAATATTTTGAATATTGCAGAATGTAAATAGATCTATTCGTTATAACTTTTATTGGTTTGAATACTGGTTGTTTAGGTTTTAAGTTTACCATGAGTTTAATTTCATTAGTGTACTTATAATTAGTTTCAATACCTAAGACTTTAATAATAATTTCCTATACATTTTATTGTCTGGAAGTGTAATATATCTACTAGTAATTCTTTGATAACAATCCATGTAGGAAGAGACAATATTTTAACTAGATATTATTAAAGTTTGGTTGTTTGACAAAGTTTACACTATAGCCTTTGTAAAAAAAAAATTCTCAGAAAGAATACTACCTCTAATGATTTTACTCTTGCAATATAAATATACTAAATGATTAGAAAGGAGAAATACTTGCATGTTTGCCACAACAATCATATAGCCACTTAACCAATTTTGGATCCTTTACTTCAGGTCCATTCCAAAATCTAAAGAATCCCAAGTTATTGCATTCAAACCATTGGTCTTTTCTATGCTTGTTACTTATTATTAATACATTAGTTTTTTTCTTCTATTAGCATTTGTGTGTCTTATGCTCTTATCTAGGTTTCTATTTTCTTTTGCAAATTCACTTGGTTTTCTTGGAAAATCTTCTCGTGTTCTAACTAATTGAATCTTACCCAAGTTTATGCTTTCTCCTATGTTGATCTTCAATATGGAATTAGGGTATTTGCCTATATTAGAGAGGGTTTTAGATACTATAGATGCTTTGAGATTATAGTTGGTATTTTGTGTTGGAAACTTACAATTGAAATAATTGTTGTTTTGTCATTAGTTAAATCTATTGGTAATACATATTGCTACCCAAAACAAATGTCATATCTATTTGATTGATGAAGATGATTTGAGAAATTTCTCATCACAATAGCACCTAGAGGAAAGGTTGAGTTATGAAAAGGAGCTACAATAAACAATTGATTAGATACACTTTGATAAAGTAAAGTGATTATTTATATCAAGAAAGTTAAGCCAAGCCAAGTAATAGGGTAAAAGGATAAGGAATGCCAAGTGATGCTAGTGTCAACTGAGCCATAGTAAGTACCAAAAAAATCTAGTTTTGACCAAGCATTAGTATCGATTGAGAAAGTTAGTTGATGTTGAGCCATAATTTTTACAGTAATTGAGTGTTAAGTGTTGAGGAAATTGTGATTCCCAACTAACTTAGTTGATTTCTTGGGGGATGTAAATTACGTTGAAGATAGGATTGATGAGTTGGATCATTAAATTCAAGGTGAGGATTAGTTAAAAACCTAACAAACAAATTCTAGAGAAGTTTCTAGAGGAAGATCAAGAAGATGGATAGATAAAATGAATTGTGTTGAACTTGATCATAAACCCTAAGATCTACGATGATCATGGAAAATGGTAAAGAAAGGATTGCCTATATAAAGAGGTACATAGACAAATGAAGAAGTGTGAGTGCCAGTGTCTACTCTAATATATGTGATGCAAGTAAAAAATAAGTTTGATCAAAGATGCATGAGTGAATGTGAAGCTAAAGGAAATTGCTTATGCAAATGCTACTAATATTGATAAGTGAATATGAGCAGAAAGACTAAGTGTTGTTGAAGGGGAAGATTGACTACTTGAAGGGTTGCTGAAATAATCAAGAACAAAGATTAAAATGGAGAGCTTATTAGTGACTTACCACATGAACCAAATAGTGATATGAACTTGCAAAGTGAGTTGTAATCATATAGATCAAAACCTACTATTTTCTTTCTAATCATTGTAAATAGTTTGTATTGAAATCCTTTTAACATAGGTTGAACTAACAATCATTTGGAAGACTTAACAGTCTATATAAATCCCTTACCAAGGTGACATTCTAAATGGAATGACAAAAGTCCTTTGACAAGACCACTCATAATAGGGTGATTAAATACTCTAACAAGGTCACATTGAACCTTTTTTATTCTAAACCTTTAATAGGGTTGGCTCCTAATAGGGCTCACTTTGACAGAGTGAAAATGTAGTGACATGTTTTTCAATTTTTTTTTCCCAAATTGGGTTTCCACATTAAATCCTAGTGTCAAACTTGTGTTGAATGATTTATATTATTTTACATTTGATAATGTTTTCATTAAGAAAAGCATGTTATATTTAATATAGCAATATTATCATTATAGTAGAGACCGAGCAACGATAGGATAAGAAAAATAGTGAGTGCTTATGTTTAATTTTTCAAATGGTACTTATGGACCTTGAAGAACTGGTTCACCCCCTTTCCCCCTCCCTTAGTTATTATAAACATTTATAAAATTGGTATCAGAGCACAATGCTTACAGAGAAAAATTTGAAGGTACTTAAAGCCAAAGATCATGACTAAAAAGAGAGATGTACCAAAGCTAAACAAGGAGAATTTTCTTGCATGGTAGACCTTGGTGAGGTTTCACATATCAAACATCACTAATGCTACTATCAACTTTATGGACAATTAATATGGGAAGTTAAAAAATACTCCTCTGATAGATGAACAATTGAAGTAGAATAAAGACAACAATCAATCAATGTTGAAGATTGCCTCACTCCTAATCTATCCTGAGTTTGATGACTTAAAGATTATAACATTGAAAATAAATTGTTGGACAAAATCTAAAATCATATATGGAGGTGATGACAATGTCTTGAGAGCTAAATTAGCAAGCTTGAGAGGAAAATTTGATGACATGAGAATGATGGAAGGTGAGAATATAGTACAATAATGCACAAGAGTCAAAGAAGTTGTTAATGCTATTTATGGTGCAAATGGAGAAATCAAATATGAAACAGTAATAATTGTAAGTAAGGTATTGAGGATTCTACTCCATATATATGCCATTAGAGTTTTAGAAATCCAAGAACTAAGATGTACACCAGGTAACACTTTGACCTTAGAAGGTGTAATTGGTAGACTTACTACTTTTAAGATGTCTAACTTTGATAACTACACACCTACTACTATTGAATTTGCCTTCAAGTCACAATTAGTTCTTAGAAAAATGAAAGGAAAACATGTGAAGAGTGACATTGATAGTTTTGATGAAGGGATTGATGAAATTTAAGCCCTTAGTGCAAAAATATTTGGAAGAGGAAAAGGTAAATACAAAGGTAAACTGACTATTATTTGTTTCTCATGTAACAAGGTTAGTCACATTGTTGCTAGGTGTCCTAATAGAGAGGATAAGGATGAAAGGAAGGGAAGCAAGTACAAAGGAAGAAGAGATGATAGAGAATACAAAGGAAATAAGGATGACAAAGATTAAAAAATCTTATTATATTACTGAAGAAAAAATTGATAATGAATTTGAGAGTAATGTTGATGAAGTTATCTATGCTGCTACGAAATAAGATTATGACGAGGATGAGAAAATTGCATTAATCTCATATGTAAACAAAAGTGACAAATGGATAATTGATATGGATGTTCTAATCATATGACTGGTGATAAAGATAAATTTGAGGATATTGGTCCATACAAAGGTAGATGTATTAAATTTGGTAATTATATCCCATGTGTTGTAAAAGGTAAATGTACTATTCAATTGACTAACAAGATAAAATAAGACAATATTTACTAGGTTGAAGGACTTAACTATAATTTTTTGAGTGTTTCATAGCTCAAAAAATTAGGTTACAGAGTTGAATTTCATAATAGGAAGGCTAAGATAAATGATGCTAATGGAAAGATGATTGAAAGTGGTGATCATACAAGAGGTAACTTATTCTATCTAGATTTATCAAATAAGACATGTTTGTTTGCACAACAAGAAGATGTTTGGTTATGGTACAAGAGGTTATGTCATGTAAACTTTGAAAATTTGGTGAATATTAGTAAGATGAATAAAGTAAGAGGGTTGCCTAAATTGAAGAAGCTTGACAATGCCATGTGTAAATAATGTCAATTGGAAAAAATGACCAAGTCCAGTTTTCAGAGAAAAGCATACACTGCTAGTGATAATTTGGAATTGGTTTATACTGACCTATGTGGACTCATTGATGTTCAAAGCTACTATAGAAATATTGTTGGAATTATGATATATTTTTCATTAGTGCAAACACTTATTCAATTTTGAATGCTTATCTAGCTCATCACTTAGCCTATAGTGTATACCGAGGATTCAGTGGTTACCTTATAAGTTCAACAGTGTTTACTGAGTGAAAAAGGTAAACAAAGGACTCAGTGTTTACCGAGTGAAAAAGGTAAACAAAGGAATTAGTGTCTACTAAGTGAAAAAGGTAAACAAAGGAATCAGTGTTTATTGAGTGAAAAAGGTAAATGAAGGACTCGGTGTTCACCGAGCATAGCAAGGTAAATGAAGAAGTTAGTTTCTACCAAGTGACACTATATCTACCGAGTCACCAATGGTTACCAAGTTCCAAGGCATGTTGTGTGGCTAGTATGAACCAAGCCTCTACTCCTACCGAGTGCATGATGATGCAAAGTAATGTAGTGAATTCTGAGTATCAAAAGGTCACTGAGTTAGTTCAGTAAACTCGAGTTATTTACTATTGGGCCGACTCAGTAATGTTTTGTTCAATTGTGTTTTAGCCGACCTTGCAATTGTAAATATTGGAATGGTATATATGTAATGTATGATATCATTTGCAGTATGGTGTGTGTATGAAAATTAAGAGAGTGATGTTCGGATGTGAAGAAGGTGTTGCTAATTTTGAGATATGTGAAAGTGAATCAGCAGTAGAGTAAAAGGAATACAACAAGGTCAACATAGGAGCAAAAAAGTTATATCTATCACATCAGGTGATCAATGCAAAAAGGATCCTATCAAAAAATAGTTGTAAGAAGATCCACTACTTCATCCTAACAGGTGAATCAATTTATAAATCCTTTAACAGGGTAGACTTAACAGTCTTTTTGTAAATCTCCTAATAGAGTGCATACTTCACTGTATGTTTGTAAATCCTTTAACAAGGTGGATCTAGTAGTCCTACTTGCTCCTAACAGGGCAGATCACCAGAAGTGATCATTATAAGCCTTAACAGGCCAACTTTATATTGCAGTAACAAAGTTTTGTGGGCATCATCCAAATCCCAATTTTACTTTCTATTTGGAAGGTTTCTGGGTCACCAAATCTTTGTGTATATGTGCAATGAATGTTTAATCTTTCATTTATGTAGTAGATAAGATGAATGAATGATGAATGGTTAAAATGTTGAATTGCTTAAAAGTTTTATAAGTTACTAATTCACCCCTCCCCTCTCAGTAACCTATCTTATCCTAAATATTTCCAACAAATATATATTTCATTCTATTTGTTAATGATTACTCCAAGATAATGATTGTGATTTTTCTTAAACCTAAACCTAATGCTTTTTAGTTATTAAAGTGGTATTTAGGTAGAATTGGAAAAGAAATAGGGAAGAGTTTGAAGTTCTTAAGATTTGATAGAGGTGGAAAATTCATTTCAAATGAGTTCAATACATTCTTCAATGATAGAGGAATTTAAAGAGAAATGTCAGCACCAAGGACCCCACCTCAGAATGGAATAGCTAAAAGGAGAAATAGATCAATAATGGATTTTGCAAGAACATTAATTTTGGAGAAGAGCATATCAAAGAAGTATTGGAGAGAAGCTATTAGTTCTATTGTTTATATCCTGAATAGAGTACAAGTAAAGAAAGGTACAAATGCTACACCTTTTGAACTATGGTATGGATATTTTCCTAATGTAAAATATTTCAAAATATTTGGAAGTATATTCTATATACTTAAAGATAATAGGAATAAAAAAATTGATGCAAAAAGTGGTGAAGGTGTATTCCTAGGATATTCCACCAAGAGTAAAGCTTACAAATGTTTGAATTCTAACACTAACAAAGTTGTGGAAAGTGCAAATGTGAAAGTTGATGAGTTTGTAGACTAAAGTGACACTTCATATAATGAAGAACCTAAAGATTACAACACATTCATCTATGTTGATGATGGTGCTCCCATCGCTCAAAATGAACAAGCAAATCAAGCTGCAATTTCCCAACAGATAGGAAATGATGAAGTACAAATTCATATTGTTGAGCAATAAAGAGTGGGTGCCAAGCAATAGACTAAAGATGTTGAGTCATAGAGAGGAAATGTTCAACATTAGATAGAAAATTTAGAGCATACATAATATGAACCAAAACCTAAACAAGAAAGAGAAAATGAGCTTGAGATTATTTTTCAAGATGAACCTATAGAAGAATAAAGAAGGAAACTACCTATGTTAGAAAAGTATGTAAGAAGACATCACAAACTTGAACAAATTATTGGTCATATTGATTCAAGTGTTATGAAAAGAAAAATACTTAAAGATGAAATGTGCTTACTTTTCAAATTTGAGCCCAAATCAATAAAAGATGCTTTAGATAATGAAGATAAGATTCAGGCAATGAATGAGAAAATTGACTAGATTGAGAAGAAAAATACTTGGACTTTAGTGCCAAGACCTAAAGACAAAAATGTTATTGAAACAAAATGGATTTTTAGGAATAAACTCAATGAAAATGGTGAAGTAACAAGAAGCAAGGCAAGACTAATATGCAAAGGTTATGCTCAAGAAGAAGGAGTTGATTATGGAGAAACTTTTTCTCCTATGGCAAGACTTGAAGGAGTTAGAACTCTTCTTACATACTCAGCCTACAAGAACTTCAAGGTATATCATATAGATGTCAAATCTACATTTTAAAATGGTATACTTGAAGAAGAAGTTTATATTGAACAACTTGAAGGATTTGTAGATGCAAATAAGAAAAAACATGGTATGTAGACTAAACAAAGCCCTTTATGGATTGAAACAAGCCACAAAAGCATGGTATTAAAGATTACATAACTATTTGGTAAAGATTGGTTTTGAAAGGAAAAATGATATAGTAATCTATATTTGAAGAATGAAAAGAACAATTAAGTACTATTATCTAAAATATTTGTTAATGATATTATATTTGGAGGAAGAGAGGCATTATGCAAAGCATTTGCTAATGAAATGAAGAAGGAATTTGAAATGTCTATGTCTAGTGAAATCAAATTCTTTGTTAGATTAAAAGTATGTCAAATGAAGTTTGGTATTTTTATTACTCAATCCAAATATATCAAGGAAATACTAAAGAGTTTTGGTATGGAAGATTCAAGGCCAATGACCACACCTACATCTACAAGACATAAGTTATCTAAGAATGATGATTGTTCTGAAGTGAACCAGACCTTATACAAATCCATGATTAAAAAATTATAATATGTTGTTCACAATAGACCAAATATTGCATTAGTAGTTGGGATAGTTGCTAGATTTTTAGAAAATCCTAAAGAGAATCACATGATGGCAGTAAAAATTACAATGAGATATCTGAAAGGTACATAAGAATATGGATTGTATCACAAGAGAAGTGATAGATTTGAATTGAATATATTCACTGACTCGGATTGGGAAGGAAATTTTGATGATAATAAAAGAACTAGTGGAGGTGCATTCTTTCTAGAAAACAAATTGGTGTCATGGACAAGCAAGAAGCAGAATTGTATTTCCTAAACAACAACTGAGACCAATTATGTGGCAGCTATAATGAATAGTTCAAATATCATGTGGATAAATAAATTATTGAAAGGTATGAAAGAAGAAATTATAGATCCAGTAATTATCTATTGTGATAATACAAGTACTATCAATATTTCAAAGAATCTAGTGATGCACACTAAGCCAAAGCACATTGCTATCAATTATCACTACTTGAGGGAACTAGTTCAAGACAAAGAAGTGAACCTAGAATATGTGCACACCAAAAAAAAAATTGCTGACATACACTAAAACCTTACTTAAAGATGCTCATGAATATCTTAGAGGTAAATTAGGGATGATTCTCCTAAACAAAGTTGCTTAAGGAGATAAGATGCATTGCATCAAATGTGCTAATTAGAATATCGTACACATTGATGCAATACAAATCTACTTTCAGATATGCCTAATTTAGATAGTCAAGTACAACATTACAAATTAGTCATAGAGAGATGACAAAAAATCAGCTAGACATGTAAATTTCTACATAATTCAGATGTATGAAGTGATTAAAAGGTAAGAAAACTAAATGTCTTTGGCATTATTGTCAAAGGGGGAGAGCTACTGAGATAGATAAAAAGAGAAAGAGGGAGATATACAAAATCTAGAGAAGGAGAATATAAATAAGTAGATCTATTGCTTTGGAGGGAGAAAATCAGCAAAGAGAATCAAAATAAAACTAAGGATATTGATCACTCATGAGAGTGAAATATGTTGGATTGTATGGTAACAAAATATATATTAAGATGTAGAGATGGTGCCATCAATGCCAAAGAGGGAGATTGTTGTAAAATTACAATTGGAATAATTTTTGTTTTTTCATTGATGACAAATCTATTGGTAAGACATATTGCTACCTAATCTAAATGTCATATCTATTTGATTGATGAAGAGGATTTGAGAAACTGCTAATAACAATAGCACCTAGAGGAAAGGTTGAGTTATGAAAAGGAAACTACAACGGACATTTGATTAGATATACTTCGATAAAGCAAAGTGATTGTTTATATCAAGAAAGTTGAGCCAAGCTGAACAATAGACTAAAAGGCTAAGGAATGTCAAGTGATGGTAGTGTCAACTAAGCCATAGTAAGTGCCAAGAAAATCTAGTGTTAACCAAGCATTAGTATTAATTGAGAATTTTAATTGATGCCAAACCAAAATTTATACTATGAACGAGTGTTAAGTGATGATCAAGTGTCAATTTTTAGTGATTACTGAGTAACATTATTAAGAATGAATTTGAGGAAATTGTGAGTCCCAACTAACTTAGTCAATTTCTTGGGAGATGTAAATTGTGTTGAAGATAGGATTGATGAGTTTGATCATTAAATTTAAGGTGACGATTGGGTAAAAGCCTAACCAACAGATTCCAAAGAAGTTTCTAGAGGAAGATCAAGAAGATGGACAGATATAATGAATCATGTTGAATTTGATCGTAAACCTTTAGATCTATGGTGATCAAGGAAAATGGTAAAATAAGGATTTCCTACATGGTATTAAAGATTACATAACTATTTTGTAAAGATTGGTTTTGAAAGGAAAAATGCTATAGCAATCTATATTTGAAGAATGAAAAGAACAATTAAGTACTATTATCTGAAATATTTGTTGATGATATTATATTTGGAGGAAGAGAAGCATTATGCAAATCCTTTCCTAATGAAATGAAGAAGGAATTTGAAATGTCTATGTTTGGTGAAATCAAATTCTTTGTTGGATTACAAGTATGTCAAATGAAGTTTGGTATTTTTATTACTCAATCCAAATATATCAAGGAAATACTAAAAACTTTTGGTATAGAAGATTCAAGGCCAGTGACCACACCTACATCTACAAGACATAAGCTATCTAAGAATGATGATTTTTCTGAAGTGAACTGGACCTTATACAAATCCATGATTGAAAAATTATAATATGTTGTTCATAATAGACCAGATATTACATTAGTAGTTGGGATAGTTGCTAGATTTTTAGAAAATCCTAAAGAGAATCACATGATGGTAGTAAAAATGACAATGAGATATCTGAAAGGTACATAAGAATATGGATTGTATTACAAGAGAAGTGAGGTTTGAATTGAATATATTTACTAAATTAGATTGGGAAGGAAATTTTGATGATAAAAAAAAACTAATGGAGGTGCATTCTTTCTAGGAAACAAATTGGTGTCATAGACAAGCGAGAAGTAGAATTGTATTTCCTAAACAACAACTGAAACCAATTATGTGGCAGCTACATTGAATAGTTCAAACATAATGTGGATAAATAAATTATTGATATGAAAGAAGAAATTATAGATCTAGTAATTATCTATTGTGATAATACAAGTGCTATCAATATTTCAAAGAATCTAGTGATGCACACTAAGACAAAGAACATTGCTATCAATTATCACTAATTGAGGGAACTAGTTCAAGACAAAGAAGTGAACCTAGAATATGTGCACACCAAAGAAAAAATTGTTGACATACACTAAAGCCTTACTTAAAGATGCTCATGAATAAGGACATAAGATGCATTGCATCAATGTGCTAATTAGAATATCTTACACATTGATGCAATACAAATCTACTTTCAGATATGCCTAATGTAGATAGTCAAGTAAAAAATTACAAATTAGTCATAGAGAGATGACAAAAATTAGCCAGACATGCAAATTTCTACATAATTTAGATGTATGAAGTGACTAAAAGGTAAGAAAACTAAATGTCTTTGGCATTGTTGTCAAAGAGGGAGAGATACTGAGATAGATAAAAAGAGAAAGATGGAGATATGCAAAATTTAGAGAAGGAGAATATAAATAAGTAGGAGATCTATTGCTTTGGAGGGAGAAAATCAGCAAAGAGAATCAAAATAAAACTAAGGATATTGATCACTCATGAGAGTGAAATATGTTGGATTGTATGGTAACAAAATATATATTGAGATGTAGAGATGGTGCCATCAATGCCAAAAAGGGATATTGTTGGAAAATTACAATTGGAATAATTTTTGTTTTTTCATTGATGACAAATCTATTGGTAAGACATATTGCTACCTAATATAAATGTCATATCTATTTGATTGATGAAGAGGATTTGAGAAACTGCTAATAAAAATAGCACCTAGAGGAAAGGCTAAGTTATGAAAAGGAAGCTACAACAGACATTTGATTAGATATACTTTGATAAATAAAAGTGATTGTTTATATAAAGAAAGTCGAGCCAAGCCGAACAATAGACTAAAAGGCTAAGAAATGTCAAGTGATTGTAGTGTCAACTGAGCCATAGTAAGTACCAAGAAAATCTAGTGTTGACCAAGCATTAGTATTAATTGAGAATTTTAGTTGATGCCAAGCCAAAATTTATTCTATGACTGAGTGTTAAGTGATGATCAAGTGTCAATTTTTAGTGATTGCTGAGTAACATTGTTAAGAATGAATTTGAGGAAATTGTGAGTCCCAACTAACTCAGTCAATTTCTTGGGAGATGTAAATTGTGTTGAAGATAGGATTGATGAGTTGGATCATTAAATTTAAGGTGACTATTGGGTAAAAACCTAACCAACAGATTCCAAAGAAGTTTCTAGGGGAAGATCAAGAAGATGGACAGATATAATGAATCATATTGAATTTGATCATAAACCTTTAGATCTATGGTGATCAAGGAAAATGGTAAAATAAGGATTTCCTATATAAAGAGTTATAAAACTAAAAAAAGAAGTGTGAGTGCTAGTGTGTGTGCTAATTTGTGAGGTGAGTACAAAAGAAGGTTGATTAGAGATGCACAAGTGCATGAGTGAATGTGAAGCTAAAGGAGATTACTTACACTTGAATACTGCTAATATTGATAAGTGAATTCGAGAAGAAGAATTAAGTGTTGTTGAAGGGAAAGATTGATTACTTCAAGGGTTTCCAAGCTAATCAAGAACAAAGATGACAATGGAGAGCTTATCATTGACTCAACACATGAATCGAACAATGATCTGAACTTGCAAAGTGAGTTGTAATCATATAGATCAAAATCTACTATTTTATTCTAGTCATTATACACATTTTTTATTGAAATCCTTTTAATAGATGCTGACCTAAGAGTCATTTAGAAGACTTAATAGTTTGTGTAAATCCTTTAACAAGGTGACATTCTAAATGGAATGATCAAAGTCCTCTAACAAGGCCAATCCTAATAGGGTGATTAAATCCTCTAACAAGGTCACATTTAACAGTGTGTATTGTACACCTTTAACATGGTTGGCTCTTAATAGGGCTCACTTCAAAAGAGTGAAAAAGTGGTGACATGTTGCTGGTGGTTTTTCCCAATTTAGGTTTTCATGTAAAATCATAGTGTCAAACCTATGTTGAATGCTTTATATGTTTTTACATTTGACAATGTTTTCATTAAGCAAAGCATGTTATATTTAATATAGTAATTTTACCATTACAGTAGAGGCCAAGCAAAAACATGATTAGCATAATAGTGAGTGTTTATGTTTAATTATTCAAATGGTACTTATTGATCCTAAGCAATTGATTTACCCCCCTCTCTCAGTTATTCTAAATATTTCTAACATTTTTTTGACTCCTTAAGCCTAGGGATTCCTTATATAATAATTTATTATTCATTTTAGGACAGCTAAAGTTTGTAGGGTTTTAATATACATTTTCTACATCCTTTCCCTTCCTACTACCAAGTGGGACCCTATTTATTTCTAAGATTTTATTCAATGAGAGCTTTCTCACATATGTGGATAAGGGTTTGTTCAATCTACTTCTTCTATGATCCCTTATGTTCTTGACTATAATCCACTCTTCCTCATTAATTTTCTTATCTTGGATAATTTAGTTAGGCTTTTCATTTCAAACCTTCTTCCTATGATGAGCATACTACTCGAATGATGACAATGCCAAATGCCTTTAGATTTCTAGTGCCTTTCTTGTCTTTGCATACTTTCTCTTTGCAAAGAAAACTTCTTGCTTATTGCAGGGTGTTGATAAAGATGTCTTGAAAATAACATTGAGGGAACATCAATTGGGTCACTACCCTTTCTTAGGGCTTATCTAATCCTTCAAGTTATGTTCTAGACAAGAGTGCAGAATATCAAAATGATTTTTGAAGGGGAGCAATTTATTAATTGCATATTTTGTTTTTACAAAGTAGCCTTTAGATTTCGAGTTCACCTAGAAATTCACATTTCTTTTTTGCAGAGCCATTTTTTGATAACTCCACATTTCAAATAATAATAATAATAAATTCCTAATGTTATTCTTGATTTCCCATGATTTTTTGTGTATTGATGTTGACAATGAATTCTTATGTAACGATGTCGTTGTGGGTAAGGGTTTTCATTATAGAGCAGATTGATGGTGATTATGTGTTGTTCTTGTTTGTATTAATCACATAGAAGATGGAACCCGTGGGAATTAAGAAGACACTCACCCTTTACAAATTATCATCTTTGTATTTTCCTACAAATACAAATCTGACAATTTATTTCCCTATAAATGTTGAATTTGAAAACTTTTTCATTTAAAAAAAAACACTATATGGACCACACTATGAGGCCTCGCCCTGACCCATCCTAGCACTGAGGATACATTATTATTTTGATGCTCATGCTTTGTTATGTCAGAACATTATTGGATACATTGAACATTGTTAAGCTATTTTTTTTTGATGTGTGATGCTTACTTTAGTTATTTGATTTTGTCATTTAAATGCTTATAAATATGTATAACGATGAAGAAAATGTATGCAACACTAATACATTTGGTTATGCAAGTCGAAAGGTTAGAAATATGAGTAGAATTAGATAAACAACTATTTATTGAGAAATGGATGCTTTAATTTATATAATTCCTCTAATATGTAATTCACATTATGCATGTGGTTTTGGACCTACTGATGTGTGCAATGAGTGTGCAGGAAAATTAGCCGAGACAACTCAACGGAAAAGCAGAGCTAAACTACTTGTTAATTTTGTGCTAACCTTATATTGTAATTCTTTAAAGGTTGTAATTTGATCTTACTATTATCCTAACTTTTAATTGTTCCTAATAATCCTTTAAAGGCTTAGAAAACATTAAATTTAAGTACCCCTATGGGTAAGGGTATGGGTGGGGGTACTTTCCAACCCTTTAGCCTCCTAGGTTGACTCTTAGGGTCTCTTAAAAACCCTATTATAAGTTGATTTCGAAAATGGGTTGCTCTTTACTTGGGTTAGTGAAACCAAACCTCCATCTTGAGTTACTTGAAGCTTAGTGGAGTTAAGGACCATACTTAGAGGCATTTTTGGGGGGAGTTTAGTTTTTGTCACCCAATCCTCTAGTTTTGGAGGAAGTCTTGAAGATTGAAGGAAGAAAGGGAAGCTCTTCTCAAACCACCATTGCCATAACTCTTTTATGAAGCTAGGAGTTCTTCATTCCATGAATGGTTCTTTATGTGTGTTCATGTTTTGAATCTTTCTTGAATCATGTTGGAGACATTGTGTAGATATGCATTTCTTGTTTGTGTGTTGGGGGTGGATTTGGGAGGGATTTTATCTTGTTTCTTTTGATGTTATTCATATACCTTCTTGGTGTGATGATTGTTTTTGAGAGGTTTTCATGGGGATGTTTTGGCAACACTCACCCTTGGATAGGGAAGAAGTGGCCATGCTTGGGGAAAGGGCATTAGTTGGAACTCAATAGTGTAGAGTCTCCTCTCATGGAGAGAGGAGGGAGAAAGGGTAGGGTGTATGGGCCCCTATTTGTCATCCCATACCTTGTTGTTATTGAGAATTCTTGAATGTGGAAAAGAATAAAAAATCCTTGTGGATATAGCCTCGAAAGGGCCTTGTGAAAGAATGAAAGTTTTTGAAGTTTTAGCCCTGAAAGGGCTAAGTGAAGGTATGGTGATTGACTTCTCCTATTGAGAAAATCCACCTTTCCCCTATATTGGTTCATTATTGGACCTATTGTGCAACCGGGTGGGAATGCATGTTCAATTTGCTCATCTCCTTGTGTTGTTATCTCCATGTTGGTTCTTGTCTCTTTCATGTTTTTTCTTGATGCAATGAAGACATTTGATAAAAGTTCTCTTGTGCAAGCCTTGAAGAAACTCAATTAATTGTAATATTATGTAAGTTGTAATTGAATTTGATGTAGTGGCAAAGACATCGGGTTTTCTTACTGGTTCTTTCCCGATGGAGCCTTGAACCAGGATGAATAATAGAGAAAAAAAATGATCATGAATACCTCCTTGTATTGATCTTGTGTGATTTCAAATTTTGCATATGTTGTGAGAAAATAGATTGATGAATAATGTCATTTAATTATAAAGTCCCAAGTTTTTCCAATTATGTTAATGAAATGAAATTTGATATGATGAAGTTTTCAATTATATGGTTTAAGCATTTAGATGATGAAGAAATCTTATATTGTGATCCAAGTTATTTTTCTCCTTGTTAAGTTTCATAATTCCCAAAAGTCAATTGGACTAAGAACTATGCATTACCTTGAATTATGGATAAATGGAACATTCACCTTGTTACATGTTGATTGTTGAGGACTGAATTATATAAGAAAAGAATAATTTCATACACATCTTTATAATAGTAAGTTTGGATGAGGAAATCAAGGTTGTCAATAGATAGATACCATTCTTAGGGTAACACAAAAAAATGAAAGTATTAGAGATCAACACTTAAGAATGGCATTCAAAAAAAAATTGCATCTCCAAGCTTAAAAGACCTCTCTGGAAAATGTATGGAAAACATTTTAATTCCCCCCCCAAGGTCACAGAGAATATTCTCTACATTATTCTTATAGACTGCAACTAAAATTAATATTAAATCTATAATATGGATATGAGTTGAATGCATTTTAAAGTTAAAATAATTAAATGAGCACTTTGTAGACATTTTTCAACAACAATACTTATTGCATTAAAAGCTTACCTTGACAAACAAGCATATATAATTCACATCACCAAGGGTCTGAGATAACACATGGGTTCAATGAAGTTGGCAGGCCAAAAAAATTAAAGTTTGACAAGAATTCGAATCATTCCTTAGCCACCTTGGATCTCGTGCTCCTACGTCATGTCAGTTGAGAAGGAATGGAATTAAAACATGGTAGGTTTTTTTTAAACAAAGGTTCCTCCCCACCCATCTCTTACTTTTATCTCCTTCCAAGACTAAGCATGGACTTCTTCCCAACTGCCTGCCAGCAAGAGAGCACGTAACATCTATGACATGTCATGTCATCAAGTGGATGGAGGGGGGGGGGCAAAGTAAGTTCTTTCATTAATTTACTTACCTTGCAAACTGTCTACTCCATTCTCCTGCTAGTGCTTACCTCCTTACTGTAGGATCACGCAATGAGGAGAGGGGACGAGAGCCAAGTCTGCACTGCGCAGACATTGGATAGTGCGATGCCTTGGGAAGTGGCCCACGCATGAGGCGAGCCACTTGGCTTAGGTTGTGGGGGAGGGTGGTCGTAGGATGTTGGGTAGTTTGGTTAGGATGTTGGTTGGTGGGTAGGTGCCATGTAGGATGGGGTTAGTGGGAAGTTAGTATAGGTAATTATGTTTTAGGATAGTAAGTTAGTTTTGTTTTTTCAAAGTTGTTAGTTAGTGTTAGTTTAGTAAGTTTAGATGTTAAGATTAGTTTAGAAAGACTTGTTTTAATTAAAATGTTAGCTACTCTTGTGTTAGTATTGTTTGTTTATCTTTTAAAATTTAGTATATATATAAAAAAGGAAAAGAAAAAGAAAGGATGGGTAAAATTTTAACATGTACTTGTAATCATGAATTCATATAGTTAGTTAATGCTAATATAGTCTAGATTAGTTTTAAGTTTATGTGATGGTTGTTTCATATTAAATATAGTTTAGTTTATTTTACTTTATTCTGATTTGATTTAAGTTAGTTTAGATTTATTATATTATTAGTACATTATATCATAGATTGTAAGATTAGATAGATTGAACATTGTATTGGTATCAATAATATGGATTTAGATTTATAATAGTGTTATATAAAGTTTAGTTTCACTTATGGATTTAATTGAAATAAATCTAGTCTCCAATTTTATTTGAAATTGATAGATTAGTAAATGAGAATGCTATAAGTATGTTAAAAAAGTTATAAAAGTTAGTGTAAACTTGGGAAGTAAGGTTTCTTTTTAATTAAAAATAAAATAAATAAAACACAAAATAAAAATATTGTTAGCATGCGTGGACTAATGGGATTTTAAATTAATCTTCTAATGTAATGAATTCTCTTAGTGTTAAATGTTTAAAAATTGTAGTGACACTTGAGTTATCAAGTAGGTGGAAGGAACTAGTTAATTAGTTTTTAGATCATAATTCTTTGATGCTAGACAAGATATGAAATTAAGAGTTATATGTCCCTTCTGTTGGTAGGTCATTTTGATGTAATGAATAAAATGTGGAGTCCTGCCCATCGTCATCCTTAGGGGGTAATATTTTAAGAAATTATTAAAGTTAATTGATGGATTAGGTCTTTAGTTAAATGGATTATTTGTTGATTTAATTAATTGACTTATTAAGAAATTTTCAGTTCACCCTGATAACCCCACTAACGAAATGTCCAAACTAAGTTGTATCTTTATTTATATTGTTGGGAACTTGCATCTAAAATATTTTATGACCTTAATATCATTCTTTTTTTAAAAAAAAATATGTACATTTTTGGCCTTATATTTTGGGCATGAAACACACAAATATTTCCAATCTAAATATATCAGGGCCTAAATCATGATTTTCATGATTTAACCAAAAAAATTAAAAAATAAAATCACAAAGCACAAAATGGATTACACCAAAATTTCCCATCTGAAATTATATGGGCCTAAATCATGATTGAATTCCAAAAAATAAAGAATTTGCACATTGAATTCTAAAACTTATGAACATTGAAACATCATAATATGGATCACAATTTCAACCATCTCCAAATTGAAATAATCTAGGCCTAATATGTTGATTAAAAAACTCTCATCAATAACTCTCACAATTGAAAGAATATCAATACAATTAGGAAGTTTAAACTTTGAAACATGGATGCAGAGTGTGATAATAAATCATGAACTTTAAATTCCAAAATTTAACTTCTCCAAAACATAAATACTATAATGAAAAACTTAAACTTTTGAAACATAAAAATTTATTACATAATTGAATCCAAATTTAGAAAAACATGAATAGAAAAGTAATATGAAACAATAAAACACAACATGGAAACTTAAAATTTGAAATATCTTGATTATAAAAAATCAAGACAATAAAGAAACCTAAACTTTGAAACATCTTGATTATGAATGAATAATGTGATTAAGAGTGTGATACATTATAAATATTAAATTCCAAAACACCAACTTTGAAGCATGATGATGATGTCATGTATATGATACTTTCACACAATTAAAACACACAACATCAACAAAAAATGTAATATCTTATAAATCTCACACAATTGAACCCAAAAAAAAAAAAAAAAAACATCAAAAAAATATTCATATTAAATTCAAAAGCTTTAATTAAAAAATTTCCATACTACATCAACAATCTCAGTGAACTCGAAAAAGGTTTTGGTGTGATGCTTTGAAAGCTAAGGAACCATCAAAATATTGAGTTGTCACGTCTCTACTTCCATACTATTATATCTATGAAGTAAGTGAAGCCATAAACATTAAATATTTGTCGCTAACCTTTTTTAATTTTTTTTTTAAAGGGGTAGACACTTTGACCTAGAGCTATGAACCAATAAGGCCATAAATGGGGGACCTCATCCCCACTAGATTTGAACCTTGATGGCAAGGATAACAACTCAACAACTTAACCATCACAAAATGCCATTATTGGCATTTGTGGCTAACCTTCATGTTACACATTCTTGACTATTTTTCAAGGTTCATCTTGTTTCTTCTTGCAAAATGGAGAAAACCATCATGTTAATTGCACATAGGACTTGCCTACAAGTAGCTAAAACATTTATTACAAAGCTTGACCTTGTGAAGCTTCCATATGTTGGCACCCACTTTAGACTTTTAAATTGGTTTTTTGGTGCCTTGTTTCTATTAATCTTGTACTTTATACATTCAATATATAATTTTTAAAAGGTAATGTAAGAATGTAATGTGTTGCTGTGGATAATTCTTGTTTATTGATTAATAAAAAGATAACCAATTTCTTCCAAGGGTTTTGTATATTCTATAGATTATTGTTGTGTGTTCTCATATTGTTTTTGTATATTCATTGCATGCTCTATTTTTACTCATGTCTCTATTTATTTTCTTTGTCATTATTTCCTAAAAACTAGTATCAGAGTTAAAGGTTTGAAGATTTAGAAAATCCAAGGGTTTGTATCTATGAGAAATTTGTTGCAAGTAAATTGAGGAAGCATAAGGTTGTGTCTAACTGAAGGAAACTGAAAGATTTAGGAGAAAAAGTTGTTAGTTTGTGGTAGCTAATCAGGGAAGTACTATACATACTTTAATTATTCACAAATTTATGGTTGACATGTCGTAATTAATTTTAACCCTAAAGTGGCCAAAATACTTGTATAAAAGAGCTTAGGGTTAGGGATTGTTTCATAAGGTGTGATGTGAAAATTGCTTCCTATGATAGAATTGAGTTGTAAGGGATTACAAATTGTAATAAGGTTGGAATCACTAGATCATAATAATATTGGACTTGTTGTTTGGTGGATGTAGCCCAGGGTTTGGGTGAACCATATTAAATCTTGGTGTCTTGTGTTCTCTTATGTACAATTTATTATTTTTTGATATTTTTAATATTTTTATGTAATTGTTGTTTCTATCTATGGCTTAATCTTAACAAGTGGTATCAGAGTGAGGTTGTTGTTTTTCAATTATCCTTTGTAGGAAAGTCTCATGGTTGAGTGGGAGTAATGGTAGATGAGGGTAAGATGAACGTTGATAATTTTAATGTGTAGAACTTTCATTTATGAAAGATGAAAATGGAAGAATATCTTTATTAGAAGGATTTATGGAAGCTATTGAAAGGTAAAAGTAAGAACCAGGGAACTATGAAAAATGATGACTAGGATCTTTTAGACAGAAAGACACTTGGAAGCCTTTGATTATGCCTGGCACCATTGGTGGTATTTAACATTACAAAAGCTAAGATGATGGAAACCCTAGAAAAATTGTATGAAAAGCCCTCTACTTTAAATAAGATATTTCTTATGAACTATTTATTTAATATGAACATGAAAGAAGTTGGATCTATTGCAGATCATTTAAATGAATTTAATACTATTGCTAGTCAGTTATCTTCTATGGGTGTTAATTTTCATAAATAAATCACAGCTCTCTTGATTTTGTATTCTTTTCCTAAAATTTAGAATGGCTTGGTAATGGTTGTAAGTAATTCCATTTCTGGATCTAATACCCTAAAATATGATGATTTGATTGGTGTTATTTTGAGTGAGGAAACTCATAGGAAAACCTCAGGAAGTGCTTTGAATTCACAAAGAAAAGGTAGAATGACTAAGAGAGGAAATAATTTTAAAAATCATGAAAAATCAAGAGGAAAGTCAAAGGGAAAGAGGTCTCAATTGAGAGAATCAAACAACTACTGGTACTGTGGGAAATCAAGGCATAAAAAGAAAGATTGTTGGACTCAAAAGAAAAATGAAGGAGATGAACCAGAAGGGAACAAGGAGGCAAATGTGGTAAGTAACAAATCCAAATAGGATTCTTTTCTTCTATCTTTAGAAATTATTGATGATTCATGGGTTTTAGATTCTAGTGCTTTATTTCTTGCTACACCTCATAGAGCTTATTTTATTGATTATATCCAAGGGAATTTTGGGCTTGTTATTTTGAGGTATAATGAACACTATTAGATTGTTGGAAAAGGAAAAGTTAAGATTAAGAAGTAGAATGAGAATCATTGGCTACTACATGAGGTAATACATGTTTCAAGGCTGACTAGGAACTTAATTTCAGTAGGGAAACTCAATGATGAGGGTTGTGTAGTTACTTTTAATGATAAAAATTGGAAGTTTTCAAAAGTTTCCCTTATAGTAAAAAAAGGTGTGAAAGTAGGCACCTTATATATTTGTATAGGTCATACTATTCCTTCTACTTTAATTATTTTAGAGAAAAATGAATGTTCAAAAATAGTTGTTGTAGTTAAGCAGGGAGAACAAATAGTTATTGTAGATTCTAATACAACACTATGGCACAAAAAACTTGGGCACATGAGTGGGAAAGGTATGAAAGTACTTCATTCAAAGAAAGTTTTACTAGGTCTAAAATGTGTTAATATGAATTTTTTTGAAGGTTGCATGTATGGAAAACAAAAGAGAGTGAGTTTTGTGAAGACTGGGAAGGAAAAGAAAAATGAGAAATTAGAGCTTGCGCATACACATGTATGGGGACAAAATTAGGTATCTTCTCTTGGTGGCTCTCATTATTATGTTACATTCATTGATAATGCAATGAGAAAAATATAGATTTATTTCCTTAGATAGGAAAATAATGTATTTCAAACTTTTAAGAAATGGAAATGCTTGGTTGAAAATAAGACGGGTAAAAAATTAAAATATCTTAGATCTAATAATGGTGGTGAATATTGCAGTCATGAATTTAAAGATTATTGCTCCACTAATGGTATTCATAGATAGAAAACTATTCCAAGGACTCTACAGGAAAATGGAGTGGTTGAACACATGAACAGGACTATAATGGAGCATGTAAGGAGCATGAGGTTGAATGTAGGGTTTCCCTTAAACATGTGAGTGAAGGCTATCAATATTGCTATATATTTGATTAATAGAGGTCCCTCTACTCCCTTGGGTTGTGGTATTCCAAAGGAAGCATGGATTGGTAAGAAGGTGAGGTATCCTTTTC
This sequence comes from Cupressus sempervirens, assembly GCA_028749045.1. Lineage (NCBI taxonomy): Eukaryota > Viridiplantae > Streptophyta > Pinopsida > Cupressales > Cupressaceae > Cupressus > Cupressus sempervirens. Next base: position 614,661,481 of record CM053789.1, read on the forward strand.
TCAAAACCTTCAATTGTGAAGCATTTTCTTATATAGATTCTAAAAATAGAACCAATCTAGAGGCTGAGTTGAAGAAATGTATATTCATTGGATATGACATTAATGAATTTGGTTATAGATTTTGGGATTTTAAAAATCATAAAATTGTAACAAGCAGGGATGTCATACTAAATGAGAATGTGTTGTACAAAGATCTATTCTAGCAACATGAGAAGAAAGAAGATGATTATGTAGTGTTGGGTGACACTCCAAAAAATGATTTTTCAATAATTCCTCATGATCTGCCACAACCGCAACAACAAATACCACACAAACTAGTGACTATTAGACGATCAACACAGATAAGTAGACCTTCAAAAAGATTTTCTCCCTCTTTGTACTTTATTTTACTAACAAATATTGGTGAATCTAAATGTTATGATGAAGCTGTATAGGTGGATACTAAGATTCAGTGGGAGATTGCAATGAAAGACAAAATGGACCCTTTGCTAAAAAATAAGACATGGGATTTATGCAGGTTGCCTATAGGTAAAAGGGCTTTATAGAATAAATGGGTTTACAAGTTGAAATAAGAGGATGTAGGTAAGAAAAGATTTAAAGCTTAGTCACTTGTTAAAGGGTTTGTATAGAAAAAAGACATTGATTTTGATGAGATATTCTCTCCTATTGTTAAAATGACTTCTATTCGTACTATTTTAAGTATTATAACTCCTAAAGGTTTTCATTTGGAACAGCCTAATGTTCAAACAACCTTCTTTCATGGCGATTTGGATGAAGAGATATATATGACATAGGTACAGGGATTTCAGGTCAAAGGTTATGAGAACTTAGTGTGCAGATTGAAGAAAAGTCTACATGGCTTAAAGCAAGCACCTTGACAATGGTATTTGAAATTTGACAATTTCATGCATAAGCATGGATATAGTAGGTGTCATTCAGATCATTGTGTTTACTTTAAGAGGTTGGATGATGAAAACTACATTATTTTATGTTTATATGTTGATGATATGCTTATAGCTGGGTCTAACATGGATCATATTAAGGGGTTGAAACACTAGTTAGCACATGCATTTTCTATGAAGGATTTGAGGGAAGCAAAAAAATCCTTGGTATGAAGATTTGCAAAGATAGGAAGAATAGGAAATTAAATTTATCTCAAGCTGATTATATTGTGAAGGTGTTGCAACGTTTCTCTATGGAGAATGCTAAAGCTATTAGCACACCTTTACCTAGTCATTTGAAGTTGACTAAGGAGATGTATCCAAAGACACAAGAAGAGGAGGATGAGAGGAAGCTTGATTTATGTTATGGTATGTACTAGGCTATATATTGTACATGTAGTGGGAGTCCTTAGTAGGTATATGAGTCATCCAAGAATTGAGCATTGGAATGCAATAAAATGGATTCTTAGATATTTGAGAGGTACATCCAATAAGCGTTTACACTTTGGGGGCTCTGCTACTAATTTATAGGGATATGTTGACTTAAATTTGGTAGGGGATATTGATACTAGATGGAGTACTATAGGTTATGTATTTACTATTGGTGGGGTAGTTGTAAGTTGGTTTTCTATATTGAATTAGGTTAATGCTTTATCCAGTATAGAGGTAGAGCATTTTGTTGTTATAGAGGAAGCCAAGAATATGATATGGCTTCAGTTATTCTTGGATGAATTGGGACACTCTCAAAGGGATAATTATTTATTTATAGATAGCTAAGGTGTCATTCTCCTTGTGAAGAATTATGCTTTGCATTCAAAGTCAAAACACATACAGTTGTGGCACCATTTCATTTGGTTAGTTTTGGATGATGGACAATTAAAGTTGGACAAGATACATACAGATGACAATCTAGTAGATATGTTTACAAAGGTTGTGACAAGGGAGAATTTGAATTCCTCTTCAGCTTTGGTTGGTCTTCTTGACTAAAAAACATAAATGAATAACATGGTCCAGGGTGGTTTGATCCAGTGGGAGACCCATGTGGTAGTGCTATTGCTATAGGATCAATCTCCAAGTGGGAGATTGTTGTCTAGTATGAAGTCTAATTAGTCCCCAAGTGGGAGATTATTAGTTTGTGGTGACTAATCAGAGAAGTATTGTACATCCTTCATGAATTCTTTGGGCTTTGGGGCATCGACCTAAATTTTTTTTGTCTATTATTCGCTAATTTATGGTTGATTATTCACCAATTTATGGTAGACATGTTGTAACTAATTTTAACCCTAAAGTAGAAAAAATACTTGTATAAAAGGGCTTAGGGTTAGGGATTGTTTCATAAGTTGTGATGCAAAAATTGCTTCTTGTGGTGGTATTGAGCTATAAGGGATTACAAATTGTAATCACCATATCATAATAATGTTGGACTTGCTATTTGGTGCATTTAGCCTAGCGTTTGGGTGAACCATATTAAATCTTGGTGTCTTGTGTTCTCTTCTATGTGATCTATTATTTTATGATATTGTTTATATTTGCATGTCATTTTTATTTCAGTCTGTAGTTTAATCCTAACACAAGTCATGTTTGTATATTGCAAATATGGAAGGAGAACTAGTCATGTTCATATCCTATAGAGATAGGAGATTAACTAGTTGTATTTAATGTATAGAGGTAGAGAAAGCAAGAGTGAAGTGTTTCTAGAGAAAATTCCAAGTTATAGTTATCCATAAACTGGTGAAGAGTTTGATGAAGGGTTTTATTTAAGTATAATAGAGTTAGAAATAGTTGCTACTATGGACAAGTTAAATGGGGATAACTTTTCCTAATGGAAATCTCAAATAAAATACTTGAATTAATTCTAAAGGAGTAGTAGTCACCAATTCAAGGAATAAGATTGGAAGAAGATGGATAGAAAGGATATAGTAACCAGCTATCAATACCTCACAAAAAGTTTGTATTTTATTGTTGCTAGAGAGAAGACGATAAAAGAGTTATGGAAAAAGTTACATGATTTGTATAAGAACACAACTTCAAATAAGGTTTTCTTGATGAATAAATTACACAACCTCAAGATGAAGGAGGGTGCTTCAATAGCAAAGAACTAAAATGAGTTCAATATAATCACCATCCAAATTGCCTATGTTAGAATTGCTTTGGGTGACGAGATTAGAGCCATCCTACTAATGTGTTTTATGCTAGATAGTTGGGAGAATCTTATTGTAGCCATCAACACTTTTGCAACAACAAGAACCTAGAAGTTTTATGATGTTTTTAACAACTTAATGAATGAATAACTATGAAGAAAATTTATCCCAGAAACTCAAGGAGGAGAAGCATTTAATGCGAGTGATCATGGTAGAAAATTTGAAAGAAGTCATTAAGAGTGTTCAAGGTCAAGAGGCATATTAAAATAAAGAAGGGGCAAGCTAACATGTTATCATTGTCGAAAGTTAGGAACATGAAAAAGGAATATCAAGTCTTAAAGTGAGAAAAAGGATAAAAAATTGAGCAATGCAAATAAGAAATTAGTCGACACAAATAAAGGTGGGATCATAGTTATAGTATTAGATAATGAGGTTTTATTTACTATTTTGAAGAAAGATGAACATTTATATACCTTCAACTATACATTGATTACATTATTGATTTTGGGGCATATCATTATGTAACCCTAAATAAGGATAACTTTATTGTGTACAATCCTAGTAATTATGGTAAAGCATATTTGGGAAATAATCAATTTTGTAATATTGTTGGAGTTGGATATACCCAAATGAAGAAAAAGGATGGACAAAATATTTTGCTAAGAAAATTTAAGCACATTCCAAAGATGTGTATCAGTTTAATCTCTATAGGGTGGTTGCATGATCATGAAGGCTACTCCACAAGTTTTAGAAAAAGTGGATATTTAGTAAAGGAGCATTGTTCATGGCTAGAGGATTCAAGATGAGAACAATATATACATTAAGTGTACTAATAGAGAAATTAGATGTTGTTTCTATTATAAAAGAAGATATTTTAGTAGATTTGTGGCAAAAGTGCTTGGGTCATATGATTGAAAAGGGCCTACAAATCCTCATCGACAAGAATTTTTTACCAAGTTTGAAATATTGTAATCTTGATCTTTGTGAGCATTGTATTTATGATAGGTCATGAAGGGTTTCATTTCTTAGAGGTCATCATTAAGGAAAATAATTTTTTTATAATTGATACATTTTGATGTATTTGAGCTAGTAAACATTGGATAATTAGGAGGAGCCTCTTACTCTATCACATTCATAGATGATGCATCTAGGAAGGTTTGGGCTTACCAAATGAAATGAAAAGATGAGGTACTCAAGATATTTAAAAAGGTATATGTTTCCATTGAAAGAGAGTCTAATAAAATGCTCAAGTGTTTAAGAAAAGAAAATGGTGGAGAATATTGTTCTAATGAATTCAAGGAGTAGTGTTATAGGTTTGTCATAAAGCATGAGAAAATAGTGCCCCTTACTCCTCAACAAAATAGGACTGCAGAAGGAATGAATTAGACTATAATGGAGAAGTTGAGGAGTATGTTGTCAAATTCTAGATTGAGAAAACCTTTTTGGGAAAAAGAATTAAGGATAATTTTCTACCTCATAAATCGGTCTCTTGCTATACCCTTGGATGGTGGAATTTTTGAAGAAGTTTGGAATGGTAAGAAGGTAAATTATTCTCACTTAAAAATATTTGGATGTGAAGCATTTATTCATATTCCCAAAGAGAATAGAACTAAGTTAGATGATAAATCCATGAAATGTGTTTTCTTGGGATATGTGGATGGTGAATTCAATTATCATTTATGAGATCCTACCAAATATAAGATTGTTAGAAGTAGGGATGTTATATTTAATGAGTCAAAGATGTTCAAGAGGAATGTAGAAAATGTGGAGGTAAAGAAAGTTGTTGATAATATTAAAGAAAACAAGATTATCCCACCAATGCAAGAAATTGGGCACCAAAATCAAAAGTATGATGGAAAACAAGAGGAGAATGAGGAAAAACAATAAGAAATATTACAAGATCCCTCACAAACAATTCAATCTGAACAACAATTGTTTTACAAATTGGGTAGACCTCATAAGCCTTCACAAAAATATATGCCCTCAAATTATATCTTGTTAACTAATGAAGGAAAACATGTTGATTTTAAGGAAGCTTGTGACGATGAACATAGTAAAGAATGGAAGAAATAAATGGAGGAAGAAATGGATTCTTTGCTTAAAAATAGAACTTGAAAGTTGGTAAAGTTTCCAAAAGAAAGAAGAGCTCTACAAAAAAAAGGGTATACAAGATAAACCATGAGGGTGATGGAAAAAATAAAGATAGAAATAAAGGTTGATGGTGAAAGGATTTTCTCAAAAAGAAGGTATAGACTTTACTAAAAATTTCTCACCTGTTGTTAAAATGTCATCCTTTAAAATTATTATTGGTCTTGTTACTGCTCTAGATTTGGAATGTGAACAATTAGATGTAAACACAACCTTTCTTCATGATGATTTGGAGGAAGATATTTATATGGAGTAGCCACAAGGTTTCAAAGAAATAGGTAAAGAAAATTTGGTTTGCAAGTTAAAGAAGAGTTTTCATGAGCTGAAACAAGCACCTCACCAATGGTATAAGAAATTTGATTCCTTCATGTTGGAATATGGTTTAAAAGGTTACAATTTGATCATTGCATCTATATGAAGAGGCATGATCAAGAAAAAGACATTACATTATTATTGCACGTGGATGCTATGTTATGTTGGACTTGATAAAAAGATGATTAACCGGTTGAAGGATGAGTTGAGAAAATAACTTGCAATGAAAGATTTGGGACTAGCATAACATATATTGGGCATGAAGATTACGTGTGATAGAGAGAAGAAGAGAATACGGTTCTCACAAGAAAAATATATTGAGAAGGTTCCTGATAGGTTCAATATGAAGGATGCTAGGTATTTAGTACACCTCTTGCATCCCACTTCAAATTGAGTAAAGATCCATGTCCCAACCATGACAAGGAAAAGATTGAAATGATTAAAAATCTTTATGCTTTAGCTATTGGCAGTGTGATGACCCCTACTCAGTGTCTATCAATAATTATGTTCAAAAATTCATTGATACATCAATAATTTAATCAATTTTAGATAAATAATATATATTTTCAAATGTATTAAGTAATTAATGTGTTTAAACCATGATTCCTTACTTCTCTTCAACACCTATCTCAAGAGAGAGTGGGTTTTCTTGTCGTAGGGTGCTTATCACCAATACATCATATGGTTTTACTTCACCTCTTTCTACACAACAACATCTATCAACTCCTCAAAGCATAATAAGAAAATAAGGAAATTGGTTTAAAACATCCTAATTGCCTTTTCAAAACAAGTTATATTTATAATGAATCCATACATATAAATCTACTAAAATACTTCTTTTATATGATTAATTATATTCTATATTTATTTATTTATGTATAAACACCATATATATGCTTAGTATGTTCCATAACACATGTAGTACATTATATTCTTTAATCCTTGAACTCCGATTTCCATTTACTTATTTGAAACCTTGCACTATTAATATGATTTCACCAAAGTTGATATATCAAAAATGCAATTTAATGTAGGATGGGATTTGATGTAATATATACAACCACATATTGAGGTCGAGGGGTATGGATGTATGAGAGCATTTTAATGCTCCCTTTTTGGTGGCACAATAGCTTTGGGATCTTCCCCTACTGATGTGCCAATGTCCAACTTAGAACTCATCAGCAACGATGCTAGATCCAACATATATTCTCTTTTCTCCCATGATCAATACAAGTACATGAGTTTACTTGATTTGCAATACTTTTTTTCCTCATCACAATAACCTCATGTGTGATTTTTGGTGCTCAATCCAATGTGCATTGACTACCATGATCAATGTTTCAAAAATTACTGTCTTTTTATTTATTTATTTTCTTTTGGTGGTATAAAAAGTAATCATGAGACTTTGCTTTGATGAAACACCCCTTTTTTGTCAATGGGCCCTTGATCTACTAGTGAAGATGAATGGCTCATAAAGAGCCCACTAGAGATCAAGTCTTGTTGAGTGCAAGGCTCTGAAACCATAAGGGATGAGGTTGGGATCATGCCCTAGGTGATTTTGATGGTGCGGATGCCCCTCAATCCTTAGCTCTAAGTTGAAGAGGTTTCAGGCATGCGTCGGCCCATATTGGATTCCTAAATCTTCAAGTGGTGGCCTTTGTTGGTTGGTGTACACTTGATTTGTGTCACACTCTAAACCATTCTATCCAAATGATTCCATGAGTTGGAATGTTTGGATGCCGGCTTAGAGCTCCCTATCCACAGAGTGCAAGAAGCTAGTATTCAAGCATGAAGGCTCTCAGCCAAGCCTTAGAAATGTGCTTCTTGCTAGTAAACCATGCAATGGGAGTTTCTTTGAGAAAAGAGAAAGAGTGCAAATATCTTCAAGGAATCCCTCAAGTATGCAATGCAAGATGGAAGACTACACTAAAATGGAAATGCAAGATACAGCTATGCTAGAATATGAATGAGAGTGTTACAATACCATTATTTAAACTATGTGAGATTATTACAAGAATGAAAGCTAAACTAACATGAAACTATACTAAGAATGTCATATGATCTTATGCTAATATGATGGAATGAGAGAATATAGACAAGAAGTCATAAGTTCTCCACAAAGCTCCCAAGAAACTTGTTAGAAAACCTACAGCATAACAATATTCAAAAGATGGATCCTTTGAGGGGGAAAGCTCTCTCCCTTTTAAAGTTGTACAGATGGTAGAGATCAAGATGAAGATGATGTATGATCAATGGTGGAATTTGAAAATAAGTGTGATCCATGTGCACACACAAGTCAACCAATAGAATATAAGTTGACTTGTAATATAAGACAAAAATCTCACAAGCCTTTTCTTTTAATTGTAAAATAGAAAAAAGGACTTTATGTGTGCAATTTAAGTGGGTTAGAAGAATGGGGTGTTTTATTTAATTAAAAGGGGACATGTTCTTTTTATCAAATAATGAACTTAGGATAGCATAGTCAAACTATACATTATAATAAAATAAATTGATTATTAGCAATTTGGTCTAGGTAAATGATTAAATTAATTTAGCCAAAATGCTAAGAAGGGGGCTAATAGTCTAGATGACCATTTTTAGGTGATTACATTTGCCCCTCTTTGACTAATGTGTGATCGATCTGGGAACATATTATGTCAAAGAAAATCAAAGTCAAGTAGGTGATGATAGATATAGATATCTGATTCCAAAGAATGAAATGTAGAAATAGATAGCAAGTCCTAAATGCACAGCTTAATAGCAGTAGTACTGAACATTAGGAAGATGATGTTAGGATTCGAAAAGAATTCTAACATCTAGCAAAGAGAATAGATCGAGAGCAAGTGATAAGGTCAAACAAATGCTCCTAAGAAATAGATAGCTGTAACAATCAACAATAGAGTATTTCTGCCCCCTCGGAATCAAAATTGAAATGAGGTAAGAGGAAGCAAAAAGTAGCTAGACATGAGAAAATTGAGATATAGCAATGTATGATATGATAGATAAATGATTAGAACCCAAGAATGACTATAAGAAACTGATAAAAATGCCCCTGTTTGACCAAAGTTGACTGTGAAAGATAAATCGTAAAAATTAGGTCAAATTGAGTAGAAAGAGGATTTAGATGTGAAAAGGTGAATAGAAGTAGATATGAAGCATAGAAATGATGAAGTCATGAAGAAATGAAGATGCCCCAGCGATGATTCAAAGATTAGACCTCAATCGGTCAGCTAACTGCTCAAAAGAAGGTAGCATTTTTAAAATATGATTTTGACCATCAAGATGAACTTGGACTTCAATTTCAATCCCAAAAATGGATCTAGGATGTCAAAATTAGCTAGGGGTGCAATTTTTGCACAATTCCAAGGAGTTTGAAAATTAGGTCAAAATAAGGTTGGAGGCTATAAAAGGGGTCCAAGTGTCATTTTCACTATTCATTTTTCTTTTTGTGATTTTGAGAGATTTTGTGTGGTCCACATAGCATCATGGCTCAGGAGAACATTCCTCTTCATCGACACCATTTTGAGCGCAGCCAGTTGCACAACCGGCCAGAGCGATATGGGGCGTCGGTAAGTAACTACCTTTTTGTCGCTTTTTCGAGCTTTTTCACACATTTTAAAGTTTTTTGAAAAAAATTTGTGCGATACTTTTAAAGTATCACACAGGCTCGAAAAAACTGTCGTGCGACACTTTTTTCCAAACAAAGTATCGCACCGTTCAAAAAAATGTGTCACCTCGGCCATACCCAAATGTCACACGATGCGGTGCAAAATGTCGCACAACATAAAAATGTCACATTCCTTATGTAAAAAGCGTTGCGCGACACTTTTTCAAAAATGTGTCGCACTCTTTATGTAAAAAGTGTCGCATGGCTAGTTTTGTTGTTTTTCTTAATGCTTTTTTTTGTCATGTGACTATTATTGATGATTGCTTGTTCTCTAAAGAGGTCTTTAGATCTAGAAAATGAAGACATTTGATGTCTTGAAGTAGAGCATGTAGACCTAGAATAAGAGGATGACCTAAAAGAAGGTGACTCACATGCATATAAAGACCTTAAGGAAGATTCATGTAAAAATGTAATCTTCTCCTCCAACCTTTTCTCAAGTTTAGACTTCATTTCCATCATGCGCTTAGAGAGATGAAGGTAAGAAAGATCATTTGTCTCTTCTAGTTCTTTGTATTGCACATATAGATCTTGAAAATCTTTAGTGATATGGAGGATATCATGATCATCTAAATTTGGTTGAGATTTGGTAGCACAAGATTTGAATTCCATAGTTTTAGATGCAAAGCCAAGCATAAAAGAGCCTAGAAGATAACTTGATGTTGAAACTATAGGAGGTAGAGTGTTTACTTTCCAAGATAGTAGAGAGAGATTAAAGTGACTTGTCAAAAAATATGTCCAAGAAACTTACGACATGAATGACTCAAGTCAATAGGTAGGCAAGATGCCCAAATAGCCAAATAGATAGAGCAAGCAGGGTGACAAGTGAACAACTCTCCAACCCAAGAGTGTAGTCAAGAAATCAAGGCAACCATTGCAGCAATAATATAACTAGCAAGTGGACATAGACCATAAAGATGGAAAGACCAAGAGCACCAAGGACAAATAGTCACTTTAAAGCATCTTCAAGAACTAGAGACATAAAAAATAAAAATCAAATGATGAGACTCCCCTTAGCAAGCAACACAAGAAAATGTTTGCATTTGATGTTTTGACTTGGTTGACAAAGTTTGACAATAGTTGATAGCATAGCAAGTTTGATGTTCAAAAGAAATTTCTTTCCAAGCAAGATAGTGACACATGGAGTAGTCTTCAAACAATCAAGCAAGGGACAAAGCAACCTTGCATGATACAAGCATATGTGAGGTCTTAAAAGAAAGCCGTATAACTATCATCATGTGTATGTTCCAAAGATTTTCACAGGTCTAGCACATTCGAGAACACATCAAGCAATATCTACCTAAAGGACATGGTTCATTACTCAACAACTTGGCCCACGCTTGATGTTCCTTCGCCTCACACCAAGTGGTTACCCATAAGAGATATTTTTTTTGTCATGAAAATGCCATAAGCATAACCAAGGGAACACATATGGTGAGTGTATATCTTGGGGTGATCCGAGTAGTCCACTAGGATTGATCCTTGCACCAAGAAGTTGAGTAGCTAAAAAAGGTAGTTACTAACTTAGGGTGTTTAGATAGGGCTTCTATTCATAGTGTTCCTCTTGCTCCCAATTATGGGACAGCTCACCTTGCAATGAGTAACCAATCTTGCGACCACAAGAGTACCTTAAGCATTCTTGCCTAGTGATCTCCTTATGGTCGAACTCCCATAAGTGATCACACTAGGCGAAGAAAAACACTATGTCTACCAAGGTTTTGTGCCCTTGATAGCCTTGAGTTTATAGTAGGTTGGAAGAGCCAAGTAATCTGCTTGTCCCCACTTGGGTCGTTCCTCTCAGGTTGTCCGAGAGCAAGCCCTCTAAAGGATTCTAACTACACAAAGAGTGGATCAACTTTTGAAAGTCAAGATTTCTGATTCACCACAAGGGTGAAGAGCATACTCTCTTATTCCAATCATTTTCTCCCAAACATGCCAGGAAGATTCAGTTGCCTCTTACTCTTGAAACCAAATGGTAAGTCAAGATTTCTGATTCACCCCAAGGGTGAAGAGCATACTCTCCTATCACCAAAAGATTCCAATTGTAAGTTTTAATGTGCCTAAAAATAAACAACTAGTATATGTTGCACATGTAAAAGTAAAGAACAAGAAAAATTGGGTTTTTATGCATTGGGCAGCCCTACAAACAATCATTAGTAGCCCTTGTGCATTTGAAGCTTTGACATGCGTTCTTTTTATGCAATGTTTTAATTTTTTTCACAAGGATGGCAATCTGCAATCACAACTTGTTAGCACCACAAGTTAGTGTGAAATAACATTAAAAAATGCAATAAAAAGTGGTTATTTGCCTCAAATATCCAATTTATCCTCCAATCAAGTGCATGCAAAGAAAGTGAAAGTTAATCACAAATGCTCTCATTTTTACTCTTTGATTTTAATCTAGTCAACATGATTAGATTTTTTTGCTATGATTTTGGATCCAAAAATAGAAATGAAAAGAAGAGACCCCTATTAAAAATCTGAGAGATTTTCAAAAATGTAAGAAATTCAAAAAAATCTCTTCATTTGTGTCCTAGAGACCCATTTTATCAAAACAGGCCAAATTTATCAAAGCGGATTTTTGATTTCTAATACGATCTCAAAAGTCAAAACACAAAGAAATAACCCACCTTAGAATTCAAAATAATTTTTGAAAATGTAATTTTTTCTAAAAAATATGCTGATTTGCAATCATAAATAGCTTTTTATGAAAAACAAAGAAAAAATCATAACTCTCGAAAATCATGTCAAAATGCTCTAAAAATTGGCCTAAGACATTTTGAACACATACCCAACCTGCAAACAAAAATTTCAGAACCAAAATCCAAGGGGTTTAAAAGATATGATAAAATCTTTAAACCAACTAGATTTTTGGCCTTCAAACCAATCTACTTATGGGTTGGCCTTAAAACCAAAGTGATAATTCTACAAAAGCACTTGATTAGATCCAATATGCTGCTATAAAAAAACCAAAGATAAGAAATGAAAGAAAATGGAGCTAGAAACTTGATTCATGCCCCACGGTGGGTGCCAAAAATGTACACTTAATTTGTGTCACACTCTAAACCATTCTATCCAAACAATTCCATGAGTTGGAATGTTCGGATGCCGGCTTAGAGCTCCCTATCCACAGAGTGCAAGAAGCTAGTATTCAAGCATGAAGGCTCTCAGCCAAACCTTAGAAATGTGCTTCTTGCTAGTAAACCATGCAACGAGAGGTTCTTTGAGATAAGAGAAATAGTGGAAATATCTTCAAGGAATCCCTCAAGTATGCAATGCAAGATGGAAGACTACACTAAAATGAAAATGTAAGATGCAGCTATGCTAGAATATGAATGAGAGTGTTACAATACCTTTATTTAAACTATGTGAGATTATTACAAGAATGAAAGCTAAACTAACATGCAACTATACTAAGAATGTCATATGATCTTATGCTAATATGATGGAATGAGAGAATATAGACAAGGAGTGAGAAGTTCTCCACAAAGCTCCCAAGAAACCTGTTAGAAAACCTGTAGCATAACAATATTCAAAAGATGGATCCTTTGAGGGGGAAAGCTCTCTCCCTTTTAAAGTCGTACGGATGGTAGAGATCAAGATAAAGATGATGGATGATCAATGGTGGAATTCAAAAATAAGTGTGATCCATGTGCACACACAAGTCAACCAATAGAATAAAGTTGACTTGTCATATAAGACAAAAGTCTCACAAGCCTTTTTTTTTAATTGTAAAATAGAAAAAGGACTTTATGTGTACACTTTAAGTGGGTTAGAAGAATGGGGTGTTTTATTTAATTAAAAGGGGACATGTTCTTTTAATCAAATAATGAACTTAGGATAGCATAGTCAAACTATACGTTATAATCAAATAAATTGATTATTAGCAATTTGGTCTAGATAAATGATTAAATTAATTTAGCTAAAATGTTGAGAAGGGGGCTAATAGTCTAGATGACTATTTTTAGGTGATTACAGTTGGTAGCTCATAGGCCTCATGCCTCATTGGGATGCCTCACAGGTTTGAACCCTCCATAAAAAAAACCAAAAAAAAAGACCCTTTTCAATCCATCCAACTTGATTTGTCAATTCTGGCCAATTTGATACCTTTGATTTGTAGATAAGTTTGTTGATGCCTCAAATAATCTAGTTGATAGCTATCCATATTAAGGTGTGAAACTCAGAGATGGATAATACCAAAAAAGGAGTGGGAATAGAGAGTTTTTCTATTTTATAACATGGGAGTGGTGCAGATAGAACAACATTTGATCATAGTCTGCCTAATCTATAATGAAATCTGCTCCACCTATGGTGATATTCAAGAAATATGCAATTTAGTTACTCTATTTGAGGAAACACAACTCGACATGTTAGTAAACTTAGGGGTCAACATTCACTATCAAAGAATAGATATGATGAAATGGTTCCAAAAGACCTAAGATTTCAGGTGTTAGAATTTTATATGTAGTCCCATAGGTTTGCTTGGCCTTGTGTAAGTTATTAAAATCATTCAGTCATTGAGAAGACAAGCCGAAAAAATTTAATTCCTAATGCTAACAAATCTAAAATCTCGATAGATAAGAAATAATTCTTCCAAAAGTAATTTTTTGTGAACACTATTTAATGAAAGATTAAAAAAGAAAGAGTAGACTATCTTTCATTGCATTCATTGTGGAGATTAAATAGAGGAACAAATGGGAGAATGTGACTTGAATCACATTGTTTGACCACTCAACAATAAATGATGACCTAGTAGGGGGTCGATTTCAACAATAAGCTTAGTTGGGAAACTTGTAGATCAAAAGAATTTGAGGATCGACAATGCTATACGCCTAACATAATAGATGTAGGAATGTGGAATTATGGGATTGGAAGACCAAAAAAGTGATCTTTGGCTTGTTAGTTACCCTGGTGATCCTCTATGGTTGTGAGATTTGGGGCAACAACATGTTAGATTAGAAATGGAGATAGGTAGAAAGAATCCAAAATTGTTTAATCATCAGCTACCTCACAATTAAAACCATGGTTCTCTATGAGATCATATTGGTAGAAACAAGCATCTTCCCATTAGAGGTATTAGAAATGATTTAGTTATTATTCTATTTATACAAAGCTTAATGTATGGAAAGTCATCCTTGGCCCAAGATGATCATAGAAGAGAGGTTGGATAGAAGAAAGAACATGTGAATGAAAAAAAATGTTAAATGAATGGAATAATGAAATATCAATATGCATGAATGTTTGAATCACAATGATTAGATAAAGAAATTTGTGAAGGAAAAATTCAAAACAAAATGGGTGCAAAAATAATATAATATCAAAGAATTTAACCCAACAAGAGCCTGTGAGGATAAATCATACATAGGAGCAAATATCAAATGGAGAGCTAAGATGCTCATACCACAAGTTAGGATGGGCTCGCATCGTTTGAGATGCGAAACAACTAGATGGATGATAACCAAGGAAGAATGGTAGGAGAGAATATGTTTGTTTTGCAATATGGGAGTAGTGGAGACTGAGAAACACTTTCTCATGGAGTGCCCAACATATAGTCACATTTGCTCTAGCTATTGGGACATTCTAGTAAATAGCAATTTAGATACTCTTTTTGAGGAAGAGTAGTTGGACAAGATAATAAATTTAGTGGTCAATATTCACTCTCAAGGGGAAGACTTAAAGAAGCAACTCCAAAAGGCCTAATATTTTTATCTTTGGGGGTGCTTGTCTTTTGTCTTGTGGGTCCCATAGGCTACTTTAGCCTCATGGACATTATTGGAATCTTTCAATCATTCATTCAATGACAGATAAAATCACTCACAATCAAATTTTTCATTATCCATGTATAGATGTATGTATTTTGATTTAATGAGTTTGCACACTTTGCAATTGGAAAGGTGGAAATTGAGAAACACTTTATGTTAAATGTTAGGTGTGCAAGGATATTGAGTTCAAAGCAACACTTTATGTTAAATGTGAGGTGTGGAAGGATTTCGAGTTCAAATTTGTGGATATAGCAAGGAGAACATTGAGAAGTTAAGTGAGCTCATCATTAGCTTGCACAAAAAAGGAACAAAATTGTTAAAGTTGGTTTATTTTTAGCCTCAAAGACATTAAAAATCATCTATCTCTATCTATCTTAAGTGTGTGAAATAGTAGTAGATATGGGAAGTTTTTGTTTTGGTAGAAAACTGTCATGACCAAATCTTGCTAACTTTTACATTTCTTTTTGCAACTTTTTTTGGAGATTTTGTTAGAAAAATAATTTGTTTAGGGGCATGGGTTTGCCTCCCAAATGAATTTTAAAAGAGGCTAGAGGCTATCAGTATAACTAGCCTCATTAATCAAAAATCAAAAGGAAGCAAATTCTTGCTAATAATTTGTAACATGGAAAATATTATTAGTAATATTCCATGGTTAGCCTTTATTATCATTACTATTATTGCCAATAATTTTTGTTGAGCCTGATTTATTAGGATTTCAAAAGAATTTGATTTCTTTTAGCAAAAGCCAAGCTTTTGATGTAGACTAATTTTTTCCCTTACTTCCAATATGCACTTTGAAATAGGGTGTTTGGGAGTCATGTTATATAAAAGAAATGGAAATGAAGTTTTTTTGGTGTTGTCTATTAGTCCATGGACATGAAGAAGAAACATGCATGCAAGTGTGAACATTTTATAAGAAAAAACAAAAAATCAAAAACTACCTACTCTGCCTTTCTAATAAATGTCTCATGCATGATGTAGTGCAGTTTCACTAAACAAGAATTTTTGAATATTTTAAACTAAAAAAATTTAACAAGGGACACTAAAAATATGTCAGTTTTAATGAAGAATGAAACTTAAAGACCATTTAAGTAATGTTTTCAATTATTAAAAAAAAATCGTCAGTCATTTCTAGTTAATCCTCATGTCAAAGTAGGGAGCCAAAACTATAAGTTAGTCTACTGGATTATGATTTGTAAATTCATAAGAGTTGTGCAAAGTTAAATGAAGGCCTCTGAATGACACCCAATTTTTACAATAGTCCACCAAGAATTGAGAGCTTGGAGTTGCATAAAGAATTAGTGACAAAATCAACCACGATAGATGAAATTCCCCAACTATTCCATGCAAAAATAATACCAAATTTTTAATGGAAAAAAAAAAAAAACTTATTGTCATCTCATAGAAAATCAAATGGGCATCTCTATTGGGACTAGGAAATTATTGTTCTTCATTCCCTTTTATGCTATATTTCTCATAGCCCATATTTACATTTATCTTGATTAAATAAAAACACTTGAATAAACCCACTAATAACTACACTATCAAAATTCAAACAAATAGTTCAAATTTTAAAAATTAAAAATTGGCATTATATTTTGGATAAAAAAATTCAAAGAGTTATGCGAGAGCTATTCCTAATTATTATCTTGCAATTCTCAAGCCCCCTCTTCAATTGTCTAAGAAAATTGAAACACTGATTAAAGAGTTCCTATGGAAAGGAGACTTATCATAAGATTGAAATATCCCCTTAATTTCATTATAAAATATGACACAAACTAAAGCTATAGGTGGTGGAGGCATTCATGATTTGTAGCTCAGGAGTAAAACATTCAGTGGCAAGTTGGTTTGGCATATGTATTCAAAGTTGGATAAGAAATGGTGCAAGATCATGCAATAGAAATATTTGACAATATGGACCCAAAAAGAGTGTTTACCATTCTTGATCCTCCTAAAGGCTTGATCATTTGGAATTTCACGATGAGCTCCAAAGATTTAGTTCAATAATACATATCATGGGAAGTCCATAGTGGTGATGGTATTAATTTTGGGGAGATTCTTGGCAAGGGTTACCCCCTTTATCAAAATCTTTCCCAAATGGTGATTCAACAGAAAAATATTTTGATGTTTGGGGGTTGAAGCTCATTGATTATGTACTTTTAGTTGATAGGCTCTCTAGAAAAGTGAATTGGAAAGATCCTAATGAATAACCTCTATCTCTAGATCAAAAAGAGGTTATCTATAGTGCCTCTCCCAAAGTCATCATGATGGATGCAACCTTGTTGATCATTTTTTGTGATGGATCATGATTGTGACCATGAGTGGTCTACACCGTTGAGGTGATTTGATTTATGTTTTTGTATAAGTTTCTTTGATTATGCTTTGGCTGATTTATGAGATTATGATGTGATTTTTGGTTCACTGAGGTTTGTGCTAGTGGTTACCAGGATTGATGTGGTATCATGAGGTTGTTCCATGATTACCTTGAGATGTGTTTAGAGATTGCATTGTGTACTATTACCATGCTACGCTAGACTAGGCTCCTGTAGCAGTGGTTAGTCATGTTTATGACGGTGTTCACTCATGTGTTTAAAGTGTCCTTTTGTTGTTCTTTAATTAACCTTTATTAAATGCTTAAATGATTAGAAATGGTTTGTCCATGTTGGATTATTTGGTTATGTGTTATGGACATTTAGCTTGTTATATTTTTATTCGAGAGATTTTCTATTACTCATATTATGTTTTACATTTGAGATGACCTGAGGGTCAGATGTTATTCTTTGATTTCAGTATCATAGATGTTAGACTACTATGTTTTTCAGTTGATCATTTTGCATGATGATGCCTTTTTGAGATGATAGTGTATTTTATGATGATATCTGGTTATCCAGTATTTGGACATATCTTTGATTATGTTATGTGTTGGACTTAATGCTATGGTTATTTACTTCATTCCTATGTTGTTATGCTTTATGCAAACGTGAGTAATGTAAATAGATTATTTTAATATAATTAAATAAATGGTTAAATTAGGTGATTTAATGCATTTATTGCTTTGGCTATGTTATTATATGCAATTGCACTTGATCATGTTGTTTAGTGTGCAAGATTTATATCCCTAGCAGTGGCACATGGAGTTAGTGATTCAGCTATTCATATTTTACCAATGTCATCCCTATTTGGTTGATGTATCCTTATTTTAATTATTTAATTAAACCTTTCAGTGATTATTAAATCCAAACTCATTTGCATTATGTGATTAGACCAGTGAGCGTGTCTGTGCATTTAGAGGTTCGCATTGTCGTGAAAGTCGTTAAGGAAATTTATGTATTTTTGGGTTTTTAGGCCTTTTAATTGATTGAATTTAATTTTTGGTAGCTTTTCCATAGATGAATTCCTATTTATAGGAATAACCTATTTTCGTTTGGGTCAATTCAGGGTTTAACTAGGTTGGCTAGTTATTTGCCCTAATCGATTATTCACTTGAAAAGTGAATAAATATTCAAAAAGGAATCTAATTCCTCACTTCTCACTTTTGAATTAGAAAGTTGGAGAGTAAAACCAAAAATCCTCTTTATGAGGATTTACTATTTTGTTCATTGTAGGAGCTACAAGCATGGGATCATCGCGAGGTTGAGCTTGTTGGATCCAGCTCAGGGAAACCTTGGATTACCACAATTTTCAGCTACTTCTGCATACTATTTATTTTATGGTTCAGATTCCCATTTTTCCCTTTTGGCTGAGGTAGGGCTTTCCTATTTTATTGTTTTGGCTTCATTTTTGCTTCTATTTTTGGTAGCCATTTGTTTGGAGGCTGAGAACTAGTGTTCCCCTCCATTACCCGATTGGGCGGGTATGAACATTTTCCTATTTTTTCTTGATGAGGGTTTGGAGTTTTGCGCCATTATGCTAGCTATTTTTTCATATAGTGTCCAAACTTGTTTATTTTTGGATTTTTGGGGTTTTTGTACCCAAAGGACAAATGGGTTTTAATTTTCAAGTTTTCCAATTTTTTTGGGATTTTTACCTTGTTTTGCATGCTGCCCTATTTTCTCAGGTTTTCTTGGCATGGGGTGTCATGGACCTAGATTATCCATTTGGATATTAATCAGACCCTTGTTGCACTTTTATGTTTGCATTGGGATGTGTGTCACATTTATACTCTTAACGTTGTGTTCAATTGAGTGATTTTATACCTATTCTTTTGGTTCTTTGGACCTTTGTTTTTGTTTCATGGACACTAGGATTCATGTAGAATCCATACTCCTGGATTGAGGTTGATCGAGTGAGTTCATGATGTTTGGTTTTGTTGCATCATTGGGATTCATGTAGAATCTCTACTCCCAAATTGAGGTCGGTTGAGTGATTTGATGATGTATGGTTTTATTGGCTTTAGGAGTCGTGTAGAATCCATCCTCCCATGTTTCTTTTAGTTGGGCATTATATTTTGCATTGTTTTCTCATCTAGTCCTTGTTTTATGATCTTCATGATAGTGGTGTGCCACACATGAGTACGTGTGCATATATTTGTTAGGTGACTTACGAGGCCTGATCTTCTATGGTACTTCCATAAGTTATGATTGTTGGGGCTGGGATGGGAGTATGCATGCCCATGGGCACTTATCATAGGATGAGCATGGGTAGGGTAGGGTAGCATATGGATGGGGCTTCTATCTCATAGCCTGGTGTCATGATGCCATAGGGTTGGCAGAGGAAGTTTTAAGTGATAACTAAATAAAATGTGTGAGTGTTAATAAAACTAAAGATAATAAAATAGTGCTTCAATGTATGAGCCTTCCATTGAGGGAGTTGAATCTACACAGTGTATGAGCCTTTCATTGAGGGAGTTGAATCTACACAGATCCGAGCTTGGGCTTGTTGATGCCAAGTGACTCTCCATGATGTTAGCCCCTACTTAGTAGCCTATTGAGTGTTTGACCAAAACATGTACTCCTTGCATTGTCTTAAGTTCTTAGTTACAACCATTATACTGTTTGACATGAGTGTTAGCCATGGATGTTGTGCTTTATGTGTGTTTGTGGTTGGATCATTATCTCCATTGGCATGGTGGGTGTGGACCTATGGGTGCCACATGGTTGGGAGGCATAGCTACCTTCACCACTGCTAGGGACTGGTGTATAGAGATGGTCTTTTATCCTAGTGCAACCATTGCTAGATGTTTTCACTTGATACTTCGGGTTCTGGAGTATGTTTTCTTGTGATTTATGGTTTCATTGGAATGCTTGGATATCATGTTTAGATGATGTTAGTTTATTTGATGCATTCCCATATTATGATGTTTAGGATATGACTAGATGATGTGAATTGTTGTATTGTATTATCTATTGCTTATTGATTTAGCATATTAGATTTCCTTATATTGATGATTAGCATGTGAGAGGTGATGTTATCTATTGGTAGGATTATCTTATGCTTTACTACTAGCATGTTATATTTCTTTATGCTTATATTGTAGCATGTTTTAGTAGTGATGTCCCTATTATGATAGTACCAATGATCTGGTCGGTGGCTTGGGATGTTACGTGTTGGGGATGGCTAGGATCCATGATGGTATTATGATGCTATTGACGGTTGGAAGGAATCATGTACTTAGGTTGGTTGTTCAGTTATTGTGATGTTATTTTTTTACATTGCGATGTTACTTCTGTTCACTATGATGTTGCTTTTAATATGTTCTTTACTAATTTGGTTTAGATGGATAAATGTTCCTCTTTCCTATTTTATGGTATCTTATTGTTTATGCACTCAGGTGTTTGTTCCTCGATCTTTGTGGATCTAGTACTCCTTGATGTGGAGGTTTGTTTTCCCATTTCATTCCTCGTTTAACCCTTAGAGTGGTTTTCTTGAGTTTCCTGGGTGATCATTTATCAGCATGGTGCAATAAAATATTGTATCACACACCCATTGAAACTGTATCATGCATCTCCTGATTCTATCACACACCTCTTGGAGAAATATCATGTGATACTTTCCAATATCACACCTCCTTGTAAGAACTGTCATACGACACCCTTAAAGTATCACACACCTTCGAGAGAAGTATCGCCCTATCCCTGAAAGTGTCACCCTCCTTCTTTAGGAATGTTGCACTATACTTTCTAGCGCTATATTAAAATATTGTCTGGATTTTTTGCAAAGACTTGTGCAAGTGGGCAGCGGGCACTTTTTAGTTTGATCCAAACTTTTTGGGAGTTGTTTGGGGTACCCTCTTAGGCATTCTTTAGTCCTTTGGTGTCACATTTTGAATTCATAATGTGTTCATTTTGAATTCAATTATGCATTCTTCATCATCAGTTGTTTTATTTAGTAGGGGCATCTGGAGATTGGTTGGTTGCTTGGATTGTTGGTGAAGTCTTTCATTGCGATCTGTATGATCCCTGTATGATGTTGACATGTGCATTCATACTTGTAAATTTTTTTTAATCGTGGCTTGAATTGAATCCTTGTTTCAAGGATCTCCGGGCAGGGCACTACATTATCTATAAAAAAATCAAGGAGAGGGAAATATACTTATCTAATAATGAAGACACTCTAGTGTGGATTCTAGCTAAGGATGGTAATTATTCAATAAAAATAGGGTACAAAATAATACAAAAAATTTATAATGGGAAACATATCCATCAAGCCTATTCCTTTTGCTAGAAATAGTGTGTTCTCCCTAAGGTTGGATGCTTTTATTGGCTTTCTTTAAAGAATAGGATTCTTACCAGTGAGTGACTACAGAAGCTTTCTATAGCATTACCTTTCAATTTTGTTCTTTATAATGAAGAAATGGAAGGTTTTGATCACTTGTTGCTAAATTGTCCATTTTTTTATGCATGTTGTATTGACCTAATGGTCAAATCATTTGTCAATTAGCGACTAAACAGTTAATTAGTTTGATTAGTTACATTGCTCTTGAGCTTTACAGTTTCTACCAAGCATCACATTTAGATAGCAGTGTCTACCAAGCTTTGCAGAGTCTACCAAGCTCATCAATGTAAACCATGTAAGAAGTAGTGTTAACTAAGCTCTATAGTGTTAATTGATCTTATCAGTGTCTACTAACTTGGTAGTGTTAATGAAGCAAAATGAAGATAGTGTTGTCCGAGTTGTAGTATCAACTGAGTCCTTCAATATCTACCCAATTCTTCAATATTCATTAAGTCACCCAATGAAAACCAAGTTCATACTAATCCAAAGTGATCATTATGGATTAAGCACTAGTGTCAAATGAATGCTAGAGCTTTCTAAGTTGATAGTCTTGCCAAGTGTCAGAATATCACTCGAGTTGTCTTCAAAACCTAAGTTACAATAGTAAGCTAACTTAGTGAAGATTATTTGAATTAGGTATTGTATCCAACTCTAGAAGGTACTTAATTGGATTATTATATATGAAATACATTTTATCATATCCAAAACATGTGTAAGTAACAAGTACAAAGCATAATGAATGTGAATTAGAAGAAAAAGGCTACAAGTAGTATAAGGGAAAGAAAAGTCTCATCTATCACATCAAGGTTATCATATTACATAAAATGAATCTCATATTGCAAATCAAGTTGCAGATCAAAGATCTGCTATTGGTTCATCCTAATAGGTGCATCACTCAAATCCTTTGACAAGGTGGACTTAACAGTCTCATGTTAAATATCTTAACTAAGTGCATACTTCATTGTATTGTATAAATCCTTTCACAAGGTGGACCTAATAGTCCTTATTTCTCTTAATAGGGAAGATCACTAGAATTGATAATTGTAAGCTTTAATAAACCAACTTTATACTATAGTTATAAATCTTGTGAGTATCATCCCCATCCCAATTTTACTTTCTATTTGGAAGGCATCTAGGTTACCCAATATAAAATCAAGTGTTATGAATGTTTGAATGCTTGTAGTCTTTCATGCATGCAATTAGATTATAATAGCTTATGAGAGATAAATTGGTGAATAGAAGTTAAATTTTTGTTGGCTCCTAATTCACCCCATTCCCCCCTCAGTCACCCAGGCCCACATACATTTCCAACAATTGATAACAAAGATTTTGGTTTTCACATCAGAAGTTTACGAGCTTGAGAAAAGATCAAAGGCAATGGAAGTGTACTAACTAGAGAAAAATATTGAGAATGAAAAGTTGGATATGCAATTTTCCATGGAATAATTCAAGAAAATTAAGGAGCAACTCTCTCAATCCTTGAAAAGAAGAAAAGAACTAGTAGCACAAGTGAATGACAATCTCTACATTAAAGAAAGAATTGAAGAAATTTTCCAAGACATAAGTTCAGATGAAGCTAATGCAACAATTAAAGATCTACTTGAAAAGGATCTTACTCTTCATGAAGAAGTCAGAAAACTAAAAAAGAGAACAAGAAATTCAATCACTAATAATGTGTGAAGACATGGAACAAAAGGACAAAGCCAAAGAAGATAAAATATTGCTAACTGAAAAGATAGAAGAAAAGGAAAATGAAATTCATCACCAATCTCTTTAGCAAGTAGACTTGATCAATCAATTCAATTATGAAAATCAAGAGCTTATCAACTTAAGGATAGAGAATGAAAGTTTGTAGAATGATCTCAACATACAAAAGAAAATCAATGAGAGGATAATGAAATCTTAAGAAAGCATAAATCCATTGGACTAGTAAACTCAATTTAGACATAAAGGTAAATAAGGATTAGGCTATAAAGATGAAGGTGAATCATTCCAATAAGGAGCTCAGAAGAAAAAAAGACCTACTTGTAATCATTGTGGAAAGACAAGACATACACCAAACAAGTGTTGGAGCAATGGGAAATCAAAATTTAGTGGAAAATGTTACAAGCCAAGACATAGAGAAAGTGAATGCAAAGAAACCTAAGTTTGAAGGAAAATGTTTCAATTGCAACAAACAAGGGCACAAATCTTTAGAATGCAAGACCAAGATATGGAATCCAACAGAACAAATTGTGAAAGCTATTTTTGGTTGGGATTACAACATAGGGTGTAGATGTCACTATTGTGGTGCGCATGGTAATATTGGAGAAAATTTCATAAGAACTCACATGAGGAAGAGAGAACCTACAAAGAGATGTTATGTATGTACAAAACTTGGACATCTAACTAAAAACTATATGAACTAAGGTAAAGTTGAAGATGAGAAGAAAGTAAAGGCTGACAAAATTAGAAGTCAAATGAGGTAGCAATGGGAAAATAAATCTCCAGTGAATACAAATCAAAGTCCTAAAAATGTTGACACCCAAGTAAATGAGTTGGTTAACTCAAACATTTCAAACTAGTTAGCCATGGAGATCACTAGAACTATTATTCAAAGGAGTCATCTCCTATTAGTTCTAGTCAATAATCAAGAAGATCCAAATTAGTATTTCAGATACAATGGGATCACCGAGTTAGATTACAGTTGGAGTTATGTGTCAAGACCTTATCAAGAAAGGTCAGGTTTCCAGACCTAACTAAGCTTGAATGCAGATGGCAAGTTCAAAGTACCAACCAAGTGTTGATGGCGCATACTGAGTTGATGAACTTAATTGAGCATCTTATGATTGCCAACTTGAATAGGTTGTCACTAAGCTATCTATCATACAATGCATTAATGGTGACTTGAAGAAAATTTTTTGGTTAAAAAATGAAATTGAAAGGTTTATTTTTCACCACAAATTTAAAAGAAAACAAAGTAGAGTATTCTTGAGCCCCCAAGCATTTAGAGTGATTTGGTGTGACATTTTTGAAAGTTTTATCAACCAGTTACTAAGCATAATGGAATCTTCTTCCAGCAGCAAAGTGAAGAAAGGTTCCAAGATGTTGATCTAAGGTGTTGAACCTAGAATCCCAATGTTCAAATTGTGTCCAATAGTTGTTGAAGAACTTGACCGAGTTGGAGCACAATCTCAAATCTCTCCAAATGTACTCTTAATTCATGATATCTGGTCATTTTATCATTGTTCAATCCAAGAATTAGGAACCCTAGAGTTAACCTAGGCATATGAAGAACTATGTGTGGATGGAATTCTAAAACTCGAGCACAAGTATTTGGAAGCCAAGGATTTGACCCATATCCTGCACATCCCAATAGATTTCCAAATAAAAATGGATTAGGTTTATTCTTAGCTGAGTCCATGACATGTATCTATGGATTGATCAACCTATTCAAATCATGAAGAAGATGATATACAGGATCATAGGGTTACCAATGCTCAGCAAGGAAAAAAATACCAAAACCCTGGGTCGAGTAAAACTTACAAAGAAGACTTTTGTTGAATGGGATGGAAGAGGTATGAATTTGAGTGGAGTCACATATATGGAAATCAATTTTGGGATACATGTGATTGCCCAGAAAATCTACAGTTTGAGAAGATTGAACAATGTTCTATGCGAAGCTATTGACCTAGCATTCAAAGTGGTCAAGAACAACCTATGATTTGACCTTTTGAGTTGTAGTTGAATCAACTAAGAAAAAATATGGAGATTATCCAATCCTTAAAGTCAAATCCCTACTAGTTTGGATCACTCTTAACTTGTCAATTCTTTTATGTTTAGAATTTTTTCCCTTCCAAAGGCACTGTGAAATGGAAAAAGGATATACCTATTGTATATCAAATAAATGAGTTCATAGCTGATATGGGAGACAATTTTGAGAGCATCATGGATGCATACTTTGAGATATTTAAGGAGAAAATGTAGAGCAAATTCAAAATCCCAAAGCAGTTAGTTGATGACTAGGAGAAAGATATATGTTTCCTTGTGGATTTTGATAAGGTGCATATATAGGCAGTTAGGCCAAAGGTGGCATGTGTGAAACCTCATGGATATGAGGTGAATGTTGATGACACCAAAGACATCATTGAGGCTCTTGTAAATGAGCTAGTGGACCCTAAGGCACCATATTTTGGTACATATAAAGAAGTTAAGGCCATGATTTCTTTGGAAATCAAGCTTCCTCAAGCTTTAAAGAGAGGAATAAAATAGGTAGAGAAGATTCTGAAGGAGAGCAAGAAATTGAGCTCCCATCTTCTATAGATAGAAGGAAAGGGAGATGATGTTGAAGAAGAGGAAGGAGAAAAGGAACCTATAGAAGAAGAAGAACCTAAAGAAGAAGAGACTCCTAAGAAAAAGGGGAAGGTTACAATAACAAGGGATACAAGGTTTTCTCATAGAGTACTCACAAGAAGACCTATTAAATCTAGAAAGAAGCTCAAATTGTAGGATGATGAAGAAGAAGAATAAGAGAAGCAAGTTACATTCAAAAGGTCTCATCTCACATTTGAACAAAGGCTGAAAAGACTACAAAATGGTGGAGGTATGTCTAATTTCAAGTTGTTAAAGTGTGAATCAAGAACTAAGGAAGAACAGAAGCAAGTTGAAGAATACTTAGTGGCTAAAATGGCTAAGTGGAAGTACTCTCCTCAAGAACTAACAAATCAAGTTCCCAATATCTTACTGAAGGTTGTTACACATTATTGGGAAAATGCATTAAATGTTGCTAGAGACATTAGAGAACAAACCTTGAGAAAGGTTATTCCAAATCATTCTAACAAGGAAGTGAAGGAAGCATTGAAAAAGAATGAACATAAATTTATTCCCAAGTTCAATTCATTCCTAATTTTGTCAAAATATATTGAATTAGTTGAGAATCAAATACAATAACTTGGAAAAATATATATGAATTGCATAAGCCTACTAAGGAGGTTGTACAAATTGATGATGAAAATGATGATGAGAAAGAAGATGTGGAGAAAGATGATGAGGAGATAGATAATATAGAAGTTAATGATGAAGAAGATGAGGAGGAACAAGAAGCAAGTAGAGATCTTTGTAAAATAAAGAACATTCAAGACTCGAACCCTGAGAAGATAGCAGTAGAGGTAATAGCCTCCCTCCCACTCTCTTTGAGAAAAGCCTTAGTGCCATCTAGCTTAGAGAAGGCTACTACTAAGTCAATTGAGGTAACATTATTCCACCAAACGTCTAATTGTTTGTTGGAGAAATTCTACCAAGTGCAATGATAAGTGTTGTTTCTGCCACTTTATCTACCGAGAAATAGGCTCCACTCTTCACAACAATAGGCCTGACCAAGTCTCAGCAAGGAATAGTAGGTTCTCCTAATATTACTACTATTTCTACATTTGAGAAATTATGTTTCAATTATTGCAAGTGAAATGACTATTGAGGTAAGCCTCAACTGAGCATTGAAGATTTGAGCAAAGGAAAGCTGGTTATTCCTTGTACTGCTCAAAAGGAAAAGGGTAAAGAGGTAGATGCCTCTAATGATAAAATTGATCTAAAGAAAGACATTGTTATACCAGATTGGGATCTCTCCAATCTAACTCCTAATCAAATGGATACCCTTGGTGAGCTATGGAAGAAAAGATCTAGACAATAGAAGCTCATAGAAGAAAAGAGAAGAAAAATTAAGTGCTTAAAGACATCGAAGGCATATTTTTTGATGCACTGAGTATAGATGTTGATGAAAAGTAATCTATTTTGGATCAACTTGTTGATATTGTTCACAAGTTTAATAAAGAATTGAGTGGATGGGATAAAATTATATAGAGAGAAAAGAGGAAATTTGAAAGCAAAGTTTTGGAAAGAATGACTCAAAAGATTGCCATTGATCAAGTGGAATTGTCCACTATTCTTGCAAATTTTGAAAATTCTATAAATAATATTGTTTCTTTATTTGTTAAGTTGAGTAAAACTCAAATTTTACCAAGGAAATAAAGGATAAGATGTAATAGATAGATACTAATTTGAAGGCATGTGAAAATCAATTGTCACATGACCCTAGTACTAGTTCTACACATTTTGTGAAAATCAAGTACCTAATAGACTTCTAGGCATAATTGTTGAGGGAAGAAGCCAGGATAAGGGCTACACTTGCAGATATACTAAGTTTGATAATTCCCAACATAGATGTCATGCATAAACATATTGTGCATGCTAAAACATTAATCCATAACAACAATTTCTCAATTGCTGATCACATGATGGAACTATTAATTAAAGTCTAGATAGCTTTCCACACTTCAAAAGTTTTGCAAGAGAATTGGGAAAAAACCATGTCCATAATTTTGAAGGTCCATAGTGATTTCCTTTCACATTTTGGTATTACCTTATAAATATGCATTTTTTGGCATTTGTGTCAAAATCAAGGGGGAAATAGTTATTATCATACTATATTGTGCATATGTATATATGGAAGGGCATTTGAAGGGAAATGCAGTTATGTATAATAGAGCTACAAAAACAATTTTGAAAATTCAAAATAGAGTCAGTGTTTACCAAGTTGTAAGTACAATAGTCAAATTGAGCTACAAACCCAAGCATATTGATAAGGGGAGTTTTGACATATATTTTGAGTATTCAAATTTTGGTATGATAAATGTTTTTGTCACTAATGCCAAAGGGGGAGATTGTTGACCTGATGGTCAAATCATTTGTTAGTTAGTAACTAAACACTTAATCAGTTTGATTGGTTACATTGTTACTGAGCTTTATAGTTGCTACAAAGCATCACATTCATATAGTAGTGTCTATCGATCTCATAAGTGAAAACCATGTAGGAAGTAGTGTTAACTAAGATTTGTAGTGTTAACTAAGGTTATCAGTGTCTATCAAGTTGGCAATGTTAATGAAGTAGAATGAAGGTAGTGTTGTCAAAGTTGTAGTGTCAACCAAGTCCTTCAATATCTAGCAAATTATTCTGTATTCTCTGAGTCACCCAATGCTAACTGAGTTCATGCTATTCTAGAGTGATCAATATGGACCGAGCACTAGTGTCAAATGAATGCTAGAGCTTTCCGAGTTGATAGTCTTGCCAAATGTCAAAATATCACCCAAGTGGTCTTTAGAACATGAGTTACAACTGTAAATAGACTTAGTGAAGATTTTTTGAATTAGGTATTATAGTTGATTCTAGAAGGTAATTAATTGGATTGGTATATATGTAATACATTTTATCATATCCAAAATATGCATAAGTAACAAGTAAGAAGAAAACTGAATGCAAATTAGAAGAAAAATACTACAAGTAGTATAAGGGAAAGAAAAGTTTCATCTATCACAACAAGGTGATCATATTACATCAAAGGAATCTCATACAAAAAATCAAGTTGTAGATCAGAGATCTACTACTGGTTCATCCTAACAGGTGCATGAGTCAAATCCTCTAAGAAGGTGGACTTCACAGTCTTATGCTAAATATCTTAACCGAGTGCATACTTCATTATATTCTATAAATCGTTTCATAAGGTGGACCTAATAGTCCTTATTATTCCTAGCAAGGTAGATCACCAGAAGTGATCATTGTATGCCTTAATAGGCCAACTTTATACTATAGTCATAAAGCTTGTGAGTATCATCCCCACCCTAGTTTTACTTTCTATTTCAAAGGTTTTTGGGTTACCAAATATTGTGTCAAGTGTTATGAATGTTTTATTGCTTTCATTCTTTCATGCATGCAATTAGATCAGAATAGCTTATGAGGTATTAATTGGTGAATAGAAGTTAAAATTTTATTGGTTCTTGATTCTCCCCCCCTCTCAGTCACCTGGGCCCACATATATTTCCAACATGTTGGTATTCTGTTCTCAATAAATTAAATTATTCCATGCCTCTTCCAAATACATTATGGAACCTCTTTCAGTCTTTTCCAGTCTTATATTCATCATCTTTGTTCAATTGCATCTAGAAGTGTGTTCCAGCCATTATAGTATGGGTTATTTGGTGAGAGAGGAATAAGTATATCTTTCAAAAAGTAAATAATTAGGTTAGTGAGGTTATCAAGGGAATTGAAAAATTAGTTTCAGAAGTGGTCAATGTTAATCTATCAGTTGTCAAATGCAACTTCTTCCTCTCATCTTGGGATGGCCAAATATTGAAGAATTGGAATAGGATCATGATACCCTTTGGTTCAATTCCACAATGGAACATGCTACTACTATTGATAGAAAGACAATTAAATAGTTTTTTCTAGAGGGGGATGTTGGAATTCTTTAGAATAATTGAGAGTGGGGGGGGGGGTGAATCAGTTATTCAAGGTCTAAATGCCCTAATAACACTTTTTCACCAATTATAGTGAGCCCATTAAACTATTCATCCATCCAAGCTTAAATCAACCATCTTAGCAAGTTACAACAAATCAACATCCAGGAATAAAACATGCAAGATCAACACATGACACAGTGATTTATGTGGAAACCCAATTTGGAAAAAACCACCAATAACATGCTACTCAATTCTCACTCTTCTAAAGTGATACCCTGTTAAAGGCCTGCCCTGTTAAAGGCTTACAACACACTGTTAAATGTGACCTTGTTAGAGGATTTCACCATACTATTAGGAATGGGCCTGGTCAGAGGACTTTGGAACATTCACGTGGAATGTCACCCTGTTAAAGGATTTACAACATGGCTATTAAACCAACCTAAGTCCATAGGATTTATACTAACTATTACAATTGCTAGAGAGTAACGATAATGGTTTTTGATCTGATACAACTTACAACATATCTTGTAGATTACAAATCATACTTCAGTTCAATCCTTTGCTTGGCTTTAATCATTGCAGCTCTGACAGCTTGTCATCTCAAGCTTTGTCACCTTGAGTCTTCAAGTGCTCATCATACCAATACAATCATATCTATGGTCATCTATCGAAACAGAGTATCTGTGCTCTCTTTCTCCTTAGCACCTTCTTTAGCACTTCATTCTTTCATGCTTGACCATCTCCTTTGCTTCGTGACCTTATGACTCCTTAAATAGAAATTTGGAATACTTTTTCCACTTGATTCTCCCTCTCCAACTTTAGGGTTTCAATAGATTAGGTAGGATACAATGTATCTATCCCATATCTTGCTCTTATCTAGAAACTTCATCTAGAATCCAATTGTTTTTGCCAAAAATATTTTACATAGTGTTCTGTGCCACCAACTCATCATTCTTATCTTCTATCTGATTCACAGAATTCTAGATAACTACCATGTCAGCTCAGATCTAGTGAATCTTTGATTTTCAAAATAATGCAGCAACTTGGCATTATAGATTTTCTGATGCTCAGCTTCTTTTGTGTTACTTGGCACTTGTATCTTGCTCAGCACTTGTATCTTCACTCGGCACCTGTTTCTTGCTCGGCACCTGAAGAATGTTCGGCACCTGAAGATCACTCGACACTTGATATTTACTTGGCACATACTAAAATTGAACTTACTCGGCTTCAACTGGGAATCTATTCAGCACTAATTAGAACTTAGTTAATCCTTACATCATGTGTCTCAGTGTGGCCATCCTTTGTGTCTTAGAGTGTGTCATCAATACACTATTTCATCAATGGCTTAGCTGATCCTTATACTTCATTAAAACATCATAACTTCAACCTTTCTCTAGCTGCTCTAGTTACATCTTATTGATTGCCTCCTCCTTGTCAATCAACCAATTGATAGTATTTGGATCACTAAAGCAATTGTCATTCCTGCAAGTAGCAAGTTTGACATCAATGACAAAACAATGATTGAAAACATTTTTTTACCTGTTCTATTACTCTTCATTCATGATCTTTTCAATCATTTCCAATAGGGGATTTCGTTAAACCTAATTTTGATGGGGTGTCAAAAGGTAACATAGATCCATCGAGTATTAGAATTTGCATCTAAAATCATCAAGGTAATGTGTACTCTTAAATTTTGCCTCACTCTACAAGGGACTAATAATTATACTAAAGCATATGCTCTGTTACATGGTTTATAGCTAGTTAAAAGGAACAACTTTAAAAAGGTGCATATACAAGGGGATTCTATGGTGATAGTCAATATATGCAATAATAGATCCCTACATAACTAGAAACTTGTTTATATCATGAATCAAGTTTTGAAAATTTTGGATTCTTTCCAAAGTGTTCTTCAATCTCATACTTTGCGAGAGGGTAACCAACTAGAAGACCTTTTAGTAAATTGGGGTGTCATGGGAAATATTTGGAATCCCTAAGCATTTGGGATTTTATCAATACACATAAACAAGTGGGCAACTTGATATCCATGGATGTCATGTGAGCATGACTATGGGATGTTATAAGGGAATATTCAACATATGCAAGAATTAATGACCATATTTTAAAGAAATTTTGTAAAGTTTGATATGGCATTGAGCTTATTTGAGGGTCGAGTGTACTTTTCTGGAGTGATTGCATGAATTGCACCAGGTGTGATGCTTTCTATTTGACACTTGGCATTATGTGTTTTTTAACTATCTGGCTAGCTTAGTAGCCCTTCTTTTTTTTTTACACCAATGAAGAAGCATGGTTTTCTTTTTAGTCCTTTCCTTGTGGAATTATTGACCGAATTATTTATGAATAATATTAATAGTTTCGTACATTTAAAAAAAAAAAAAAAAATTGAACAACAATTTAGATTTTTAAAAGAAAATTTTCACATCTTGAATTTTTTGAAAAATATTAAGAGTTATATCAAAATATTTTAATGTAGAAGTGAACCATTTTAATTAAAAAATAATTAAAAGTTTACTTATTGCAATTCTTTATATGTATTTTTATCCCACTTCAATGGACTAGTGTTACGTTAGCGGACTTCCTTTCATCTTTTTATTTCAATTTTTTTTCTTTGATCAAAGATAATTTGGTGTGTTTTTTGTTTTAAATATATAAATCAATTTTTTTTTAAAAGGTTAAGAAAGAATAAACAAGTGCCACATAGTGGCTTAGTACTTGCCTATAGTAAAAGATAAAGTAGTTATAATAGTATATTATTTTTGAACTAGTATATTTCTTATAACAAATATCAAATATTTAGTAATTAATTAAAATATAATTTTAATTTTAATTTTATTAAATTATTACATCTTATAAATAAAATTATAATTAATATATAATGATAATAAGAAATTCAATATATAAGTATAAGTCATATAAGTTTTAAATTTAGTTTTAATAGTATTTTAGAATTTTATCTCTATTATTATTTTTTTAATTTATTTTTTCCTCAAGGGGTAAACACTTTGACCTGGAGCTATGAACTAGTGAGGCCACAAACGGGGGACCTCATCCCCATGAGATTTGAACCTTGATGGCAAGGATAACAACGCAACAACTTAACCATCACATCTCTATTATTTTATATAATACAAAATTATATAATTATGAATATAGTTTAAATATAACTTGTAGAAAAATTATAAGAAATTATTATCCATTTTATTTTAACTTAAAATATTATTAAATTACTACCAAGTACCTCAAACATTATTATTATAAATTCAAATATTTATTTAATAAATTCAATTTAAACTATAATATATTCCAAGATTGATTTTTAGTTAGATAATTATTCATACATAATTAATATATAATCAAATGAATTTAGTTATATTAAATAATAGATATTTTTAATATTTTTATTTTTATTTTATTGAGAGAGAGAGAGAGAGAGAGAGAGAGAGAGAGAGAGAGAGAGAGATAAAAAAGTGAAAAACTTAAGTGAATTAATTTTCTACAAATCAATCAATTATATTTAGGTATTTTTTCTTAATTTCATTATTTCTAAGGTTTATATATTTATTATCAATTGAATATATTATGAAAAATGATTTATCTAGATTATAATTGGTTCAATTTATTTGATCTTATAGGAACCCTTTTTTCGAAGCTCCCTCCATATTACATTTTTAGTGGCAAAATTCTTAGAGATTATGTAAGCTCAATTATATTTAATTTCTATTTAGTTTACAACTACTATGCTAAAGTATAGATAAGATCAATTATCTACTTTACACATTATCGATTAAACAATGTTAATATCATCTTACATCTTATAAAAAAAAGAGTGAGCGTATTTTGGCTTTTGAATTAAAAGATGTGATTATATTAAAAGTAAGAATATATAAGAATATAAAATATTAGAAATTAGGAAAGTGTATCATTTAATCAATAGTTTAGAATTATCTAAATATAATAATTTTTTAGTTTAGTTAACAATAAAATATCACTCACTTTCCTATATATTAAATATACTAAACTATTTTCCTTGATATTTTAAGTATCATGGTTTAGATACTTTTCATAAATATTTACACAAAATTAAATTACTCTATATTTTTTCAAATTTTTTTTTTTTTTTTCTAACTAGTATAATACATATTTATTATCTCTTGATTTTAATTTTAATTTCTTTTATATTTTATATGTTCAATGTTTGAAATATATATAAGATGTTAATATTTAATATACGTGTATCATTATTTATTATTTTTAATAAATATATTCAAAAATAATTTTATAAAATGATAAATGTTACATTATTATATGTTTAAATGTCAATCCCTTGAAAAAATATGCTTTCTAAGTTTTTTCATCTTTCACATTGAATTATTATTTTTTAATTTGAAAATAAAACAATATATTTATTTATTTATGTTTATATAATTTTGTATTGAGAACAATGAATTTAAAAAAGTGAAATGTAAATTTTAATAAAAAATATCTTTAACTCAAATTATTATACTAATAACTATTCTATATATTTATTTTAATCTACCATATTAATAAATTAATAATAATTTACTAATTGAAACAATTTTATAATTATTTACAATTCTTAATGGCAAGTACTTGCCACTATGTGGCACTTGTTAGTTTCTAACTTTCAAAGAAACTTAAAAAAATTATTCAAATATTTTTATACAAAAATCATGCAATATGAACAAGTCTTAAAAGCTCTCCACAATAAGACCTAAAATAATCTAACCAATCATATGACAAATAAGTAATATGTTAATATTTTAAAGTTAAAAAATAATCAAATTCATGATATAAAATGTAAACTCTATAAAAAATGAGGAAAATGGAAGCTTTTTAATTGGTTGTTCCTACCAGCAAGTACTGATGAGCCTACATAGCTTTGAAGTTACTAATTTTATATATAGTAGTGTTGCCCAGTTATAAAATTGTTTCAATTTTATGAGCCATGATTAATTTTTGAAACTTACCTGGCTTTATGCTTTAAATTGGTCATTTTATCTTTGAATTTTTGAGTTTCTAAAAACTTTCATGTCTCTGGCTCGTTCTTAGCTCTGCATAGCACTTGAAATTTTTAAAATCTGACTTCTGAGCCTCAAGTTATTAAAGGTTAATGATAACCATCAAAAACATGTTTTCATTAACCTCTCAAAAGGTTAATAATAACCATCAAAAATTCGTTTTCATTAACCTCTCAAAAGGTTAATGATAACCATCAAAAACACGTTTTCATTAACCTCTCAAAAGGTTAATGATAACGTCCAAAAACATGTTTTTCTTAACCTGTACAAGGAAATTATTAACTTGTTTGAAAATCTCCCATAAGAAGTCAGACATCTACATGGGAGCAATTGGAAATAACCATGGAAATGAATCAAATGGAGTCCTTGATGATTCATCATGTGCAGTAAAAGGTGGTTTAAATTACATAAACAATGAGAAACTTCTTAGTTGCATATTTGGGTTTTGAATGAATTATAAAGGTGATTAATTGGGTACCTGCCAAATAAAAACCAAGGCATCCAATCAGTAAATTAGTCTCAAGGGAAGTAAGAGTTTATAAGCCTCCAAATAACAGGGCAGACTATACAAATAGCATAAACCATGGCAAACTAAAATACTCTTGCAATGTGCAATATAAAGCCTTCGAATTTTTGATTTTTTGATTGTGATAGATATTATTATGCTATCATTTCAGCACTCACTAAAAAGGTTGCTTCACTCCTGCTAGATGTGTGATTGGTGCGGATGTTGGTAGATGCTCAGGAAGTTTTCAAACTGTTTCAAGTTTCAAGTTTTATAAAGGAACACGCTATTCTATCCATGTGAGGAAGAGAAATGATAATGTAAAATCCATCTTGTATGTCACCATGGGTGAACATAAATGGCTTCCACTTCTTGGTTGATCTCTGTACATTCATTTGATAATGAGACTATATAATAATACATTCACAGTGGATTTTTAGATTACCGCAGCATGCACAAAAGAGTGCATTATTATCTTTACGCTTGCAGGGCAGAGATAGTTTAAAGAAAAGGAAATTGAGCCTAAAGTTTCTTCAAATATTTATATCTCACATGTCCACTCTATCTCCAAATCTCAACCTTGAAGGTGCCGACAGGGTGTTTGAGGTTATCGATTGCAATTGGTGCTAGACAAATGTTTGACAGATTGCCTAATTGATAGAATGTTACAGAATCAAATGATTTTTGATATGAGCCTGATATGAATGAATTGGAAAGGTTCTTGATGCCTTTAGTAAAACCAATTTGGTAGGTGTAAAGGTAAATATCATTGTAGCTTGAGAAGAAAATATAGAAGGAGCCACTTCCTACATAGATGATGGTGTGTGAAGCTATATCTCACATCAGTTGCCAATAGCCTCTCTACAAAACATAGACCTCTGTTAGATTGTAAATTATAGAGGAAAAAGTACAATTTTTTTTTAATGGAGGGCTATGTAAGTTTTGATAGAGTACCCGCAAATAATCTCGTGTCTTGATCAGCAATGGTTACATCATATGCTCAGAATGGGCAGGTTGATAAAGCTCAAAGTGTGTTTGACCAAATGCCTAGAAGAAACTTGGTTTTGTGGAATCAACTGATTGCAGCATATGCTCGAAATAAATGAGTTGGTGATGCTCAAAAACTCTGAGGATATGCCCAAACGAGACTTGGTTTCATGGAACATAGTGATTGCTGGATATGCACAGAGTGGATAGCTTGATGAGGCCTTGGTGCTTTTTGAAGAACAATTGCCTCAGAATATAATGATTTTATGATATACTCAAAGTGGATGTTTTGAGGAAACTTTGGTCCTCTTCATGGAAATGAGGAAAGCAGGTATGAAGCCATGCCCTATTGCCTTTCCAAGTTTTCTCCTAGCATATGCCCACGTAGGGGATATTCAACAGGACAAGGAGGTCTATAAGGAAGTACATAGATGATCACGAAGAAGACTCTGCATCAAATAACTCAACTAGCTAATGATTCAACCATCTGAAGACATGTTCCAAGCTATACATTCCGACTAGTGGTCATTGTTATTTGAGGTTAATTAACCTCACCCAAATCACATATTTGGGAGGCAGTTATTAACCATGTAGAGGTAGTTATTAACCTCTATGCCTATATAAGGGCTCTTTTGGGCTTTGTAAAGGGACTTTTTGGGTTGGAGAATAAGGGAGCACTATGCTGAAATTTTGATTAAAATATGATATTTGGAAAGTATGTACAAATTTTGTCTTTATAATCAGAAATTCCTCTTAAGTTCTTGGTGCAAGAAAATAATAGAATGTGCAGTTTGAGTTCCCTCTTTTTGAATCTAAATCATTACAAATGTTGATTCTCTTTGTAGTAAGCATTCTCACAATATGGTGTAGATGTTTATGAATATGCGGATCGGCGTTGTGCTAGTAATAGTTTTCAAGCATAGATCTTGATCATTGTTATTAGCAGTTTTGAGTTAGTAGTTCGGGAAAGATTTGAAGTCATGTGGTGCATTCATCATCATGAGCTTTCTCATCTTTACAAGTTTGATTCCATCTTTTATTTGAAAAACTTCAAAATTATATCATACGAGGGAGCTACCCCTCTAAACATAGAGGAAGGTTGCATACCAAGGGCCTCTCCAACTATTGTGAATGGTTTGCCACACACACTCTATTGGGCATATTCTACTATGACAAATCTATTTACCAACAGATTTCTAGTGACTCTGCTAGGGAGACTGAACAAGAAAGATTGACAGTCGCCTGTAATGAAGCACAATGGTGCTTCTGCATGAGAACATTTTTCCAGTTCTCCAACTAAACCTTGGCTTTCAAGACACCCAGGAAGATATCATTTCAGACTTGAACACTCTAGCCTAGAGGTGTAGATGAAGTACTCAACAATACCATCTAATGAATCAAATTCTTTAAGAAGAAGAAGAAGAATTTGGGGAAATCTTGCGTAGAGCTCCTATTGGTCACAACGTTGTAATCGTTGAAAGAATAGTAGCTATCCCAAGAAGAAATAGGAAAAATCTTGGTCATATCCAAAACCAAGTGAACAATAATCAATAACATGGTTGATAAAAGGTACCTTCCTTGGAATGAAGGTTGGCGACTCTATTTTAAAGAATGATTATCAGTGACTCTATTTGAAGGTGGTAATTTCAAATCATGGTTTGGTATAAGGGAAAAGTTGAAAGTGACAATGATAGTGATAGTGATGATGAATACTTTTCATATCCTAAGAAACAAATTCTTGATGAGATTTTGCAAGTTGAATTCTTGAAGAATTTCTATGGCGGCAGGTGGCTAGATCCCAAAATGGTTCATCCCCACTTACTTCAAGTTTTTCAAAAGATTGAAGAAGAGGATGGAAAGAATTATGGTTTTCTTTTTTATGATCAAAAATCCTTTTTGGAAAAATATTTTTCATATAAAGATAAAGAAGGCTTTGCTTAAAAATGTGCTTCATCTTGTACACTTGATTTGTGTCACACTCTAAACCCTTCTATCCAAACAATTCCATGAGTTTGGAATGCTTGGATGCCGGCTTAGAGCTCCCTATCCACGGAGTGCAAGCAAGTGTATTTCAAGTTCAAGGGCTCTTAGATGAGCCTTAGAGATACTCTTCTTGCTAGTAAACCATGCAATGGGAGGTTCCAAAGACAAGATGCAAGAATGCAAATGTCCTAAGGAGTTCCTCAAGGATGCAATGCAAATGAAAATTAAGCTAGAATGAGATGCAAAGTGGAGCTATGCTAAAAGATGTATGAGAGTGTTACAATCCAAATATTAAGCTATGTGAGATAGATTATTGCAAAATAGAAGCTAAACTAATATGCAAAATGAATCTAAGCTAAAATGCTATGATATGAGAGAATGCAGACAAGAAATAGAAGTTCTCCACAAAGCTCCAAAGAAACTTGTTAGAAAACCTACAGCATAACAATATTCAAAATGAGGATTATCGAGGGGGAAAGCTCTCTCCCTTTTAAAGTCATACAGATGGTAGAGATCAAGATGAAGATGGTGGATGATCAACGGTGGAATTTGAAAAGAGGAGTGATCCATGTGCACACACAAGTCAACCAATAGAATATAAGTTGACTTGTCATATAAGACAAAAGTCACAAAGCCTTTTCTTTTAATTGCAAAATAAAAAAAGGACTTTATGTGCACACTTTAAGTGGGTTAGAAGAATGGGGTCTTTTATTTAATTAAAAGGAGACATGTTCTTTTAATCAAATAATGAATTTAGGATAGCATAGTCAAACTATAGGTTATAATCAAATAAATTGATTATTAGCAATTTGGTCTAGGTAAATGATTAAATTAATTTAGCCAAAATGTTGAAAAGGGGGCTAATAGTCTAGATGACCATTTTTAGGTGATTACATTTGCCCCTCTTTGACTAATGCATGATCGATCTAGGAACACATTATGTCAAAGAAAATAGAAAGCCAAGTAGCCGGTGATAGATATAGATATCTGATTTTGAAGAACGAAATGTAGAAAAAGATAGCAAGTCCTAAATGTACAACCTGATAGTGGTAGTACTGAACACTAGGAAAAGATGATGTCAGAATTCAAGAAGAATGCTAACACTTAGAAAAGTAGATAGATCGAGAACAAGTGAAAAGATCAAACAAATGCTCCTAAGAAATAGATAGTTGTAGTAATTAGTGATAGAGTATTTCTGCCCCCTCAAGATCAAAATTGAAATGAGGTAAGGGGATGCAAAAACTGGCTAGACATGAGAAAATTAGAATATAGCAATGTCCAAGATGACAAATAGATTATTAGAATCCAAGAATGACTATAAAAAAATTGATAAAATGCCCCAATTTGACTAGAGTTGACCTTGAAGGATATAGCATACAATTAGGTCGAAACAAGTAGAAAGGTGATTTTATACATGAAACAGTGAATTGAAGTAGATATGAAGTATGGAAATGATGAAGACATGAAGAAATGAAAATGCCCCAGTGATGATTCAGAGATTAGACCTCAAAAGGTCAGCTAACTACTCAGAAGAAAGTAGAATTTTTAAAAGACAATTTTGACCATCAAGATGAACTCGAATTTGGATTTCGATCCCGAAAATGAATCTAGGATGTAGAAATTATTTAAGAGGTCAAAACTTTATATAATGTGATGATAAGATAGAAAAGAGATGAAGCGAAAGATTAAGAAGGTGAAAAGACATGAACAAGAAGAAAGTAAAGAAATATATGAAAGGAGTTAGCTGATATGTCCACAAAAAGATGAAGAGAGAGCTCTCCCCATATGCAAGAATATAAGACTAAGCTAGAAAATGAACCTAAAATGCAAGCTAATATGCAAAGTGGTTTACCAGCAAGAAGTGCATAACATTTAGACTCTTAATTTCATCATTGAGCATTTATTAGTGACATCATGAGATCATACAACCATCACTAGTATAACTACGAGGATGTGAATATGATCAATATTAGATAGGTATGTGGAAATCCAATCTAAGAATCAGAGACATGTAAGTCAAGATAACTACATGATTAGATTCCCTAAGTTTAATTTAGCAAGATTACGCCTGTATCAAGGCATAAGCGCCAGGATAAACCCTAAGTGCAGTCTTGCAAAACAGTCAAGGATGATACATTTGTAAGTCAAAATGTTGAATAGGTCAAACATAAATGCTTACAATACTATAGACAAAACAAAGTATACCCACAAGTAGAAATCAAGAAAACATGTCCCATGTCCCTAGTCTTCTAGTCAATGACATCTTCAAAAGACTATTAGGGAGGGAACACATGGCAAAGAAATCATCATAGACAACACACAAAGTAGATAAAGATCAGCAAAGCTTAGTCGTTTAAGTGTTAAAGTGTGTGTGTGTAAGTCACTTGGCCATTTCTTCAAGACTTGATTCTGATAGTGAGAAATATCGCGACATCGGAGACTGTAGGTAAACTATCTAAAAAGTGTTTAAAAACACTTGATGTCAAAGTGGGAGAAGTGTTGAGAAACAC
The DNA here is from genome assembly GCA_028749045.1 of Cupressus sempervirens. NCBI lineage: Eukaryota > Viridiplantae > Streptophyta > Pinopsida > Cupressales > Cupressaceae > Cupressus > Cupressus sempervirens. The sequence goes on from CM053789.1 coordinate 614,702,473, forward strand.
CATTTTGTGAGTTGTCAAAGAAACCCTAATGCACAAGAATACCTTAATAGGCTAAGTAGCTATGCCCCCAAGATGAGGACAAGAAACAATTCCAAGCTAGGAAATGTGTAGTGAAGTAGGTGATTGAGACTGATAGACAAAGGTGCAAGGGTCTCAAGTAGCACTTGTTTCCAGATTTTCACCACTTGACAGATTTTTTCAGGACTTTTTTCAAATTTTTTTGTATTTTTGTATTTTTGATTTTTTTGGTGATACATCAAAGAGCCTATTGCTAGGTTTTCACTAAGATGATCATTTTTTTTCCAGGACATTTTTAGATTTTTAAGATTTTTTTCAAGATCATATATGATTTTTTTTGGAATTTTTTAGAATAATTTAGAGATTACTAGTTCTCAAGCAAGATCACATTATTTTCTCCCAATGTCTAGCAAGGTATAGGATATGATGGAGAAATAAGCCGATGGATAAGAAAAGATGCATAAGAAAGGAATGTGAAGCAAGTGAAAGTGATCCTCAAGGATTGACTCCTCAAGAGTACCCAAGCTAGGGAAAGAGGTAAAATAGTCATATGAATCATATTTTGGATAAGAAATGGAAGTAATGAGAAAGATAGCATGTAGGATAAGCAATGAAGCCAACAAGTGAGATAGCATGAAGTGTGTAGTCCAAAAGAGTAGCCAACTCAAGAGACCTATGAGAACCATGTTTAATTTATTATGATCAAGATCAAGGGGTCAACTAGATAGTATAGCAATAGGATAGAGCAATAAGAATAAAGCTCAAGATAGAGGCTATGAGGGAATGGGAGAGCACAATAGAAAATCTAGTGGATAAGATAGCCAATATGCAAAGATAGCTCAACATTGTCAAGATCAAAGAGAGAAGAGGGGATAGATGGATGATGGAAGAATTACGCATGATGCCTGTTTGCCGGGTTTTCATCATGGTACTTATCTAAGGTGCCACAAGAAGTAGTTTTCACCATAGGATAAATTTATTTCTGTTTACTTTTGCTACCAAGGTGCCACAAGAAGTGGTTTTCACCGAGGCACATTTTTTTTTTTTCATTTTTTCTATTTCTTCTTCTTCTTTTTTTTTTTTGAATTTTTAGAAAGAGCTGAAGCTGTTTGAATGTAGATAATGCTCCTATAGAAAAGATAAGTCATGATAAGACAAGACCATAGAAAGGTATGCTCAAAGATGTTGATAGGGTGATGAAATGGAAATGGTAGTAGGAAGAATATATGGAGGAGAAGAGTTCATGTATAGAAAAGAGGTGTAAGCTTTAGAGGATTTCATGTGGGTAGCTAAAATATTGGACAAGATCAACATTGACACACACCTTGAAGGGTATTGGAACAATGGAGGAATCATGGATGAAATAGCTTGAGATTTAGATGTATGAGGTGGTAGAAAAGATTTGGAAAAAAAGTGGAGTGGAAGGCTTTGGAATATTTTTAGGAAGATCTTTATATTGTGCATATAGATCTTGAAACTCTTTAGTGACATGGAGGATATCATGATCATCTAGATTTGGTTGAGGTTTGGTAGCACAAGCTTTGAATTCCATAGTTTTAGATGCAAAGCCAAGCATAAAAGAGCCTAGAAGATAACTTGATTTTGAAACTATAGGAGGTAGAGTGTTCACTTGCCAAGATATTAGAGAGAGATTAAAGCAACTTGTCAAAAAATATGTCCAAGAAACTTACGACATGAATGACTCAAGTCAATAGCTAGGCAAGATGCCCAAATAGCCAAATAGATAGAGCAAGCAGGGTGACAAGTGAACAACTCTCCAATCCAAGAGTGTAGTCCAGAAATCAAGGCAACCATTTCAGCAAAAGGATAACTAGCAAGCGGACATAGACCATGAAGACAAAAAGACCAAGAGCACTAAGACCAAAGAGCCACTTTAAGCATGTTTAAGCACTAGAGACATAAAAAATCACAGCCAAATGATGAAACCCCCCTTAGTAGTAACGCAAGAAAATGTTTGCACTTGATGTTTTGACTTGGTTGACAAAGTTTGACAATAATTGATAGCATAGCAAGTTTGATGTTCAAAAGCAATTTCTTTCCAAGCAAAATAGTGACACATAGAGTAGTCCTCAAACAATCAAGCAGGGGACAAAGCAACCTTGCATGATACAAGCATATCTGAGGTCTCAAAAGAAATCCCTAGAATTATTGTCATGTGCATGTTCAAAAACTTTTCACAGGTATACCACATTCGAGAACACATCAAGCAATATCTACATGGTTCATTACTCAACAACTTGGCCCACACTTGATTCTCCTTCACCTCACACCAAGTGGTTGCCCACAAGAGATATTGGCTTTGTCATGCAAATGCCATAAGCATAACCAAGGGAACACATATGGTGAGTGTAAATCTTGGGGTGATCTGAGTAGTCCACTAGGATCAATCCTTGCACCAAAAAGTTGAGCAGCTAAAAAGGGTAGTTACTAACTTAGGGTGTTTAGATAGGGCTTCCATTCATAGTGTTCCTCTTGCTCCCAATAATGGGACACCTCACCTTGTGATGAGTAACCGATCTCACGATCACAAGAGTACCTTAAGCATTCTTGGCTAGTGATCTCCCTATGATCAAAATCCCATAAGCGATCACACTAGGCAAAGATAAACACTACGTCTACCAAGGTTTTGTGTCCTTGGTAGCCTTGAGTTTATAGTGGGTTGGTAGAGCTGAGTAATCTGCTTGTCCCCACTTGGGTCGTTCCTCTCAGGTTGTCCGAGAGCAAGCCCTCTAAAGGATTCTAAACTACACAAAGAGTGGATCAACTTTTGGAAGTAAATATTTTTGATTCACCACAAGGGTGAAGAGTATACTCTCCTATTCCAATAATTTTCTCCCAAACATGTCAAGAAGATTCAGTTGCCTCTTACTCTTGAAACCAAATGGTAAGTCAAGATTTTTGATTCACCACAAGGGTGAAGAGCATACTCTCCTATCACCAAAAGATCCCAATTGTAAGTTTTAATCTGCCTAAAAATACACAACTAGTATATGCCGCACATGTTAAAGTAAAGAACAAGCAAAATTGGGTTTTTATGCATTGGGCAGCCTTGCAAACAATCGTTAGTAGCCCTTGTGCATTTGAAGCTTTGACATGCGTTCTTTTTATGTAATGTTTCAATTTTTTTCACAAAGATGGCAACCTACAATCACAACTTGTTAGCACCACAAGTTAGTGTGAAATAACATAAAAATCTGCAATAAAAAGTGGTTAGTTGCCTCAAAAATCCAATTTATCTTCCAACCAAGTGCATGCAAAGAAAGTGCAAATTAATCACAAATGCTCTCATTTTTACTCTTTGATTTTGACCTAGTCAACAAGATTGGACTTGTTTGCTATGATTTCAGATCCAAAAATAGAAATGAAAAGAAGAGACCCCTACTAAAAATCAGAGAGCTTTCCAAAAATGTAAGAAATTCAAAAAATTCTCTTCATTTGCTCTCTAGAGATTGATTTTGTCAAAATAGGCCAGATTTATCAAATCGAGTTTTTGATCCCTAATACGATCTCAAAAGTCAAAACAAAAAGATAGTACCACTCTTAAAATTCAATAATCTTTCTGAAAATATAAGTTTTTCCAAAAAATGCACTAATTTGTGATCAGAAAAACTTTTTATGAAAAACAAAGAAAAAATCATAACTCTCGCAAATCACGTCAAAATGCTCTAAAAATCAGACTGAGACATTTTGAACATATAATCAACTTGCAAAAAAAATTTAGATCCAAAATCCAAGTGGTTTAAAAGATATGATCAAATCTTTAAACCAACTAAATTTTTGGTCTTCAAACCAATCTACATATGGTTTGGTCTTAAAACCAAAGTGATAATTCTACAAAAGCACTTGATTAGATCCAATATGCTGCTGTAAAAAAATTAGAGATGAGAAATGAAAGCAAATGGAGCTAGAAACTTAATTCATGCCCCACGGTGAGCACCAAAAATGTACACTTGATTTGTGTCACACTCTAAACCCTTCTATCCCAACAATTCCATGAGTTTGGAATGCTTGGATCCCGGTTTAGAGCTCCCTATCCACAGAGTGCAAGAGAGTGTATTTCAAGTTCAAGGGCTCTCAGATGAGCCTTAGAGATACTCTTCTTGCTAGTAAATCATGCAATGGGAGGTTCCAAAGACAAGATGCAAGAATGCAAATGTCCCAAGGAGTTCCTCAAGGATGCAATGCAAATGAAAATTAAGCTAGAATGAGATGCAAAGTGGAGCTATGCTAAAAGATGTATGAGAGTGTTACAATCCAAATATTTAGCTATGTGAGATAGATTGTTGCAAAATAGAAGCTAAAGTAACATGCAACATGAATCTAAGCTAAAATGCTATGATATGAGAGAATTTAGACAAGAAATAGAAGTTCTCCACAAAGCTCCAAAGAAACCTATTAGAAAACTTGCAGCATAACAATTTTCAAAATGAGGATTATCGAGGGGGAAAGCTCTCTCCCTTTTAAAGTCATACAGATGGTAGAGATCAAGATGAAGATGGTGGATGATCAACGGTGGAATTTGAAAAGAGAAGTGATCCATGTGCACACACAAGTCAACCAATAGAATATAAGTTGACTTGTCATATAAGACAAAAGTCACAAAGCCTTTTCTTTTAATTGCAAAATAGAAAAAGGACTTTATGTGTGCACTTTAAGTGGGTTAGAAGAATGGGGTCTTTTATTTAATTAAAAGGGGACATGTTCTTTTAATCAAATAATGAACTTAGGATAGTATAGTCAAACTATAGGTTATAACGAAATAAATTGATTATTAGCAATTTGGTCTAGGTAAATGATTAAATTAATTTAGCCAAAATGTTGAAAAGGAGGCTAATAGTCTAGATGATCATTTTTAGGTAATTACATTTGCCCCTCTTTGACTAATGCGTGATCAATCTGGGAACACATTATGTCAAAGAAAATAGAAAGCCAAGTAGCTGGTGATAGATATAGATATCTGATTTTGAAGAATGAAATGTAGAAAAAGATAGCAAGTCCTAAATGTACAACATGATAGTGGTAGTACTGAACACTAGGAAAAGATGATGTCAAAATTCAAGAAGAATGCTAACACTTAGAAAACTAGATAGATCGAGAACAAGTGAAAAGATCGAACAAATGCTCCTAAGAAATAGATAGTTGTAGCAATCAGTGATAGAGTATTTCTGCCCCCTCGAGATCGAAATTGAAATGAGGTAAGGGGATGCAAAAATTGGAATACTTCAACTCTTTCAAAATGAAGTCATCTATGACATTCAACAAGAATCAGAATTGATTTTAATGTCGAAGATTTTTGATGAAGCTTGGTTATTTGGATATGCTCTCTCATCCAGAAATGTGGGGTGTGCTATGAACTTCAGAGTTAGTATTCAAGTAGCACACTTATATTCAAACCCATGGAAGCTTAAGAATTGTCACATGTTAGTGCACCATGGTATTTATTTTCCCCACCCTATGAATGGATTTTCATGATTATACCTTGAGTCACTGGAGGTAGGTGTACACTCGAAAGTGTCCCACTCTAAACCCTTCTATCCAAACAATTCTATGAGTTTGGAATGCTTGGATGCCGGCTTAGAGCTCCCTATCCACAGAGTGCAAGAGAGTATATTTCAAGAATAAAAAGGCTCTCAGATGAGCTTTAGAGATACTCTTCTTGCTAGTAAACCATGCAATGGGAGGTTCCAAAGACAAGATGCAAGAATGCAAATGTCCCAAGGAGTTCCTCAAGGATGCAATGCAAATGAAGATTAAGCTAGAATGAGAATGTCAAATGCAGCTATGCTAAAACATTTATGAGAGTGTTACAATACCATTATTAAGCTATGTGAGATTAAGCTACATGTAAAAATGAAAGCTAAGCTAAGATGCTATGGTATGAGAGAATGTAGACAAGAAATAGAAGTTCTCCACAAAGCTCCAAAGAAACCTGTTAGAAAACCTGCAGCATAACAATATTCAAAATGAGGATCCTTTGAGGGAGAAAGCTATCTCCCTTTTAAAGATATATGGACGGTAGAGATCAAGATGAAGATGGTGGATGATCAACGGTTGAATTCAAAAATAGGAGTGATCCATGTGCACACACAAGTCAACCAATAGAATATAAGTTGACTTGTCATATAAGACAAAAAGTCTCACAAGCCTTTTCTTTTAATTGTGGTTAGAAGAATGGGGTGTTTTATTTAATTAAACGGGGACATGTTCTTTTAATCAAATAATGAACTTAGGATAGCATAGTCAAACTATAGGTTATAATCAAATAAATTGATTATTAGCAATTTTGTCTAGGTAAATGATTAAATTAATTTAGCCAAAATGCTGAGAAGGGGGCTAATAGCCTAGATGACCATTTTTAGGTGATTACATTTGCCCCTCTTTGACTAATGTGTGATCGATCTGGGAACACATTACGTCAAAGAAAATCAAAGCCAAGTAGGCGATGATAGATATAGATGTCTAATTCCAAAGAGTGAAATGCAGAAATAGATAGCAAGTCCTGAATGCACAGCCTGATAGCAGTAGTACTGAACACTAGGAAGAGATGATGTCAGAATTCAAGAAGAATACTAACACTTATAAAAGCAGATAGAGTGAGAGCAAGTGAGAAGATCAAACAAATGCTCCTAAGCAGTGATAGAGTATTTCTGCCCCCTCGGGATCGAAATTGAAATGAGGTAAGGGGATGCAAAAACTGGCTAGAAATGAGAAAATTAGAATATAGCAATGTCCAAGATGATAGATAGATGATTAGAACCCAAGAATGACTATATAAAAAATTTGATAAAATGCCCCAGTATGGAAATGATGAAGACATGAAGAAATGAAGATGCCCCAGTGATGATTCAGAGATTAGACCTCAAAAGGTCAGCGAACTGCTCAGAAGAAAGTAGAATTTTAAAAGACAATTTTGACCATCAAGATGAACTCAAATTTGGATTTCGATCCCGAAAATGAATCTAGGATGTCAAAATTATTTAAGAGGTCAAAACTTTATATAATGTGATGACAAGATAGAAAAAGATGAAGCGAAAGATTAAGAAGGTGAAAAGACATGAACAAGAAGAAAGTAAAGAAATATATGAAAGGAGTTAGCTGATATGTCCACAAAAAGATGAAGAAAGAGAGCTCTCCCCATATGCAAGAATGCAAGACTAAGCTAGAAAATGAACCTAAAATGCAAGCTAATATGCAAAGTGGTTTACCAGCAAGAAGCGCATAACATTTAGACTCTTAATTTCATCATTGAGCATTTATTAGGGACATCATGAGATCATACAAACATCACTAGTATAACTATGAGGATATGAATATGATCAATATGAGATAGGTATGTGAAAATCCAATCTAAGCATCAAAGACATGTAAGTCAAGATAACTACACGATTAGATTCCCTAAGTTTAATTTAGCAAGATTACACCTGTATCAAGGCATAAGCACCAAGACAAACCTTGAGTGTGGTCTTACAAAATAGTCGAGGATGATACATTTGTAAGTCAAAATGTTGAATAGGTCATGCATAAATGCTTACAACACTATAGACAAACAAAGTATACCCACAAGCAGAAATCAAGAAAAAATGCCCCATGCCCCCAGTCTTCTAGTCAATGACATCCTTGAAAGACTATTAGGGAGGAAACACATGGCAAAGAAATCATCATAGACAACACACAAACTACATAAATATCAGCATAGCTCAGTCGTTTAAATGTTAAAGTGCGTGTGTGTAAGTCACTTGGCCATTTCTTCCAGACTTGATTCTGATAGTGAGAAATATTGCGACATCAGAGACCGTAGGTAAACTATTTGTAAAGTGTTGAAAAACACTTGATGTCAAGGTGGGGGAAGTGTTGAGAAACACTATTTTGTGAGTTGTCCAAGAAACCCTAATACACAAGAATACCTCAATAGGCTAAGCAGCTATGACCCCAAGACGAGGACAAGAAACAATTCCAAGCTTGGAAAATGTGTAGCAAAGTGAGTGATTGAGACTGATAGACATGGGTGCAAGGGTTTCAAGTAGTGCTTGTTTCCAAGTTTTCACCACTTGACAGTTTTTTTAAAACTTTTTTTCAATTTTTTTTGTATTTTTGAATTTTTGAATTTTTTTTGTGATACATCAAAGTGCTTATTGCTAGGTTTTCACTAAGATGATCATTTTTTTAGGACATTTTCTGATTTTTAGGATTTTTTCCGCATCATATATGATTTTTTGGATTTTTTAGAAGGTTTTAGAGATTACTAGTTCTTAAGCAAGATCATATCATTTTCTCCCAATGTCTAGCAAGGTGTAGGACATGATGGAGAAGAAAGTTGGTGGATAAGCAAAGATGGATGAAAAAGGATCATGAAGCAAGTAAAAGTGATCCTCAAGGACTAACTCCTCAAGAGTACCCAAGCTAGGGAAAGAGGTGAAATAGTCATATGAAGCACATTTTGGATAAGCAATGGAAGTAATGAGAAAGATAGCGTGTAGGATAAGAAATGAAGCCAACAAGTGCGATAGCATATAAAATAAGCGATGGAAGCTAATGAGTAAGATAGCATGTAGGATATGCAGTGGAAGCCAATGAGAAAGATAGCATGGAAGCGTGAAATCCAAGAGAGTAGACATGTCAAGAGACCTATGAGAACCATGTTTCATTTATTATGATCAAGACCAAGGGGTCAACTAGATAGGATAGCGATGGGATAGAGCAAGAAAAATAAAGCTCAAGATGGAGGCTATGAGGGAATGAGAAAGCACAAATAGAGAATCTCATGGATAAGATAGCCAATATGCAAAGATAGCTTAACATTGTCAAGATCAAAGAGAGAAGAGGGGATAGATGGATGGTGGAAGAATTACGCATGATGCCTGTTTGCCAGGTTTTCATCATGGTACTTATCCAAGGTACCACAAGATGTAGTTTTCACCATAGGATGCATTTATTTCTCTTTACTTTTGCTACCAAAGTGCCACAAGAAGTGGTTTTCACCAAGGCACATTTTCATTTTTTTCATTTTTTCATTTTTTTTTCTTTTTTGAATTTTTAGAAAGAGTTGAAGCTGTTTGAATGTAGATAATGCTTCAATAGAAAAGATAAGTCATGATAAGCCAAGACCATAGAGAGGTATGCTCAAAGATGTTGATAGGGTGATGAAAGAGAAATGGTAGTAGGAAGAATATATGGAGGATAAGAGTTCATGTATAGAAAGTTAGTGTAAGTTTTAGAGAATTTCATGAGGGTATTTGAAATATTGGACAAGATCAACATTGACACACACCTTGAAGGGTATTGGAACAATGGAGGAATCATGGATGAAATAGCTTGAGATTTAGATGTATGAGAAGGTAGAAGAGATTTGGAAAAAAGTGGAGTGGAAGGATTTGGAATATTTATAGAAATATTTTTAGAAGAAGATGGAATGGAAGCCTTTGGAAGCTTGAATGTCAATTTTGAAGTATTTTCAATATTCAATTCTTTTAAAAGAGACTTGGGAATCCATATAGCTTTAGATTTTCCTTTCGATACTTCAAAACACATTTCTTCAATAATGGTTTTAGGAACCCACATTTGCTTTGCTTTAGCTCTCTTAATAGTTGACCTTTGTAGTCTCTTTTGTGAATTCTCGTTCTTAGCATTCACATGTCGATTAGATGGGACATAGTGATCTTTATTTTTCAATGGATTCTTATGTTTATTCTCACTTCCAAAGGACTTGGGATTTGTGGATGAATAAGGATGATATGACTGGTTTAGATGGATAGATGGGTGAAAAGTCATCAAGGATGAGTGTCTTTGTTGATCTTGAGGTATGATGGGAGAGCTAGGAGTGGAAAGTGTAGGAGATGAAGGAACATAAGGTCCCAATATAGATGGAAGGTTTGAAGGCTTTAGCTTTGATGGATAAGGACCAAGGATAGACTTAGGAGATGCAAATGGATAGTGAAAAGGGATATCAACATCTTTAGAGTGAGCAACGTGGTCAAAGCCATCAATAGACTCATGAGTACCTTTGATAGGAACACCATTTTTAATAGGAGCACTTGAAGCTTGAGCACAATTTTTAAGTGGATATGGAGAAGTAGAACATGAGGGGACACTTTGATCTTGACAAGTAGCTTTGGATAGCATATGAAGAGAACTTTTCTCATAATTTTCAGTAAGCTCAAGGGAGATAATGGAAGTGGTATCTTCATCATACTTAGGAGGTGGACAAGTTATAGGATATGGAGGGGAAAAATCTTGAAAGAGATGAAAGGGTGCTTGATCTTGATCTTTCTTGACATTTATAGCTTTTTCTTTTTGATAGTCCTCTTGACATGGAGCCACTTCTAAGGACAAGGGAGAATGAAGAGTGAATGGAGTAGTGCATGAAGGTTGAGGATGTTTAGGATTGGTAGCATGGAAAAGGTTTGTAGCCAAGTGAAGGTTAGCTTGAGTTTCTTTTGGAGGTAGCCCTTGAGGATACACGTAGCCAATGTGGAAAGAATTAGGTTCTTTATTTGATGGAGGCAAGTTGGAAAGCTTTGAAGTGTTGGGAGATGCATGAGTGTTGGAAGAAGTGGAGGTATCAAGGAAACCATCACTCGACATAGGTTCATTAATGTAATCTTGCTCAAGAAAAGTATCCTCATCGCATGAATCATTAGAGGTATCAATAATTCCATTATCAATAAGATCTTGGATTTTATGTTTTAGTTCAATGCAATCTGAAGTACTATGCTCATTATGTTGATGATAAGCACAATAGATATCCAAGAATGGGTTTCCATATGAGCTAGACTTTGGTAACATGATGATCTTATTGCTAAGAAGTTTTTGCAAAGTGTTATCATAAGAATCTTCCAAGGGAGCAAAAGTTCTATTAGAAGTATGTCTAGGATCTTCTTGTTGTTTCTCAAGTGAATAGAATGCATTCATGTCTTCATCATTATCTTGGTCAAAGATAGGTCCATCATGAAATTTTGGAATAGGCTCAAAGTAGGTATCACTTGCTTGTCCTCTAAAGAGGTCTTTAGATCTAGAAGATGAAGACAATTGATGTCTTGAAGTAGAGCATGTAGACCTAGAAGAAGAGGATGACCTCAAAGAAGGTGACTCACATACATGTAAAGACCTTAAGGAAGATTCATGTAATGATGCAATCTTCTCCTCCAACCTTTTCTCAAGTTTAGACTTCATTTCTATCATGCGCTTAGAAAGATGAAGGTAAGAAAGATCATTTGTCTCTTCTAGTTCTTTGTATTGTGCATATAGATCTTGAAACTCTTTAGTGACATGGAGGATATCATGATCATCTAGATTTGGTTGAATTTTGGTAGCATAAGGTTTAGATCCCATAGTTTTAGATGCAAAGCCAAGCATAAAATAGTCTAGAAGATAACTTGATGTTGAAACTATAGGAGGTAGAGTGTTCACTTGCCAAGATATTAGAGAGAGATTAAATTGACTTGTCAAACAATATGTCCAAGAAACTTACGACATGAATGACTCAAGTCAATAGCTAGGCAAGATGCCCAAATAGCCAAATAGATAGAGCAAGCAGGGTGACAATTGAACAACTTTTCCAACCCAAGAGTGTAGTCAAGAAATCAAGGTAACCATTTTAGCAAAAGGATAACTAGCAAGCATGCATAGACCATGAAGACAAAAAAAACCAAGAGCACTAAGACCAAAGATCCACTTTAAGCATGTTTAAGAACTAGAGACATAACAAATCAAAGCCAAATGATGAAACTCCCCTTAGCAAGCAACACAAGAAAAATGTTAAGACATGATGCTTTGACTTGGTTGACAAAGTTTGACAATAATTGATAGCATAGCAAGTTTGATGTTCAAAAGCAATTTCTTTCCAAGCAAGATAGTGACACATGGAGTAGTCTTCAAACAATCAAGCAAGGGACAAAGAAACCTTGCATGATACAAGCATATATGAGGTCTCAAAAGAATTCCTTAGAATTATCGTCATGTGTATGTTCAAAAGATTTTCACAGGTCTAGCACATTCAAGAACACATCAAGCAATATCTACCTACAAGTCATGGTTCATTACTCAACAACTTGGCCCACGCTTGATGCTCCTTTGCCTCACACAAAGTGGTTTCCCACAAGAGATATTGGCTTTGTCATGGAAATGCCATAAGCATAACCAAGGGAACACATATGGTGAGTGTAAATCTTGGGGTGATCCGGGTAGTCCACTAGGATCAATCCTTGCACCAAGAAGTTGAGCAGCTAAAAAGGGTAGTTACTAACTTAGGGTGTTTAGATAGGGCTTCCGTTCATAGTGTTCCTCTTGCTCCCAATTACAGGACACCTCACCTTGCGATGAGTAACCGATCTCGCAACCACAAGAGTACCTTAAGCATTCTTGCCTAGTGATCTCCCTATGGTCGAAATCCCATAAGCGATCACACTAGGAAAAGAAAAACACTATGTCTATCAAGGTTTTGTGTCCTTGGTAGCCTTGAGTTTATAGTGGGTTGGATGAGCTAGGTAATCAGCTTGTCCCCACTTGGGTCGTTCCTCTCAGGTTGTCCGAGAGCAGGCCCTCTAAAGAATTCTAACTACACAAAGTGGATCAAATTTTGGAAGTCAAGATTTTTGGTTCACCACAAGGGTGAAGAGCATACTCTCCTATTCCAATTATTTTCTCCCAAAAATGCCAAGAAGATTCAGTTACCCTTTGCTTTTGAAACCAAATGGCAAGTCAAGATTTCTGATTCACCACAAGGGTGAAGAGCATACTCTCCTATTACCAAAAGACTCCAATCACAAGTTTTATGTGCTTATGAAAAATGAAAAATTAGTCAATGCCACACATGAAAATAAAAAAGCAAGAAATTTTGAGTTTTTATGCTTTGGGCAGCTCTGCAAACAATGTTAGTAGCCCTTGCGCATTTGAAGCTTTGACATGCGTTCTTTTTATGCAATGTTTCAATTTTTTCACAAGGATGGCAACCTGAAATCACACATTGTTAGCAACAAAAGTTAGTGTGAAATAACATAAAAATCTGCAATAAAAAGTGGTGATTTGCTTCAAAAATCTAATTTATCTTCCAACCAAGTACATGCAAAGAAAGTGCAAGTTAATCACAAATGCTTTCATTTTTACTCTTTGGTTTTGACCTAGTCAACAAGATTGGACTTGTTTGCTATGATTTTGTATCAAAAAATAAAAATGAAAAGAAGAGACCCCTGTTAAAAATTAGAGAGATTTCCAAAAATGCAAGAAATTTTAAAAAATCTCTTCATTTGCTCCCTAGAGATTGATTTTGTCAAAACAGGCCAAATTTATCAAATCGAGTTTTTGATCCTTAATACGATCTCAAAATTCAAAACACAAAGAAAGAACCCCTACTAGAATTCAAAATCCTTTCTGAAAATGTAAGTTTTTCCAAAAAATGCGCTGATTTGCGATCAAAAACGGCTTTTTATGAAAAATAAAGAAAAAATCATAACTCCCAAAAAAAATGTCCAAATGCTCTGAAAATCGGATTGAGACATTTTGAGCATATACCCAACTGTAAAAAAAATTTCAGAACCAAAATCCAAGCGGTTTAAAAGATATGATCAAATCTTTAAACCAACTAAGTTTTTGGCCTTCAAACCAATTTACTTATGGGTTAGCCTTAAAACCAAAGTGATAATTCTACAAAAGCATTTGATTATATCCAATATGCTGCTGTAAAAAATCAAAAATGAAAAATAAAAGCAAATGAAGCTAAAAACTTGATTCAAGCCCCACGGTGGGTGCCAAAAATGTACACTCGAAAGTGTCCCACTCTAAACCCTTCTATCCAAACAATTCCATGAGTTTGGAATGCTTGGATGCCGGCTTAGAGCTCCCTATCCACGGAGTGCAAGAGAGTATATTTCAAGAATAAAAAGGCTCTCAGATGAGCCTTAGAGATACTCTTCTTGCTAGTAAACCATGCAATGGGAAGTTCCAAAGACAAGATGCAAGAATGCAAATGTCCCAAGGAGTTCCTCAAGGATGCAATGCAAATGAAGATTAAGCTAGAATGAGAATGTCAAATGCAGCTATGCTAAAACATTTATGAGAGTGTTACAATACCATTATTAAGCTATGTGAGATTAAGCTACATGTAAAAATGAAAGCTAAGCTAAGATGCTATGGATGAGAGAATGTAGACAAGAAATAGAAGTTCTCCACAAAGCTCCAAAGAAACCTGTTAGAAAACCTGCAGCATAACAATATTCAAAATGAAGATCCTTTGAGGGGGAAAGCTCTCTCCCTTTTAAAGATATATGGACGGTAGAGATCAAGATGAAGATGGTGGATGATCAACGGTTGAATTCAAAAATAGGAGTGATCCATGTGCACACACAAGTCAACCAATAGAATATAAGTTGACTTGTCACATAAGACAAAAAGTCTCACAAGCCTTTTCTTTTAATTGTGAAATAGAAAAATGACTTTATGTGTGCACTTTAAGTGGGTTAGAAGAATGGGGTGTTTTATTTAATTAAAAGGGGACATGTTCTTTTAATCAAATAATGAACTTAGGATAGCATAGTCAAACTATAGGTTATAATCAAATAAATTGATTATTAGCAATTTTGTCTAGGTAAATGATTAAATTAATTTAGCCAAAATGCTGAGAAGGGGGCTAATAGCCTAGATGACCATTTTTAGGTGATTACAGTAGGGAAACCTACTTTGTACATAGTCTAGTTACGAGTTTGTGGTGCTTTAGTTCTTCTTTTTGCTGACCCATTTTTGGTGATTGTTCCCTCTTTTGCAAAGTGATCCCCCAAGTGACTCTATAGCCCCATGGATAAAGCACTACTCTAATTATTCTAGATTTGAGGTTCGTCCTTGTCAGTCCTTGTCCCTAGTTAGAGCCAGCTATTGCCCGGTTATAAAATTGATTCAATTTTATGAGCCATGATTAATTTTTGAAACTTGCCCAGTTTTATGCTTTAAATTGGTCATTTTATCTTTGAATTTTTGAGTTTCTAAAATATTTCATGTCTTTGGCTCGTTCTCAGCTCCGCATAGCACTTGAAATTTTTTAAGTCTGACTTTTGAGCCTCAAGTTATTAAAGGTTAATGATAACCATCAAAAACATGTTTTCATTAACCTCTCAAGAGGTTAACCATCAAAAACATGTTTTCATTAACTCAAAAGGTTAATGATAACCATCAAAAACATGTTTTCATTAACCTCTCAAAAGGTTAATGATAACATCCAAAAACATTTTTTTCTTAATCTGTACAAGGCAGTTATTAACTTTTTTGAAAACTCTCCCATAAGAAGTCAGACATGTACATGGGAGCAATTGGAAATAACCATGGAAATGAATCATATGAAGTCCTTGATGATTCATCATGTGCAGTAAAAGGTGGTTTAAATTACATAAACAATGAGAAGTTTCTTAGTTGCATATTTGGGTTCTGAATCAATTATAAAGGTGATTAATTGGGTACCTTCCAAATAAAAACCAAGGCATCAAATTAGTAAATTAGTCTCAAGGGAAGTAAGAGTTTATAAGCCTCCAAATAACAGGGGAGACTATACAAATAGCACAAACCATGGCAAACTAAAATACTCCTACAATGTGCAATATAAAGCCTTCGAATTTTTGGTTTTTGGATTGCGATAGATATTATTATGCTATCATTTCAGCACTCACTAAAAAGGTTGCTTCACTCCTGCTAGATGTGTGATTGGTGCAGATGTTGGTAGATGCTCAGGAAGCTTTCAAACTATTTCAAGTTTCAAGTTTTATAAAGGAACAAGATATTCTATCCATGTGAGGAAGAGAAATGATCATATAAAATCCATCTTGTATGTCACCATGGGTGAACATAAATGGCTTCCACTTCTTGGTTGATCTCTGTACATTCATTTGATGATGAGACTATATAATAATACATTCACAGTGGATTTTTAGATTACCGCAACATGCACAAAAGAGTGCATTATTATCTTGAAGCTTGCAGGGCAGAGATAGTTTAAAGAAAAGGAAATTGAGCCTAAAGTTTATTCAAATATTTATATGTCACATGTCCACTCTATCTCCAAATCTCAACCTTTAAGGTGCCGACAGGGTGTTTGCAGTTATCGATCACAATTGGTGCTAGACAAATGTTTGACAGATTGCCTAACTGATAGAATGTTACAGAATCAAATGATTTTTAATATGAGCCTGATATGAATGAATTGGAAAGGTTCTTGATGCCTTTAGTAAAACCAATTCGGTAGGTGTAAAGGTAAATATCATTGTAGCTTCAGAAGAAAATATAGAAGGAGCCACTTCCTACGTAGATGATGGTGTGTGAAGCTATATCTCACATCAGTTGCCAATAGCCTCTCTACAACACATAGACCTTTGTTAGATTGTAAATTATAGAGGAAAAAGTAAAATCTTTTTTTAATGGAGGGCTATGTAATTTTTGATAGAGTACTCGCAAATAATCTCGTGTCTTGATCAACAATGGTTACATCATATGCTCAGAATGGGCAGGTTGATAAAGCTCAAAGTATGTTTGACCAGATGCTTGGAAGAAACTTGGTTTTGTGGAATCAACCGATTGCAGCATATGTTCGAAATAAATGAGTTGGTGATGCTCAAAAAATCTTTGAGGATATGCCCAAACGGGACTTGGTTTGATGGAACATAGTGATTGTTGGATATGCACAGAGTGGACAGCTTGATGAGTCCTTGGTGCTTTTTGAAGAACATCTACCTCAGAATATAATGATTTTATTATATACTCAAAGTGGATGTTTTGAGGAAACTTTGATCCTCTTCAAGGAAATGAGGAAAATAGGTATGAAGCCATGCCCTATTGCCTTTCCAAGTTTTCTCCTAGCATATGCCCATGTAGGGGATATTCAACAAGACAAGGAGGTCTACAAGGAAGTACATAGATGATCACGAAGAAGGCTTTGCATCAAATAACTCAACAAGCTGATGATTCAACCATCTAAAGACATGTTCCAAGCTATACATTCCGACTAGTGTTCATTGTTATTTGAGGTTAATTAACCTCACCCAAATCGCGTATTTGGGAGGTAGTTATTAACCAAAAAGAGGTAGTTATTAACCTCTATGTCTATATAAGGGATCTTTTGGGCTTTGTAAAGGGAATTTTTGGGTTGGAGAATAAGGGAGCACTATGCTGAAATTTTTATTAAAAGATGATATTTGGAAAGTATGTACAGATTTTGTCTTTATAATCAAAAATTCCTCTTAAGTTCTTGGTGCAAGAAAATAATGGAATGTGCAGTTTGAGTTCCCTCTTTTCAAATCTAAATCATTAAAATGTTGATTCTCTTTGTAGTGAGTATTCTCACAATATGGTGTAGATGTTTATGAATCTTTGGATTAGCGTTGTGCTAGTAATAGTTTTCAAGCGTAGATCTTGATTACTGTTATTAGTGGTTTTAAGTTAGTAGTTTGAGAAAGCTTTGAAGTCATGTGGTGCATTTTTCATCATGAGCTTTCTCATCTTTAAAAGTTTGATTCCATCTTTTATTTGAAAAACTTCAAAATTATATCATACAAGGGAGCTGCCCCTCTAAACGCAGAGGAAGGCCACCTACCAAGGGCCTCTCCAACTATTGTGAACACTTTTCCACACACACTTCATTGGGCATATTCTACTGTGACAAATCTATTTACCAACAAGTAGAGATTTTAATTTTAAATGACATTCTATAAAACTTTTCATTTAAAGTTAAATTTTACATATTCATTTTAGTTAGTTTCAAAGATTTATTATTAATTTGTACAAACTCATTTATATTGTAAAAGACAACTCTTATCAACAACAATTTTTATTAAATAAATTGCATGAACGCTTTTGTTATCAGGCAAGAGTAACAAGAGTTCCAAATAATAGGTCTCATATGTGTAATATTTATTTCACCCAACTATGCATTTTTCCACTTATTTGTCCATAGTAAATGCCACTTTTAAAAAAAAGCTTATACATAAAAATATTTAAAAAGATATAAATAATATCTTTATGCATTAAACATGTATCCTATCACTTTTTTTATGAACTATTTAAGATTTGTGTTATAGAAGTTTTAATTTCAAGAGTTGGTGCAAGTGAAAATAATAATAATAATATAACTGAAAACTAATTGCAAATATCTTTAAGTAAACGATGTAATAAAAAAAATCTCTAATGACAAAAAAAATATAATGAATAAATTATAATTGATTAAATGAAAAGATTTAAGTCTCTCTTTTTTACTTTCCCTCTAACTCAAATAGAGTTATACTATGTTCTCTGTTTATAAAATTTTGAACAACAAACTTTCATGTAATACCTTCGATTAAAATGTAGATGGTAGATTGTATCAACAAAAAATACAAAGTCAACCTTTGACATGTTGAAACTAGGGGATAGAAAAACTAGAAAAGAAGTTGGGAATACTATGCCCATCATAGAGACAAAATACTTGAGCAAAAATGTTTTAAAAACAAAGATATATAGAGACAATGAGATTAAAATTGACAATATTATGCAAGGCATGGAAGTACCCACAAACAAAAAGAAAGTGAAAACTAAACATGTCCAATCCTTGTGGAGACTTTACAATGACATTGAAAAGATTCTAACAAAGACTAAACACATTAGTAGAGTTGTAGGTATGCACTAAATTCAAAGAAATTTACCTAGGCATGCTTCTACAATTGTCAAAACCTGATCCAATTTAAGGAATATTGTTTCAACAAGAAAGGAGTACATGGGTTCTCATCATCAAACAACATCGATCCAGGACAACATGATGCAGAGCTATACAACCTAAAGTGTGAAAATGGGCTTACCCACTCTACCAACAACTCAACAAGTTGTCAAACCTCCAAACTTAGCACAAGGTTATAAAAATTCCAAATCCTTCAAATGTTGTAGAAAAAAAAGATATCAAATCCTTCATGCATCCATGGGTTTGGAACAAAGTTCATCCTAAATATGGTTGTAGGTCCTAACCCCCTCAACTAGGCCAAAATGAGAAAATATCACAAACGGATTACTCCAATGACTCCAAACCATGAAATGGATTTAGTATATCCACACAACACAAAATACGTCAAGAATTTGATTTCCACAATCCTACAATGCATCAAACCCAACTTCACCTAGTAGACTCTAGTAGGTCTCCTCAAGAAGTTTTTTGGGGTTTAACTTTCCAAAGTCCCAAAAAAATCTACAAACAAATTGGGGTTCTAGATACCCTTTTCAAAGTTACATCAAATTCCAAAGTTGCAGGTCTCAACTTGACCCTAGCACTCCCTTTCACTTATAATGCAACTCAGACCTAATTGGCCTAATTAGGCTTGGTTTACAAAGAAATTATAGGAAAATGAGGTCATGGAATCAAACCAATTGCTTAAGAATTTCTCCTTGCCTTATTCAAACTCAAAACCAAACTCTCAACCCTTCAATTGATCTCCTTCTCCTGTTAAAACACAAATTGCTCACTCACAATGTCAAAGCCACATAGGTACTTGACCTAGGGATGGTTAGGAAAAATAGAAAAAAATCTGATCTAGCCTTGAAAATTTAAAATTTGTAAGAGGACCCATCTAACTTCCATTCCCCAAGAGACCATTGAAAGCCAACCATGGGGTCACAGTTAGAGGTCCATTTTTGAAAACTACGTAAAATTGTTGCAATACTAGACCTTCTTGTACGAAAATTCAGATAACTTGAATGATAGTTAACACAAAGAGATGAAACCAAAATAAATAGAAAGGTTAAACACAACTTCTACTCATTTAAGTAGCTGATCATGCTTTTCGATCTGTACAATATAGACAAAATGCAAAAAACCAAAAAATTTGGCTTCAAAACTTAAAAAGCTTTATTGCAATTCCTCCCAATCCATATAATCTTCCCTTTGTGACCTCAAAAATGAGGTATATGATGAAGGTACACTCTGATACCACTAATGAAGGGCCACACCACCCTACCAACTCATAACCAAGAATGCAACAATATGAAGACAAAGAGAGATAAAATGCTTCCCAAGAAATTTTATTAAACTTGAAAATCCTTAGCAATTACAATAACCTTTCTGCAAGATCTCTCAAGATCCAATCCAAGCCCAAGCTAGTCTAGATCCACACTCTAGTAGAAACCTCCAAGATCTCAATTTGTGCTCACAAGCCACCAAGCAATCTCCTTATTTCTAAACCGTAGTCACTATTTCTTCTCACACACCTAATCCAAGATCCAAGTGTAAACTACCTCACATTCAGTGCTCTGTCTACACTCACAACTCCATCACAATACTGTTGTAAACTGCCTCACATTCATTTCTCTGTTCACAGACTCAAGAATACTCACTCTTAACTTCCTCCTTCTCTTTCACACTTTCCAGCTTCACACCTTCCAACTTTCCTTCCAATGCTTCTCCTTCTCAAGCTTCCACTTCTCAAGCTTTTCCTTCTCAAGCTTTCACTTCTCAAGCTTCTCCTTCTTGAGCTTCTACTTCTTGAGCTTCCACTTCTCAAGCTTCTCCTTGAGCTTCCACTTCTCAAGCTTCTCCAACCTTGCTTTAGAAATGCTCATATGCCTTGCTTAAATAGGCATTTACCACCCAATGCATGACTTATCCACAAGCTTCTAGAATTCCTCCACAACCTTCTACAACTTCCACAACCTTCTACATTATCCACAACTTTCTACAATATTCACAACTTTCTAAAATTCTACCCACACACCTTGATAAATGAAATGACAACCATTTATTTTTTTATTTTTTCTATTATGCCACCTATGCACCTCGAAAATAGAAATCCTATTTTCCTTTCTTTTCTCCTTTTTCCCTTTTTTAATTTTTTTATTATTTCTCCTCTAATTTTCATCACTTTCTCTCTCCACCAGATTTTTAAAAAAAAATTTTCAACTTTTTATTTTTATTTTTCCAATAATTTTCCATGCAAGATGCTCCTGCATCAGATTGCCCCGGTAGATAGAAAAGTGTGTCCCACACTTTGATGCCAAAAAGAAAGGTCTACAACCATCTTCATCTTTACCAAAGGTTTCCACCTCAATGGAGACAAAAAAACCACCATGCAAATCTTCCACATCTGCATTACTCTATCAAACACCAAAATCTCAACCATCCAATCAGCATGCTCACTCCCAGAAACAAACTAAACATAATTCTTCATCAACAAACTCCATATCAGAACCAACATGTAGATCACCATCAATACATGGCAAACTCTCAACACTAGCAACCTCATTGCTCACGACAAGATGCTCTATAGTACATAACTCACCTCCAACAACCGGATCATCCATGACCAAGTGCTTTGCAATAGTCAAGTCACCACCAACATCAACTAGATCATCCAGGACCGAGTGCTCCACAATCTCCATATCAGACTCAACCATTTGATCATGAAAACCAACCTCTATCCCAACATCAACAACATTAGGAATATCCTAAGCAACAACCTCTAGTTGCTCTACAGGTTCGGCATCAGACTCCACAAACTGATCAGCAAAACCAACCTCTTCCACCTTGACCTTCTTAGCTTGATCAACCAATCTAGCATCCAACTAAGAAAACATCTTAGAAAAATTCCTCTCCACTATATCATGGCATTTCACAATCATCTTAAGGTTTAATCCTCTTGGATCCATCTTCCAAGATCTTCGTAAACCCTCTGCAACAAATCCTTCCCACGCTCCTTGTGACAACCAAATTGTTTGCAAGTCAGACCGCAACCTGCCACCTCACACAAACAATTAGGAACCACATCACAAGTCTAGGAGAATGGATTTGCAATCCACCAACTCTCCACAATCATGCCTCAACAAGTTTAGTCTTCCATCTCTGCATCAATTGATCAATCTACATGTCCTCCTAAGGTCCTAGTGCAAACTGCCTCAGCTTCGGCAATCTATTTACACGCTCAAGAACTCTCACTCTAATAAACTTCACCCAACCAAGGTCCTGGTACAAACTGCCTCACACTTTGGCAATCTACTTGTACACTTAGGAACTCCTACTCTGATAAACTTCACCCAACCAAGGTCTTGGTACAAACTGCCTCACACTTCAGAGATCTGCTTGTACACTCAAGAACTCCTGCTTTGATACCACTGATGAAGGTATGCTCTGATACCACTGATGAAGGGCCACACCACCCTACCAAATCATAACCAAGAATGCAACAATATGAAGACAAAGAGAGATAAAATGCTTCTCAAGAAATTTTATTAAACTTGAAAATCCTTAGCAATTACAATAACATTTCTGCAAGATCTCTCAAAATCAAATCCAAGCCCAAGCTAGTCCAGATCCACACTCTGGTAGAAACCTCCAAGATCTCAACTTGTCCTCACAAGCCACCAAGAAATCTCCTTGTTTCTAAACCGCAGTCACTAGCTCTTCTCACAAACCTAATCCAAGATCCAAGTGTAAACTGCCTCACATTCGGCGGTCTGTCTACACTCACAAGTCCATCACAATCCCGCTATAAACTGCCTCACATTCGGCACTCTGTTCACAAACTCAAGAATACTCACTCTTCACTTCCTCCTTCTCTTTCACACTTTCCAGCTTCACACCTTCCAACTTTCCTTCTCAAGCTTCTCCTTCTCGAGCTTCTACTCCTCGAGCTTCCACTTCTCAACCTTTTCCTTCTCAAGCTTTCACTTCTCAAGCTTCTCCTTCTCAAGCTTCTACTCCTTGAGCTTCCACTTCTCAAGCTTCTCCAACCTTCCTTTAGAAATGCTCATATGCCTTGCTTAAATAGGCATTTACCACCCAATGCATGACTTATCCACAAGCTTCTAGAATTCCTCCACAACCTTCTACAACTTCCACAACCTTCTACATTATCCACAACTTTCTACAATATTCATAACTTTCTAAAATTCTACCCACACACCTTGATAAATGAAATGACAACCATTTATTTTTTTATTTTTTCTATTATGCCACCTATGGACCTCGAAAATAGAAATCCTCTTTTCCTTTCTTTTCTCCTTTTTCCCTTTTTAAATTTTTTTTATTATTTCTCCTCTAAGTTTTGTCACTTTCTCTCTCCTCCAGATTTTATTTTATTATATTTTCAATTTTTTTTTTCAACTTTTTTTTTTCCCAATAATTTTTCTTGCAATATACTCTTGCATCAGACTCCCCTGGTAGATAGAAAAGTGTGTCCCACAATTTGATGCCAAATAGAAAGGTCTTCATCTTCACCAAAGGTTTCCACCTCAACGGAGACAAAAAAACCACCATGCAAATCTTCCACATTTTCATTACTCTATCAAACACCAAAATTTGAACCATCCAATTAGCGTGCTCACTCCCAAAAAAAAATTGAACATAAATCTTCATCAACAAACCCTCATTCACATCAGCAACTAGTGAATTCACACCCATAGCAACAAACTCCACATCAAAAACAAAAAACTCCATATCAACACCAACATGTAGATCACCATCAATACATGGCAAACTCTCATAACCAACAACCTCATTTCTCACAACAAGATGCTCTACAATACATAACTCACCTCCAACAACTAGATCATCCATGACCAAGTGCTTTGCAATAGTCAAGTCACCACCAACATCAACTAGATCATCCACGACCGAGTCCTCCACATCTCCATGTCAGACTCAACCATTTGATCACAAAAACCAACCTCTATCCCGACATCAACAACATTAGGGATATCTTCAGGAACAACCTCTAGTTGCTCTGTAGGTTCTGCATCAGACTCCACAAACTAATCAGCAAAACCAACCTCTTCCACCTTGACCTTCTTAGCTTGATGAACCAATCTAGCATCCAACCGAGAAAACATCTTAGAAAAATTCCTCTCCACTATATCATGCATTTTTGCAATCATCTTAGGATCTAATCCTCTTGGACCCAACTTCCAAGATCTCTGTAAACCCTCTGCAACAAATCCTTCCCATGCTCCTTGTGACAACCAAATTGTTTGCAAGTCAGATCGCAGCATGCCACCTCACACGAACAATCATGAACAACAACACAAGTCTAGGACAATAGATTTGCAATCCACCAACTCTCCACAATCATGCCTCAACAAGTTCAGTTTTCCATCTCCACATCAATTGATCAATCTGCTTGTCCTCCTAAGGTCCTAGTGAAAACTGCCTCAACTTTGGCGATCTATTTACATGCTCAAGAACTCTCACTCTAATAAACTTCACCCAACCAAGATCCTGGTACAAACTACCTCACACTTCGGCAATCTACTTGTACACTCAGGAACTCCTGCTCTGATAAACTTCACCCAACCAAGGTCTTGGTACAAACTGCCTCACACTTCGGCCATCTGCTTGTACACTTAGGAACTCCCGCTCTAATATGACTGATGAAGGTATGCTCTGATACCACTGATGAAGGGCCACACCACCCTACCAAATCATAACCAAGAATGCAACAATATGAAGACAAAGAGAGATAAAATGCTTCCCAAGAAATTTTATTAAACTTGAAAATCTTTAGCAATTACAATAACCTTTCTGCAAGATCTCTCAAGATCCAATCCAAGCCCAAGCTAGTCCAGATCCACACTCTAGTAGAAACCTCCAAGACCTCAACTTGTACTCACAAGCCACCAAGAAATCTCCTTGTTTCTAAACCGCAGTCACTAGCTCTTCTTACAAACCTAATCCAAGATCCAAGTGTAAACTGCCTCACATTCGGCGCTCTGTCTACACTCACAATTCCATCACAATCCCACTGTAAACTGCCTCACATTCAGCACTCTGTTCATAGACTCGGGAATAGTCACTCTTCACTTCCTCCTTCTCTTTCACACTTTCTAGCTTCAAACCTTGAAGCCTTCACACCTTCCAACTTTCCTTCCAATGTTTCTCCTTCTCGAGCTTCTACTCCTCGAGCTTCCACCTCTCAAGCTTTTCCTTCTCAAGCTTTCACTTCTCAAGCTTTTCCTTCTGGTGCTTCTACTCCTTGAGCTTCCACTTCTCAAGCTTCTCCAACCTTGCTTTAGAAATGCTCGTATGCCTTGCTTAAATAGGCATTTACCACCCAATGCATGACTTATCCACAAGCTTCTAGAATTCCTCCACAACATTCTACAACTTCCACAACCTTCTACATTATCCACAACTTTCTACAATATTCATAACTTTCAAAAATTCTACCCACACACCTTGATAAATGAAATGACAACCATTTATTTATTTTTTTTTTCTATTATGCCACCTATGCACCTCGAAAATAGAAATCCTCTTTTCCTTTCTTTTCTCTTCTTTTCCTTTTTTAATTTTTTTTATTATTTCTCCTCTAATTTTTGTCACTTTCTCCCTCCTCCAGATTTTATTTTATTATATTTTCAATTTTTTTTTTCAACTTTTATATTTTTTTTCCCCAATAATTTTTCTTGCAAGATGCTCCTGCATCAAACTCCTCTGGTAGATAGAAAAGTGTGTCCCACACTTTGATGCCAAAAAGAAAGGTCTTCATCTTCACCAAAGGTTTCCACCTCAACGGAGACAAAAAAACCACCATGCAAATCTTCCACATTTGCATTACTCTATCAAACACCAAAATCTGAACCATCCAATCAGCGTGCTCACTCCCAGAAACAAATTGAACATAAATCTTCATCAACAAACACTCATTCACATCAGAAACTAGTGAATTCACACCCATAGCAACAAACCCCACATCAACAACAAAAAACTCCATATCAACACCAACATGTAGATCACCATCAATACATGGCAAGCTCTCATAACCAGCAACCTCATTTCTCACAACAAGATGCTCTATAATACATAACTCACCTCCAACAACCAGATCATCCATGACCAAGTGCTTTGCAATAGTCAAGTCACCACCAACATCAACTAGATCATCCACGACCAAGTCCTCCACAATCTCCATGTTAGACTCAACCATTTGATCATGAAAACCAACCTCTGTTCCAACATCAAGAACATTAGGAATATCTTTAGCAACAACCTCTAGTTGCTCTGCAGGTTCTGCATCAGACTCCACAAACTAATTAGCAAAACCAACCTCTTCCACCTTGACCTTCTTAGCTTGATCAACCAATCTATCATCCAACCGAGAAAACATCTTAGAAAAATTCCTCTCCACTATATCATGGATTTTCACAATTATCTTAGGATCTAATCCTCTTGGAGCCATCTTCCAAGATCTTTGTAAACCCTCTCCAACAAATCCTTCCCACGCTCCTTGTGACAACCAAATTGTTTGCAAGTCAGATCGCAACCTGCCACCTCACACAAACAATCACAAACCACATCACAAGTGTAGGACAATAGATTTTCAATCCACCAACTCTCCACAATCATGCCTCAACGAGTTCAATCTTCCATCTCCACATTAATTGATCAATCTGCTTGTCCTCCTAAGGTCCTAGTGCAAACTACCTCAACTTCGGTGATCTATTTACATGCTCAAGAACTCTCACTCTAATAAACTTCACCCAACCAAGGTCCTGATAAAAACTGCCTCACACTTTGGCAATATGCTTGTACAATCAGGAACTCCTGCTCTGATAAACTTCACCCAACCAAGGTCTTGGTACAAATTGCCTCACACTTCGGCCATCTGCTTGTACACTCAGGAACTCCTACTCTGATATGACTGATGAAGGTATGCTCTGATACCACTGATGAAGGGCCACACCACCCTACCAACTCATAACCAAGAATGCAACAATATGAAGACAAAGAGAGATAAAATGGTTCCCAAGAAATTTTATTAAACTTGAAAATCTTTAGCAATTACAATAACCTTTCTGCAAGATCTCTCAAGATCCAATCCAAGCCCAAGCTAGTCCAGATCCACACTCTGGTAGGAACCTCCAAGATCTCAACTTGTACTCACAAGCCACCAAGCAATCTCCTTGTTTCTAAACTGCAATCACTAGCTCTTCTCACAAACCTAATCCAAAATCCAAGTGTAAACTGCCTCACATTTGACGCTCTGTCTACACTCACAACTCCATCACAATCCCACTGTAAACTGCCTCACATTCAGCACTCTGTTCATAGACTCAGGAATACTCACTCTTCACTTCCTCCTTCTCTTTTAAACCTTGAAGCCTTCACACCTTCCAACTTTCCTTCCAATGTTTCTCCTTCTCGAGCTTCTACTCCTCGAGCTTCCACCTCTCAAGATTTTCCTTCTTAAGCTTTCACTTCTCAAGCTTTTCCTTCTAGTGCTTCTACTCCTTGAGCTTCCACTTCTCAAGCTTCTCCAAACTTGTTTTAGAAATGCTCATATGCCTTGCTTAAATAGGCATTTACCACCCAATGCATGACTTATCCACAAGCTTCTAGAATTCCTCCACAACCTTCTACAACTTCCACAACCTTCTACATTATCCACAACTTTCTACAATATTCATAACTTTCTAAAATTCTACCCACACACCTTGATAAATGAAATGACAACCATTTATTTTTTTATTTTTTCTATTATGCCACCTATGGACCTCGAAAATAGAAATCCTCTTTTCCTTTCTTTTCTAAATTTTTCCCTTTTTAAATTTTTTTTATTATTTCTCCTCTAATTTTCTTCACTTTCTCTCTCCTCTAGATTTTTACAAAAAAAAAAAAAAAAAAATTTCAACTTTTTTTTTTTTTATTCCAATAATTTTCCATGCAAGATGCTCCTGCATCAGACTCCCTCGGTAGATAGAAAAGTGTGTCCCACACTTTGATGCCAAAAAGAAAGGTCTACAACCATCTTCATCTTCACCAAAGGTT
Source organism: Cupressus sempervirens (assembly GCA_028749045.1). NCBI lineage: Eukaryota > Viridiplantae > Streptophyta > Pinopsida > Cupressales > Cupressaceae > Cupressus > Cupressus sempervirens. The sequence goes on from CM053789.1 coordinate 614,730,254, forward strand.
TCCACCTCAATGGAGACAAAAAAACCACCATGCAAATCTTCCACATCTGCATTACTCTATCAAACACCAAAATCTCAACCATCCAATCAGCATGCTCACTCCCAGAAACAAACTAAACATAATTCTTCATCAACAAACCCTCATTCACATCAGCAACTAGTGAATTCACACCCATAGCAATCAAGAACAACAAAATCCATATCAGCACCAACATGTAGATCACCATAAATACATGGAAAAATCTCAACACCAGCAACCTCATTGCTCACAACAAGATGCTCTACAATACATAACTCACCTCCAACAACCGGATCATCCATGACCAAGTGCTTTGCAACAGTCAAGTCACCACCAACATCAACTAGATCATCCACGACTGAGTGCTCCACAATCTCCATGTCAGACTCAACCATTTGATCATGAAAACCAACCTCTATCCCAACATCATCAACATTAGGAATATCTTCAGCAACAACCTCTAGTTGCTCTGTAGGTTCTGCATCAGACTCCACAAACTGATCAACAAAACCAACCTCTTCCACCTTGACCTTCTTAGCTTGATCAACCAATCTAGCATCCAACTAAGAAAACTTCTTAGAAAAATTCCTCTCCACTATATCATGGATTTTCGCAATCATCTTAGGGTCTAATCCTCTTGGAGCCATCTTCCAAGATCTTCATAAACCCTCTGCAACAAATCCTTCCCACGCTCCTTGTGACAACCAAATTGTTTGCAAGTTAGATTACAACCTGCCACCTCGCACGAACAATCAGGAACTAAATCACAAGTCTAGGACAATGGATTTGCAATCCACCAACTCTCCACAATCATGCCTCAACAAGTTCAGTCTTCCATCTCTGCATCAATTGATCAATCTGCATGTCCTCCTAAGGTACTAGTGCAAACTGCCTCAGCTTCGGCAATCTATTTACATGCTAAGAAACTCTCACTCTAATAAACTTCACACAACCAAGGTCCTGGTACAAACTACCTCACACTTCAGCAATCTGATTGTACACTTAGGAACTCCTGCTCTGATAAACTTCACCCAACCAAGGTCTTGGTACAAACTATCTCACACTTCAGTGATCTTCTTGTACACTCAGGAACTCCTGCTCTAATACCACTAATGAATGTATGCTCTGATACCACTGATGAAGGGCCACACCACCCTACCAACTCATAACCAAGAATGCAACAATATGAAGACAAAGAGAGATAAAATGCTTCCCAAGAAATTTTATTAAACTTGAAAATCCTTAGCAATTACAATAACCTTTCTTCAAGATCTCTCAAGATCCAATCCAAGCCCAAGCTAGTCCAAATCCATACTCTGGTAGAAACCTCCAAGATCTCAACTTGTCCTCACAAGCCACCAAGCAATCTCCTTGTTTCTAAACCGTAGTCACTAGCTCTTCTCACAAACCTAATCCAAGATCCAAGTGTAAACTGCCTCACATTCGACGCTCTGTCTACACTCACAACTCTGTCACAATCCTACTGTAAACTGCCTCACATTCGGCACTCTGTTCACAGACTCAAGAATATTCACTCTTCACTTCCTCCTTCTCTTTCACACTTTCCATCTTCACACCTTGAAGCCTTCACACCTTCCAACTTTCCTTCCAATGCTTCTCCTTCTCGAGCTTCTACTCCTCGAGCTTCCACTTCTCAAGCTTTTCCTTCTCAAGCTTTCTCTTCTCAAGCTTCTCCTTCTCGAGCTTCTACTCCTTGATCTTCCACTTCTCAAGCTTCTCCTTGAGCTTCCACTTCTCAAGCTTCTCCAACCTTGCTTTAGAAATGCTCATATGCCTTGCTTAAAAAGGCATTTACCACCCAATGCATGACTTATCCACAAGCTTCTATAATTCCTCCACAACCTTCTACAACTTCCACAACCTTCTACATTATCCACAAGTTTCTACAATATTCATAACTTTCTAAAATTCCACCCACACACCTTGATAAATGAAATGACAACCATTTATTTTTTTATTTTTTATATTATGCAACCTATGAACCTCGAAAATAGAAATCCTCTTTTCCTTTCTTTTCTCCTTTTTCCCTTTTTTTATTTTTTTATTATTTCTCCTCTAATTTTCATCACTTTCTCTCTCCTCTAGATTTTTTTTTTTTTTTTTCAATTTTTTTTTGCAACTTTTTTTTCCAATAATTTTCCATGCAAGATGTTGCTGCATCAGTATATATGCTTATTACATCCATCCCAATGGTTATAATCATTATTTTAATAGTTGCAACCCCCTTACAATAGAGTTACAATTTTAAGCAACTTTTATAATATTTACAATTTTGCAACTTTGCACAAAAAGTGCAACTTTTACAATTTTATCAATTTTGAACCTCTCTGACTTGGTAAATGTCACAAACAACTCCAAAACATGAAAAAGAATTAAAAATACTGAATCCTATGTTATATTAAACAAAAAATCAAAAAGACCCAAAATTTGCCAAAATATCAACTTTGGCTTATAACTTGCCAATAGTGATCTAGGCTTACATGTTGGGGTCTTTACATTACAAAAATGAATGATTATCCAAGATCCATCCATCATAGCATGATTAGGTGAGAAAAAAAAATATACTAAACAAAATTCCACAAAATTCCTTAGTGCTCTGGACCACACTCCCTTGGTGAAAAGGAACTCAAGTCCCTTGAGTTGGAATATCTTCAAGTCTACTCCCAAGTTTGATGATTTCTTTCTCTGAGAGCTAGCTTGCATCCTCTAGTATTTTTTTCTTCCATTTGAATAGGTAATAAAAATATACTTTTCTATTTTTCTTGTGTGTTTTCTTCATTCCCAAAATGGCTTCAATGGTGGGTTTTGGCACCTATGGTAACTCTTGCAACAAGTCATCATGTTCTTGCTCTTCTAATTCTTCAACTTCTTTAGTTTCCATTGGAACTTTGAAAGCATATATGTCTACAACATTAAAGATAGGGGAGATTCCTAAATCAATAGAAAAATCAATGTGGTAAGCATTATTTCCACACTTCTTCAAGATTCCGAATGGGCCTCTCATTTTCATCATTAGTTTGTTATGTTTCTCCCTAGGCATCCTCTCCTTCTTGAGGTGAATTAGGTCTAGATCCCCTAATTGAAATTGCAAATCTCTCCTCTTTTCATTATCATGTACCTTATATTTACCTTTTTCAAGGTTCAATCTATCCTTGACCTGGTAATGTATCTCCTTCATCACTTCTACAAAGTCCTTAGCTTGGGCACTCCTCTTATCACTATCTTTTAGATCTCTCAACTCCAAGACTCCCCTTGGATGGTTTCCATACACAATCTGAAAAGGTGTCAAACCTGTACTCCTATTGACTGAATCGTTATAGGAGAATTATGCCTATGGAATTATAACATCCCATGTAACTCTATGCTCCTTAGATAGACATCTTAATAGCTTGCCCAATGCTATATTAATTACCTTAGTATGCCCATCTGATTGAGGATGATATGCTGATGAAAAGGATAACTATGTGCCTAGATTTTTCTATAAAGTTCTCCAAAAATATCCAAGGAATTTGGAATCCCTATTAGATATGTTTTTTTAATTGCAATCCATGGAGTCTAACTACTTCTTTGAAGAAGATACCAACTATTTGGGAGGCATCATGAGTTTTCTTGCAGGGAAAAAAGTGAGCCATCTTCGAGAACCTATCAACACTAACAAATATACTATCAAACCCATTCTTATTCTAGGTAATCCCATTATAAAATCCATGCTGATGGAATCCCATGGCTTAGTGGATATAGGTAATGGTGTATATAGTCATGCATTAGAGGTCTTCCCCTTGGCTTTCTGAAAAACCAAGAAACATTCCACAAACCTCCTTACACCTACCTACATTTTTGGCCAATAGTAGAACTTTCTAACCTGCTCCAAGGTCTTGTCAATGCTAAAATGACTTGCAAGACTCCTAAAAAAAAATTCCTTGACAATATTTTCTTGATAATTAGCAAAAACAATAAATTCTTTAATCAAAAAATAGTGCCTCCATTTTCTCAGAGATTGTACCAAAGCATACATCTCCAAATCATATGTAGAGTACTTTTTATTAGCTTCAATTTGTTTTTCACTACAGAATGCTATAGGCCTCCCTTCTTGACTCAAGACACCTCCTATGGCCTTGTTTCTAGCATCACATTCCATTATGAACACCTTGTGAAAATCTAGTAATGCTAAGATAGGTTTCTTTGTAGTTCTTTTCTTGAGATACTCAAATGACTTATCTACCTCACTATTCCACATGAACTTACATTTACTTCCCCCTTTTATACTATCAATCACAGGGGAAAAAACACCATTGGAATTTCTCACAAACTTTCTATAGAAACTCGCGAGTCCATGAAAGCTCTTTACCTTTGTGGCAGCCCTAGAAATAGGCCAATTCAAGTTTTTTTCCACCTTGGTTGGATCCATATTCAACTAGTTCTTTGAAATTATGAATCTAAGGAACACCAACTCTTCCTACAAAAATGGGCACTTCTCCAAATTTATCTTCAATGGTTCTTCATGCAACCTTTTAAGGACTAAATCCAAGTGCTTTATGTGCTCCTATCTACTCTTGTTGAAAACAAGAATGTCATCCCAATAAATAACACAAAACTTGTTAATAAATGGTTTTAAAACTTCATTCATGAGTCTCATGAATGTGCTAGGTGCATTAGGTAGACCAAATGACATCACAAGCCATTCACACAATCCCTCATTTTTCTTGAAGGTTGTCTTCCACTCATCATCTTCCCTTATCCTGATCTGATGGTAATCACTCTTCACGTCCATCTTAGAATAATAACTTGCACCTCCTAAGCAATCCAATAGATCTTCTATCCTTGGTATGGGGAACTTGTACCTGATAGTTATCTTGTTAATTGCCTTGGAATAAATATATAGCCTCCAAGTTCCTTCATTTTTAGGAGCTAGTACTACTAGAATTACACAAGGGCTGACACTTTTCCTTATGAATCTTTTTGACAACAATTCCACAATCTTCCTAGCTAACTCTTCATTTTGTTCAGGGGTGAGCTTGTAGGCTTCTTTATTGGGAAATATAGCACCTAGTATTAAGTCTATACAATGGCTTATCTCCCTTTGAGGTGGAAAACACTTTGGTTCACTACATCCAACAACACCTTTGTACTTCTCTAACAACTCTCTAGCCTCTCTAGGCCCTACTTGGTATTCTACTTTCCTAACTTGGGAGATGCTCTTGACTTCTTACTTTGGTTTAGCTATGATGGAAAAATGTGGTGTTTTCTCTTCCTTAATAGTTTTCAAGAACTCCTTTCCTCCTACCATCAAGACACTAGTTATCCTATTCTTTTCATCATTAGGGAGGGGCTTCATAGTAAAATTTTCTCCATCCTTAGTTATATAATAGACATTTTGTTTTCCATCATGCCTAGTATCTACATCATACTATCAAGGCCTCCCTAAGAGAAAATGACATGCATCTATCTCATTCACATCACATAAATTTTTGTCATATAGTCCCCTATATTAAACTCTATCCACACATGCTCACAAATCAAAGTATGCTTCTCCTTATTTAACCAATACACTTTATAAGGGTAAGGGTGAGGAATTGTTTGCAATCCTAATTTGTTAACCATCTCCTTAGAGGCTAAGTTTTTAGTAGATCTTGAATCAACAATAATCTTGCAGACTTTACCAGTTACCTTACATGTGGTTCTAAACAATGACCTCCTTTGTGGTGGCTCCACCTCATTTGGTACCTTCAAGAGAGTTCTCTTGAGAATGAGGCACTCTCCTTTCTCTAGATCTACTATTTTTGCATGAGAGCAAGTGCTTTAAACTTATTCATCTTGCTGTAAATTGATTCTTCTTTCACTCGTATGGATGACAGACCCTACCTTCTTTGTACACCTCGAATATTGGTGACCCACTTGGTTGTTGCTGAAACATCTACCTATGAAGATACCAGGACTTTTACCACCAAATATCCCTCTTTCAATAGGCCTTCTTCCTCTAAAGCCTCCTCTACTTCCTACATCAACTTCTTTCTCAAGTTCTCCTACCTCTCCCATGGGATTCAATAGAGTACCTTGGCCTATGAATCTTCCTCTACCCCTAAAACTTCCTCCCCTATTCTTAACTTACTGATCACCCTTTCTTCTTCCTTTCCTCCACCTTGAGTGCTAAATGGTAAACACTTATGCACACTATCAAGTTCAAACAAGTTCACTTCATCTTGGATGTTCTCTTGACATGTTGTCAAACTCTAGATCTGATGTGCTCTAATACCACTTGATGTAGAGATATACAACCAGAATTGTGAAAATGGGCTTACCCACTCTACCAACAATTCAAAAAAATTTCAAACCTCAAACCTTAGCACAAGGTTATCACAAGTACAAATCCTTCAAATTTTGTGGAAAACAAAGATATCCACTCCCTCATACTTCCATGGTTTTGGAACAAAGTTCATAAAAAATATGGCTTTAGGTCCTAATCCCCTCAACTAGACCAAAATGAGAAAATCTCACAAATGGATTAGTCCAATGACTCCAAAGCATGAAATGGATTTAAGATGTCCACACAACACAAAATATGTCACTAGTTTGATTTGCACAATCCTACAATGCATCAAACCTAACTTCACCTAATGGACTTTATTAAGTCTCGTCGAGGTTTTTTGGGGCTTAACTTTCCAAAGTCCCAAACAAGTCTACAAAAAAAATTAGGGTTCTAGATACCCTTTACAAAGTTACATCAAATTCCAAAGTTACAGGTCTCAACTCCCCTCCAACACTCCCTTTCCTTTATAATGCAACTTAGACCTAATAGGCCTAATTAGGCTTGGTTTAAAAAGAAACTATAGGGAAATAGGGTCATAGAATCAAACCAATTTTTTAGGAATGTCTCCTTTCCTTATTCAAACCCAAACTCTCAACCCTTCAACTGAACTCCTTCTCCTATTACATCACAAATTGCTCGCTTGCAAGGTCAAATCCACATAGGTACTTGACCTAGGGTTGGTTAGGAAAAATAGCAAAACATATGATCCAACCTTGAAACTTTGAAATCTCTAAGAGGACCCATCTAACTATTATTCCCCAAGAGGTTGTTGAAAACCAACCATGGGGTTACAATTAGAGATTTTTGAAAACTACATAAAATTGTTGCAATACTAGACCTTCATGTACAAAAATAGAGATATCTTGAACAATAATTAACACAGAGAGAGATGAAACCAAAAGAAATAGAAAGGTTAAACATAAATTCTACTCATCCAATAATTTGATCATGTTTTCCAATCTGTACAACATGGACAAAATGTAGAAAACCAATAAATTTGGCTTCAAAATTGAAAAATCTTTATTGCAATTCCTCCCAATCCATACAAGTTGCCCTTTGTGACCTCACAAATGAGGTATATATGCTTATTACATCTATACCAATAGTTATAACCACTATTTGAGTAGTTACAACCCCCTTACAAAAAAATTGCAATTTTAAGCAACTTTTACAATATTTGCAATTTTGCAACTTTGCACAAAAAGTGCAACTTTTACAATTTTATCAATTTTGAACCTCTAGAACTTGGCAAAGGTCCAAAATCAATCCAAAACGTAAAAAACAACTAAAAAAACATAATCCTATGCTATATTAAGAAAAAATCCAAAAAGACCTAAAATTTGCCAAAATGTCAACTTTGGCTTATAACTTGCCAATAGTGATCGAAGTTTACATATTGGTGTATTTTCATTACAAACATGAATTTTTATCCAAGATTAATCCATACTATCATAATTAGGTGAGAAAAAAAAAGATACTATACAAAATTCCACAAAATGCCTTGGTGCTCTGCACCTCAACAACTTGGGGTATGAAAGAGATTGACCCGAGCATAAGAAATGTTCATTGCTAGAGTAAACCCATTATTGCAAGTAACTCACACTTACATAAGGCAGTATAAATATAGTGGACATGATAAAATTTTCATAAGATACTAAAAACTATTGTAAAGGTGTCCTCAAGGAGAATACAAGAATTAGATGTGCTCATTATTTGAAGACTTCATACACAAAGGCAGTACTACGATAGTTACATGCACAAAATTCATGGTAGTGACACATTGCAATACAAAATCATGAATGATCAATACTTAAATGATGTCACCATAGATGTCATGTTTGACCCAAATTCTTGAAATACAGAAAACCATTGTAGGCATGCTTGCTAGCATTAACGCAAAAGAAGAAATGGTTATGCCAACTAACAAGATAGACAATGATGAGAATACCGTGACATTCACAATGTCACTTATGTCTAGATTGCCAAAATGATCATGTGAGCTTAAAATCATCAAAAATATTTGACAACTTGAGGACACCACATAAAACATCATCAATTGGCTTTAAATAGAGTCCTCTCAAATCAACAAATACAATACCTAGGACTTTCTTAATATGGCAATTTCCACACTTTTCCCAAATGGACTTGCACAACACATGCAACCAAGACTTAGAGAAGTGAAAATGTAAGAATTTGCATTACACTTGATGAGGTTTCATGACCATATATTTGGAAGGCACCCCCAATTTTTATATTTATAGCCCCAAATTGAGACCACCAAATATTCCAATTTATGTTGTGGTAAGGATAAAAAATTATAATGACCACCTTGGAATGAAATGGGTCCCAAGGTTGTGTTGATACCTCCAATATCACTTGGAACTCAAAGAAAATTATCCCTCTCAATGGAATGGGCTATAACTATACACAAAGCTTAAGGACTCATGCTACAAAGAGCATCAATTGATATTGGAAAGATAGAGATGTAGGGCCCAACACTCACAACTATCTCCAGAGTTTGGACATTACATGATCTTCACAATCAATGAATGTTCTCCTTTGAGAGATGCTCCAAAATTAAAAACAAACCATAAATGATAAAAAGGAATAAAGAGGAGCCTCGATTACAATCTCTCACTAAAAAATCAAGGTATGAGTCTCGAACCTAAATCCCCATAACTTTAACTAATTATTTCTCTAAAAAAATTACATATAATCTTAGCACAACATAATGTTTTTGATTAAGTAAAATAGGTTTTAACGATGCTTGAAACCCAATAATAAACAAAAGAAACTAGAATTATGTCCTAAGCATGAAGTAATTCAACAAGAAACAATGAGCCATAGAAGGCCATGAGAACTTGACAAAATAAAACACAATCTTTGAAGAAGCAGACAAGCCTAGAAAACCAAAAACTGAAAGAGAAAAAAAAGTGAAGGGAAGTAATCATCAAGGCACCATATTTTTTATCAACTTTGCAGCATTGAGCTCCAGCATATCCATGGTCTCTATCACTTCACTCATCAACTAAAATTCATCAAGAGAGTCATCCCTATCACTCTTCTTATTCGATCTTGATTTATTTCTCAGGCTCTCAAAAAGGGGGTTGACGTCCTCTTTTGTTACCCTATTGTCCTCATTTTCCATGTCATCTTTCACCCCTATGCTTACCTCCATCATAATATGTAGTTATTTGATATTATCATTTAAGCCCTTGATGATATTAAAGCTCTAGATAGAAATATTGTGGAGAGAGCTCTCCATCCTTTCAATTTTTTTTCACCTCAGTAACCTTGATATCCAATTTGTCGATTCTATCAATCCCATCTTCCCCTTCCTTCCTTTCCAGACCCTGCAACATATTCTTTGTCTCCTCTATTTCATAAAAAATCCACTTGATAGACTAGAAGTTGTCCACCATGTTGTTCCAAGCATTGTTGAGGAGATTCAGCTCCACCTCCCTAGGATTGTCACTAAGATTCACCATGGCCAGATCAATAAGTTCATCCAAATGAATTATGTCATCATTATTCTCAAAGACCTTGGGCTCGATAGTTTCTCTCATAATGCCCATTTTTGTAGTTCAAGTTTCAAATTTTCTCTAGACCATTTTCTTGCCCTTAGAGCTGAAAGTATAGGTGGTTTTTTTTTCGTGCCATAATCCTCATTTCTATCCTCCTGGGCGTGGATATGGGTCTCTTGTCCCTTAACAAAATATTTATCTACATCCATTTCATTTCCCCTTGTACTAGAATCCTAATCTACATCCATTTCATTGCCCCTTCTCCTCTTGGCTAGACTTTCCACCTTCCTATGAATCGGGACCTTTCTAGTACCCTCATCTTTCACATTACTCTCCTCCTACATTTCTATTCCCTCATCCTCTTCATTATATTCCTCAACATAATTAACCTCATAATTAATAATTTTACCTGTTAAGCCTTTCCCAACCTTGATTATATTCTTTTTGAGATCACTTTTCTTCTTGTTTTTACCCAAATCCTTTATAATCTTGGCCACCTACTCTTCATCATCTGAATGAAGCCCAACACTATCCTTAGTGTTAGATGGGAGATAAGAGCTTTCTTTTTCCTTCAAGGACTCCACTTTATGGGCTAGGGATCTACCATAGGTTTGAGCCTTAGTGTGCTCATAAATCAATAACAACTGTTGATCAAACAAGTAATATTGACAAATGAGTGTCAACACACTTAACCATCTTCACTATACAATGGAAGCCGAGCTAGAACTCTAACACATTCCAAGTTATAGATAGTGCTGAGCAGATTAGAAGATAGTATGTTTCAAGCAAAGAAAAAGTCCAATAGGTGCTGAGGAACATAGGAATTCAGTAGGTGCCGAGTAACATAGGAATTCTATAGGTGCCGAGTGACACAGAATTCTATAGGTGTCGAGTGACACAGTAATCCTATAGGAGTTGAGTCATTTAGGAATCAATAGAAGCCAAGCAATGCAAAAAACTAACACACGTTGAGTAATGCAGTAACTATAGTGTATGTTGAGCAATCCAAAATAGATGGTGCCAATCATCAGTATTACTTCATGTGCCAAGCAATGTAGGATTAACATAAGAGTTTTTTCCAATACAAACCATGATGTGAAATGGTTATACATGACTCATGACATGATAAAAGGATAAGATCAAATCCTCCCAACCACCTATGTGATCCTCATGCAGCCAATCAAAAAATTGGATATTGCATGTAGCCAATGAGTGAATTTCAAGGGTTTGAGCAGGAACATTTGAATCAAGGATGCATAACAAACCACTAATCTTTATAAGGGAGTCTTGATGCCATTGAACATGTGAGACGAAGTGAGAAGAGAAGCAAGGAAAGAAGAAGGAAAAGAAGAGCCTATTATTAAGGTCATTGTAGAACATTGGTGTCAAAGATTTAGTGGAAAAGATGGCATTTACACATCTAGTTGATTAGAACAGAACAAGGGACACAATTAGCATATCAGATCTAGCAAAGATCAATTATAGAAGAGAAAAACAAGAGCCTGAGATCAGCATTAGAGATTGCATTAGATTAGGTGTATTATTCTAATACTCTCTCACAATTTTATTAGGAATTTGGAAATCCTATTGAGTTAGGTGGGTTTAACAGCTCTATGTAAATCCTTTAATAGGGTGGCATTCTAAGTTGAATGTTCATAAGTCCTCTAATAGGGCACATTCCTAACAAGGTGTAGAAATACTTTAACAGGGTCACATTTAACAATGTGTTGTAGCCTTTAATAGGGCAAACCATCAGAAGTGGTTGAAATCAATTGCTGCAGTAATTTTGTGGGTATCATCCCCACCCCAATTTTACCTTCTTATTCCTGGAGAGTTTCTAGGTCATCAAAATCTCAAGTGTTATGTGGTGCTACATGTTTGCTTCTCATTATTATTTAATGTTAATATGCATGCATGTTAATTTTAATTATATGTTATTAAGGATTTAAAACAAGTAAAGTGGCCAGTACTTCTGATTCACCCTCCCTCTCAGAAGCACTCTTCCCATTAAGACATTCCAACAACAACAAGCCCTCATTGAAATCCCGGTTAGCATATGATTTCTTCTTATATCTCATGATATTCTTATTTACTGAGAAGAAGAGGTATTAGGGGATGGAGATCTTAGTTCCATACCTAAAGTGGTTAAGGATGGACTCTATCATACCTTGTGTCCAACATAATGTAAGAGATGATCACCTTAAGAAAAAACCTCTATAGATTTTTTATTGAGGTTGGTTAATACGCTTCCATCTTCACTAAATCCTTCATCTCCTTGGCATTCTTGGAAAAGTCTTTAATGAAATTTAGGGAAACTTTCTTATCCCTAAAGAATTTGATGCCCTTGGAAGGGTAGTTAGTGACCTCCACAATAGCACCTTCATTAATTTGGAAATCAATTCCATCAATCTTAACTTTCCCTTCTCTCCAAGATGTGACCATAAGTACAGTAACCTTAGGGTTCCATCCATGCAATTTATCAATGTAATTTGAAATTCCACCTTCCCTCAGCTTCTCCCAAACCTTCAACCTTTGTTTCTATTTTGTCACTTCATCCTTTGGCTCTCTATGATGCCTTTCTCCTGCCACAATGTTATGAAGAGTAGGGAAAACCTCTACAAACTCTAAGAGCAAAGAACAAACCTCTGATAAATCTCACCGAAACAAAACTTTCTTTCCTTAGGAATACAAGAGCAATTAATATTACTAAACACCCAGAAAGCATGCCAAAAATCCACCAAATTAAGTTTTCTAGTGTTTGGCTCGTGCTTAGCTTTCATTAAGTTATATGTGGATCTGCTAACATTACCTTTTATCATTAATCTTTATACTACCCATCTTCCCCTAGATTCTTTCAATCTCAATCATGCTTTTAACTACTGTTGGGAGCCTATCATCATTAATCAACATATATGACATGTCCCTTTTGACTACATCATTATCCATGTAGTTAGCTATCAAATTTTCTACTCTATTTTCATGCGATACGTAGACCCTCTCAAAAGTAAGAAAGATTTTTTTGGTTTCTTCCACCAAATTCTTAATAGACCAGGAAGGAGGATGTTCACCTTTGAAGGGGTTTATGATGTTATTAGAATCCCCTCAAGCTAGAGGCATTTAATGCCAATATCTTTTGCTAGCTTAGTTGTATGAAGGGTTGCACATGCCTCAGCAAAGTGATTAGTTTGGTTCCCCAATGGAAGGTGACAGTCACTATGGCATAACCAAAGCTATTTTTAATCACCCCACAACTACCCACTTCACCCGAATTGGCTTTTTATGCCCCATCAAAATTTTCTTTTTGCCACCCATCACGGGACAATGATCATCAACATTATTTTCTTCTTTTATATGTGTCATTCTCTCTTTTGGTGTCTCTTGCAAATGAGTTAGATCCTTTGCAAACAATTAGCACAACATAATGTTTCCTACCTTTTTTTATAGGATTTTAAAGACATGTATACAAGATAGAGTAACAAATTCAAATGTAAAAAAAAAGTTATTTATTAATATTATGTAAGAAATATGTATTGAATGGAGATTACCCATAACTTTGTAAGCATAAATTGTAACTTGCATCTACAAATATTCAATTTTTGCTTGTATTTTTCTTAGCACAAATAATTTTCCAATATTTGAGTCATAGGTTGTTGAAGACATGCTATATAATATAGACTAACAAATTGAACTAAGAATAATAGATTTATTGTAAGCATTGTGCAAGCAATATGTATTGTAAATTGTAAGGACGTTACACATAAAATTGCCAACATAAAATGAAACTTACATCCATACATGTTTAATCTTCTCTTGCATTGGCTTCAGTGAAAATAATTGGTCCCAACCAATGATATATACCACACAATATATCTAACTATCAAAATCATCATTGCACCTTATAGGTGCAAGTGCTAGTGTTAAGTAGTTTTTTTCCTTTTTCTTTATTGTTCCATTCCTGATGTGATATTGAGCCCACCTATAAATAGGCTAATGTAAGCCTATGAAAAGTTGTACCTCGTATGCTTACGTGACCCTTAGGAGGAATGTGTACTCCCATGATTTGGATTATGAGTGTCATTTTTATTATATTATAGAACTTTAATGTTTTCCATCATGTTAATGGTAAATGATATTATTAAATGTATTTAATAATTTATTGACTCTTATATTCACTTGGATATATACAATAATTATTTGGATTCATTATTTTTACTTCTATTCAATATTAATTATCCAATCAGCAATTTATAAAAAAATTCCAATCAAATATATCTATTATTAAATTATATATATATATATATATATATATATATTATAGGCAACCTAATGTATGTCATGGTAAGTACTCGACTAGATATTTCACATCCGTTGGAGTTGTGATTAGGTTCCTTGGAAATCTAGGCAAACAACATTAGAAAGTGGTAAAGTGGATTTTGAGGTATCTTAAGGGTACCAAACATTTTGTCTATGTTTTGGTAACAATGATGTTGTTCTTAAAGGTTAAAAATATGCAAACACGGCTAGAGATGTGAACTCTAAAAATTCCACCACTAGTTATCTTTATACTTTCATAGGTGGTGCAGTATTTTAGTTGTCTAGACTACAAAATATTGTGACTCTCTCAACAATGGAGACTAAATATGTAGCTTCAATAGAAGCTTACAAAGTGATGTTGTGGTTATAATGATGTTGGAATTAACAAGTGGCAAGATTTACTTCTGAGGGGGGGGGAGGTGAATCAGAAGTAACTAATTTTAACATTTACAAATCCTTTTAACTGATATCATCCACATGCATCTAATTCATCTAATAAACATGCAAGTAAAAGACATGCATGAAAATAGATACCACACAAATTTGGTAAACCAAAAACCCTCCAAAATGAGAATCTAAAACTAGGGTGGGGATGACACCCAAAAAATATCACTGTAGCCATGTGTAACTATTCAAGGTTACAGAGTTTGACCACTTCCAATGATTTGCCATATGAAAGGTCTATCCTATTAAAGACTTTACACCCTATTAAGAGTGGCCTGGTTAAAGGATTTTACTATCCTACTAAAAGTAGGCCTGGTTAAAGGACATTAGTACATTCACTTGGAATTCCACCTTGTTAAAGGATTCACAAATGGCTACTAGACCAACCTAAGTCCATAGGATTTTCATATCTAATACAATTTCTAGACAGTATTAGAAAGTATTTGACCTGATAATTTTGCAATCTTCAATTGTTGATTCCAGATCCTTGTTCTGCTCTATCTGCTCTGATCCTTGCTTGATCTGATATGTCACTCTTCTAGGTTCTAATACTTTGTTCTTGATCAACTAGATTCTGCAATGCTACTTTTTTCTTCACTAAGTCTTTTTACCCTTTTGCACTTCACTATAATTCACCCATACACTTCTTTCTCACACATCCTCTCACTTACATAATGGGGCTTCATCCTCCTTTTAAAGATTTCAAAGACTTAGGGTTAGGTATGAATCTACAATCAATATTAAATCTTCATTTTTTGCTCATTTCTTGCACTTTTCCTATTGGTTGCATGCCTTCCCCATTTTTCTTATTGGTTGCATGTTAATTACATAGGTAATGCAAAAAATTTGATCTTATCTTCAAGATCCTTCAAGATTCATCTCATGTTGGCTTCAAAATTAGTTTACATATGAGCTTGTGAAGGCACAAACTCATATGTTGATTATGTGCTACTCAACATTTACTAGTTGTTAATGCTTGACACATATAGGAAAATTTTCTCACTTAGCTTCGATAATAATTTTATTTCACTTGGCATCTATACTCTGCTTGGCACCTATAGTGACTCAGCACTTGAACTTCACTTAGCACCTGAAATTCACTCAACATCTATTGAATTCTCTAGCTCGACATACACTGTAGCTTGGCTTATGTATTATACTTGGCATCATCTTGAGAAATGGTTAAGTGTGTTGACACTCAATTGTTAAAACCAATCTAAGACTAACAAATGATTCCTTGGAGACTTAGGAGTAAATCAAGACAAATATGTGTTGTAATGTGATAGTCAAAGTGTCATTCATTTGGCAAAAAATACAACATTTTATTTATGAACCAAGCACATTCACTTAAGGTACCATTGGATTAGGAAGGTGCTAGAGGAAGGACATTTACACTTGGAAAATAATCATGTAGATGAGAATCTTACTAACATGCTCAGAAAACTCTTAGTAGATATAGAATGATTAGATTACTACTATTTCATTTAATCCTAATTCATTTTCTTCAAGTGATAGAATGTTAAATGTGTGAAGTAAATGAAACTATAAAAATTAGTTCTTTTTTAATACTAAATATCGATTAAAAAACTCTATAACAAAGTATTAGAGAGAAACTTAAACAATATGTCTACTACTATCTATGACAGTCATGACTATTAGTCTTTCTCTTTACACATTTGGAATGCAGTAACACTTCTCAATTAAAAGTTTGGAAAAGTAAAAAAGGAAAAGTTTGATTGGTTTAATCCCAAGCACCAATGATATTGTTGCTAAACTCTATTTTAGTAGCATTAACTAAAGGATCAAGTTGGGCCTTTCAAAAATCACCCCCCAAATTAGAGCATCTAGGGTTTGGTTATGTACCATTTTAAGTTGGACACACTTCAATTTAGGACCTTTTAGCTCCTCTTTAGTGTGTTTGCATTCAATAATCACACACTTTTCTTCCTTTCATCTCTTCCTCCTAGGTGAAACTGAGGTAGGACCTAACAAATTCTCCTCAATTTCCCTTCTCTCTAAGATGTCCACTAAACTAAGGATTTCTCATATGAGTATCATCTTCTTTCTAGACTTCACACCCCAAATTGGATCTCCAATTGATAGTCGAGAACACCTATTACACCCTTGACTTCTACTTACTTGGAATTTGGAATAGGAAGGCTCATAAGTTTGACCTTTTGGACTAGGTTGGCCCAAGTCAACATGGTCTAGACTAGGTCAACTTATGTTGACCTAGTCTAGGAGCTTCTTATGATTCCAAGCCTAGTTTTATTTAATCCTATGGTAAAATCATTCTTGTGTAATCAGCCCTTATAAGGTAATTTTGTAAATATTCTAAAAATCTAGTATAGAAAGGCATCAAATCCCTCATTATCACATGAGAGGGACAAGAGGAAAGAAAGTGTGAACACCTCAAGGAAATTGAAAAATAAAAGCAAGGGCTAGTTTCTTATTCTTCATTGCAAAGTGAGCTTATTCTTCATCAAGAATTTAAAGGAAAATACATCAACATGGAGTTGTCAAGGGATCTCAAAGATGTTTACAGTACTTTATGTTAGAATGATTTAGAATAACTGAGAGGAAAGGGGTGTTAAATCAGTTATCCTTGTGTCTAAATGTACCAATTGAAATTTTAGTCACTTCAAATAATTTACATCTAAACATCTAATATCTTGGTCACTATAGTAGATAATTAGTAACATAAACTTGCAATCCACTATCCTAATAGTAAAAAAATTGCAAAATGTAAAACATTAATAGTTAAACATCTCACATAACATCCACACAAGTATGACACTTGGATTTAATGTGGAAACTCAATTTGGGAAAAACCACCAGTATCATGTCACCAGTTTTTCACTTTTTTGAAGTGAGCTCTATTATGATCCAACCTTGATAAAGGTTAAAAAATAAATTGTTAAAATTAACCTTGTTAAAGGATTTAATCACCCTATTAGGAGTGGCCTTGTTAAAGGGTTTAAGAGAATTCCATTATAATGTCACCTTGATGAAAGGATTTATATATCACTATTAGTTCAACCTTGATTAAAGGATTTCAAAACTGATACGATGGTTAGAAAGTAACAATAAGTTGATCTAAAAAATACAACTCGCTTTACAAATACATATTACAATTTAGTTCATATGTTGATCCACTGACTGACCTCTATTGTCATTGTTGTCTCTGATATGCTTGGCATCCCTTCAAGAAATCACTCGTCACCTCTTCTCAGCCTCTTGCTTAGGTTCACCAATCAATAGAATCAACAATTGTTCCAATCACATTAGATTAGCCATTACACCTCCTTAAATATGTAGTTCTGATCTTTTTCTACTTAAACATCACCATAGATCTTAGGGTTAGGTCATATTCATTGAATCCTTCCATCATTTTCTCTCCTTTTTTCCTCATCTAGAAACTTCTCCAAACTTCTCCTTGAATTCTTGCATAGAAATTCTCACACATGGTTTCTCTTGAATTAAATACTCCAATTCAGCCATCCTTATCTTCAACATGCTTTACATATTCTAAGAAATCAATTGCATCAACTCAAAACCATGATTTCCTCATAATCTATCAAATGTTGTCCCTTTGCCAACATTGTGTTCTGACACTTAGTCACCATTGAATTAATCAGCCGCTATTAACTGTTCTATTTGACACATTTATTGACATTTGATCAATATTGATGCTCGTTAGAAACTATATTTTTCTTGGCTTATATTGGCAATCAGTCAACTCTAGCATCACTCGGCATAAACTTCAAGTTCCTTAATCTTTTTCTCTTTTTCTTGGACAACCCTATGCATTTGGTCATTCTCTAATCACTTCTTCTAGGCTTTAGTACAATTGTCTTCTCTACTTAGGTCTATGACTAAACAATCATATTATCTTTTCAAATTCTAACTAATCAAGTGCCCATTGTAATTCTTTGTAAATCAACCTTTCCTCTTGGTCCTTTTGTTATCTCCTTATTCTCAAATCCTCTTCAACAATCATCTTCATATGGCACTCTACTCAGATAGAAACTATCTTACTAGAATAAGGTTTGACATCAATGACAACATAACAATTGTTTCAATTGTAGTTTCCAACAATCTTCCTCTTTGGCATTAATGGAAACACCTCTAGTTACCATGAAATCTAAAACATGTAATTGCTTCAAGCAGCTCCCTCTATGTTCAGTATCATATCTTTGTCAATATCCTTAGTTTCATTCTAATTCTCATCTCAGTGTCCAACAATCTCCCTTTTTTAGTTTCATTTTGATTCACATCTATATAACTTTGATATACAACACATAAACTCCCTCTATATTAGATTGTGGAATCAATCAACTTCCTCTTGTATAGCTAGCAATACCATATTCTCCCTCTTTGCAATATCTCTTTAACTCCTTCGTGAATAACTGTATATCATCTCCCTCACTTACATTCTCTTAATCTTTCTCATTATTGTGTACGTAAATACTTCATAATCTCCATCTTTGACAACAATGCCAAAAATACTTCATCTTTCTCATACATCATTATCATGTAGATATCTTCCTATTAGTACTTCTAAATCTTATTCACCATCTCTCATATTTTCTATTATTGGTACAACATCTAGATCTTCTTTCTTCACTATTTAAGAAGCTCCTAAAATTTGACTTTCTACATCAACTTGGAAGATATTTTGATTGACTCATTTGATACAAAGCTACATCTTAGCTTAAGTAGTGTTGGTGTAAATAAGTATTTACTATTTACACTTTACTTAAGTTTACTTAGGTTAATGCATTGTTTTATTATTTTGCATTATTTTATTATTTATTTAGGTGAGACATTTAGGAGTTTGTGTACTCTCATGAGTTTTCATGTTGACAACATAGAAGTACACAACTCTATTTCAGCACATGGTGTCTACAACACTAGAACTTGCATCATTCATTGAGTTGTCATATAGACAACACAGTTATTCACATTTCCTTTTTAGCACATATTTTCTACAACATAAATTTTCATACTACACCATTGTAGGCTTATCCTCTCATCATCGCACTTACTTTCATGCTTAATGGAGGATAACCCATATTTAGTGGACATATGCCTGGTTGTATGACTTATCATGATGTTGACTTCTATGCATTCTAGCTCTCTAGAGGCCATAATATATAGGCACTCCTAGTGTACTTGCATATGGCATATTGAATGAATATATCATCATTATGATCATACTCTCTCTTTGGTCTATAGTTGTGCTTGTGTGTTGAGTTCCTTGGTCTTGGGTAAATTCTGCCCTAAGCCAAATTCTTACATGGTATCAGAGCTTGAGGAGATTCTCTACACATAGCCATTCGAGATTGTTCATGCTTTAGCACCTTGACCTGAATCTGGAGAATCTATAGAAATTGGGAGCATCTAGAGCTAGACCTGACCTCACCATTACATCTGGAATGTCGATTTGGTGAAGATTGACTATAAATTTGCCTATGCTAGGCTAAAGTTGATCATGCGGCAATTTTTTTTTTGCAAATTGGCACTTGAAGGCACCGATTTGCAAATTGGGTATGATCTAATCAATCACATTATTTGTTTTTCAGATTTGGATTTAATTATTTAATCTCTGTAATTTTATATTTTGAATTTCTATTTTTGGAATTTTTCTCTTAGTTGGCCAGCCAAAGAAAATTTAGAGAATTTTTTTTTCTAGACCTAGGTCATCACATTCTGGCTCTACAATTTTGAAGGGATATTCATTATAATCCAGTAGCCAAATCCAAATCCGGCCACTCAAAAATTTTCCAAACACATTCTGACAAGCACTAGCTAGTGGGCACCCCTGACTAGTGAGTTCATTACATCGGCTGCCACACTAAATACCACTACTGCCTTTACAATATATGTTGTAGACTATTGTTTATAAACAACACATAGTGGTGATAGCCCATTAATGTGGGATTATATTTTGAAATAACTAGTGTCCGTGAAATAGAAACCTGACATTGCCAAATAATATTTAGCAATGGAATCTTCAAAACTCTAGCCCTCATGGTGAAACAGGTTTGTGACATCGTTCAAAATTTCTTGACAAGCACTTTATAAACTTTGGTGACAACAAAGGCTCTCAACACTGCAAAACACAATCTAGCTAGTGAAAAAGCATTCTCTGGCAGAATATACTTTGAATACTCAGTATGGCGATTTAAATTTTGGCCACATAATTTGAATCCATGTGGCATCCATGTCCTCCTGCCTAATTATGCCCAGGGACATGCAACATCTTCTCTTTCATCCACGTTGATTCCAAAATACACCACACAGATAGCATAGGGTACAACAACTTGTGACACGTAGCTTCTTGGTGATCCTCCATGCGGCATCTACTCACTCACCCATGTGGATGACTTGTAGGGACCCTATAATAGGCTAGCATGCATATACATGTCATCCTTTCATTGAGCCATGTGTCCTCTACATCAGCATCCACATGCCTACATAGTCAGTGCTTATTTGGCTAACACATCAACACCTTTGTACGCAAGCTCACCTAGACATGTCATCAGTCTGTATAAACCATACAATTATATATAATGTTGATGTCATCACAAGCTTGAAGGATTTTGACATCATAATTTTACGAGCCCAAATTTGATGGCCATTTGACTGTCATTCCAGGGTAATTTTGAACTACTGTAACAATTGTATCACCATCAAATTTAACCCTGATCTTTGCTGATGCAACCCCTCTACAGATTGATGTATGATTTTGTAGTCCAACTTTATGAGGTCATATCTCAGTCATACAAACTCCAAATTAGTGTAATTTTTTTTTGAAATTGGGTAGAATTTCCTAAACTTTTTAGTGGTGTAGTTTTTTTTGGTTTTGGTGCATGGATTTTTAAGAAATTGTATCTTTTGGCAACTATACCTGCATAATCCTACTTTTTGCAACTTCAAACACTCCATACAAGCACATCTACACTCAAAAATAAGTTCTATTTTTTTTGAAAGTACGTTATTTTTTTGTCTTCTTTCTAGATCTATAGTCAACTTGTAGGGTTGTGTAGACAAAAGTGTCACTTTTAGAAACAGGGCCTTTCTTTGCTTTGTATTACTTGAAAATTGTTGTACATTATAAAGTTCCAGATTTGTAATTCATTAAGAGGTTTTAACAAGCAAAATCAAAAGTCCACAAAGTCCAAAATTGGCAAGTGGCCATTGTAATCACACTACTCGTAAAGTGCCAAAAGCATCTATTTTGGAGGGGTTTCTTGATTTAGTGAAAAGGGGGGGTGTTCTTGGTGTTGTGTTCCTTCTTTTCTACTATTTTCTTTCATTTTCTACATTATGGAAAATTTGAAGTTTCCAAAATTAACTCCACATAACTATGCTACATGGTCCATCAAAATGTGGTATCATTTAATGCACAATGGAGTTTCTCAATATGTAGATGGTACCTTTCTTAAACCAACAAGTGATAATGTATTAGCAAGTGATATTTCAGCTTGGGTGGCAATGGATAGGAAAGCCCTAGGTGATATATGTTTGGGGGTTGATGACAAGATCATGCATCAAATTAAGAAGTGTTCTACATCTAAGGAAGCTTGGGATACCCTTGAAAACCTATATGGTAAAGTGTTTGAAAAGGATGTTTTCAAAATTGAAGATGAGCTTGTCTCCTTAGATCCTAAGTCATTTGACTCTATATAGGTTTTCATCATTAAGGTGAATGAACTAAGGACAAAGCTTACTGATTGTGGGAGTTCTATCAAAGATGATAGGTTGATCTATCTCATAAATAACAAGCTACCATCAGAGTATTCCACATTTGTTTCTTCTTTTAACACCTCAAATACTACATTAGGGTCTGCCTATAAGAAAGTTTCTTTTATGAATATGTTGATTTGTTGGATATAGAAGAGAAGTTTAAATCAATGGGGATTCTCAATTCACCTAAGTCTAAAGCATTGGTGGCCAACAATGAGGGTTCTCAAAATTTAGTTGGACAGTCTTCAAATAAAGGAAAGGGTAAGAATAATAAGTGGAAGAAGAACAAATTAGAGGATGCAGAAAAGACAACACCACAATCCAATCAACAAGAAAAATCTTCCTCAAATTCAAACAAGAAGAAAAAGTGTGCCTATTGCAAGAAAATGGGCCATGAAGAACATGAGTGTTATCTTAAGAAGATTGATGAGTTGACCAACATCACGAAGAAACATAATGTTCCATTGCCTAATGCTTACAAAGATAAAGGGTCTTCTTTAGATTCAAAGGGAAAAGGGAAAGCACTCATGGAAAATTCAAATTCTTTAAAGGAATGGATACTTGACTCAGGTGCCTCATATCACATGGGTTCTTTAAAGGATGATTTTTCTTCAATGAAGTAATCAAAGGTACCACACATCTTCATAGGAGATAATAAAAAAATGGAAGTTGAAGGAAACAAAAAACATGGAAATGGAAAATGGAGAGTTTCAAGATGTTCTCTATGTTCCAAACCTATGTTCTAATCTCCTATAAATCTACCAAATCACTCACCTTAGAGATCAACATAGTGTTGAGTTCCTTCCTGACTCAGTAGAGATGCATAGTTTAAAAGATGACTCCTTAGTTGTAGTGGGGAAAGTGAATCATAACAAAAGGTTGTACTCTTTCTCCCATTTTGTGCCCAAGTCTCCTCCAAAGGCCTTGTTATCTCAATCAAATTCAACAATCCAATTATGGCATGAGTGGTTTGGACATCTTTCCTTCTGTTATCCTCAACAACTTTGCACAAATAGAATGGTCAAATGTCTACCCCAAATCAACTTTTCCATAAGTGAATGTTCAACAGATTCAGTGGATATCCATCCACAGGGGAAGTTATAGAAAGGGAAGTCCTCAAGAGCACCAGTTGTTCTATAGATGGTTCACATGGTATTAGCAAGACCTTTTATAGTGACACCAATTAGCTAGGGTCACTATATACTTACTTTTGTTGATGATTTTTCAAGATACACTTGGGTCTACTTTCTTTGTCATAAGAATGAAGTGTTAGACAAGTTTCTAGCCTTCAAGACTCATCTAGAATAGAAATCCAGGAAAGCCATCAAAGTTCTAAGAATGGACAATGGAAGAATGTATGTGAATAGAAGACTAAAATACTTTTGCAACTTGAGGGAATTGGTCTTTAGAATCCGCTAGCATTCAGTCAGCATAAGACAAATGTTGCAGCATTGAGGATCCAAACTCTTAAGTCTATGGCAAGTTGCATGATACAAGCCAAGTCTCTAGATCCATCACTTGAAGTCAAAGCAATTAGTAGTGCCACTCACATTCTTAATAGGTCTCCTCATCTAGCCTTAGATGGAAAGACTCCTTTTGAGGCATGGTGCAGAAAAAAACCTATTGTGACACACTTCAAAGTCTTTAGTTGTCCTACATGGGCAAAGATATCTTCCAGGGGATGCAAGGCATAGTCATCTTGGCCTTGTACTTTCATTGGTTATGAAGATGATGTGAAGGCATATAGACTCATGGATCTAGAGACACATCATTTTTTTGTGGAGAAGGATGTACACTTTGAAGAAAATTTACCAAGCTTGTCCTCTAATCCTCTTTGCACATCATATCATGTGGAAACTAATAGTGACACCAGTGATAATGCTTCAAAAAATTTAGCCACATGGGGTTCTATCGAAAGTTGTAGTGAGAGGTCACTATATCAATCTAGGCCACATGCATATATCACCACAATGATAGGTCCAACACAGTAGGGTACATCTAGTCTTCCAGGTCCAACTTCAGTGACAGATTTGGGGGATAGTATTGATGATCTACCTCTTCTTCTTGATGCAAAAACACCTTCTTCAGTTGTCACAAGGGCTCCATCTGACCCTCTTGTTCATTCTCTACATGACTAATCATTATAGGTTTAAGTGATTGTCAATACTTATGATTAGTAGTTGCAGAAGGGTTCTTCATTAGCTAAGGAGATAGACAATTCTTTGAGATAGGTTCTTCAACTAGTTGAGCAAGTTTTAGAGACATTACTTACCTATGGGATTCTTTCCACACACAGTGAAAGTGTCTCATTTGTACCCTTGTCCTTTTTTCTTCCTAAGGGGAGGAACACCATTCTATAGTCTTGGATCATCTTCTTCATCAGAGCAGTCACTGGATGGCATTCTTCTCTAGGGGGGGTAGCCTATTCTGTCTCTCTTCCCCTTCTCATTTTTCTCTTATGTATATAGTGGATGTATGTTGTAATGGGGGGGGGGGGGGGTGGGGTCTTGATTACTCCATCCATACATACATCATATGTGTTTTTCATCTCTCTTTCAGGAGGAGGGTTTTTCCCATGAGGTTTTCCCTCTTTCTCTGCTTTATGAGAGATTTCATTTTATTGTCTACATGGGTACCTATCATGTCCTAGTAGTCGGGACCCATCATGCACTTCATCCTAGATTTTGTGAACTTAAGTGCATTCCTTTAAGTTGCACTTAAGGGAGGGTATTGGTGTAAATAAGTATCTACTATTTACACTTTACTTAAGTCTACTTAGGTTAATCCATCATTTTATTATTTTTCATTATTTTATTATTTATTTAGGTGAGACACTTAGGAGTTTGTGTACTCTCATGAGTTGTCATGTTGACAACACAGAAGTATGCAACTCTATTTTAGCACATGGTGTTTATAACACTGGAATTTGCATCATTCACTAAGTTGTCATGTAGACAACGTAGTTATTTGCACTCCCTTTTTAGCACATGTTGTCTGCAACATAAATTTTCTTTCTACACTATTGTAGGCTTATCCTCTCATCATCGCACTTATTTTCATGCTTAATGGAGGATAACCCATATCTGGTGGACATGTGCCTAGTTGTATGACTTATCATGATGTTGACTTCTATGCATTCTAGAAGCTCTCTTCAGGCATTTATATATAGGCACTCCTAGTGTACTTGCATATGGTATATTGAATGAATATATCATTATTTTGATCATATTCTCTCTTTGGTCTATAGTTATACTTGTGTTTGAGTTCCTTGGTCTTGGGTGAATTCTACCCTAAGCCAAATTCTTACAAGTAGTCTTAGCTAGGGGAATCACCACTAATTTACCTCTTAGATACTCATGTGCATCCTTAGGTAAAGCTTTAGTTAAAATATCTTCAATTTGCTCCTTAGTGTTCACATATTCCAATCTTACTTCTTTATCCTAAACCAACTCTCTCAATTAATGATACTTGATACCAATATGTTTGGTCTTTGTGTGGAGTACAGGTTTCTTTAATATATTTTTAGGACTTGTGTTATCACAATAGATAACAATAGGATTAGTGGTCTCTTCCTTCATCCCATTAAATAATTTCTTCATCGATATAATATTTTAACAATTCACTGCTATTGCCAGCAATTCAGCTTAAACTATTGATTATGAAATATAGTTTTGTTTCTTGCTTGTCCATGAGACTAATCTCTTCCCTAGAAAGAAGCTCCACCACTTGTACTCTTTTTTTCATCAACACTATCTTCCTAATCAACATCTATATACACTTTTGATTCAAAATTGCCATTCTTCTTGTAATATAAAACATAATCTTTTGTCCCTTTCAAATATCTCACTATTTTTATATCTCATTGCCATCATATGGTTCTCCTTAGGGTTTGCAAAAAATCTTGCAACAATCCCAACTACCAGGGAAATATTAGGTCTACTATGAATAACATATTGTAGTTTCCCTATCATTGATCTATATAGTGTTTAGTTCACATCA
The DNA here is from genome assembly GCA_028749045.1 of Cupressus sempervirens. Classification (NCBI taxonomy): domain Eukaryota; kingdom Viridiplantae; phylum Streptophyta; class Pinopsida; order Cupressales; family Cupressaceae; genus Cupressus; species Cupressus sempervirens. The sequence goes on from CM053789.1 coordinate 614,756,633, forward strand.
GTAGAATCATCATTCTTAGATAGCTTATGTTCTATAGCCATAGGTGTGTTGACTAGTCTTGAATCTTCCATCCCAAAAGTTTATAGTATCTCCTTGATGGGTTTTGATTGAATAATGTAGATACCTTGCTTCATATGATATACTTTTAAACCAACAAAGATTTTGATCTCGCCAAACATAGACATTTAAAATTCCTTTTGCATTGCATTTGCAAATGATTTTCATAATGGATCTTGTTCTCCAAATATGATATCATCAAAAAAAATTCAGCTAATAGTGTCCCTTTACCACCTTCAGTCTTCAAGCATAGATTACTATTATCATTAGTTCTTGCAAATCCTATCTTTACCAACTAATTGTGCATCCTTTCATACCATGCTCTAGGGGCTTGTTTCATATCGTGTCCTTCTTTCTGGGACCCACATATCCTTCTAGTTTCTCAATGTAAACCTCTTCTTCCAATATTCTATTCAAAAATTTAGATTTGACATCCATTTGATATACTTTAAATATTTTATAAGAAAAATATGAAAGTAGTGTCTAACTCCTTCCAATCTTGCAACTGGAGAAAATGTTTTCCCATAGTCAACAACTTCTTCTTGTGCATATCCTTTGCATAGCAATCTAGCTTTTTTCCTTGTGACTTTTCCTTTCTAATTTAGTTTTTTCCTAAATACCCACTTGGATCCAATAACATTATTTTCTTTAGGTCTAGGTACTAGTGACCATGTTTTGTTCTTCTCTATCTATTCAATTTCTTCATTCATTTCTTGAATCCAATATTCATTGTCCCAAGCATCTTTTACTGATTTAGGCTCAAATTCACAAAGTAAGAATGTATCACTTCAAAGTCTTTTCCTTGTCATAAATTCAAAGTCTTTACTCATAATGATTTTTTTAGGTTCATGGTGTCTTCTCACATACTTTTCTAGTTTAGGCTCTTTCCTTCTTTCTTCTTGAATAGGTTCATCTTGAAAATTGATTTCAAGTTCATTTTGTATCTATTCTTTTGGTTCTAGTTTAGGTTCTTTCTCGATGTTGTCTTCCTAATGTTCAGAATTTTCTTTATGTATCTCGACATCATCTTACTAATGCTTGATACCTATAGTCTATTGCTTAGTAGCCTCCTACTACAACTCGACATTCACATTTTTATTTTTCTTGGTAGTCTCATTCTCTATTTTAGGTAAGGTGTAGAGAACACCTTCATTTACATTTATGAACATGTTGTAATATTTAGGTTTTTTTTGCATTCAACTTCATTTCTTTTTGCATATTCATCAAATTTTATATTTTCACTTTCCACAACTTTTTTAGTGTTAGAATTCAAACACTTATAAGATTTTCTTTTAGTGGAATATCTTAGGAATATGCCTCATCACTTTTAGTATCAATTTTTCCATTTCTATTATGCTTTAGTATATAACATTTTCTTCAAAAAACTTTAAGATACTTCACATTAGGTGCATATCGATACCATAACTCAAAGAGTGTAACATTTGTACATTTCTTGACTTGTACTTGGTTCAAAGCATAGACTATTGTACTTAAAACTTCTCTCTAGTATTTATGTGACACATTCTTGTCCATCATCATTGTTCTAGTATAGTCCATGATTGATCTATTCCTCCTTTCAACTATTCCATTTTGGGGAGGGGTCCTAGGTGCTAACATTTTCCTTTTTATTCCTTTATCATTGTAGAATATGTTGAATTCATTAGAGATAAACTCTCCTCCTCTATCAGATATCAATCACTTCAGACTCTTACCATTTTCCTTTTCAACTTTGGCCAAATACTACTTAAACAATTAAAAAGCATTAGATTTTTCTTTAAGAAACATTACAGTCATCATTCTAGAATAGTCATCAACAAACATAATGAAATATTTGTTTCCATAGTAGCTTGGTGTATGCATGAAAATGTGGCCTCTGTTAACACACACACTTCAACACGGTCCTTATATGCAGATTCATCCTGGAATGAACATGAGATTATTCGCCCAAGAATAGTCCGGCAAGGTGACCTGTTGCCCTCTATCTAGAGGGATTTTACCTATTTAATATCCTCATATTTGAGGTGTAGGTAACCAGACCCTCTAAGAACGAAGGATTTAAATGCAATTAAGTCTATATGAGTATGCAAGTAATCTAAATGATATATGCAATTAATCTAAGAACATATAAAATAAACTAGATTATATGCATGCATATTAAATCTAAATGATATTTAATCTAAGGAATGAAAGATTATATGAATTCAAAGTGAGAGCACAAATTAGTAGAGATTGGATAGTAATTCAATTCAACCTCTGTAATGAGGAATTATGAGTTCCTTAAATAGAATTCTTGGAATCTATCAACGGGTGAGATCAACTCGGATTGACTGTTAGGATTGAAGAAAAGATTCAGTTAAGATGGAAAATTCCTTGTGCAGGTGAAGTGAACTATTTCTGATCTGATTGTGATGAGCAGTCAACTGAACTTGCCATGAGTGAGAGGACAAGTTAACTAGATTGATTCTAATTTTGAGAAGTAGTTCACTCAAATTTTCCATTTAGAACTGAAGAGAAGATTTAGGAAGAATAATTAATTTAATAAAATGAGATATGTTCTCATAATAACCTTTTCTATTTAATTAAATAATTTTATTTTATTACTTAGAATAAGCATAATTATTAAATTAAATAAATTTAACCCCGTAGTACATTAGCCTTAGGAGATAATTTAATTTAATAAAGTATGAATACTTTAGATTAAACTAAATTTAAATCAAATAGGTTTAATGTGGCTAATATGAGTAAGGATGATAGGAATTAAATAGGAAATATGATGAATGTAGATTAGGGTTTTCTGCATCTGACAATTAAATCAAGTAGCGACAATCAAAAAAAGAATTTTCCTAATGAAATAGGACTTTAGCAATTATCAGGATAGACTAGAATTGGTATCATGGCAATGAGCCAATTTTGGGGTATTACATTTTGCCCCTTTTTGAATGAATGTGCAAGCAGCACGTTCAATTCAAAGAAAATCAGAAAGCATGATGCAAGGATCAAGAAATGAGATTGGTTCCAAAATTGATGATACAAAGACCAATTGATAAGCTTTTAAGGACCATCTCTAGAATAGAGCTTAATCCCAAGGAATCCAAGCAAGATACCAAGATACCTAAATTGATAAAAAAATTAAAGATTTCCTTTAGAAAAAAGTTTAACCTTTAAGGATCCAAACAGAACATCTTGATACGTGAGATTGATAGCATCTAAAAGATCATCTCCAGAACAGAGCTTAACCTTTAAGGATCTAGATAGAACACATAGATACCTGAGAATGATAGCATTTAAAAGATCATCTCCAGAATAGAGCTTAACCTTTAGGGATCCAAATAGAACATCTAGATACCTAAGATCAATAGCATTTAAAAGATCATCTCTAGAATGGAGCTTAACCTTCAAGGATCTAGATAGAACACCTAGATACCTGAGATCAATAGCATTTAAAAGATCATCTCCAAAATGGAGCTTAACCTTTAAGGATCCAGATAGAACACCTAGATACCTGAGATCAATAGCATTTAAAAGATCATCTCTAGAATGGAGCTTAACCTTCAAGGATCTAGATAGAACACCTAGATACCTAAGAGTGATAAGCATTTAAAAGATTTTCTCCCGAACGGAGCTTAATCTTTAAGGATCTAGATAGAACACCTAGATACCTGAATAAGATCCAATGATGAGTTATAGAATCATCCCTAGAATGAGGCTTGATCCTTGGGAGTTAGTGTTTAGACTATCCTGATACCTATAATTGACTGATAACCAGATGAAATAGATGACAAAGATACCAAAAAGAGGGAAACAAGATGCCCCTAGTGGTGTCATAAGATGGACACAAGGTGCCCAGAGCAATAAGGATTCAATGATGTAATCATCTTGCCCCCTTGGGAGTGAAATCGAAAGATGACACACTAGAAATATGATATAGGCGAGAAATCCAAGATTGTGCAGATTGGAGAAGAGATCAGAACGATCAAAAGAAAATATGAAGAGATTAGAATGATCTAAAGAAAATTGTAAGTCAATCCAAAGTGATTTCAAGGTCCAAAAGACCAAGTTTGACCAAAAGTTGACCAAAATTGGCTATGGTTGACTTGAGTTGACCATTTCGAAAATGGATTTTGAAAGTATGAAGAACTTTGAGTTGACAAGATCTCTATAATTAGAAAGTACCAAAAAAAATTGGGCTACACAAGCGTTCGATCGTGTCGGTCCCCAAAATTTTAAAATGCATTTTTGAGGCACTGAGGGGTGTCACAATTTGAATTCAATCTTGAAAATAGATTCAAAATGGTCAAATTAGCTAGGGGGTGATTTTTACACAAATTGGAACACGTTGATAAATTATGTCAATAGCTATATAAGGGCCGAAGGGGTCATTTTCAAATCATTTGTGCATTTTGTCTTTTGTGAATAGTAGCTCTGAGAGGAAGATGGTAGTGAACATGTGAGATCATCATTTTGAGCGCTCTAGATGATACAACCGATCGATAGATTATAGACCTCTAGTGAGTCATCAATATCCTAGCTTTGTACTTTCATTTTCACACATATTGATGTAATTTATTGCATTTTTTAGCATGTTTTAGGAAGGTCAAATTGGTCTTCGCATGAGACTATCCTTTCTCACACGAAGACATTCTCTTTTCATGCGAAGAAATAGGATCCTCTATTTCTTCACGTGCGTTGATGGGTTTTCTCACATGGGAGATACCCACGTCTCGCACAAAGAATGAGAAATCTCACTTGATCTTTGCATGACAGAATATCGTTCTTCACGTGATGAAGAGATTTCTCACATGAAGAAATGAAACTTTGCACGAGATCTTTACATCTTCGCATGAGATCTTGAGATCTTTGCATGAAAATTCATGACAATAGAGTTAAAATTTTCATTTTCATGTGTGAAATTTGCATATTTGTCTACATTGTTCTGTCATTTTGACCTGGCACTGATCATGTGCTTCTTGTTGTTGTTTGTGTGTGTGCAGGAGGTCTTTGACAACGTCTCATTCAGATCACATTATCCACCATATGGAGATTTAATGCGGAGTCTCCATGATGCTAATAGGGCACATATCGCTCAATTGGGCTTATCTTCTCTATGCTGAATCCTAATAGTGTTGGTGAACCATGGCCTGCTCATAGCCTTGGTGGAGCATTTCCATTTAGAGACGAACACCTTTCACATACCAGTGGGGGAGATGACTATCACCCCAGATGACATATGGAGGATACTAAGGATCCCATTCCAGGGAGCCCATGTGATATATGATGTGGTGTCCCAAGAAGGTACAGAGGCACTATCTATTGTGTTCGAGAGAGAGCTACGGAGGGGTCGAGCCATTAGTTGGGATGAGATTTTGTATAGCTATGGGTGGACACATAGACTAGCATCAGTGCTGGTGATATTTTTGAACTGTTTTTAGTGCCAGATAGGGGGCAGCACGGTTTAGAGTGTGGTTGGGAGGTTATGTTTTGATGGATGGTAGAGGCCCCTGAGATATTTGGGTGGGGTCAATGCATGTTGCCCCATATGTTCCATGAGATGCATGAGATAGTCTTCCATGGGAAGAAGAGTATGGCAACAGGAGTCTATGTTTTACAGATATGGGCATGGGAGCATCTTCCTGTATGTAGGCCCATTCATGAGGACACTCAAGAGCCTATGGAGCCATATATCTGTAGGTATCAGGTCACATTACCCAGGTCTTCCTAGGTAAGATAGAGCACTGGCAGACTTGTCTCGATGATCTAGTCTCTTTTGTATGGCAGCCCTAGTGAGAGACAAAGGATTGGGATGATGCCTTGAGGGAGCTGGGCTAGATGTTTTTTTCATGGCCACTGTTAGGCCGGACATCACAGATCATAGAGTAGTTCATGATTTCATGGGTGTGGTGGTAGTATGGTTGACTATAGGACATATCATAGGAGTACTACACCTACACCAGACTAGCGAAGGATGTAGAGCGAGGGTGTCCCCCATGACTAGACCCGGGCTGACCCATGATAGATGTGCACAACTTGGTTGCGACACAATGGGACTATCTCCTTGAGATTGTTGATGTGGGGATGACACCTACATACCAGGCATATTTGATTAGTCATTTGTTCCCATGATTCATAGACCCAATAGGGAGAGCAAGGCAAGGTCATAGGCAAGCATCACCCCAATAGGAGGTACCTTAGTGGTAGGAGCAGCCACAGCCAAATGTATAGCACTGAGTACAGTAGGTACAGATTCCCCCATGTCAAATGGGGTTAGACATAGGTGCACGTGGCAGTGGCACATTATAGGGTTCGATGACGGAGGCTGAGGACAGAGGAGCAGGCACCACCACAATAATAGGCACCTAAGATAGTGGATGATGATATGCTTGATTAGCCTGCTGCTGGAACACAGGACATAGTGCGACGCTACTAAGGGTGGATTCCTTAGGCCTCTTGACCATTGAGAGAGCTACAGATATAGGTAGCTATCAGTGATGCATAGCTAGTGGAGCAGTAGTGGGAGATCGATTGATGGAGAGAGTGCATCGAGACTACTGAGCAAAGAGCAGATATGCTGTAGGACGAGGTCCGCTTATAGTCATCCCAAGCACTATACTATTTTGCTGCATATTCAACAATTGTGCTTGATGAGGCTCTATAGGTATAGTAATTTTCTCAGTATGCACAAAAGTCTAGAGGTGCACGACCTCCTGTGAGACCTGACATGCCCCCACCTTCTCCTCCACCTACTACTCTTGCTCCTCCTGGAGACGAGAGTACAGGACAGAGTTAGATGTTGTGTTCTTGGCTCTTGATTTTGATCTCTGGCTATGTATTGATTTTTTTTCCAGCACCATTTTGTATCATTTTGATTGATAACACTCGAGTAATGCCCATTTTTGAACTGACATATTTTTATTGATAGATATATATATGAGATTTTTGAGCCGAGTATCTGTGTGGACATGTTGTTGTCTGTGTCTGCTTCACTTTGATGTATATGAGATGTTAATATGATGAATATGAGATGTATGTTTTGACTTTGTTATGATGTAATTATGAGCATGTAGAGTAGATATGATGAGTATATGGATGCAATGCATATGGAAATGGACTGACATCTCATGTAGTGTTGCACATTTTTTTTGACAGTGATAGGTATTCCATTGAGGAGCATGAATCGACGAACCAAATGCTTGTTAAGCCATGGAGAAACTTGATATGTTTGAAGATGCCCCCAATCCTTCATCACATAGGGGAGAAATAGAATCACAACTGAATTGCGTGCTTATGCAAGTGAAGCATGTAATGCAAGACATATGTGAAATGCAACCCTAGGTTTGGTTATCGAGCCTCGACAATTTATCATCACTAGATATAGAACAAAGCTTGTATGTTATACAATTTCCACTAGCATTGCAATCATGAGAATATGAATAGACCATAAGTTATAGGTTTGCCGAGATTAAACGTAAGCATTCAAGGCACAAGAAGCCAGAATGACTAGAACATTTTTCCCTTTTAATATAGCAAGTTAACATAAGCATCAAAGCATAAATGCTAGGATGACTAGAATGTTTCTTGTATGATAGGCACACGAAACACACGAGAGATTCATCTCATGCTCAGTATCTAGTAAGTATTTTGTTTGCAACAACCCTTCGGTTCATAATCTGAGACAAAAATGTGCTAGGTATACTCAAAGTGACCCATATGTTCACTTAAGAGGACGAGTATTAGTATATACTATAGCATGAAGAGTTCACTCCAATGGACAAGGAGAAGTACCAACATTATTGATGTACTCATATAAAAAGAGTCAAGGTACAATCAGCCATCCAATGTGAGATGGAGGCTCTTATAGTGGACACCCCTCTTATAGGAATATGTCGACTAATTGGAACTAAACCATAGACATAAAGCAAAGAAAATATCATGCCCCCAATCATTACTTCTCTAATTAGAAATGACATCATCGAGTTGCTCAAGGAGACATGATAAAGGGAAGCAAAGAAAAAAAAGAAAAAAAAAGGCTTAGTATATCCAAACAAGTAAGTCATTTCAAAACCTATTATTTGTCATGGGATTGATATCAAGTGTCAGTGTTCAGAACATGTTTGAAAGGAATCTCTTTAGTAGGGTGACAACGGTAGGCAAACACAGTTAGAATGACCTGTGACTAAGATCAAAGAGGAAACTTCAAGGTGAAGAACCTAAAGAGGACTAAGCGATAGTAGACAAACATAGCTAGGACAATCGGTGACTAATGCAAAAGAGATCTTCCATAAAGGAACATGAAGATGTGACATGAGCAACAGTAGGAAGACATAGCTAAAACAATTGGTGACTATTGCAAAAGAGATTCTATGAGAAGAATTTTGAAAAGAGTGACACTCATGATAGTAGGCAGATGTAGTGAGGACCATTGGTGACTGTCGCGAAGGAGATTCTATGAGGAGAATCTCAAAAAGAGTGACACTAAAGGGGAATGCCCTCGAACTATGAGAAGACTCAATCCATGGATATTTAGTGAAAGAAAGAAACCAAAGTAGGAAAGCGGAAGCATGAAAGAAACTATATAGAATAGCCAAAAAATGCATTGCAAGATGGAGCGTTGGAAACAAGAAGCACCTGTTTACCAGGTTTTCACCCTCTTGGTATGATTTTATTTTTTTTGCTACCATGATGCCTGTTTCTAGGTTTTCACCAATGGTACTTTTTTGTTTTTCAATTTTTTTCATTTTTCTTTTTTCTGAATTTTTTTGTATTTTTTGAGATTTTTCACTTTTTTTGGTGTTACCAAGGTGCCTATTGCTAGGTTTTCACTAGGGTAACAATTTTTTTCAGAACTTTTTATGATTTTTAGATTTTTTTGAAGACATATAGATATGTACAAAGAGGTACTGCTATCAGATCAACTGTAAAATCGCTTCAGGTGGAGAGTGTTGACAAGTTCCTTTAGCACTTCTCCCTTGGTTGTGGAAAGTTGATAGGTGCCAGATCCATATACTATAGTAATGATGTAAGGACTAAGCCATTTTGGTTCAAACTTTCCTTTTTGGACTTGCTATTGTTGATTTTTAGGGTTTTCTCTTAGGACGAGATCACCTAGCTAGAAGTCACGTGGCTTGACCCTCCAATTGTAGCTTCTTGACATTTGTTGTTGATATGCTCATAGATGATCACATGCCACTTGTCATTTTTCATCCAATAACACAAGCTCTTGAAGCCAAGTTATCCTATAGTCATCATCAATAATAAGGCCCTTCATAGAGATTCTCAAGGTAGGACTGTCAAACTCTGTTAGAAGCATAGCATCTGCTCCATACACCAAAGCAAAGGGAGTCATACCCGTTGGAGTTTTGATGCTTGTCCTACATGCCCATAGGGCTGGATTAATCTAGAGATGCCATTCTCTCCCTGATTTGCTGATTGTATGATGAAGAATTTTGAAGATCATCTTATTGGATGCCTTAGCCTAGCTATTACCCTAGGGGTAATAAATGGAAGACCAATGTCGTGTGATTTTGAATTTCTTGCATAGTTCCTTGAGGTCTTTGTTCTTGATTTGTCCTCCATTATTAGTAATGATTGAGGATGGTACACCATATCTACAGATGATTTAGTTTGTGATAAAAAGTGCTACAATTTTTCCATCGGCAACTGTGAGAGGTGCTGCCTCTACCCACTTCGTGAAGTAATCTGTAGCCATGATAATGAACTTATGTCCATTAGAGGAGGTTGGGTGGATTTGTCCCACCAAGTCGAAGGCCCATTGTTGAAATGGCCATGTTGTAGTAGAGGGAATCAACTCTCAAGCTGGAGCATGGATTAGATTCGCATGTAGCTGACACTACTTGTAGGATCTAGCATACTCGATAGCTTCTTGCTCCATTTTAGGCCAATAGTAACCAGCTCTAAGGAGTTTACGAGCTAGTGTCAGGCCATTGGAGTGAGATCCAAAAATGCCCTCGTGAACGACAGTTAGTGTGTGTTTGAACTCTTTGGGTTCTAAACACCTAAGGAGTGTTCCGTCGAGACCTCTCCTATATAGATTGTCAGCAATAATGACATAATGTGAAGCATTATAGATTAGGTAACGTTTCTCATTATGGGTCAAACCTTCTAGAATGGTTTGATTGTGGAGATAGGAATAAATGTGATGGTAGCAGGATGATTCTTGTCCAACAATAGAATAGATCATCCTAGAATCAAGAGTGTCATAGGTTGGGTAGTGTAATGCTTCCACCAAGAATTCATGTCGGAGGTCATTTTCAGGCCTCTATAGCAGGGAGGAAAAAGTAGACATGGCATCAACTGCTTTATTATCTTCTCATGGAACTTGTTGGAAGGTGATATGTGCAAAATACTTCTTTAAGTCATCAACCATGCACTTGTAAGGAATTAGTTTCTCATCCTTTTTTTGGTACACATCATTACCCTGGTTGATGACAAGCTGAGAGTCACCAAAGATGTCTAATTGATCCACTCTCCATTCGGTCACAATTTTCATGCCATTGATCAAAGCCTCATATTCAACAATGTTGTTTGTACAAGGAAATAGAATTTTGTACACTCTGGGCAATGAGTATCTCTGTGGTGTAATAAAGATTAATCAAGCACCTGATCCTTGTTGTGTGAAGGACCCATCAAAGAACATAACCCATGTGTGGTGTGTGAGTATTAGAATTGACTCATTTGGGAAATCAATGTTCATTGGTAGAAGAATCTATATGAGTGCATCGGCCAGTTGATTTGCAATTGCCTATCCCTTGATAGCCTTGCATTAAACGTATTGAATGTCAAACTCACTAAGTATCATAACCGATTTAGCCAATCTTATTATGAGAGCTGCCTTACTGAGCAAGTACTTTAGTGGGTCTATTTTAGCCATGAGCTGCGTAGTGTGGGCAAGCATGTAGTGTCTCAACTTCTGGGAAAAAAAGACTACTGCTAAGCAAGCTTTCTCAATAATGCTATAGTTTTTCTCATAAGAGATCAATGTCTGGCTCAAGTAATAAATAGCCCTTCCTTTTTTGTCATTATCTTCTTGAGCCAATAGGATTCCTAGAGATGTTTTAGTTATTGAGATGTATAAAAGCAAAGGCTTCCCATGGATGGGAGGCATCGAGATTGGTGGATTGACAAGATATTATTTGATCTATGTTAATCTTTTCTCACAATCTTGGCTCCAATTGAATTTTATACCCTTATGTAAAGTCTTTGTGAAGGGTTGTGATCTATCTACCAATTGTGAGATAAACCTGCAAATAGATTGGAGCCTTCCCTATAGTCCTCTCATCTGATTGATGTTCCAAGGTGGTGGCATGTCCATTATTGCTTGTAATTTCTTCAAATCTACCTCAATTCCTTTTGTAGAAATGATGTATCCCAGAAACTTCCTTGATGTGACACTAAATGTGCATTTCTTAGGATTGATTCGAAGGCTGAATTTTTCCATATAATCTAGGATGGGCCCCAAATCTTGCAGATGAGTATTGCGTTTAGCACTTTTGACCAAGGTATCATCAACGTAGTCTTCCATGGTCTTATGCATCATATCATGAAAAATTGTAGTAATAGCCTGCTAATATGTAGCACCAACATTTTTCAAGCCAAATGGTATTACATTCCACCAAAAGGTTCCCCATGCACATTTGAAAGCCATTTTCTCCTGGTCTTCTGGCATAATTTTTATCTGATTGTATCCAAAAAAACCATCCATAAGTGAGTACATCTCATACCCAGCCGTCATGTCCACAATCATATCAATATTAGGGAGCGGAAAGTCATCTTTAGGACATGCCAAGTTAAGATCATAGAAGTCTGTACAAACCCTAATAGATTCATCATGCTTGGAAATTGGAACAATATTGGATATCCATTAAGCATAATCAATTTTGTAGATGAAACTAGCTTTTAGAAGTTTCTCCAGTTCTGCTTTGATGAGCAATGCAACATGAGGATGCATTTTCTGAAGCTTTTGTTTAACTGGTTTGATACCTGGTGCTATGGACAAGTGATGCATGATAAGATCGGGATCTAGTCCTGGCATGTCAGAGTATGTCCAAGAAAAAATTATTTTCCTTTCTTTGAAAAAGGAAATGAATTCTTCCTTTTCCTCAGGTGACAGCAACTATGCCAGATGTATCATATGAGCATGTTCTTTTATGCCCAAGTTAATTGGCTACATTGGCTCTATTAACATTGATGATCTCTCCTAAAATTGACTAGGAAGTGCATCAAATATCTCATCCACAGGTGCCTCAGAGAGGTTTTCACCCTTGGATATGTCTTTTGTTTTTATTTTTTTGGTTTTCAACATTGCCACAATGTATTTTTCACCATCAGACCTTTTACATTTTTTCTTTTTAATTGTATGACTAAGATATTTGATGTTAGCCTCAGTCATATTGACACTCTGCTCATTCGTGGAAGACGTTACAACTTCAATAGTGTCTAAGTAACAGGCGAGAGAATAGTCATTCTAGAACATGGGGACTTCGCTAGATGCATTAGGGTTCCAGCCTATAAGCTCAGGATGTGTGAGTGAGAGAGTAGTGGTTGGTTCAATTGCATTCATAGTATAGTCATTAAGTGCTTGGACCAGCAATTCAAGACATATGGCGACCTCATCCACAGGTGTGTTCAAATGCCTTTGAGTAAGAATGTCAGTAATTGACGAATCTAGGACACTAGTTGGATCAGACCCATGTGACCTAACCCTAGACGTTTCACCCAGTTTGATTTGATTTTCATAGACATGTACTTGGTCAATGTCTTTATTAGTAGTTTCTTCTAAAAGAGAGTCAAACTCATTTTCCTTAGAATCAGTGCTACATGGCGAGAGACTATAGAACTCCCCAACAGTGATAGGGACATACTCACCTTCATCCTCTGGGTTCTTACACAAATACTCAATATGGAATGACTGACTAGATTCTCCCTTTTTTGAATAATATTTGAGTTTCTCAATATTATCCTTAGAAGAGTCACTAATATCATCCACAGTGCTAACACATGGCACAAAGTCATCTGTCTTAGCAAAGAATTTAGCAAGATCATGACTCCTCTCGAGTGCTTAACTCAACTTGTGACTCGTTTCCAGATGAACTCTCAGGTGTTGGTATGAATTTATTTGGTCCCAAATGGAAAGGAACTTTCTTAAATCCTAGGCCAGTTCTATCACTATTGCTTCGAGTTTTTGCTTTGATAGGATCAATTAGGCCATTTTTATTACACCCAATAGGGCCAGTTTCCTTGTAACCAAGACGCTTCATAAGCCTAAGACCAAGCCCATATTTCTCAGGAGTGATTTCTCGAGCTTGCTCTATTAGGTCCATTGGAGCCTCTTCTCTATAAAGTCATGCTGCAATGGCTCTATTTTCACTTTCATCCTCTAAGGGAATTGTAGCCTTACCAAAAGTGTCATTATACTTGTTTGAGGTATCAATAAAAATGGCATATTTGCCTCTAAGGGTCTCTTGTAATGACTAGGAGATTCTAGAAGAGATGTCAATGATAGCACTGGTTCAATGTGATACTCTCCCATGCTAGTTTCTTTTAGTTTGAATGGTTGCTCGATTTGTTTCAGCTTATTGTCATGATAATCAGTGGATTCATGGTTAGTAGGGATGAAAGTTTCAGCATCCTTGAGCATATTGCAGGTATAGCTAGTAGTGGCAGGAATAGTAACTTCAAAGCCATGAAATGGGAACTTGATGCATTGGTGGTATGTGGATAGCACAGTGTGCATCTCATGTATGCATGGCCATCCCAACAGAATGTTGTAAGCCAAGGGAATGTCAAGCACCTGATAGGTGACATCCCTTTCTACAGGACCAACATGAATGGGTAAAACCACAAGACCTAGAGACTTTTATTCCACTTCTTCATATGCTTTGATAGTGATCTTACATCGAGGGTCAATAGAGTCCTCAGAATAATTCAATTGCCTAAGGAGAGTAGTAGAGATAATATTCAGGCTAGCACCATTATCGATGACTACCTAACAAACACATGTCTGATGGATGATAACCTCGATGTGTAGCGGTTGATTATGTGGGTGACTCAGCAATTTATCATCTTCCTTGGAGAAGGTCATAAGATAAGGTGAGCTCAGGTGACCTACCATAGATTGAAATTTCTCAAGATCAAGATCTTGGGGAACATTTGTCTCAGCAAGGACTTTGTCTAGAATCTACTTGTGAGCAGGCGAGATTTTAAGTAGCTCAAAGATGGAAATTTGAGCATTAGTTCATTTTAATTGATCAAGAACACTATAACTAGTTGTTGTCAAGTTCATTGTGGGTTTTGCACCTTTTCTAGATGGACCAACAAGGGCTTTTTCTTTATGATGTTCAAGATCAAAAGTAGGAGGCACAGTGCTTTTGAGCACCAACTTGGCACAAGAGCGAGTGACAACATTAGCACAATGTTGCGAGAGTGTATTATCCATTGCATTGGGAGTAGGGCCCCTCAAGATAAATGGTGTCTTAGGTTTGTCATTATCTTATTTTCCTTTAATGGTAATAACATCACAATATTCAAAATCCACATGTTCAACCATGTTAATCACATTGTCATCATTAGAATATGCATAGTTGACCTTGTTGTTGGGTTGTGGTTTTGATGTTTCTCCTTTTTCATAAGCTGGAAAAGGTTCTTTGAACACCTTGTGATTTGAGTTTTTGTTATGTCCATCTACCACAAGATCACTAGCATCAATCATGTCCTGGACTTTATGGCACAAGTTTATGTAGTTGCTAGTTTTGTGTCCCTTATTTTGGTGATACTCATAGAATGAGGTTTCATTACACCATGGAGGACGTGGTTGTGGATCATAGGGATGAGGATTGTCCATTGGTGAAATAACCTTATGTTGTAGCAATGTTTTGTAAACCACATCCAAAGGTTCTCCCAAGGGTGTATACTCTCACTTAGGGCATGTGGCCCATGAGTTTCTTGGTTTGTTCTTGGATGTCTTGTTGTTAGGAGGAGGTTTCTCAGTGGTTTTGGCCACTTTGAGACCATCTGTGAGATTAAATGTTTCTTTAGCAGGTTTGGGGGTGACATTGTCAACAACTCCATCATGTACGATTTCTTAGCTCTTGTTGACAGGTTTGGTTTTATCCCTGTTGGAAGTGGAACCTTGTTTTATGTCCCTCTAAAGAGTGAGTTCACCTTTCTTGATCATAAATTCTTCGATAAAAATAGCCTATGTGATCATGTCTTCAAAGGTACGTGGAACTTGAAGCTGGACTCTATATCCAAAGTCAGGTAGGAGGTTATCAGTGAAAATATCAAGCTTCTCTATTTTTGGAATTTTGTGGGAATACTTAGTGTACAGTTGTCTCTACCATTGGAGGAATGTGAGAAAAGGTTCTCCAACTTTCTAATTAAGGTTGCATAAATCTCAAATATTGACAGGAGGTTGAATGTTATGAGAATACCATTGAACAAATAAGTTGGCAATTTCATCAAACGTCTTAATACCGGGAGGTAAATGTGAAAACCACTCTAAAGCCTGACCACCTAGGCTTCTAGGGAATAAATGCATGAGGTATGTTTGATCATGTATAAACTCCATAGACAAAGCACCAAATTCTTGCAAGTGATCTTGGGATTAGTGGTACCAAGTACTTGTTGTACTTGGGTAGCTCTACGCCTTGTGGGAAAGGCGGCATGTTAATGCTTTTGTCAAATGGGAATGGGCAAAGAGCATCCAATGTGCATGTTTTTGTAGGTTTCTTTTTCTCATGCATCATCTGAGCCAATTGGTCTGGCATAATTTTCAATTGCTTTTGGAGTTTAGAAGTCTTAGTTTCTTCTTCAAGTGTGATAATATTTTCCACATTGAAATGAGAGGGCAACTTTGCCCCCTCTTGGGCAAGTTTGAGAAAATACTTTTCTTTCTCTTCGTTGAGTAGGACTCCCATGACCTTTTGAAAGTTTTTGTCTCTTCGACATTTTTCTATGTCTTCAAGGAGTATTTCCACCTCTTCCTATTCCTCATCGATGTCATGGTTTTTCTTTCTCTTTGTCATTTCTAGGTGGTTCTTGATGTCTACTATGACTACCATGTTCAAGTTCATGATTAGTCATTGTAGGAACATGTTCAGTTTAAGTGTGTTGTGTTTTGAAAGGTCTTTTGAAAAAGGAGTTAGACATCATGTTTGGTGATATAGGACATCTACCTATCTCAATATGTTCTTGGTACAAAGGATTCCTAATTTGTTGCAAGTTTATGGAAAATGTTCACTGAATTCGAGGTGACCTAGTAGGTGAGGGAGATCGTGAAGATGCCTCACTAGCTAAACTAGATACAATTTGTGTAATGAAAGGTAAGGGACCTCTAGCATGATTACAACCCGTAGCACAACCTCACCTAAGTCTAAGAGGATAAAACATGTTGTTGCTCCTGGTTGCAATAGTCATAGACAAGGACAAGAAGCAAGAACCTAGACAAGGACTGCACTAAGATTGAGTCTCAATAAGGTAAGAGAAGAATGTTGTATACTAAGGCACGAGTAGTCCGATTTGAAGGCTAGAATAGCCAAAGGTTATGACTATCATAATACGAAGTATGAAAAGCATTAAGGAATAAGAATCCAGAGAAGTAAAAGATAAGACTAGTCAAAATGCAGATCACATATCTTTGGTAAAGCTTAATGCCACTATTCAGGACTATGCACAGACAAAAAGGGAAACTTAGTGCAAGAAACTAAATGGACGAAGATCATAGATTGGTTGAATAAACTAATTTGATAGTTTTAGAATAGGATTTCATGAGAAGATTCTTTATAAGCCATGCGAGGAAGTTCACCAGGTCATGCGAAGACTTATGACAATAGTTTAATTTCGCATGATGGCTTGTTGTGGCTCGTGCGAAGAAGTGGTATGATAGCTAAAATTGTGGCAAGATTTTGTGTGGGTATATGCAACATCTTGTGCGAAGAATTATACTGGCTTGCACAAAAAGATGAATTCTCACGCGAGAAAGTGCAAGTCTCTGCATGAAAATTAGGACCAAATTAACAGTAGTGTTGGATTTCGAAGAGATTTTTAGACTATTCGAACAAATTGGATAGATTTGTCAAACAAATTTGATTAGATAGATAGTGAGGTTAACTCAGTAAGACATTTGGACAATGTTTCAAGATTCAATCAAGGAAATGTGTTTGAACAAGACAGTGGGAAGAAAGCAATAGTCGAAAATAGTCCTTCCAAGGGCAAAGCAACTCGATAGGATAGGGGAGTCTTGATTTTTGTTTTTTGTAGATAGTTTTGGACTTGTTTATGACTTGAGAACAAAGGCACTTCTATCCCTAAAAACAAAAATTGGTAGAGAAGGCAAAACCTTTGTCCCACATCACCCCTTATAGGGCGCCCGTATTTTTGGTATATTCAAAAGACTCAATAGTATATGCTAAATGAGCACCCTTGTGGTAGGGGACAAGCATGTATACCACCTTCAAATATCCAGTAGCATGCATATGGTGAGTTCTATAGGAGAGGTTCTTCCCCCTCCTTGCACAAAGATTATGCCTCCTTTCGAAGGTGAATTGGGTGGCTTCTAACTACAAGGTTTTTATTTGGCTTCCATTCAAATTAATCCCTGGTGGCTCTGCAAGCAGAGTTAAGACCAGCAGCCCATGCCAGCATCTGAAAGTGCACACTACTTTCTTAGCAAGCCAGGGGCGAGTGCCGACCAGTACATAGACAGAGCTTCCCCTTGATATGTGATATCAAGAATCAAGGGAAAGAAATTAATCTAACTTTGGAGTCTTTTTCTCTAAAAAGCATCTTGATTATAGTGAGTTAGAATCTCCAACAAAAGGAGTGTGCTCACTTGGGTCATTCTTGGAGGTTGGATCACTTCGGTAGGCCCTTTAAAGGATTGACTCAGACTAGTGGTTTTATCACAAGGGTCAAAGTTTCTAATTTCTTCCAAGGGGAAAGAGCATACTCCTCTACCTTACTTTCTTTCCCAAACACAAAAAAACAAATTTATTTATTGACTTAGCTTAATCAATCTAAACTTGTCCTTTCTCAAAATTTTGATTCCCTAAAAGGAAACCATCATCTCTTCATAGAAAAGGACCCATACTAGAGAACCACTAAGCTACTTCCCTTCTTTGGAATGTCATCTTTTAGAAGTGTATAGGTTTCTGATTCTCCCTTGGTCATGAACTCCAAGTGGTGAGGAGCATAATCCCCTATTCTTTTGTCTTGCACCCTAGGAATTTCACAAGCCCCTAATTAATCTATGTTTTGAAAGCAATAAATAAGACATGTTGTTTTGTGGGTTTTAAAAATGGTCTTCGTCAAACCTATCTTTGGAAATCATCTTGTAGGAAAACTATTAGTCCATGTTTGAGTGGGTTGTATAAGGAATCTTTAACAAATCATCCTATAGACAATAGTTAGGCTACCGAAAATTAGAGAAACAGAGCAACACAAATTCAAAGAAAATTACATTAAGGAAATTGAGTAAATTGCAAAGTAAAAAATGCTTAACATAGAGATTGTTGTTACAAGATCTCGCATGAGATCTCTAGCAGAGCCATGTGAAATCCTTTTACGGCCCATGCGAAGAAATAAGGTACTGTGTGAAGACTCACGTACTTAGGCACTTTCTCTCATGAACCGAAAGAATCTTTGTACAAAAATTTAGAATCCTTGCTCGAAAATGGATTATCTTGCATGAAGATTTGAGAATCAGTATGGAACTGTACGGATAGAGAACTTGAAAATTAATAAGAAAATGCTGAGAAGGCTTGAGAAATTGATTTTCTCAGCCCCACAGTGGGTGCTAAAAATGTATGTGTGAAAATGTGACCTCTGTTAACAGACACACTTCAACATGGTCCTTATATGCAGATTCATCCTGGAATGAACATGAGATTGTTCACCAAAGAATAGCCTGGAAAGGTGACCTATTGCCTTCTATCTAGGGGGATTTTAACTATTTAATATCCTCATATTTAAGGTGTAGGTAACCAGACCCTCTAAGAATGAAGGATTTAAATGCAATTAAGTCTATATGAGTATGCAAGTAATCTAAATGATATATGCAATTAATCTAAGAACATATAAAATAAACTAGATTATATGCATGCATATTAAATCTAAATGATATTTAATCTAAGGAATGAAAGCTTATGAAATAATCAATTCAAAGTGAGAGTACAATTTAGTAGAGATTGGATAGCAATTCAATTCAACCTCTGTAATGAGGAATTATGAATTCCTTAAATAGAATTCCTAGAATCTATCAATAGGTGAGATCAACTCGGATCGACGTTCAAGATTGAAGCAAAGATTTAGTTAAGATGGAAACTTCCTTGTGCAGGTGAAGTGACCTATTTCTGATCTGAGTGAGAGGACAAGTTAACTGGATTGATTCTAATTTTGAGAAGTAGTTCACTCAAAGTTTCCATTTAGAACTGAAGAGAAGATTTAGGAAGAATAATTAATTTAATAAAATGAGATATGTTCTCATAAATACCCTTTTCTATTTAATTAAATAATTTTATTTAATTACTTAGAATAAGCATATTTATTAAATTAAATAAATTTAACCCTGTCGTACATTTTCCTTAGGAGATAATTTAATTTAATAAAATATGAATACTTTAGATTAAATTAAATTTGAATCAAATAGGTTTAATGTGGCTAATATGAGTGACTACCATAGGAATTAAATAGGAAATATGATGAATGCAGATTAGGGTTTTCTGCATCTGACAATTAAGTCAAGTAGCAACAATCAAAACAAGAATTTGCCTAATGAAATAGGACTTTAACAATTATCAGGATATACGAGAATTGGTATCATGGCAATGAGCCAATTTTGGGGTATTACACTTTGTACTCCAATAGGTCTGCAAAGATTAGTATGAACCAATTCCATAATATCATTAGATGCATAGAATTTTCTCTTGAAATTAGACTCTATCATTTTTTCCTAATTGACATTGTTTACACATAGCATTATCAAGTTTCTTCAATCTTGGTGTAGGACCAGAAAATGGGCTAATATTTAACATTCTATGAGAAAATCACAAACTCAATATACATAGGCTAATACCCTCTAGTCTACCATGAAAGCCAACTAAAATAAAAGAAACAAAATAAAATAAAAACTCTCTCTTTCATTTGTAGCTCCCATATCCTTCTTTCTTCTCCATATGATGTAGCTCCAATTGCCTATAATGAACACAATTGAAAAACAATGGTATTGAGATTACTAGAAGAGGTTATTTTAAGCTTGAGAGACTAAAGACCAAGGGACTTGAAGGACTAAGAATCAAGTGACCAAAAATGGGAGAAATGTGGCTCATTTTATAGCCAACACAAAAGAGGAGAGCATTGGACTTGTCACCTTGGATATGCAACTTGGTAAGAGATTCCTTTAGGAAATCCATGGCACATATGACACAAGATGCCAAATATAGGATTGCATGATGCTTGGAAGTCAAACATGGCTAAAAATGGTGGAGGATCTATGATGCATCATGTGACATCTCAAAGCTACTTAAAGCCAAGAATCTATGACAGTGACAACTAAATATAGATATGTATAAGGAATAAGAATATATGAATTATGACAATTCTTAGCCAAGTGAAGTGGAGAATCCATGATGTGTCATGCCTAGGTGTTATTTTGATGTAAGGATTATGTCAATATTATGTCGAATATTTGAATTAATACTCCATATATCCACACAAATGGAAATTAGTAATATGGAAATTAGAGGTGGAAAATATGAGTTAGGAAATTGAGAATTTCCATGGTTTGTGAATGATGAATAAATTAATTAATAATATTAATCAATTGAGGATGTTAATTAGGAAGAATGATTAGTGGAATGCCATAGAATTAAATCATGGGTTATTTAATCCTATAGAGAAAATTAGTAGATGATTGGCCAATTTGATTAATAAATGTAACAATATCCTTTGATGAAATATGATGATTATGAAGATCGACTAGGAAGATGATGGGTAGACCAAAGCCATGGTAAAATTGAATGATTTATTTGGATTGATAACATGTGAAGGACACATGACATGGATTAAGGACATGTAACATTTAACTGACATTGTAAATGCTACATGATCGATACTGATCAATAAGGTTGATCATAATAACAGTGATGGACACTATCAATGTTATTAAATCAATTTGATGATGTCATGATCTACCACTGAGGGACTCAACAATTTCAATGATTAGATGATGTGAATGATAGTTTGACCTAGCATTGAGAGCCATGACAGTACTAAGGTGGGATTGATAGGTTTGATAGATTGATAAGTTTCTAAGGCACTGAAAGCCACAACAATACCTAGGATTGGATAGATGATGATTGATTTAAGGTATCTGACATGTTTCGGGTTGATTATGGTTAATTCCAGGTGATTCTAGGTAGATTTGGGGTGATTTCAAGTTGATTTGATATGATTTTGATGATTTTGAAATGGTTTTTGGTTGATCATATATGATTTAGAAATTATCTACAATTGATGTGAAAATGGATACGAATGATGAAGAATATTGTTGAGATATAATCAAGTTGGTCAAAAGATCAGAATTAGTAAACTGAGGAAATGGGATGAGTTAGTATGAAAATGTAGACATGAACCATTTTTAAGCTATACATTTTTTCCCCTCTTTGATACAATGTGATTTAGAGTGTTGTGTTAAAGAATCCTGATGAAAAAGCCATAAAAGCATGCTCTAGTATGGATGGTATATATGGCTGCCCCCTCGAGAAATTGACCAACATGGACATATGATAGGTCAATTTCATCGACAATGAGAAGATAAAGCCATAACAACTAATGGATTACAAATTGAATCTAAAATGTGAGAGTTATGGGGTTTGGAGTGCAAAAAGGCATTGTGACCAACACAAAAAGTGCCTCTTGCACATTCATCTAGGCAGAAATAGACTATAAAAGGGCTTGGAGATAGTTTGAAAGTCTTCAACCTCACATTTTGTAGAAAAGAGCTCTAAAGGAAGCAGAATGAACTGATTACCTAGGGAGAAATAACATGGCAAATGAGTGTGTACCTACTGATGATGGGTAGACATAGGACCTCGAGTGAGTACATCGAGGCCATCTTTGTGTATTTTATGCTTTCCTATACTTTTTATGCATTTAGGAGTTAGTCAAGGGTCAAACAGGGTCTCAGGTCTAGATTAGGGCATCAAAATACCCCAATTGCACACAAAATGCATCCAACTACACAGTGGGTGCACTTGGGATGACCAAGTGCACACTTGGAATGACTAAGTGTCTCATGGACATAGTTAGTGGTCCCAATTGTGCCCTAGGATGCTCCAGGGCTCCTAAGAGGGTTTGAATGAGCCCATATCGACCCAAAACATGGAGTACATAATAAAAACCATAGAAAGATGTCAAAAAAGGGGTAGGACCCAATCAAATGTGGCCAATGTGATCAATCTTAGGGCATATGTAGGTCAAACACAGTCAGATGCTGACAAAGAGCGATGTAAAGGACCAAAAAGGGTGCAAATGGACTCAAAATGACCTGAAACTTGGTATGCCTACTCCAGACTCTAGGAGAAGTTGAAAACATAGGTTAGCCTATGCAAGCATGTTTAGAAAAAATTCAAACCTAGTCAAACCTATCTCAACTGGAAGAAAAAGTTGATGGATGGATAGGTAGAGGGTCAGAATGATGCAAATGAGCTTGAAATGACCTAGATCTTGGTAGACATGTTCAAAACCATAGAAAGAGTTCAAAACATAGGTCAACTTAGTCAAACATGCTAAAAAAAAGTCAAACAAAAGTTAAACTAGGTCCAACTAGGATCAAATGTAGGTTAAGCTTGATATAAAGCCATAGATGGTTGGCATAGGCTATATGGTCATGCAGCAAGATCTGCCCTTATTGTGGATGAGGGGACATAGGCCTCATGGCCTAATTATATGTCATCAAATGATTTCTATTGAGCGAGAGATCTTGGTAGGACTTGGCTTATATCATATCACATTTATGCTAGAGGTGAGAGGGAATAGGGCCCTACTAATAGTGCTGATGGAGAGGTGGCATTCAAAGACTAGCTCTTTTCATCTACCCATAGGAGAGGTGGCTATGACCTTGGAGGATGTATAGTGCATCCTTTGAATTTTGATTCATGGAGACTTGGTTGTGTATGACCCAGCTACTGGGAAAGTGACACTACACTAGTTGTTTGGATGTGGAGCTACAGAGTTGGAGAGCTGTAGACTTGGTTGTGTATGACCCAGCTACTGGGAAAGTGACACTACACTAGTTGTTTGGATGTGGAGCTGCAGATTTGGAGATCTAGGATTATGAGATCAGAAGGGAGCTATTCGTGCCATGCCATGAGTGACTGATAGTTGTGATTTGTTGGGTTGTTGGTAGAATACTAATACCAGATAGGCATGGATATGGGTTCCCTATTAAATGGGGTAGAGTGCTTAAGAGGATGGTCATAGATGAGACCATTTTTTCTTAGGGATTGTGCATGCTAGGGATGTTGTATTACTACCTACATTAGGTGGCATATAGAGGTGGATTGACATTTAGTACTGGAGGGACATTATTATAGATATGGGCCTATGAGCATATTGTAGTGTTTAGACCACTTATAGAGAGAGAGCTAGTGGAGGATATGTCTTATTCATATAGCTATAGAGGCATACTAGCATGAGGACCACTGGGGTACACTCAATTTTTTAGGCATCAGATGAAAACTATGATGCAATTCATCTAGAGACCATATAGGGATTTCCTAGGATAGGACAATGATGAGATCCACCTATCGTATTGTGGACAAGAGCGCTATCTAATAGGGTGCACAATGATTGGCCATCTAGTGATAGGCATGTACCTACTAGACTGGGTATGTAGATAGTTTTGGGAGTGACAGGAGGTACCAAAAAGTCTATCCTTGTTTGCATGATCCAAAGTAGAGATTCAGGAGTGGGGAGCGCCTATCAAGACATAGGTGTCTTACACATAGTTGGAGGAGCTATAGTCAAGGGTATGGGGAGTAGTAGTAGATGTAGTTGATGCAAGCACAACAAAAACATATGATAGGTAGTTTGTGCAGTATCATCTAAGGCCATTGACCGATCTAGTAGTGTTGGTACCACAAGTGAGATCACAAGTAGAGCAAGGTGATGAGTATGAGGAAGAGGATGGAAAGGAGGATAAGGGAGATGATGATGAGGGAGATGATGAGGAAGAGGGTGGGGATAGTGGGGGTGGGGATGATAATGCGGATGGCGATAGGAGAGAGGATGGGGATGATTATGATGAGGATGGGGGAGATGATGATTATGGAGGTGATGAGGATAACATAGGTGTGGATGCAATGATGGATGTTGAGGGGGATCCATTGGATTATACTAGGGGGATGCTAGTACCGGTATAGGTAGGGCCTAGCTAGTTAGAGCTTATGGAGGTGATTAGAGGGATCTAGAGTTAGTTACATCAGGTTATAGCAGAGAGAAATGCAATGATAGTAGAGAGAGATGTAGTGATAGTAGAGAGGTATCAGGCTATGGTAAAGAAGGATGCAACAATATGCAAGGCAGAGAGGGTAGGACAGGAGTCACAAGCGTTCATTAGCAGCATCAAAGATTTGAACTTTTGAGAGATGGCTACAATAATAACCAAAAAACATGTAGAGACATAGTATTGGATGGATCATTATGAGATGGTAATTCCACCAAGGTAGAGGGTAGAGAGCTATCATGCATCAAGAGCTCACTCATAGTGGACACAGAGAACACAAAGCACTATAGGGGTGATAGGACTGATGAGGCCACCACAGATAGAAGAGGGATCATCCTTGAGGCTAGATATAGGTTGTGGGGCTAGGGGTAGCATAGGTTGACATAGACATGCTCTTATGCAAAGGGACTTCTTTTTCTTTCATTCTTTTTCCATTATTCTCTTTTATTGTTCATGCCTACAAGAAATTAGTACTGATGTAAACCATGGTCATGTACTCTAGTACTTTTGTGAGACATTTATGAGATGTACTTATGTTATGATGATTATATGAGATGGATTATGCATGTGTTTTATATGATTTCTATGGATGCATTTATTCTTTTCTATGTGGACTTTGATATGATGACATCATTTGTTGATTTATCACATGTTATGCTTAGGAAATGACATCTTTATTTTTGCCACATATTTTTCTCATGAATGAATATCTAATGAGATGTAAAATGATAGTAATGCCATGCTTATGCATATATGTATTACGTTGGGTTTTTTTGGACTTTTGACATATTAAGGAATGCAAGATGATGGTGATTTTGGTGTATCAGAGTACCAAACCATGGTGGTGGATGAAACAGACATAAGGACATAGAGGGGGTGAGATGAGGAATAGTTAGCATGAGATGAGGGCTTTTTTTTTCACAAAGTTCACTATATATTATTGGAGCTTTATTTTGATATTGCAAATGGAATGCAACACATCATGGCATAAAGGGCTAGAGTGCAAATGCAAACCTTTTGTGTAAACAAGCACGATGCAAATAGAAAATGACCTTGTCCTTCTTGAGGCATGTATACATGCCTTAGACTCTCAAAGGTACATTTTAATAGATATAAAAATAAAAGATGACCATAAACTATCTTGATCACTCTCATAGATCAATTTATATCATTGAGTGGCATAGGAACATGATTGAAGAAAAATAAAGAAAAAATAAATCACTCACTAAACAACATGAACCAATAGCTATTCTTGTCTAGTATTACTTGTTTTATAGTGTTTTGGGTCTTTAGATAGTGTTTGATAGGTTGACAATGTTATAGGTCTATGTGTTAGTCAAGTTGATGGGTTCATAATAACATGTTGGATTGATTATTGGTTCACATTACTCAAATAGTCTAAGTTGTCATTCAAGTGTAGTTCTTTGAGTTTTAGTCTGCGAAAGTGCAAGTGTTTAAGAAAAAGGGGTGATTATCCATAGTGATTATTTACAAGGTTTATTACAAATTTTTGATGGGTTTTATGATTTTTAGGGTTTTGGAGGATATTTGATGTTTTTGTGTTACTCATTTTTTCAAGACATTTTACAATTTTTAGGATTTACTTTATGACATTTTATGATGTTTAGTGGTTTTTTTAGGACATTATATGATTTTTTAAAAATTTGTTCAAGATTTTTTATGATTTTTGTACATTTTGGTTTGGGACATTTTATAATTTTTATGAATTTGTTCAAGTTGTTTTATGATTTTTAGTGATTTTTTAGTACATTTAACGATTTTTAGTGATTTTTTCAAGATATTTTATGATTTTTAGGAGTTTTTTCAAGATCATAAGGAGTCTCAAGTGTTAGCTCCAATATGATATGTTATAAGTTTGATGGATAAAAAGTGCTTAGGGATATGCCTGTAGTTCAAGTTCAAACTCATGCACTATGTAGGTAATATGCCCCTAGACAAGACGCAGACTATGTACAAGGCCAAAGGTAGAGTATGTACATATTGGTGCTGCTTGGGTAAGATACCAATGGACATTAACTAGTTTGTGGGCCATGATAAGGGATAAGGGATGTCATGCAATATGAAGGATGCAATCAAGAAATGACAAGGGGGAAAAAATAGATGGAATCCTAATAGATGGAGGAGCAACAATTGATTACACATGGTGCCTATTTGCCATGTTTTCACCATGGTACTTGCCCAAAGTGTACATTTTCCACATTTTCACTTTTGGATAGAATTTTTCTCTTGACTCAAATTTTCATACCAAGATGCATGTTTGCTAGGTTTTTATCAAGGCATCCACTTTTTATAACTTTTTTCACTTTTTTCTTTTCTTTTTTTCATGACTTTTTGCTATTTTTTAAATTTTTTTTCAAGACATTTTGCTATTTTTTCAAGACTTTTAGATAAAATCAAGTATAGTACTTTTAGAGATGCATGTTATTAATGGACATGGGCAGTGGTTCACCCTTAGGATTCACAAGTTGATATACCCCAGACCCAAATGCTGCAGTAACTACATAAGGGTCTTTTCAAATTTGTTTCAAATTTGCCTTGTTTTTCTCTATGTTGCTAAGTCTTATGGTTCATCTTTAGGACTTGATCACCAATATCAAAATGATGACCTTGGACTTTCTTATTATAGTTTTATTTGAGTTAGTTTTGGTAAGTTTGTAGATGCATCAAGGTGGCTCGCCTTCGTCCTCAAACATTTCAAGTTCATGGAGTCTAGATATTCTGTAGTTTTCATCATCAACAACATCTTGTAGGGATACTCTCAATGATGTAATTTCAAGTTCAATGGGAAGTATTTCATCAATGCCATAGACAAGAGAGTATAATGTTATGCTAATGGGAGCACACACATCGTTCTATAGGCCTAAAGAGATGGATTTAGTTGTAAGTTTGAGTCTCGACCAAAATCTTTGATAGTCTTTTGGAGAATCTTAACAATGGTCTTATTAGATGCTTCTGCTTGGCCATTTCCCTTGTGGATAGTAAGTACTATAATATCCATTGTATATGTTTTATTTCTCATAGATCTTATCCACATCTTTATTTTGAAATGAACTTCCATGATCAGTAATAATAGTTGAGGGGACTCCATACCTACATATTATGTAGTTTAGAATAAACCTTAAAATTTTCATTCTAGTGGTGAAAGTTAGAGTGACAACTTCAACCCACTTGGTAAAATATTATGTTTCTATGATGATAAAATTATGGTTGTCAGAGGAAGGAGGATAAATAGCTCCAAAAAGATCAAATACCCACTATGAGAAGTGTCATCGAGATATGACTAGTTTAGTTCTTGTGCTAGTGCATGGATCAAATTACTATGTATCTAGCACTTATGACATGTTTTGAAAAAATCATATGCATTTTGTTCCATGATGGGCCAATAATATCCAACTCTTACCAGCTTCTTGGATAGACTCAAGCCATTGAAATAACCTCCACATATACCTTTGTGAACCTTTTGTAAGGTAGTTTCATCTTCATGCAAGTCAAGGCATCTAAGAATGGTTTGGTCAAAGGATCTCTTGTAAAGGGTGTCATTGATGATGACATATCTAGTGGCTTGGTAGTTAAAGGCTTGCAATTTGTTCTTGGATAAGTTAGGGGGTAGGATTTGGTCATGTAGGTAATCATAAATGTCTTGATACTAGGGGAAATTGGGGCCAACAAGTTTGCACACAAACTTAGATTGTGAGAGTTCAAATGTTGGACTAGGAACTCATAATGCTCCACATTTTGAGGCACATCAATTATAGAAGTGATATTAACCATAACGTCTGCTTGCCTATTGTGTATTCTTGGTAGTTGATGAAAAGAGATAGTGAAAATTTTGATTTGAGGAAATTTGTCATCTATTTTTAAGGAATTAACTTATCATCTTTGGTTCATAGTCATCATTCACTTGATGGATGACTAATTGGGAATCACCAAAAACTTACAAATGTTTTATGTTCCATTGGATAGCTAGCTTCAGTCATGTAATCATTGCCTCATATTTTGCTATGTCATTTGTACAATTGAATGCTATCTGATATGACTTAGGGATTATGTCTCTTTGGGGAGTGATAAACATAATGCTCACTCTTTAACCATTTCATGTATGTAATCCATCAAAGTAAATTTTCCATTCATTTTCTAGATCCATGTTAAAGATGGCCTCATCTAGAAAGTCTACCAACATGGGATGATCATCTGTTATTGGTACTTTTGCTAATTGATCTATTACCACTTGCCCTTTGATTGCCTTTGTGCCTACATATTCAATGTCAGATTCACTAAGGATCATAACCCATTTGGCTAAGCACCCTGTGAGAGCATCCTTTCTTAGGAGATAGTTTAATGGGTCAACTTTTGTGACAAGCATTATTTTCTGATGGAGTATGTAATGCCTCAGCTTTTAGGCTACAAAAACAATAACAAGGAAAGCTCATTCAATGAGTGAATATTTTAGTTCATATCCCACAAGTGTTCGATTGATGTAGTAAATGGATCACTCTCTTCCTTGTTCATCATTTTGTGCTAAGAGAGGTCCTAATGTTTTTTTTGTAGTAGATATGTACAGAATAAATGATTTTCCTAGAATAGGAGCCATTAAGACTGGTAGATGTAGATGATAATCTTTGAGCTGTTGAAAAGACTCATCACACTAGTTATTCCATTAAAAGGATATTCCTTTATGTAATAGATGTTGAAAGGAGTGGCACTTATCTACTAGTTGTGCAATGAATTTGTGCATATATTGTAATCTCCCTTGTAAACTTCTTAATGTTCTTAGATTTGTTAGAGGAAACATTTCGAGTATTTCTTTTACTTTCTTAGAATCTACTTTGATGCCTCGTTGAGAAATAATATATCCTAAGAGCTTTCAAAAAACAACTCTGAATACACACTTTTTAGGATTCAAATAGAGCTTGTACCCTTCCATTCTATTGAATATCTACTCTAGGATGCCCAAATGGTCCCTTTTTCTAGGGGATATGCAAAGTAAGTCATCTACATAGTCTTCCATTAGGATGTGCATGAAATCATGAAAGATGGTAGTCATTGCTCTTTGATATGTTTCCCTAGCATTTTTTAGGCCAAATGGCATAACATTCCAGTAGTATGTTCCCCAAGGGCATGTCAAAGTTGCTTTGTGTTGATCTTTCGGAGCTATTCTTATCTGATTGTAGCCAGAAAAGCCATCCATTACTGATAACATCTCATATCCAGTTGTCATGTCTACAATGATACCTATATTTCATAAGGGGAAACCATCCTTGGGACATGCCTTATTGAGATCAAGGAAGTCTATTCATATTTAGATTCCCCCAAAGTGTTTTCTTACTGGTACTAGATTAGATATCCACTCTACATGATCAATGGGTCTTATGAAGCCTGTATCTAATAATTTTTTCAATTCATCTTTAATAAGAAGAGTGACTTGAGGATGCATCTTTCTCAACTTTTTCTTTACTCATTTCACTCCTAGTATTAGTAGCAAGTGATGAAGGACTTAGAGTTTAGGATCTAATCATAGCATGTCTACATAAGAACATGCGAAGTTGATCTGCCTCTCGAAAAAGAATCTGACAAATTAATCTCTTTCTTCTAGTGATAATGAGGTTGCAAAATGGATGATTCTTAGGGTTATTAGGTGTTCCTATATGTATCTCGTTCATTATTTCCGCAAGAAATGTCAATCTTTCCTTCAATGAGGGTATGTCCAATCTTCCATCCTTAGGCACCTCAAAGAGGTTTTCACCCTTGGATACATCCTTTATTTTTACTTTTTCATGGTCTAATAACACCTTTCAATTTTCACCAAGAAACCTACTTTTGTCTTCTTCTTTTCTTTTTTTCCAATTTTGCAACTGGAAGATGGAGTTGACTTCCCAAAATATGCAATGATGTTTAAGTCAATTAAAAATCATGACTTGTGATCTCCTTGTCATAAGTCTTCATAGAGCTCAAATAATTTTGCAATGGCATCATCATTTTCAAACTGGTCAAATGTTGGTGGTCCTTGTTAGTCCCAATCAATAAGTTTAGGGTAAAATAGGGAAATGTCATCATCGGCATGGAGTCAAAGGAAAGGATATGGGTATCGCTATCAAATGGGTCATAAGTGTCATGTTCAAAGGTGGGAGGGCTTGGGTCCCAATTTATTTCATCACAAGATTTTGGACAAATTGAAGGGCTAGTAGAATTGCCAATGATGTGCGTATCTTGTATTGGTAGTTCATTAGGATCAAAGATGTGGTCAAGGCCAAGGGAGGTATTGAGGTCATCAATGTTGGATGTAGGTTCTATGGTCTTGGGTTGGTTGTTCTTAGATTCCTTTTCATCAATTGAAGTGTTCACATTCTTAGAAGAGGATGACTTGGTATTAGGGAGACCCAATACAAATGGTTTGAATCCAAGTCCAAAGCTATGAGGACGTCCTGATGTAGTAATGGGCTGAATCATGCCTTGTCTTTGAGGTCCTAAGCCACTACATCTATCATATCCTTTTTTCTACATGATGGTGAATCTACATCCATACTTATCTGAGGATATAGGAATGCGTTCATATTCTTCTTTAGCCTTTTCAATCCATGTAGATGTGTTTTCAAAGACATGTTCTTCATCCAGTCCACCTCCACTAGTGAAAGTCATGGAAGGTTTCTTCTAAAATGTGAGTTTAGGCTTGATCTACATATTTCAAGTAGTTTACCATATGACTTGGGGGAGAGAGGGAGCTTCCCAATGTGAAAGTCATGTGACATGGAATACTCACCACAACCTTGGTCTTCAATTTTGAGCTTTCCTTTGAATGCATGTGTGAGCATGGAAGGATCAACATATTTGGAGGACTTGGGTGGATTTTCTCAATGGTTTGTCGGGACTTGGTATGTAGTAGTTCCTCTAAGACTGGCATAGAATTGTAATGGGTCTAGATCACAAGAAATGGTAACCTCTACATTGTTATAGGAAAATTTTAAGCATTGGTGGTATGTATAGGTACCACTTTCATGGCATGGATCCAAGGGAATCCTAGTATCATGGTGCAATTCATTTTGATATCTAGGTCTTCAAATAATGTATTTTCAGTAGCTGAAAAAAAATCTAATGAGTAATATGATGACGTCCTTAGAGAAGCATTTTCCATCATCATAGGCCTTTATTGTGATTGTATGAGAGGTATCTACATCCTCTTCAGAGTAACCTAGACCCTTGACAACTTTAAGGCTACAAATGTTCAATCTCACTCCTCCATCTATCAAGACACATTTGACCTTAGCGTTATGGATAAATATTTTGAGGTGAAGGGGGTCATTGTGGTTGGGTCTATCCTTAGGAACATATTGAGGGGAAAAGGTGATACGCTATAATGTAGATAGGTTCCCAACAATGGCCTAAAACTAGGAAAGATCAGTGTTATTTGGCACTACTAACTCTTTAAGGTCTTTATCCAATATCTTCTAAAGTTGGGGGGATGCATACAGTAGGTCCAAGATGGATATTTATGCAAGGATCTTGTTGATATGGTCAATAAGGCTATAATCAAATGAAGTAGTAGCATTAGGTCTACTAGGGGGTGAAGGTCTAGTAGATGTAGTAGGTCTAGAAGGAGCTCCAAGTAGGGTGATCTTGGTACAACATGTAGTGATGGCATAACAAGGGTCTTCAGCCTTTAAGGTGAAAGTGGATATGCAGGAGTGAGACCCATTGAAATAGTTTATGGTGTAGTCATATCTAGTATGTGTGTAGTTAACATACTAGTCAAAGTTTGAACTAAAGGCTTTCTCTTTTTCATGATTACTCAAAGGATCTTTAAAAATAGTATGATCAGCATTGGATGCTAGTAGTGAAGTATCTACAATAATTATACTATCATCAATGAGGTCTTAGATTTCATGTTTGAGTTAAAAACATGAGGTAGTCTTGTGCCTTCTAGTACGGTGATAATCACATAATTTCTTTCCATCCCACCATTCTAATTTTGTCAATGGTTCATCCTTGATTGGAGGTAACTGCAAGAAGTTATTACTGAGTAATTGTTGAAGTACAATGTTGAGAGGTATCCCCAAGGCTGTAAATTTTGTGTCTTTGGTTCTAGGATGCCTTTGAGGTTTTTCTTTTGTGGAAGTCTTAGTTTTCTATTGTTGAGGTAGGGTTTGATCAGGAGTCTATGAATTTTTAGGGTTTGTACCTTTTAGAGTCAGTTGAGGTTGTGCTACATTGATTGTTCATGCATACATAATGCCATCATTGGTTACAATCTTGTTTTTGGAGAAAATTTTTTTCCTTGTCATTAGATGAGTTGGTGTTGGTGTTTTCCTTGTTTTTTTTGAGGATTCCCTTACAGATGAGAGAATCTTCAATACTAGCCCCTTTTTCATCAACTTGGAAATGGTGCTTGGACTTTTGATCTTAAGTTCGTACATTAAGTCGGGGACTAGGTTTTCATTGCACAAATTAACTTGTTTTTCTTCAGGAATGTTCAGCAAGCATTGACTAACTAAGTTTCTCCAACATAATAAGAATATGACAAATGGTTCTCCTATCTTTTGTTTAGTTAAGCACAAAGTAGAAAGTGTCACCTAATTTGTAATGTTGAAGCCAAAGTGAGAGATAAATTTTTTTGCTAAGCCTAACAAAGATTTGATGTTACTAGGAAGTTTAGAGTGTCATTCGAGTGTGGGCCCACCTAGAGAATGAGGGAATGGTCTCATGTGGTAGGTGGGCTCATTACTGAGTTTGGTACAAGAGGCACAAAATTCCCCAATGTGATCAATGGCGTTACCTTTTCCTCGGTATTTTTCAAATCTTGGTGCCTTGAAGTGTTTTGGGAATGGAGGCATATATAAACTTTTATCAAATGGATTAGGACATAAATCCCTATCTGTGTATAGAGCCTATTTCTTCTGGACTCCTAATGTCTCAACTTGTTTGGGTAGTTGTTTGAATTGTTCTAGTAACTCTTCATTAGGATTTTGAATGATAGTCTTATCTTCAAGTCTTTTGTGTCTATGAGTAGATAATTTTCTATAGTGAGAATTATGTCTACTTGGTTCTAACATTTCTATGTCTAAATAGTCAGGTGATGTGTCACTAGGTGATGGAAGTATGTTAGCATCTTTAAGAAAAAAAGGTCCTTGTTCTGGTGCATGTTGGGGTACTTGTTGTGGTATTGATTGTGATTAGTGTACCATAGGTTATTATTCCATCACTTGTTGTGGCTATTGTTGAGATACCTCTATTCATTGCATGTGAGACCATGTGTGTGATTTTTGTTGTAGAGGTTTCTATTGAGGTTGTCAAGGCATATGTTGTTGTTGTAACGAGTGTTTTTGATAGGTAATTTTTGGCTCAAAATGTCTTTGGTATTCCAACTATTATTTTAGTTTCTCTTGTTGTTTAGCAAACATGACTTATTTTTGTAGGAATTTTTGTTGGTACATTGTGTAAGTCAAGTGGATTTATATTGGGTTGTGTGTTATGGACGTTGGATCCTTGCACCACTTGAGGTTGTTGTTGTGGTTAATGTTGTTGTTGATATGTTGTATGCATGTTGAGTGGATTTTGACTTAGTTGTGCATTATAAATGTTAAGTCCTTATACCATTGTAGGTTTTTGTTGTCATGGAATTTGTTTGTCCTTGAGAATTGAACATCATGTTTGGGTTGTTGTTTTGATACCTTTGTGTGTTAGATTATTCTCCTTGGGACATCCTATTGATTTGGCAATGAGTTGTGTTTCTTTTGGGAATTGGTGAAATGTCAATAAGACTCTTCCTTTGTATGTCAATAGGGGTTGTTGCAATTGATGTTGACTCCATAATATTTGATGTCATAACATTTGGTAAAGTTAGGAACAAGGGTGCACTTTGTTGATTTTCCTCAAAAGGAAGTATGTTTGGCATCCATAGAGTGCAAGTCCCTTTAGGCACATCTTGTTGTTGCATTATGTGATTGGGATCAAGTCTTAATATCTTTTTGTGATATTTAGGAAGAGTCTTGTTGCTATTTATTGATGGAGGTTTGTTAAACAAGGGATTGATGTTGATGTGTTCAAATGTACTTTGGAGGATTTCAATGGTTGATTCTTGATGGGATCTTATAGGTGTCATCATTGTGTTTGTAAATTTCAAAGGTTGTTTTCCCTTGTCTAACTTCATATTGATTATGGGTTGCATGGTTTCAAGTGTTGGGTTGGTTTGATGTTTGAACTTAGGTCCCTCCAAGTTTGGATTGAATTTAATGATTTCTTGCACTGCCAAAAGTTTGAAGTTTTTTCAAAAAGTCTTATTATGTAAAGCCCTAGCCATTTCTTCATCATTGATGCCATAATATGTGTTGGAATCATCGATTAGGTGTAAAGTATTTGGCATGTTTAGAGGATTAAAGGTACTTATGTTAGGTTTATTGAATTCAAATGGGTGAGTTTCTTCATCCTTAGGAGTTGTAGGTACACTTCCACATCCGGGTGGTATAGGAATGAATATGGGTTCAAAATTTAGGACTCCATTGAACCATTCCATGTGTAGGGGAAGTGCCTGAAGGAAACCTCATAGTAGGTGTGTTTTTTAGGGTTGGTTGTGTCATTCCTTAGTGGTTATGATCTTGTGGTTACATGCTTAAGGGGTCCACAAGTAAAGGTTATGATGCTTCGATTTGGTCTTCATTAAATGTTTGTTGGAATTTCTTTCCCTTCTTTTGTCTTGGATGAGCTTTAGGTTGTGCTTCAGGTTATTTTTGTACCTTAAAAAACAAGGGTTGATAAAGTGTTTCAGGTCTCTAAGATGATTGTGTCCTTGTAAGTGTTTGCATGACACCTAAGGATGTAGATGCAATGGAGAAAACCCTAAATGGACACTTTTCCTCCCAAGTGCACACCTAAACTACCAACTATACTTAGACAGTACCAAGTGCACCCTTGGTGTACTTAGGGCCATAAAGGTAAGCATTTGGTAAGCATAAGGTATGCAATTTATAAAAAGAGCTATTAGGGTAACCAATATGTAGAATGTAAATGATTTGAGTGTTTTTAGGTGTTTTCTAGGGTTTAGGGATGCAATTAAAGCTATGGAAGTGTAGTTTAGGGTTCTAGAACTTAAAATAAAATCCTTAATTACCTAGTTCACTCTGAAACTACCAATTGCGCACTAAAACTAGCAGTTGTGCACTTGAAGTGTCTCATTGGTAAAACAAGGGTGCAATTGATAAAATAGGGTAAAACTTGGAAATTTGGAAGTGCGTATGCAAGATATGAGTATTTTTGTAATTTTAAGTGTTTAGGGATGTTATGCAACCTAAGGAAGTTCCAAATGAACTAGATTTTTTATATGTAAGGTGCAAATGTCCTAGGGAAATCATGCAAATACAAATGTAAATAATGTTTTGGATTTTGACTAAAGGGGATGAAAACGACTCTATGGTATGCAACATGAAGATTATGGCTGGATCTTGGACTTGAAGATGATGTTGGAAGTTAATATATGTAGGATGTACTATGCAAAGGATGGTGTGATAAGGTTGATAATGATGTTTAGGATATGAAAAATGAGGATATGGGATCAAAAAAAGTGATGGACAATGAGAAGTTGATGGGGTTTGATATTGGAGATGATGCTAGGGTTTTGAACAATGCAAGATGGAGTGATTATGCAACTAAGGTAAGTCAAAATGAAGTTTAGGGAGACTAGGAATATGATAATGTTCTGACAAGGTTGAATGGAAGGTTTTGAACTTAGGATCAAATCTTTGGAAAGTATTTTGTGTAAGAGTTTAACCTTGTGAAGATGGACTTTGGATCTTGACCAAAAAGAGATAAAAGACAAAATGATCAAGTTGATGAAGATGAAAAGGTCAAATCCATCAAGACACAAATAGAGTTTGACCAAAGAAAAATGATAAAATGACAAAAGCACTAGTCAAGATCCATCATCCATCAACATTAGGAGATACTTTAAGACTCATAACTTTGTTCTAATT
Source organism: Cupressus sempervirens (assembly GCA_028749045.1). Taxonomy (NCBI): domain Eukaryota; kingdom Viridiplantae; phylum Streptophyta; class Pinopsida; order Cupressales; family Cupressaceae; genus Cupressus; species Cupressus sempervirens. Next base: position 614,793,182 of record CM053789.1, read on the forward strand.
TTTTACTAAGTTCAAAGGTTTTGGGTTAAAAATGATGTTTAGGGTGATCAAAATGATGGTTTTTCTGATTAGATATGTAATATGCAATGGTCCTAGGATGTAAAATTAATTTTTTGCTGCAAGATGATGTTTTGGGTCATACGCAAAATGAGAACCTACAAAGGCTCCTAGATGCAGTTTTAGGGTCCCAAAATGTAGTTTGGACGGCCAAAATGGTCTTGTTCATCACCAAGTGCACTCTAAGAGCACCAAGTGCACTCCACCATCACCAAATACACCTATGGTGTTCTTGGGGCCAATTTGAGCATAGTTAGTAGTTCCATGGTACACTTGGGAGACTGGGTTGAATGTTTGTTGATTCTGAGCTAGGTGATCGCTAAGTTGCTATACTAGAGAGCTATGATGCTAGGGATTATAATTTTATGATTGGGATGAAGATGTAGAATGAGGTTTATGACCTAAGGAATGAAGCACTAAGTGAATAAAATGAAGGTTAGGACATGTAGAATGTAGATCAAGACATGTTGAGAAAAGGGGGCCTATTCAGGTACCTAATGACACTCCTAAGGTCCCAAAATGCTATCTAGAAGTCTAAATTGGGTTCTTAGACTACCACATTCACTTAGATAGTTTCAACTATGCCCATGGTGCACTTGGGGCCAATTAGAGTGTAGTTGGTAGTTTCGGAGTGCAGTTGGTAAGCTTAGTTGAAACTAGAGTGATTTTCGGTTATGTGGTTTCCCAAATGATGTTTTAGTAAGTCAAATGGAATAGGATAGTTCTATGACAAGAAATTATGGTTAGGACACCTAGAATGAGGGTTAAAGTGTGCAAAATGAAGGTTGGGTAATGCAAGAATGCAAATGGGGAGATGTAAGATGTAGGTTTTGGGTTGAAATGTAAAGACTAATGGATGCAAAGTGAAGCCTAATGAATGAAATATGAATGATGAAGTATGCAAAATGAAGACTAAAAAGATGAAATATGAGGCATAGAGGATGCAAGTATGATTCTTAAAATATGGTTAATGCAAGTGGATGCTATGCAAAGATGGTATCTAAGTCTTCTGAAGCATGTCTAAGGTTACAAGTTGTCATGTTTTCCAAGTTTTGAATGTTTTGGACAAAGGTTTGCAAAGTTTTAACAATGTTGTAATGTTTTGATAGGGTTTGAATAATTTCCAAGGTGTAGATTTACAAATTTGGCTTTATCTTGATTAATTTTATATGCACACGCAAAATACAATAGACAGGAATAGTTGTTGTTAAACTAAAAAGACACACCACAACCTAGGCTTTAAGACAGTATCCATTGAATTCCCACTTGAACTAAAGTTTAGTTGCACTTATCTAGAGCAAACAACCTAGAATCTTGGCACCATAGGCTCCCACTTACAACACACTCATTTCTCAAGACTACCAAGATCTGAATCTCAAGGGTCATCACTTCCCAAGGAACTATTGCCTCTACTAAAGATCGCGAGTATGTGGGATGTCTTCATGGGCATGTGTTATGCCCTAATCCAGTGGATAGAAAGGTTTTTGGCCTCTAAGAAGAAATATTTAGTGTGGGCATTCTATTAAAAAAGTGAATGATAAACTTCCTTAGAAGGTACTTGAGAACCAAGGTTTGATGCACCACAAGGGTACTAGAGGAGAGCTATCATGCAACAATAGCGTCAATATGGTATTAACTATATAAAGTTTTCTATAGTGATTGGAATTTTGACCTAGATTTGGCTCATTACCACTTCGAGGTCATCCATTGCGGCTCACCAACTGGTGATTATTGGGTCCAAGGTAGGCATCTCTATAGAATTGCATGGATTTCTCTTGCACCCAAGATCCATGAATGGTGAGGGAAGAGGATATGTACATGCAAATACTAGGGTTATAAACAATGCATAGACACCAAGTAGTGTAGAAACTTCATTTTAGTGCACCAAATCAAGTGTTATCTAATCTAGAAAAACCACAAAGTGTTTCGATAAGCATGCAGGTCTTTAACAACAACTTGCAAACAAGCATCAGTCTATTTTCAATGAATTTCTTCTTCGAACAATCACCACATGTTGCAAATAGATAATCAATAACAAAAAATCATCTACTCTAGGTCCTAGAATGAAATTGAAACCCTAAATGCAAATTTTGGTCAAAGTAAGTGTTTTCTGTGAACCAACTGCACTCTGACAGAGCAGACTATGCCCTAAAAGGCCAGAATGATTTAGGAGACCCCCAAGTGTGCTCAAACAATGTTAATTGCACCCATGGTACACTTTGGAACTAGAAGAATACAGTTGGTAGTTTTGGTGCTTAGTTGGGAAATTAGGTGTAAACTGTGGGGAAATGGTGCCTAAACAAGACCCAGAACTTGAAATTTTGAAACCTACCTAACCAAGTGCACCCAAATAATACAAAGTATGCTCATGATGTACTTGGAGCCTAGAAGGGCATAGTTTGTTTTTTTGGAACATAGTTGGTAAGTTGTGAACAACAGATGGAAGCTATGGTGACTCCTAGGCCCCTAAAATTGCTTCCTAGAGGTCCTGAGTGCGCCCAGATAGAGTAGAGTGAACCCTAGGACAACAAGCTAAAAAAATGCATAAATGAGAGCTTCAAATAATATCACTAGGCCCCCTAATAATACTAGGCATGATAAGAAAAAGTAGATAGCCATTATACCCTTCTAAACGAGGTCCTTCTTTGCACCTACAAGCACGAAAACAAGAAACCCAAGTTAGTTAAGCATGATCTACACATTGGGTTCACCAATTGTAGGATCAAAAAATAAGCTAATATTTAACATACTATGAGAAAATCACAAACTCAATAAACATATGCTAATACCCTATAGCCTACCATGAAAGGCAACTAAAACAAAGAAAATAACATGAAGTGAAAACTCCCTCTTTCATTTGTAGCTCCCATGTCCTTCTTTCTTCTCCATATGATGTAGCTCCAATTGTCTATAATGCACTAGAAGAATTGATTTTAAACTTGAGAGACCAAAAACCAAGGGACTTAAAGGACTAAGAATCAAGGGACCAGAAATGGTAGAAATGTGGCTCATTTTATAGCCAACACACAAGAGGAGAGCATTGGATTTGTCACCTTGGATATGCAACTTGGTAAGAGATTCCTTTAGGAAATCCATGGAACACATGACACAAGCTATCAAATGTAGGATTGTATGATGCTTAGAAGTCAAAAAAGGCTTAAAATGGTAGAGGATCTATGACGCATCATGTGACACCTCAAAGCCACTTAAACCCAAGAATCTATGACAATGACAGCTAAATATAGATATGTGTAAGGAATAAGAATATATGAATTATGAAAATTCTTATCCAAGTGTGAGTGGAGAATCTGTGATGTGTCATGCTCAAGTGTCATGATTATGTCAAGATTATGTGGAATATTTGAATTAAAAATCCATATATTCACACAAATGGAAATTGGTAATATGAAAATTAGAGGTGGAAAATGTGAGTTAGGAAATTGTGAATTTCCATGGTTTGTGAAGGATGAATCAATTAATTAATAATATTAATCAATTGAGGATGTTAATTAGGAAGAATGATTAGTGGAATGACATAGGATTAAACCATAGGTTATTTAGTCCTATAGAGAAAATTATTAGATGATTGGCCAATTTGATTAATAAATGCAACAAAATCCTTTGATGAAATATGTCAATTATGCAGATTGACTAGGATGATGATGGGTAGACCAAAGCCATGGTCAAATTGAATGATTGATTTAGATTGATAACATGCCAAGGACACATGACATGGATTAAGGGATTAAGGAAATGTAACATTTAACTGACATTGTAAATGCTATGGGATTGAGATTGATTGATATAGTTGATCATAATAACATTGACAGACACTATCAATGTTATTAAATTGATTTGATGATGTCACGATCTTACATTGAGGGACTCAACAATGTCAATGATTGAATGATGTGAATGACAATTTGACCTAGCACTAAGACCCATGATAGTACTAAGGTTAGATTGATAGGTTTGATAGATTGATAGGTTTTTGAGGCATTGAAAGCCACAACAATGCATAGGATTGGATAGATGATGATTGATTTAAGGTATCTGACATGTTTTGGGATGATTATGGTTGATTCTAGGAGATTATAATTAGATTTAGGGTGATTTTGGGTTGATTTTATATGATTTTGATGATGTTGAAATGGTTTTGGGTTAATCGGATATGATTTAGAAATGAGCTGCAATTGATGTGAAAATGGATATGAATGATGAAGAATATTGTTGAGATATAATCAAGTTGGCCAAAAGATCAAAATCAGTTAAATGAGGAAATGGAATGAGTTATTATGAAAATGCGATGAAACCATAGATGCAAACCATTTTTGAGTGTATACACTTGGTAATCCTCTTACTCTTTCCATCTTGCTAATGCTTACCAAATTATCAAAGTTCACATCACATAACCTCTTATGGCATAACCATATATCTTTATTTTTTGGAAACAAGTGTGTCTCATCAGATAAATCTAGATAGAAAAAGCTACCTCTTGTTCAATTATAAAACACTCAAAAAATTATAGTTGCATCCTTCAACCCAATAAATATTTCATACTTGATCTTATTAATTACTTTTATTGATCCTTTACCTTTCACAAGACATGGTGCATCATTACCAAACTTAACACAACTACCTTTGCATGGTCCCATGGTTTCAAACTTTCTTTTATCACCAATCATGTGATGTGAACAACCACTATCAATTATCCACCTATCACCTTTACTCACAAATGGGATTAACACAAATCTTCATTAGAATTTTATTTCATAGCAACATAGAAAAATTATTCATCATTACTATCAAACTCATTATCAATTTCTTCTTTAGCAATGTAACAAATTTTCTTACCTTTATCTTTGTAGTCCTTATTTCTCCTATTGTCTTTTTCATCTCTTCTTTCTTTGTACTTGATTTCCCTTTTCTCATCCTTGTCTTCTATATTAGGACATCTTGCAACAACATGACAAACTTTGTTGCATGAAAAATAGATTATAGGAAGTTTACCTTGTAATTTACTCTACCTCTTGGAAGTCTTCTAGTTGTCAGTGCTTCAACCTCATCATCAGAGACATCATTTTCACTATTTAGACACTTTCCTTTCCTTTCTTACTAAACCAATTGAGATTTAAAAGTAGATTCAATAGTAGTGGGAGTGAAATTATCAAAGTTTGACAATTCAAAAGTAGTAACCCTACCAACTACACCTTCCACAGTCAAATTCTTACTAGGGGTACATCGTAGTTCATGTAATGTAGAAACTCTAATAGCATAAATAGGAAGTAGGGTTCTTAGTACCTTGTTGATCATAGTCTCGTCATCAATCTTTCCATCTGATCCTCTTATAACATTTACCACCTCTTTGATTCTTCCAAAATGTTATACAATATTTTCTCCTTCTACCATTCTCATTTCATCAAATTTTCCTCTCAAGAGTTTTTATTTTGTTCTCAAAACATTTTTGTCTCATTCATAGATAGTTTTTAATGTATCCCACATTTTCTTGGTAGTAGTGCATTCTTTCATGTCATCAAACTTGACATAGCTTAGGGTTGATACAATATCAAACATAGTTTGGTTGTGTTCTTGCTTCTCTATCATCTACTTAGTTTTTAGAGAACTTGGTATCTTCACATATGCATGTTCCATGTAGTGTATTGCACCATCTCCAATTCTTGCTAGATGCAACTTCATCAAACTCTTCCATGTAGAGAAGTTCCCTTTGTTCAACTTTGGCACCTCCTTTTTGTACATCTTTATCTTTATCTCCAAGTACCTTTAAATGTTTCTCTACAAGTAGCATTGCTCTAATACCAATTGTTAGAATGACTTAGAATAGATAAAAGGGAGGGTGAATCAGCTGTAATCAGGTCTAGATCTACAAATTGAACTTTTAATCACTTCATATACTTCAGATCTAAACATTCAGTAGCTTTGTCTCTATAGTAGATAATTAGTAAAATAAACTTGCAGTCCACTGTCTTAATAGTAACAAACTTGTAGAATGTAAAAAATCAATATTAATACATCTCACATGACATTCACACAAGTATGATACTAGGATTTAATGAGAAAACCCAATTTGAGAAAAACCACTAGTAACATGTCACCAAATTTTTACTCTTTTGAAGTGAGCTTTGTTATTAGCAAAACTTGTTAAAGGTTACAAAATACACTATTAAATGTGACCTTGTTAAAGGATTTAATCACCATGTTAGGAGTGCCCTTATTAGAGGGCTTAAGAGCATTCCATTAGAATGTCACCTTGATTAAATGGTTTACATATGAATGTTGGGTCAACCTTGATAAAAGGATTTCAAAATTGATACAATGGTTAGAAAGTAATAGTAGGTTGATTAGACAAATACAACTCACTTTTTAAATACTAATCACAATTCAATTCATATGATGATCCACTGACCGACCTCTATTGTCATCTATGTCTTTAATCTACTTGACAACCCTTCAAGCAATCACTCTTCACCTCTTCTAAATCTCCTGCTCAATTTCACCAAATAATAGAATCAACAATTACTCCAACTACATTATATTATCCCTTACACCTCCTTAAATAGGTAATTCTAATTTTTTCTGCTTAAACATCATCGTATATTTTAGGATTAGGTCAAATTCATCGAATCCTTTCATCATTTCATCTCCTCTTTTCTCTTCTAGAAACTTCTTCTAACTTATCCTTGAATTCATACATAGAAATACTCAAATGTGGTTTTCCTTGAATTAAATGCTCTAGGTCATCCATCCTTATCTTCAACACACTTTACATATTCCAAGATATCAACTGTGTTGGCTTAAAATCACAATTTTCTCATAATCTGTCAAATGTTGTCCCTCAACCAACAGTGTGTCTAACACTCAGTCACCATTGAATTACTTAATTGCTACTAACTATTTTTTTCAACACATTTACTAACACTTAGTCAAAACTATGTTTTTATTAGCTTCTACTAGCACTTGTTCAACTTTTCTTAGTCAAGCCTATCATTTGGTCATTCTTTGATCACTTCTTCTAGGCTTTAATAAAACTATCTTCTCCACTTAGGTCTATGATTAAACAATCATATTATCTTGTCAAAGTCTAACTAATCAAGTGCCCATTTTAATTATTCATAACTCAACCTTTCCTCTAGATCCTTTTGTTAAGTCTTTCTTCTCAAATCCTCTTTATCAATCATCTTGATATAACACTCTACTCAGATAGTAATTGTCTTACCAATAAGGTTTGACATCAATGACAACATAACAATTGTTTCAATTATAGTTTCCAACACTTTATCCTTAGAGGCTTGGTATTATTTCTACATCATACATCAAATCTAATTTTTTGTAATTTTAGATAAATACATGCTTTTACATGCATTCATATGTATGTACACCTACATGTTAGGATTTCACTCACATAGTAGACTCTTAGCATTTTTAGCATTGGAATAGGTCAGTGATAAACCATGCAAGAACCTTGATGATGGAGAAAAATGTTGCTCTAAAGTACTGGAGAGAAGCTATAAGTACTATTGTTTACACTCTGAATAGAGTCCAAGTCAAAAAAAGAACAAATACAACACTTTTTGAACTATGGTATGGTCACTCACCTAATGTAAAATATTTCAAAATATTTGGTTAAATGCTATATTCTTAAAGATACTAGAAATGACAAGTTTGATGCAAAAAGTGATGAAGACATATTCCTTGGATACTCCACTAGAAGTAAAGCATATAAGTGTTTTAATACTAACACTAACAAGATAGTGGAGAGTGCAAATGTAAATTTTGATGAGCATGCAGAAGTCTAAATTTATGAATCTAGGAAACTAAAAGATTATAAATATTTTTTATACTTATATGAAGGAATGACTATTAAAGGTGAAGCTACCAATCAAGTTGAGAATCAGCAACAAATCTCAATATTAGCCAAGTCACAACCAGTGAATGTTGAGCTGCATTCAGAAGCCAAGTTGTAGAATGAAGAAAATGCACATTCTAATTATGAAAACAACACACATGGAAGAGATGATGAAATATCAGATGGAGAAGAGAAAAAGGACTCTAAAGTTGAAGGATCAAACATGGAAAGAAGGACAAAACCAAGATTAGCCAAGTATGTAAGAAGACATCACCCTGTAGAAAAAATCATTGGTGACAAGGATGCCAAACCAATGACAAGGAATAGATTAAGAAATGAATCATTCTTACTGAGCAAGGTTGAGCCTAAAACATTAAAAGATGCACTTCAAGATGATGACTGGTATAAAGCTATGGAAGAAGAGATAGACTAGATTGAGAAGAACAAAACATGGACCCTAGTTCCTAGACTGACTGATAAGAATGCAATTAGTACCAAATGGTTGTTTAGAAATAAACTTGATGAGAATGGTGAGATAACAAGAAACAAAGCCAGACTAGTTTGCAAAGGTTATGCACAAGAAGAAGGACTGCATTATGGGGAAACATTTGCCACTATTGCAAGAATGGAAGGAGTAAGAACACTACTTGCATATGCTATTTACAAAGGTTTCAAAGTCTACCAAATGGATGTAAAATTTTCTTTTCTAAATGGTACACTAGAAGAGGAAGTCTACATAGAACAACCAGAGGGATTTGTTGATGACAACAACAAGGATAAGGTTTGCAAACTGCATAAGGCACTTTATGGTTTGAAGAAAGCACCTAGAGCATGGTATGAGAGACTACACAAATATCTTGTGAAGATTGGATTTGAGAGAACAGATGACAATAGAAACTTGTACATCAAGGTAGAAAAAGGTAAAGATATTTTGATATTTGAAATCTTTGTTGATGATATAATATTTGGAGGAAAAGATGTTCTATGCAAAATTTTTGCTGATCAAATGAAACATGAGTTTGAAATGTCAATGTTTGGAGAAATCAAATTCTTTATTGGATTGCAAGTACATCAATTGAAGCATGGAATATTTGTGACCCAATCAAAATACATCAAAGAAATACTCAAGACATTTGGATTAGAAGACTCAAAACTAGTCAGCACACCAATGGTGATAGGACATAAGTTATCCAAGAATGATGAGTTAGCTAAAGTGAATCAAACATTATATAGATCAATGATTGGAAAGTTGCAGTATGTTGTACATAGTAGACCAAACATTGCATTAGCTATTGGAATAGTGGCCAGATTTTCTACAAATCTAAGAGAAAATCATTTAATGGCAGTAAAAAGAACACTGAGGTACCTAAAAGGAACTAATGACTTTGGTTTGTACTACAAGAGAAATAAAAATTTTGAACTAAGAGCCTACACTGATGAAAATTGGGGAGGTAATATTGATGATAGAAAAAGCACCAGTGGAGGCACACTTTTCTTGGGAAGAAGATTGATTACATGGACCAGCAAAAAGAAAAGTTGTACCTCACAGTCCATAGCAGAAGCTAAATATCAATTGCACCAATATTGTATGGATCAAACACCTATTGCAAGGTATGAAGGAAGAGGTAAATGAGCCTATGATACTTTATTGTGATAATACAAGTGCTATCGACGTATCAAAGAACCCTATAATGCATGCCAAAACAAAGCATATTGCAATCAAGTATCATTATGTAAGAGAATTGGTAGAAGACAAACAAGTAAAGATGGAATATGTTAGCTCAAAGGAATAGATTGCTAACATCTTTACAAAAGCTCTACCTAAAGATGCTTTTCAATATCTTAGAGGTAAGTTAGGGGTCATACCCCTAGCCAAGGCTACTTAAGTAATAGTAAAGATTTCCCTGCATCAAAGGAATTGCTTGTTGAGATATTACACATTGATGCAAAGGATACTTACTTTAGGATTAGTCCTGAAGTAATTAAAGTGTTGAAGTTTCAAATCAGTCACAAGCAAGGTGACAAAGGGAGAAACTGAAAGAACTTGCAAATGCTACACTTGCATGTTAAGATGCTAAGATAATATGTCTTTGGCATTGTTGTCAAAGAGGAAGAAATATCAGAAACTGATCAACAACTGATGGAAGAAGAATGAAAAAGAATGAAGATTGAGGGAGAAATAGTAGAAATGTTCAACGGCTTTAGGAGAAGCTAAATAGTAGAAGATGAGCAATAAATATAGAGGGAGAGAATGTAAGAAGGGCTAAAAGGAAAGAAAAAGGATACAACAACTAAGAGGGAGAAGTAGAAGTAAAGCAATTAGGACAGTAGATCAAAGAGAGGAAAAAATTGTGTAATCCAATCCAATTTTCTTTTTGGCATTTGACTTAAGTATGTTCTAACCTAGCTAGCATGGTTGAATAGTTTGGCTTGATGGTTGATCAGTTTGGTTTGCCATAAATGCCAAAGAGGGAGATTGTTGGAAATCTAATTGAAAAGATCATTGTTGAAGATCAAAGAGGGAGATTGTTGTAAAGAAGGAAGTTGGTTGATAAAGAATGTTTTCAATCATTGTTTTGTCATTGATGTCAAACTTGCTATTTGTAGGAATGAAAATTGCTTATAAGATCCAAGTACTATCGCTTAGTTGATTGATTACAAGGATTTAATCAATAAGATATAACAAGAGCACCTAAGGGAAAGGTTGGGTTATGGTTTTGTAATGAAGTGTAAGGATTAGTAGAGACAATGGTTAAATAATGTATTGGTAACATTTTCAAAGACACAAAGGATGGTCATAGTAAGAAAAACTAGAAGTATAAGATGGAACAAGGATGACTACAAAGCTTAAACTAATTTCATCAATGGGTGCCAAGTAAGCTAGTTTAAGCAGAGAAAATTTTTAGTTGGAGCCAAGCAGAAGAAAAATCTAGTGTGTGCGGAGTAAGCTTCAGGTGTCGAGTGAAGTTCAAGTTCCGAGTGATATAGAAGGAGCCAAGCATAAAAAAATATTAGTGGATGCTGAGTGAATCCATAGTAGGTGTCGAGCATTAGTAAAACATAGTTGATGCTAAGTAACATAGTATGTGTTGAGCACCAGAATTTCAATAGTGTCGAGTTGTTGCACTATTGGAAATGTCAAAGATTCACCAAATCTAAGCCGACAAGTTTGTTACCTTGAATTTTGTGAACCAGTTGGAGGATAAGGATGATGAGCTGGTGGCACAAAATTCTATGTAAACCATTTTTTAGCAAATTCTAGAGGATTCTTCATGATGTTTCTAGAAGAAAAAAATATGGGTTGGATTTAATGAATCCTACCCAATCCATATGAATTGAAATTAAAGGAGGCAAGAATCAAGTGGGAAAAGAAATCCCAAATTTCTATTTAAGGAGTCACAAACCAAGAAGCAAGAGTTTTTGGTGTGCCAAAATTGTGAAGTGGTAAAAGGGTGTCAAGGAGAAGACATCTAGGAGGAGGGAGAATAGAGTAAAGATACTCTGCTTGAATAAGTGGTTAGAGAGAGATGATTGAATTGGTACTTTGACCATGGAGACTCAAGGAGAAAATTCTTAAAAGGAGGGCAAGTTGTTAGAGTTGCAAAGACTGAAGGCCAAGAAAATGAAGAAGAGATGAAAGGTGATTTGAAATCTGCAAGTTAAGTTGTATGTTGTAATCAAGTCAAAGCCCCTTATTGTTACTCTCTAGCAATTGTATCAGTTAGGGTAAGAGAAAATCATATGGACTTAGGTTGGTTTAATAGCCATTTGTAAATCCTTTAACAAGATGACATTCCAAGTGAATGATCTAAAGTGCTCTAAACAGGCCCACTTCTAACAAGGTGGTTAAATCCTTTAACCAAGTCACATTTAACAATGTGTTGTAGCCTTTAAAAAGGCAAACCTTCCACAAGGCATCACTTCAAAAGAGTGAGAATTGAGTAGCATGTTACTAGTAGTTTTTTCCAAATTGGGTTTCCACGTAAATCACTATGTTATGTGTTGATATTTTCATGTATTGTGCTTGCATGCTAATTTATAGTAACTTACCAAATAGGAATGTTTTAAGCTTGGATGAATAAATAGTTAGATGGGCACACTGTACTTGCGAAAAAGTTTGAATAGGACATTTGGACATTGAATAACTGATTCACCCCTCCCTCTTAGTTATTCTAAATCATTTCTAACATAAAATACATGGCCCATGAAAAAGCGACGACTTTTCTATTCAAGAGGTAACCTTTTGAAAGTTCACGAGATAGTGATTTATCACTATTTCGCTAACTAAAAGGGGAGTTCTAAAATCACAATTTTAGAAACCATTTGAAACACCTCACAAGATTCCAAAATTTCATAGTTCCATTGATGATTTAAAACATGGTGTGCAAAAAGGAAAAAATGACTTCTTGGATTTTTAAAAGGCCAAATAATTAATTTAATGACTTAAAGTAGAAGTTGAGTACTTATAAGATGTGAAAATTTGGACAATTTGTGAGGTAGCTATATGCATGAAAAGTTATAGATTATAAATGAGGAATAAAATGAATTATTTATCTTGGTGACAATAAGTCTTTCCATATTGAGCATACAATCAGAGCTGAGATAAAAGCTGACAACAAAAGTTTGAAGGTGTTCTTAGAAAATTGTAGAAAAAGAAGTAAGTTCATAATATCTTCTTACCTCAATAATAATTTACTAAACAAAATTCATTTGAAAAAAGACTCTAGTGTTAAAGAATCAAAGGAAGAACATACTAAAAAATTAATACAAAAAATGTTGTTAGAAATGTTTAGTGGTTCTTCTTCTAGTGGTCAAATGTCTATCTTTTCTAATGAATTCAAAGATTGTAGGGTTGCTAACCTTCCATTGCATGGTAGAGCTTTGTTTTGATATTTTTATGCCAACAAGGATATAAAGAAACCTAGGAATAACCCATGGAGGTTAGACCTATGTAAAATGGTGGTCCCAAACATGTTTGTAGACGCAAAACTCATAGACATTTATCCAATCATTATGAGCCTACTACTAGAACTATGAGTAAAATGGATGGTATGTCATTTCTAATCATCACAAAATCTTGCATTGGAGAGTATTTTTGGCTTAATACTCAAGCCCTTTAAAAAATTGATAGGGAACATTTTATGAATGAATATTGCAGAATGATGTCATTTGGCAAATACAAGGAGATTGCACATTTTATATACAGGGGCCATTAACTACAATATGATGCATGTAGACCATACGAGTCCTCAACCTATTGAATCTTTTATGGATTGTGTCAAGTGTAATTTTAATTCTTGGTGACAACTATTTGGAAAGATGAGAAATAAAAGATTCCACTTGATTACATGTACATGTGTATGAAGATTAAAAACCCCCACACTTATCTAGAGTTTGACTTTCTAAGTGAAACTGAAAAAACCCTTCACAATAAATTGGTCATATGGAAGACTACTGAGTCTTCCAAGAATTATTCTTTTCTCTGCTACTTAGTTCTCCATCAAAACATCGACTAGTTTAGGAATTCTATGAAGTTGGCTACAATTGATGAGGAAGGTAACAAGAAACTCATCTGGCTTTAGTGTTCGCTTTGAGATACACATGAAAATGGTGGTGATTTCATAGTGTTTAGAGATGTGTTTGTACAATGGATGGTAAGGATACTTGGAGGTGTTATTACAAGGCTACTGCAACAAATCAAGGACATACTAAGGCCCAAAGAATGTTTAACTGATAAAGGCTATGAGTTTGACATGGATGATTTGATTTTCAAATCAAAGTACACATTAATAAGGTTGTATGGGTGTAGGCAACTACCTCATAGGCTCCCTATGTTTGTCCCTTAAAGATTAGGTTTCTTGGAATTCATATGTCAATTATTATAGGTAGAGAAATAAATTGTCCATCCAAGAAGAAAAGGCAATATGATGCCTAATTTTATAAAATTTGATAGTTATATAGTCGGGTACAACATAGTTTGGGAAGTTCAAGATTACATCATGAACATGTATTGGTTGGTCACTAACAAAGGTAGTGATTATGATCCTAAAGGAAACATCAAGACCATAAAGGCTAGGTATGCATAATCAGTTCAACATAGAAGATGATATTATCAGCAATAGTGATGATTTACAAAAGGCATACCAAAGGTTGAAAAAGTGGAATGTCTTATCAAGAATAGAAGGTCCAAGATTATGTAAGGGTTTTCCTTTATTCCAACCTAAGGAAGATATGGAAACTCTTAGGATTGATGAATGTATCAAAGACTTTGAAAAATTGTATTAGAAATATACAAAGTGGGAAAAAGGCAAGAGGGTTGAATAGGCATCTACCTCACCTCTTAAAGTCAAAAAGATAAATTTAAGCATAGAAGGATCAAGTCCTAACCCTTCTACCCCCATGCCTCAATAGGAAGAAGGTACTAGTACCCCTTTAGTGTCCTATGAAGATTCAGATGATGAATTATTGTATATGTGAATTGTGGGCCTCGGACTCTCACACACACTTCAACATGGTCTTTACCTGAGAGATCATCCCATTATGAACATTTAATTGTTTATCCAAAAAATCTAAACAGTGTGACTTGTTGACTTCTAACTAGAAGGATTTCACCTTTGCTCTCAAAGTGAGAAGCAAGCAACCAAACCTTTTAATATGAAGGATTTATGCAGTTGTATGATAGTGCAATTAATCTAAATGAAAATTTAATCTAATCTAATAATAGATAAAAGGAAATTAAGCTATATGAGTGCATTTTAATCTATATGATATTAATGCTAAGCAAACAAAGCTATGAAAATATTAAGCAAATGAGTAAGTATTTTGAAAGTAATTTGATGCAATTCAATTCCAACCTCCATAATGAGGAATTAGAAGCTTCTTAAATAGAATTCCTAAAATCAATCAATGATTGAGATCAACTCAAATAAATGTTCAAGATTGAAGTTGAGATTTAGTTAGGATGGAAGATTCCTAGTGTAGGTGAGGTTAACTAACTTAGATCATGACTATAATGAAGAGTTAACTGAAACTCACCTGAGTGTGAGAATAAGTTGATCAAGTCAATTCCAATTCTAGAGATAGATCACTTAGAATTCCCATTCCTGAGCTGAAGAGAAGGATTTTGAAGGTTATTTAATTTAATAAAATGAGATATGACCTCATAAATGCATATTTTAATTAATTGAGTAATTAAACCCAATAATCAAGATAAGGACATTATTAAATTAAATATATTTAATTCCTTAGTACATTAGCTAGAGAAGTAATTTAATTTAATTAAAGTATGATCACTTACAATTAAATCAAATTTGATCAATAGGTTTAATGTAGCTAATTCGACTCGATACCTAGGAATTAAATAAAGAATGTGATTAATGCAAATTAGGGTTTTATACATCTAACAATTAGATCAAGTAGTGATAATTGGAATAAGAATTGCCTAGTAAAATAGGACTTAGGGTTGATCAAATAGACTAGAATTGGTTAACATGGCATTGTGTCAATTTTGGGGTATTACATTTGCCACTCTTTGAATGAATGTGTGTGCAACACATTCAATTCAAAGAAATCAAAAAGTATGATGCATAGATCAAGACATGAGATTGGTTTCACAATTGATGACACAAAGACCAATTGATAAGCTTTTAAAGATTATCTGTAGGATAGAGCTTAACCTTAGGGAATCCAGATAGAACACCTAGATACCTAGATTGATAAGCTTTTAAAGATTATCTCCAAAATGGATCTTAACCTTAAGGAATCTAGATAGAACACCAACATACCTAGATTGATAAGCTTTTAAAGATTATCTCTAGAATGGAGCTTAACCTTAAAGAATTCAAATAGAACACTTAGATATTGAGATTGATAAGATCGATAAGCTTTTTTAAGGTTATATCCAGAATCAAGCTTAACCTTAGGGGATCTAGATAGAACACCTAGGTATTGAGATTGATAAGCTTTTAAAGATTATCTCTAGAACAAAATTTAACCTTAAGGAATCTAGATAGAATGCCTAGATACCTAGATTGATAAGATCAATAAGCTTTTTAAGGTTATCTCCAAAATGGAGCTTAACCTTAGGGGATCCACATAGAACACCTAGATATCAAGATTGATAAGTATTTAAAGGTTATCTCTAGAATGGAGCTTAACCTTAAGGAATCCAGATAGAACACCTAGATACCTAGATTGATAAGCTTTTAAAGATTATCTCCAGAATGGAGCTTAACCTTAAGAGATCCAGATAGAATACCTAAATACCTAGATTGATAAAAGATAACAAGATCCAATCATGACTCATAGAATCATCCCCAAAATGATGCTTGACCCTCAGGGGTCGAGGTTTAGACTATCCCAATACCTTTCCATCAAACTCTAATAAGGACTGCTATAAGATGTAATTAGCTGATCAAAAGATGAGATAGATGACAAATGATCCCAGATAGAGTAGAACAAGATGCCCCAAGTGATGAGGACATAAGATTCAAATTGAGTTGAACTTCAAATTTAATGATATAATCATCCTACCCCCTTAGGAGAAAAATTAAAAGATGACAAACCAAAAATATGATATAGAGTGGTATATTGAGAGATACAAAAAAAATCAAAGATTGAAAAGAATATAGAAGAGATAAGAATGATCAGAAGAAAATTTAGAGTCGATTTAAAGTGATTTCAAGGTCCAGAAGACCAACTTTGACCAAAGGTTGACTTTAGTTGACTTTTTTCTAGAATTTTTAGACAATTTGAAGAGAATCGTGATTTGAAAAGATTCCAAGATGCACAAAGTATCAAAAAATTAGACTGCACAAGCGTTCAATCGTATGGGTCCCAAAATTTTAAAATGTGTTTTTGAGTTTCTTAAATGTGTCAAATTTCGAATTCAATCCCAAAAATAGATTCAAAGTGATCAAATTAGCTTTGGGGGTGATTTTCATGCCAATCATAACACTAAAAAATTAGCTCAAAACCTATATAAGGGTCCAAAGGGTCATTTTCAAATCATTTGCACTTTTGTCTTTTATGGAGAATAGAGTGCTAAGGCAAAAATGGTGGTCCCTTTGTCTACACATTGATTCGAGTGCTCATGACGACATAGCCACCCAATGGACTATGGACATACAGTGAGTAGTCGATAATGTTGTTGTGCATTAAATTTTGCACATGTTTTGTGGTAGTTTTTAGCATGTTTTAGGTGTTTTAAGTTTCTCTTGTCAGTTCTCACACAAGGATGTCTCTCCTCGTGCAAAGAAGTACTAGGCATGTACTTATTTTTTTGGTTTAGTGGGTTTTCTCACATGGGAGATGTCCACGTGTCGTGCAAGAAACCCTTGATTTTGTGCATTCTTCACTTAATACATGATCACTTTTTGCATAAAGAGTTGTATCCTCATGTGAAGATGTGAAATCTTTTGTGAGGCCATGAGATTTTGCATGAGATTCTAGTGTTAATTGTAAGGTTAAAGTTTGAATTTTGATTTTTTGTTGCAATTTTTGTGCTTATTTTCATTGTATTTGTTTGTCAAGCGAAGACTAGTCGATTACATGTTGCATTTGTTTGTGTGTGTAGGTTACATTTCAAGATGTCATATTTTGATTCCACTACCTACCATATGGAGCTTTGTTGCAGAGACTCAATGACGTCGATATGGCTCACATAGATAGACTGGATTTATCATATCTTTGTCAGATTCCACTAGTATTGGTGAATCATGGCCTTCTGACAATACTAGTGGAACATTTCCATTTGGACATGAATACATTCCACTTAACATAGGGATAGACGATAGTAACACCAAAGGACATCTACCAGATACTATGAATACCCTTTTATGCAGGGCCAAGAGTGGTCTACAACACAGTGTTGTGGATAGGCACTAAGGCACTGAGAGCCATCTTCGAGGAGGAGTTGATCATGGGCCAAGCCATCAGCTGGGATGAGCTTGTGCAAACCTATAGGCACATGCATTGAATGGTAGCAGTTTTGGGTATATTTATCAGTTGTTTCCTAATGCCTGACAGAGGCCAGTATGGACTAGAGTGTGGATGGGGTAGGATGCTATAAATGATGTTGGAGACCCTAGAGAGATATGGGTGGTTCATGCAAGGAGAAAAGAATACAACTAGGGCCAAAGGCATACCTAGCTATCAAATCCACCCTACAAGAGTCAACAAAGTGAAAACACAACAACAAAGAACAACACCAAGGAGAGAGGGAACAATATTTTTATTGATTCATTAGATAATCCACATACATGTCCAACTATAATGCCTTCTGGGTTATGGCCAAATACAAAAATACAACTTCTAGATCTATGATCCAGCTTTAAATTTGCATTTCTAAAAACATATGAATTCACCTTTAAACCCTCTAAGTTTTAAGTTCTACCGATCTGTTTAAAACTCAATCCTAGATCTTCTTAAATACTTGTGTAGCCACAGGTCAGCCTATCACAAAACTAAACTCTACATAAATTCATGCTTAGCCACAAGTTAGCTTACAACCAATATTAACTACCTCTACCAAATTAAATGTGAGAAAAGTTGGCCCAAATTGGAACCAGACACAGGCTACTCGACAAATGAAGCCTTCACAAAACACTGGCACTCAGCATCCACATGATCTTAGCATCCAAAGAAATCACTCAGCAACAACTAAAAACCCAACATCCTCCAACACTCAGCAACCATGGAAGACTCGGCAACCAAAGGATCACTTGGCAACCAAAGGAATCACTCGGCACCCAAAGGAATCACTTGGTAACCAAAAGAATCACTTAGCATCAACTAAATGCTTGGCATCCACTAAGAACTGGTAGCAACTGGCAAAATGAAAAAAAGTGCAGGATTACAAGGAAACCTAGGATGCTCCTACATTAGACAACTATGGTCAAAATAAATGACTCTTTTGAATCATGTGAGTATCACAACCTGAGCTAAATCCAACTCAAATTGAGAAATCCATGAAGCATCTTCAACTGGTCTATTCTCCATTTTACCAAATATTCATAGTAATTTTTTCCTCTTGTGCTTTTACCAATTCTTTGATCCAATATCTATTCAACTTCTTCAATCTACTTCTTAGGATAATCTTCTGACACAACAACTTCATCATCTGACTCATGATACTTATATAAATTAGCAACATTGAATATAGGAGATATATCCATGTCATCAAGTAACTCAACTTCATAAGAATTTCCACTGTCAAATTTTTTCAAGATCTTACAAGGTCCAAACTTCTTCATCTTTAGCTTACTATATGTTCCAACAAGAAATCTTCCTTTCTTCAAATGAACCATCACCTCATCATGAACTTCAAAATTATGACATCTTCTAAATTGATCAGCATTCTCCTTATACTTCTAATTACTTTGTTCCAACCTCAACTTCACTTCCTTATGCAAAGATTCCATAAAATCAAAAAATTCTTCTCATGTAGCACTTATGTTCTCTTCACTAGTGACATCCCTTAAATTTGATACTCCTTTAGGCTGCATTTCTATAGCAATCTCAAAAGGTATTTTTCTTGTACTCCTATTCATAGAATTATTATATGCAAACTCAACTTGTGCTAACACTATTTCCCAATTCCTTGGCTTATCTCCCACTAAACATCTCAGAAAATTACTCAAGCTTTTGTTCACAACCTCAGTCTATCCATCTATCTATGGATGGAATGTAGAACTAAACTTCAACACGGTATCCATCTTCTTCCACAAAGTCTTCTGAAAGTAACCAAAAAACTTACTGTCTCTATCAGAAATAATACTTCTTGGTAATCCATGCAATCTCACAATCTCTTTAAACAAAAGTTTAGCAACATTCTCAACATCTAATGTCCTCTTACGTGGTATGAAATGAGCCATTTTAGAAAATCTATCCACCACAACAAATATAGAATCATACCCTTTCACTATTTTAGGCAATCCAAGAACAAAATCCATACTGATGTCAGTCCAAGGTTTCTGAGGAACAACAGTAGGTGTATACAAACCAATATTCTGATTTACTCCTTTTGCAACTTGACAAACTCCACAACTCTTTACAAATTTTGAAACATCCTTATACATTTGTGGCCAATAATACTTATCCTTTGACAAACTCAATGTCTTTTAAATTCCAAAATGTCTAGCCAATCCACCACTATGATTTTCCTTAATCAAATTGAACCTCATAGAACTTCTAAGAATGTACAGTTGAATACCTTTGAATAACATACCTTCTTGAATGAAATACTCATCATATTTATGTGATCTCTCAGATTTGGTGTTCTGCAATCTCTCCATGCCTCAAAAAGTTCATGGTCAGTATCGTACAACTTTTTCATTTCATCAAAACCAAGAACTTCAACCTTCATCTCAATCAATAAAGAATTTCTTCTACTTAATTCATCAGAAACTCTATTATTAACTCCACCCTTATGCTTGATCATAAATGTAAAATTTTGCAAATACTTAACCCACTTCATATGTCTCTAATTCAATATATGTTGACTTCCCAAGTATTGTAAAGCTTTATGATCAGTATACAACACAAACTCCTTAGGAATTAAGTAATGTCTCTACTTCTTCAAGGCTTGAACAATAGCATAATATTATTGATCATATTCCTTTTAGCATCATTCAACTTCTCACTAAAGAAAGTAACAGGTTTACCTTCTTGACTCAATGTAGCTCCTATTGCACTACCACTTTTATCACATTCAACTTGAAATACCTTATCGAAATAAGGTAAAGCCAATATAGGTAACTCAACAACCTTTTGTTTCAAAGTCTCAAAACTATTATCAGCTCCATGTGTCCACTTGAATTCCTTTTTATCTCCTCTCATTGTCTTAGTCATGGCATTACAAACAGAATTGAAATTCCTTATAAACTTTTTGTAAAAACTAGCCAAACCATGAAATGATCTTACCTCACCCACATTCTTAGGTGTACGCCATTCCAAAATTGCTTTAACCTTCTCTAGATCCATTCTCAAACCATCAGCTGAAATCACAAATCTCAAATACATGATCTCCTCTTGCATAAAAGAACATTTTCTTCAAATTAACCATCAACTTCTTGTCTTTCAACCTCTACAATAGCTATCTAACATGCTCAAGGTGTTCTTCCTTAGTCTTACTAAATATCTGAATATCATCCAAATAAACAATCACAAACTTACCCAAAAATATTTTCAAAAATTCATTCATCAACATCATGAAAGTACTAGGTGTATTAGTTACACCAAAACACATAACAACCATTCATACAAACCATCTTTTGTCTTGAAAGCAGTTTTCCATTCATCACCTTCTCTGATTCTAATCTGATGATAACCACTCTTCAAATCAATCTTGGTAAACTACTTTTCTCCACTCAAACAATCCATAATGTCATCCATCCTTGGCATAGGAAACCTATATTTCATTGTAATCTTGTTAGTAGCTCTAGAATTAGTACACATTCTCCATTCTCCATTCTTTTTCAGTGCTAATACAACAGGTACAACACATGGGATCAAGCTTTCTCTGATTGATCCTTTCTCCAACTATAAATGCACTTGTCTGTTAAGTTCTTCATTCTCTGTAGGTGTCAATCTATATGGTTCTTTTTTCGAAAAACTAGCTCCAAGAATAAGATCCATACAATAACTTATGCTTCTCACTAGTGGTATACCATCAAGAATATCCTCAACAACAATCTCTTTATACTAATTCTACAATTTCTTTTGGTACTCGGTCAATACTATCATTTGTCACTCGGTCACCACTGACCGGTACTTGACTAACACTATTTTTTAGTACTCAATTACTATTGACACAAATTGATTTCTTTGGAATTATAGAAAAACAAACTTGATTCTTCTTTACTTCCTTTTCAAATTGCTTTCCATTAACCATGCAGACTTTTATTGCAGTACAACTAACCTCATATGAACTTTCAATCAAAGAAAGCAATATTTGCTTCTTCCCATTTACCCAAAGAGTATATTGATTCAATCTTCCATCATGTATAGCATATCTATCATATTTCCAAGGTCTACCCAATAGAATATGACAATAATCCATAGGCATAATATCACATAGAACTTCATCAAAGTAATGTCCAATCTTGAACTTTACAATGCATTGTTCACTTACCAATATCTTATGCTCATATTTGATCCATGAAACATGATATGGTTTGGGATGCTTTAGCCTATGCAACTGTAACTTTGTAACCAGCTCTTCTAATGCTAAATTTGTATAATTTCTATTGTTAATGATTGCCTTGCAATATTTTCCAACCATCTTACATCTGGTCTTGAAAAGACTTCTTCCAAGGATAGGTTTCTCATCACTTCCCTTATTATATAAGGTTCTTCCTACCATTAGATATTCTCCATCCTCAGGTCCACTTGGTGAACCCTCATCATCTCCTTGAATCACAACATTTATGTTACCTTGTCTACTTTTAGAGGATCTCCATTCAAAAGATCTATGTCCTTCTTTACCACATCTGAAACAATTACCATGAAAACCACTTCTAGAATAAGAATTACCTCTTCCTCGATATGATCCAATACCTCCTCTGTCAGAATCACCACCTTTCCATTAAGTCTTTCCTTTTTCATCATTCTTCCATTCAGATTTTCCCTTATGTAAAAAAAAATTATCACATCTGCCATCTCCTCCATAGGATCTAACTTTGCTTCTCTAGAATCTACCACCTCTACCTCTCAGTCTTTGTTCATGCTTCTTTGTCAAGATCTCCTCAACTTTCAAGGCATATTGGTATGCTTCTTCCACACTTTCTAATTTTACAGAACTTATTTCATCTTGAATTCTAGATCTCAATCCATTTATGTACCTTGCAATTTTCTCAACATCATCATCCACATGTCCTGATCTGATGTCCAATCTATAGATTTCCTTAGTATACTCCTTCACACTCATGTCTCTTTGTCTCAAATTTTGCATCTTTATCAGCGAGTTAACTTGGTAATCAGTAGGGAGGAATTTGTTCTTTACCTTATTTATCATCTTCACCCAAGTTATGATCTTCTCATTTCCCCTCCTCTATCTATCAGTTTTCAAATGCTCCCACCATAGTGAGGCATGACCTTTCAACCTATTAACTATAATCTTAACTTTTCTATTATCAAGAGTGTTTTCATACTCAAAGAACTTCTCCATTTCAAAGATCTAATCCAACATAGCATTGGTGTCCAATTTTGCCTAGACAACACTCTCAACAACCTTACTTCATCTTGGTCTTCTTCAGGTTCTAGATTAGATTTTGGTGCTACTACTTCATCATCACTTACATCATTACGATGTGCTCCTCTCCTCTAGGCTATCTCCATAGCACCTAATCTGGCTAGAATTTGTCTCGATGTATCTAATATTGCATTATTAGCATTTCCTCTACCTCGAACCATCTTTACAAATTAGGTTCCTACAAGATTGTAACCCTCTACAAGTTATACGTCAAATCTGTAGATTTTCTATCCCACAACCAAATTCACTTAGGGTTCTACACGATCCAATCACCATAAGGATGAACCTTGAGCTTTGATAACACTTGGTGTAAGGAGAAAAGAATACAATTAGGGCCAAAGACACACCCAGCTATCTAATTCACCCTACAAGAGTCAACACAGCGAAAACACAACAACAATGAACAACACCAAGGAGAGAAGGAACAAGATGTTCATTGATTCATCAGATAATTCACATATGTGCCTAGTTGTAAGGCCTTTTGGGTTATGGCCAGATATAAAATTACAACTTCCACATCCATGATCCAACTTTAAATTTGCATTTTCAGACACATGCATTTTCCTTTTAAACCATTTAAGTTCTAAGTTCTACTATTCTATCTAAAACTAAATCCTAGACCTCCTTAAATACTTGTGTAGCCACAGGTCAACCTATCACATAACTAAACTCTACATAAATGCATGCTTAGCCACAAGTCGGCTTACAACCAATATTAACTACCTTTACCAAATTAAATACAAGCAAAGTCAACCCAAACTGGAACTAGATACAAACTACTCGGCAAATGGAGGCTTCACAAAAGAATGGCACTCAACATCCACATGAGCTTAGCATCCAAGGAAATCACTTGACAACAACTACAAACCCAACATCCAAAAGATCTATGTCCTTCTTTACCACAAGGACCACCATAGTAGCCCCAGTAGAAGGGAGTGAGGCACAAGACCAAATAGGTTTAAATGCCTCCTAGGCAGATGGGATTAGACTCGAATGTTGGTGGGAGTAGAACAAGTCATATGCGATGACAGAGAGCTTGCATATAGGAGCAACAGCCAACCAAGTAGCTAGCTAAGTAGGAGGATGAGAAGATGCAGGACCAGCCTACTATGGGAGCATAGGGCAAAGATCTCCTCATACAGACTTAGGATGCTCTATGGAGAGCTAGAGAGAGGATAGGGTCATGCAGCAACTATTAGGAGAGCTACAAATTTTGGTAGTTGTTAAAGACTCTGGGATCGTAGACCAAGAGCATAAGATCTATGGACTACGAGAGTAGGCAGAGTGAGATGCACAAATATCGGAGCAGCAGTAGGATGAGATCTAGCTATAGTCTTCTAGAGAAACATACTATTTCACAACATATGTGGCCTTGAGGTAGAGCAGGCACCTAGATTTTCATGATATGCTCGAGAGTCAAGAGGTGTATGCCCTGTAGTGAGACCTAATATGCCTCCTCTACCTCCTCGTCCTCCTCCTCTACCACCAAGAGGTGAAGGGGAAGGAGAGAGTTAGTTTCACATTTTTTTACTCTAATTTTCTTTTAGCTCTATACCAATTGGTGTGCCAGCATCATTTTGTAGCATTTTTGATTTAGTAGAGCTAGAGTAGCGTCTAGTTTTGCGGAGATGTATACTTTTATACACACGCGCGCGCGCGCGCGCGCGCGCATGCACATGACATTTTGAGTCAAGTACTAGTTTCATGTGTCATCTTTCTCTCTTTATAGCTTGTTGTGCATGAGATGTTTATGCTATGATTATGAATACAAATTTGATATGATGTATGAATGCAGATTTGATTTTGATGTATGAATGTAGTGTAGATCAGATGGATTATGAAATTATGTATGGAATGCAAAATGTGAATGAACTAACATCTTGTAGTATTCTATATTTTTGTTGATAGTGATAGGTATCCCTTAAGGAGTGAGATGACGAACCAAAGGATCGAATCCTTGTGGAGCCATGAAGAAACATGATACTTTGAAGGAAGTCAAGAATCCCTCATCACAAATGAGGTAAGTAAATTAGAAATTGAACCATGTGCTTATGTAGTGCAAGCCAATACTAAATGTAATTCCTAAGCTAGATGCAATCTTAGATCTGGTTGCCAAGCTTTGAAAATTTTCATCACCGTGCATATAGTGGAACCCTAGATGTCATACAATCCCCACTGACATTGCAATCATAGGAATATGAATAGGACATCTATTCTATTTTTATCAGGATTAAATGTAAGCATTCAGGGCACAAGAAGCAAAAATGACCAGAACATTTGTCCCTTTTTATTGTAGCAAGCTAACATAAGCATCAAAGCATAAATGCTAGGACGACTAGAATATTTCTTGCATGCAGACACACTAGACACACGAGAGATCCTTCTTATGCTAAGTAATTAGTAAGTATTCTATCCACAACAACCCTTAAGTTTGTAACCTGAGACAGAAGTGTGCTAAGTATACTTGTAGTGACCCATACGTTCACTTAGTAGGACAAGTATCAGTATTTATTGTAGCATAGAGAATTCACTCAAACAAACAAGGAAAAGAACCAACCTTACTGAGTTATCTGTATAAAAGGAGTTGAGGTACACACAGCCATCCAATGTGAGATGGAGGCTCTTATAGTGGACACCCCCTTTATAAGGATACTCTAGATAGTTGGAATTAAACCACAAATAGAAAGCAAAGAAAAGATCATGCTCCTAATCCTTGCTTCTCTAGTCAAAAGAGACATCATCAAGTTGCTCAAAGAGACATGATGAAGTGAAAGCAAAACAAAAAAAAGAAAAACTCAATGTATCCCAAACAAATTCATCCTTTTGTGTTATAGATTAATGTCAAGTGTTAATGTCGAGAACATGGATGAAAGAAATCTCTTCAATAGGGTGATAATAGTAGACAAACATAGTTAGAACAACTAGTGACTAAAGTCAAAGAGGAATCTTCAATAACAAGAATCTTAGTGGGAAACTGAATGACAATTTATAGATGCAGTTAAAACAATTGGTGACTGACACAAGAGATTATCCATGAGATGAATCTCAAAAAGTGACACTAGCAATAGTAGGCAGATATAGTTAGAATAATTGGTGACTATTGTGAGAGATTTTCCATGAGAGGAATCTTGAGAAGTGACACAAGTGACAGTAGACAAACATAGTTAGAACAATTGGTGGCTATTGCGAAAGAGACTCCTATGACACTATAGGGTGTTTCCTGTGAGTTATGACAAGATTCAATCCATGGATACATGAGCGAAAGTAGAAAAGTAAAGTAGGAAAGCAACTATACATGAGCCAAAAGATGTGTTGCAAGATATAGCATTTGTAACAAGAGGTGCCTATTTACCAAGTTTTCACCTTCTTGGCACAGATTCTTTTTTTTCTACCATGATACCTATTTGCTAGGTTTTCATCAATGGCACTTTTTTCGTTATCAATTTTTTTTGTATTTTTTCTCTTTTTTTATTTTTTTGTGTTTTTGAATTTTTGAATTTTTTTTGGTATTACTAAGGAGCCTATTGCTATATTTTCACCAAGATAGTTATTATTTTTAGGACTTTTTGCAATTTTTTTATTTTTTCAAGACATTTAAGTATATACAAAAATCTTTTGACAACATATCAGCTATAAAACTAATTCAGATGGAGAGTGTTGATAGGCTCCTTGAGCACCTCTCCCTTGGCTATAGAAAGTTGGTAAGCACTAGATCCAAACACTGCAGTAATTATGTAGGGACCAAGCTAGTTGGGTTCAAAATTTCCTTTTTATATCCACTGTCACTGATTCTTAGGATTTTATCTTAGAACAAGATCACCCAGTTGGAAGTCATATGGCTTTACTTTCTTATTGTAACTTCTGGACATATGCTATTGGTAAGCTTGAAGATGATCACATGACACTTGATGACGTTCATCTAACAAGACCATCTCTTGAAGCTGAATTATTCTATAGTCATTGTCAATAATGAGGCCCTTCATGGAGATTCTCAGAGTAGGAATCTCAACCTCAATTGGAAGCACAACATCTACTCCATAGACTAAAGCAAAGGGCATTGTACCCGATGGAGTTATGATACTTGTTTTGTATGCCCATAAAGCCAAATTAATCTGAAGGTGCCAGTCCCTTCTAGATTTGCTATGTGATGCACAATCTTAAGGATCGCTTTGTTGGATGCCTATGCTTGACCATTACCCTAAGGGTAATAGATAGAAGACCAATGGTGTGTGATTCTAAACTTTTTGCATAATTCCTTAAGATCCTTGTTTCTAAATTATCCTCCATTGTCAATAATGATGGAGGAAGGTACATCATAACTGCATATGATGTAATTCATAATGAATAGAGCTATAGTTTCTCCATTTACTATAGAGAGAGGGGCTACCTCCACCCATTTAGTGAAGTAATTTGTAGTTGTAATAATGAAATTATGTCTATTTGAAGAAGATGGGTGAATCTAACCCACAAGATTGTAGGCCCATTGTTGGAATGGCCACAGTGTGATAGATGGAATTAGCTCCCTCGCTAGAGCATGAATTAGATCCCCATGGAGTTGGCATTGTTTACAAGACTTGGCATATTTGATTGCCTCTTGCTCCATATTTGGCCAATAGTAACCAGCTCTAATAAGTTTATGAGCTAGTGTCAAGTTGTTTGAGTGAGATCCACAAATGCCCTCGTGGACATCGATTAAAGCGCACTTGGACTCATCAGGTTCCAGACACCTAAGGAGTGTTCCATCAAGACCTCTCCTAAACAAGTCATCAACAATAATGACATAATGTGAAGCATTGTAGATAAGGTGACATTTTTCATTCCAGGTTAGACCATCCAGAATGATTTGGTCATGCAGATAGGAGTATATGTGGTGGTAGCGGGATGAATCATGTCCTACAATAGAATAGATCATTTGAGATTCAGGGGTATCATAGGTAGGGTAGAGTAATGTTTCCACTAGGAACTCATGTCAAAGATCATTCTATGGCATCTGTAACAAGGAAACAAAAGTAGCCATGGCATCAAGTGCTTTGTTGTTTGCTCGAGGAGCTTGTTGAAAAGTGATATCAGCAAAGTATTTTTTCAGATCATCCACCATACATTTATAAGGAATCAATTTCTCATCTTTTGTCTAATATACATCATTGACCTAGTTGATTATGAGTTGTGAATCACTAAAGATGTTCAATTGGTCTACTCTCCATTCAACTACAATCTTCATGCCATTAATGAGAGCTTCATATTCTATAATATTGTTTGTAAAAGGAAATTGAATCTTGTATGTCTTAGGAAGTGAATATCTCTATGGTGTTATG
The DNA here is from genome assembly GCA_028749045.1 of Cupressus sempervirens. Lineage (NCBI taxonomy): Eukaryota > Viridiplantae > Streptophyta > Pinopsida > Cupressales > Cupressaceae > Cupressus > Cupressus sempervirens. The sequence goes on from CM053789.1 coordinate 614,821,668, forward strand.
AATAGTAGTCTAGCACCTGATCCCTATTATGTGAAGGAACCATCAAAGAACATCACCCAAGTTTTATGTGTGAGCATCAGAATTGATTCATCAGGAAAATTAATGTTCAGTGGGAGAAGACTTTGCATCAGTGCTTCTACTAGCTGATTAGCAATTGCTTATCCTTTGATAGCCTTTACTTCAACATACTAAATGTCAAAATTGCTTAGTATCATGACCCACATAGCCAACCTTCTTGTTAGAGCTTCCTTGCTGAGTAAATACTTTAGTGGATCAATTTTAGCAACCAGTCAAGTAGTATGGGCAAGCATGTAGTGTCTCAACTTTTGAGAAGCAAACACGACCACCAAGAAAGCCTTCTTGATGATGCCATAATTCTTTTTATAAGAGATTAGCATGTGACTTAGATAGTAAATTGCTCTCTCCTTGTTATCATTGTCCTCTTAAGCTAGCAAGATACCTAGAGATGCCTTTGTTGCTGAGATGTACAAAATCAAAGGCTTCCCATAGACAGGAGGCATCAAGATTGGTGGATTAGCCAAGTATTGCTTTATTTGTGTTAAGCTTTGATCACAATCTTGGCTCTAGTTATATTTCACACCTTTATGTAGAGTCTTGGTTAGAAGGTTGTGATCTGTCTGCTAGCTATGAGATGAATCTGTGAATGGATTGAAGTCTTCCCTATAAGCCCCTCATCTAATTGATATTACAGGGTGGAGGCATATCCATGATTGCTTGAACTTTCTCTAGATCAACCTCAATTCCTTTTGCAAACACAATGTAGCCTAGTAGTTTCCCTAATGTTATGCCAAATGCACATTTTTTGGGATTGAGTCTCACACTGAATTTCTCCATGTGATCTAGGATAGGTCCCAAATCTTGAAGGTGAGTGCTGCATTTTGCACTCTTAACCAAGGTATCATCCATGTAGTCTTCCATTGTTTTATGCATCATGTCATGAAAAACTATAGTGATTGTGCTCTGATATGTAACACCAATTTTTTTAAACCAAATGGCATCATGTTCCAACATAAATTTCCACATGCACAGGTGAAAGAAGTCTTTTCCTAATCTTCTGGTGTAATTTTGATCTCATTATAACTAGAAAAACCATCTATGAGTGAGTACATGTCATATCCTACCATCATGTCCACTATCACATCAATCTTAGGGAGTGGAAAATTGTCCTTTGAACATGCTAAGTTCAGATCTCAAAAAATTTGTATAGACTCTGATAGATTTGTCATGCTTGGAAATTGGAACAATATTTGATATCCATTTAGTGTAATCAATAGCATGGATGAAACTAGCTTTCAAAAGCTTTTCCAATTCAGCTTTGACAAGCAATGTAACATGAGGATGCATTTTCCTAAGTTTCTATTTGACTGGTTTAACTCCTGGTGCAATAGACAAGTGATGCATAATGAGATTAGGATCTAATCCTAGCATATCTGAGTATGTCCATGCAAAGCTATCTTTTTTCTCTTAGAAGAAACCAATGAATTCCTCTTTCTCTTCTGGAGATAACAACTATGCAAGATGTATCATGTGAGGTTGTTCCTCTATTCCCAAGTTGATAATTTGTGTTGGCTCTATCAACACTAATGATCTTTCTTGAAAATGACTAGGAAGTGCATCAAATATCTCATCTACAGGCACCTCAGAGACATTTTCACCCTTGGATACATCTTTTATTTTTACTTTTTTAGGTTTCAACACTACCACAATGTGATTTTCACCATCGAACCTTTTATTTCTTTTCTTTTTGATTGTATGACTGAGATATTTGATGTTAACTTCAGTCATGTTGACACTTTGTTCATTGGTGGAAGTCATTACTAGTTTGACAACGTTTAAGTAGTAGGCAAGAGCATAGTCATGCTAGAATGTGAGGACTTCACTAGATGCATTAGAATTCTAGTAGATAGGTGAGTGAAAGAGATGTGGTGGGTTCAATTGCATTCATGGTATAATCATTAAATGCTTGGATGAAAAATTTGAGGCCAGAGCAGCTTCGTCCATAAGTGTGTTTGAATTCCTTTAAGCACTAATCTCATTAATTAAAGGCTCGAGGACACTAGTTGGATAGGACTCATCTAACCTAACTCTAGATGATTTACTTACTTTGAGGAGGTTTTCATAGACATGAATGTGATCTATGTCTTTATATATAGTTTCTTTTGAGAGAGAGAGAGAGAGAGTGAATTCATACTCTTGAGAATCTATACTACACAAGGATAGACTACAAAATTCCCAAGTAGTGATGGGAACAAACTCTCCTTCATTAGCTAGATTTTTGAAAAGGTACTCAATGCATAAAGCATGACTAGACTCTGCTTGTTCTGGTTGGGTATGATGTGAATTAGTAGTATCATCAGAGGAATCACTATCACCATCCATAGCACTAACACATGGTATAAAAATCATCTGGCTCTACAAATAATTTAGCTAGATCATCAAGAATTGGGTAAGGATAAGGATCCTCATCATCAGCATTAACTTCATGGTCATCATACTTAGTTTCTGAATCATGTCTAGATGAACTATTAGGTTTTGGTATGAATTTGTTATTCCCTAGATGAAAGGGAATCTTCTTGAAGCCTAGACTAGGTGAGTCTCGATTCCATCTAGCTATCACTTTAACAGGATCAATTAGACCATTTTTGTTGCATCCAATAGGACCAATTCCCTTGTAGCCAAAGCACTTCCTGAATCTATGACCATGACCATACTTCCCATGAGTAATTTCACAAGACTGTTCGATGAGGTCAATTGAAGTTTCCTCTTTGTAGATCCATGCAACAATAGCTCTATCTTCAGCTTCCTCATCAAGAGGAAAAATAGCTTTGATAAAAGTACCATTGTACTGAGTTTGAGGTGTCAACACAAAAGGTCTCATTGTTTCAAATTGTCTCCCATAGTGATGAGGAGACTCAGGTAGAGATGTCGAAGATAGAACTAGTTCTATGTAATATTCACCCATTTCAATTTCTTTTAGCTTGAGTGATTGCTCAATTTTTTTCAGCTTGTTATCATGATAGTTTACAAATTATCTATTAACAGGAACAAATGTTTCAATAGATTTTAACATATTACTAGTACAGCTAGTACTTGCAAGTATGGTGACTTTAGAGCCATGAATGGGAATTTTACGCATTGGTGGTAAGTGGATGGAAAAGCACACATCTCATGTATCCATGGTCTTCCTAGTAGAATATTGTAAGCCAAGGGAATGGCAAGGACTTGACAAGTGACATCCCTTTCTATAGGACCAACACAGACAAGCAACACCACTAGACCTAAAGATTTTTGCTCAACTTCGTCATATGCTTTGATAGTTATCTTGTGACAAGGATCAATGGACTCTTCAGAATAGTCCAATTATCTAAGTAGAGTAGTAGAGACAATGTTTAAACTAACTCCATTATCGATGAGCACATGATGGACACGTTTCTAGTGTATCATGACCTCAATGTGTAGAGGTTGATTGTGTAGAAGACTTAGCAAATTGTCATCCTCCTCAGAGAAGGACATGTAGTAAGGTGAGGTCAAATGACCTAACATAGATTGGAACCTCTCAAGATCAAGATCTTGAGGCACATTTGCTTTAGTGCAGGCTTTATCAAGAATCTGCCTATGAGTAGGTGATATTTTGAGTAGCTCAAAGATCGTGATTTGAGCATTAGTTCATTGTAACTGATCGAGGATACTATAGCTAGTAATCATAGAAGATGTTGCAAGTTTGTTTCCTTTACCAAAAGGACCAACAAGAGGTTTTTATTTATTTAGTTCAAGATCAAGAGCCAAAGGCATAGGGCCTTTGGCTACCAACTTGGCATGAGAACGTGTAACAACGTTGGCACAAGAAGAAGGGCTCCTTAAGACAAGTGGTGTCTTAGGTTTAATTTTGTCTTGTTTTCCCTTGATGGTGATGACACCATAGTACTCAACATCCATAGGTTCAACCATGTGGACTATCTCATCATCATCATTAGAGTACATATAGTTGACTTTGTTAGGACATTTCTATTTTGATTTTTCTCCTTTTTCATAAGACAAGAATGACTCCTTGAAATCCTTGTGATTTGAGTTCTTGTTATGTTCGTCCACAACAATGTCACCATTGTTAATCAAGTCTTGGACTTTGTGATGAAACTTTATGTAGTTGCTAGTTTTGTGACCTTTGTTTTGGTGATATTTGCAAAATGTAGTTTCACCATGGTGGCCATGGTTGTGGATCATAAAGATGAGAGATATCCAATGGAGAAATGATCTTGTTTTGTAACAAGGTCTTGTAGACCACATCCGAAGGTTCACCAAGAGGGGTATATTCTCATTTCAAACATGAGACACAAGATGTGTTCTTCAATTTTTTTCCAAACATCTTGTTGTCAAGAGGAGACTTCTCAACATTCTTGGATGTTTTGAGATTGTTTGTAAGATTCAAGGCTGCCTTAGCAGGTTTAGGAGTAATGTTGTCAACAACTCCATCATGCACAACCTCTCAATTTTTTTTCGCATACTTAGATTTGTCCTTGTTAGAGGTGGATCCTTTTTTTGTGTCCTTTTGAAGGGTTAGTTCACCCTTTTTGACCATGAATTCCTCTATATAGATAGCTTGTGTGACATGTCTTCGAAGGTGCATGGACCTTGAAGTAGAACTCTGTACCCAAAGTTAGGTAGGAGGTTATCAGTGAAGATATCAAGCTTTTCCATTTCAAGAATCTTTCATAAATATTTGGTGTAAAGTTGTCTCCATATCTGAAGGAATGTGAGAAAAGGTTCCCCAACTTTCCATTTAAGCTTACACAAGTCTCTAATGATAATTGAGTGTTGGATGTTGTGAGAGTACTATTGGACAATCAGGTTTGCAATCTCATCAAACATTTTGATACCAATAGGCAAGTGTGAAAACCACTCCATAGCTTAACCACCTAGACTTCTTGGGAATAGACACATGAGATATGTATGATTATGCATAAATTGCATAGACAAGGCCCCAAATTCCCACAAATGATCTTGGGGATCAATAGTTCCAAAGTATTGATCGTACTTAGGTAACTGAACTCCTCTTGGAAAAGGAGGCATGTCTATACTCTTATCAAATGGGAATGGACAAAGAGTGTCTAAGGTGTATGTTTTTGTATGTTTGTCTTTATCATGCATCATTTGGGCTAGTTGGTCTTGCATGATCTTCGACTATTTTTGCAATTTGGATGTTTCAGTTTCCTCTTCAGGTGTAATGATAGTTTCAACATTGAAGTGATGAGGTAGCTTAGCTCCCTCTTGGGAAAGTTTGAGAAAGTATTTCTCTTTCTCTTTGTTAAGTAGGATTTCCATGACCTTTTGGAAGTTTTTGTCTTTATGACATTTTTCGATGTGTTCAAGGAGTATTTCTACCTCTTCCTCATTCTCATCAGTAAGAAGAGGTTCCTTGTGTTTTTCATTTCTATTTTGATCTTGGTATCTACTATGTTCTCCTTATTTAGGTCCTTGATCAATCATTCTAGGAATGTGAATGGTTTCAGTATGTTTTGGTTGGAAAGGTCCTCTGAATAAGAATTTTATTGTGTGGTTTGGAGATGTATGACCTTTTCTAGTTTCGGGATCCTCTTGATATAAGGGCTTCCTAGTTTGTTGTAAGTTTATAGAGAATGTTCTCTAAACATGAGGTGATCTAATAGGTGAAGGAGATTGTGGAGACTCCTCACTAGATGAACTAGACATAGACTAGTTATGAACTGGAAAGTGACCCCTGCCATGATTACAACCCCTAGCTCTACCTCATCTAAGTTTAAGGGGATAAAACATGTTTCTACTTTTTTTTGCAACAGTCATAGATAAGGACAAAAAGAAAAACCTAGGCAAGGACCACACTAGAATGTAGTCTAAAAAAAAAAGGCAAGACAAGAGTGTTGTATACTAAGGTACAAGTAGTCTAAGTGATGGCTAGAATAGCCAAAGATTATGACTATCATGACAAGGGGTATGACAAGCACTAACAAGGACCAAATAACTGAAAGATGAGACTAGTTTAAGTGTAGGTCACAAGTCATTAGCTAAGCAAGATGTCATTGTTTGAAACTATTTGCAGACAGAAAAGAGATAAACTATTGCAAGTAACAGACCAGACCTAGAGCGCAAATAGCTTTGACAAAATAGTTTGATAGTTTTAAGGCAAGATCCCACATGAAGATTCTTAGGGAATCACATAAGAAAGTACAAAGAACCAGGTGAAGACTTATCCCAACAAATTTGGACTAGGATTCTCATGTGAGGACTCATATAGAGCTGTGTGAGCATGTACTAGACTGACAAGAAATAGGATTCTGACAAAAGAAGGCAGATTTGCAAGATTTTGTGTGGAGATTTGCATAGGACTGTGCAAGGACTTGGACAGAGTCATGCAAAGAAGTGTGGACTAAAATGTTCTCACGTGCAATTTTGCAAAACTAGGTGCAAAAATAGGGACCAGACTAAAAACTGAGACTAAATTTTAATAGTTCTAGAAAGATTGTTGGTTGTTTTGACAGATTTCAAACAGATAGTAATATGGTTTTCAAGTTGTTGAATAGCATTTTGGTTTTGAACAAGACAAGTATATGTGAATTGTGGGCCTTAGATTCTCACACACACTTCAACATGGTCTTTACCTAAGAGATCATCTTGGAATGAACATCAAAATTTTCATCCAAAAAATCTAATCAGTGCAACCTATTACCTTCTAACTAGGAGGATTTTTCCTTGCTCTTAGACTAAGAAGCGGGCTACCAGAACTTTTAGTATGAAGGATTTATGTAGCTATATGATAATACAAGTAATCTAAATAAAAATTTGATTTAATCTAATAATTGATAAAAGAAAATTAAGATATATGAGTGCATTTTAATCTATATGATATTAATGCTAAGTAAAGAAAGCTATGAAAATATTAAGCAAGTGAGTAAGTGTTTTGACAGTAATTTGATGCAATTCAATTCCAACCTCTGTAATGAGGAATTAGAATCCTCTTAAATAGAATTCTTGAAATCAATCAACGGTTGAGATCAACTTGCATGAATGATCAAGATTGAAGCTAAGATTCAATCAAGATGGAAGATTCCAAGTGTTGGTGAGGTTAACTAACTCAGATCCTAAGTATAATGAAGAGTTAATTGAAATTCACCTGAGTGTGAGAATAAGATGATTAAGTCAATTCCAATTCTGGAGATAGATCACTTAGAATTTCCATTCCTGAATTGAAGAGAAGGATTTGGAAGGTTATTTAATTTAATAAAATGAGATATGACCTCATAAATGTATATTTTAATTAATTGATTAATTAAACCCAATAATCAAGATAAGGACATTATTAAATTAAATATATTTAATTCCTTAGTACATTAGATAGAGAAGTAATTTAATTTAATTAAAGTACGAACACTTACCAAAATTGGTTAACATGGTAATGTGCCAATTTTGGGGTATTGCAATTATCAACAAAAAATATTAGTATTTTGAAAAGAATGAAGGAAAACAAAAATGTTGAATCATTAGAGCCACCTCCAAAGTTTTCTAAGGAGAAGCATGGCTACTATGCTCAAACTATGGAAACAAATGATCTAATTGATATAGAGGACAAGAAGGAGGTTGTTTCTCTTAGGTTCATTAAACAAGAGAATTTCACATAAACATAAGAATTCAAGTACTTTTGGATAAGATATATAATGAGGGATTTTGAGGGAAGAAATAACAAAAGACTTGAAGGTGCTGATGAGTCTCAACTTGTCTCAATTGTTCAACAAATGATGCATGAGTTGCATGTAGATGATGTTTCATGCACTAAGTAAGAGGCAAGGGAAATGGTAAGGAAGAGTGACATTGTGATACTTCATGGTTTAATATAATTGAAGGAATTTTTTCTATTAGATCAATTTAGGAAACAAGAGGACTCAACCTTTGTATCAAAGTTTGAAACACTTGACAAATTTGAAGGGACGAGGTATGATCCAAAGACAAAAACCCTTGCCACTTGGGTTACATTTAAAGGAAATAATCCTAGGATGATTGGTATATCCAAGGGAGAGGAAGGAATGACCTTGGTACAAACTATAGACAACACAAACCCTGTGATTGTAGCAACTTGGTTGACACATGAATCCATGTTTAATATAGCTCAAATCAGACATATGTAGGAACTAATCAAAGAATTGCAAAGAAGAGAAATTGAAATTAATTAAGTAATAAACAAAATGTAGGCGAAGAGAAGAAGATTGGAAAAGTAGTTGAATGAGTTAAAGCCTATTGAAAATACTAATTTCATTGTGTTTCATAAAACTCTAGATGTTGATATTGAAGAAGATCAGAACAAAGAGGTGACCCTAGATGTTGATCATAAAGATTGTGTTTTTAAGACCTTAGAAGAGATTCTTTCTTACATAATTTATTTTATTTTAGTCAAATGTGATGAGGTTTTAAAGAGTTCAATAATATTTGCAATATGTTGGATTTCTTTGCTAAAGGAAAAGACATAATTTTGAAGATAGAGAGGATGTGGGGCCTCTCTAGATATGAATTAAATAAAAATTTTGAAGTCACTAAAAGAGATCCAGATGCCTCTGCATGAATAAAGGCCACCATTGATTTCATTGAAAATGTTAAAAGGAATATGAGTTATATAAGTCAATAGCATCAAAAATAGGAATAAAAATTAAAGGCAATCGCCTCTACTAATCATCCATTTTTTCCTTCCATTAAAGATGAAAAGGGTAAAACCAAATGATTGGAGGACTAGAGACATTAATTTTTAGTATTACCTCATGCATTGATAACAAGGCTCAAGAAGGAAAATAATTTTTAAATCGACTCATTCTACAATTTTTTGAATAAAGTTATTATTCTAGAGATAAAATTTACAAAATTCATAACAGATGTCAATATTTCTTGGGGGAAAGAATGCCTTGGTTTACAAGCCTTTTATCTAGTAGTTTCAAAATTTGTATGGCCTACACATTCTCAAATTTCCAAGTGGATTAAGGTTTATGTGAAAGTCCCTGAAGATGTGCCCAAAGATGTAGTGGTTGTTGGTGATGAAGAGTTTGAAGAAGTTTTAGAAGATGTCAATGTTTTTAGTTAATATTTAGTTATTATTTTAGTTATTAGTTAGTTATAGGTATGGAAGGGTTTGAAGCTATGTATCACCTTTTCATTTTTATGAGAAAACGTACTAAGATCCCCATTTAAGAATCAAAAGTTTTAAGACATGAAGGGAGATGATATAATTTTTGAATACAATACAAGATGTTTTTTTACAACAAATCCATTATGAAGTAATTTTGATTTTTATGCAATTACTTTCTTGAATATGAAACTAAACTACGCTTATGTATTTCCTTATAAATGAAGTTAATACAATGCCACTTTCTTCAAATATATTATGGCATATGGTTTTCTAGTTTCTCATGTTCTTCATTGTCCTTTTGGATATATGAAATTGTTCTAATGGACTAGAGTAATGCATGATCTTGATTATCAGATATTTTCATGCTATGCTATGGTATCTGTCTAATTGGTCTCCTTTGGTTGAGGTTAAATTTACTTAGACTATGGATTGCATTTATATATTCTCTATCCAATAGTTCATGGGGTGTACACTATCTCTAAGGGTTTGATGATAAGATTATGTGGGGGTTGACTCTATTCTACCCAATTGGATTAAGGAATGATCTTTGCATACTTCTTGTAAGTTCATATATATAGTTGTAGATTAATGAAGTATTATCCACAAGGATTGCATGAGTTCATTTTCAATACTTTATTTACATTCAAAGCATTCACATATTTGATTTCTCCTTCTAAACAAAACTTCCAACTCAAGAGTATCTATTATAAAGTCTGCAAAAGCGAGTTTCAACCTACTCTAAAGGGTTGAGAGAAAGGTACACCCACCTAGGTTCATAGAGCCTGAAGTGTGGAAATTGAATTATCAAGCTTCAATCTCCAAAATTGGCCAAGATTGTGTTGAAATTTCTAGCATCGAGAAGGCAAGTCTTGTAGGAATTCAACCAACAAATTTGAGACTCAATAGTTCCTTTTGTCCTTTCATTCGAGAATCCATAGTCATATGTTCATAAATAGGCTTGGATCTGTAACTTTTGGAGGTAAAATACATCTTCCATTCATATTTCAAGATAAGTACCTCATCTTTTATTTCATCTCTTAGTATATACCTAATTTTAGATCTATATTGGGTTGTTTGTGTACATTTTAGATCTACATTTATCTTATTAGCTCTTACCTCCAGCAGGAATACTATTGGAATCGTTGAGTGCTCAAAACTAATTTGTTTTACCCAATAGAATTCAAGAATTAATATATATATATCTATAACATTTCTTATAGTTTTTCATTTTTGTTATATTTTTTAAAATTAAAAAATCTTATTTATCTAAACTTCGATTGGCTCCTACCAATAAAGGCAAGGAGAAAAATTGAATTCTTGAACAAAAAAAGAAAGAAATTAAAAGATCTTTTGCACCCGTATACTTTTGCATTAAATGTGACATTATCCTTTCCTTTCATCTAGATTGTTCCTATGTTGCTTTCATCAAATTTTGTTGGGTCACTGCCATATCCACCGCCATGTCTTCATTATGAATTTGCAGGGGATTTAATAGTTCCAAGATCCTGCATTGAAGCACCATGAGTTAAAAACTGAATTTATTTTTAATTTTCTTGGCTTATGAAGATTACATCTGCGATGTGAGGTAATTTTTTTTAATGATTATGACTCTTTCAGGTATGTTTTCTAAAACATTTGGAGCTCATGCTTTGTTTGTTCTACTCTTTTCCCTAAGTGGATTTTATGCTTGCCAAAAGAGATGCGCTTAATTCATATTTTATAGGCTTGCCAATTAAAGAACCAACGATTAAGTTTCCACTGACTTATTTTCCCTATCCATTTCCAGTGCAATTTGAATACAGTTGTGCTCACTTAAGAAAAATACGCTAGACTTATAAATTTTAAATGAATTTCATTAATATCATATTTTCCCATGCCTCCACGCTTCAGTAGATGTAAGTGGTCTAGAATATTGTATCTTAACAGAGTGAATATTGATCGATTTCCAACAGTTTGGGGTTTTACATCCCCACACTCCTTGCACACAGGATGTGATTCTTCTCTGCAAAATTAGTATGTTTTGCCAATTTTATCAAATCTCTGCCACTTCAAGCAATTCTAAACTCCTTTTGTTAAAATCATGGGATTATTTGAAGAGAATTGCAGAAGGTTTTTGGTACATAGGGTTTGATAGATTCTTTTCATAAACTATTGCTTGTTTTCAGTATAAATCACACTAATTTTGGAAATTTTCAAATGACTTTTCACACAAAATTGTAGGTATTTGGGTTGTTCTCTTTCTTTTTGAGGGATTTTTTTGCTCGATTTTATAAGTTAAAATAGTGGGTCTGTTGTAATTTCTTGCTAATGCGAAGGGTTTTTAAAATCTTGAGTTACTTCTTACATGGATTTTTTGGGGTTTCAACAATTTATGCCTCCATATTTCAAAAATTATGGGTTATCATCTATAGCTATGGTTTCTGAGCTCAACTTTTCATAGGTATCAGTGTTTCCTAGGGCATTCTCTCTAGCAAAAATCACGTTTAGGAACTGAGAGGGGCCTAACCGCTTGGTAATTTTATCAGTAATCCCTCCAATAATACCAATAACTATGTGGGGGAACAGGGGAGAACAGGGGAGACCACATGGTGACTGTCGATTAAGACTTGAATTTTCTTCTGCTCCTGGAATCAACATTGCTCTTACCTCTGATTCCTTTATTAGTGTTCCATTAATAAAATAAATTGCACAACCAGTGACTTTTAACACATAATGCTTCAGGCAGGTATACCCTGCATGGTATTCACAGCCTCTTAATGTTGCCAAGTGTGAAATGATTTGTACACTAGTATTTGGTATGGTGAAACACATCTACCATATAAAAGACATGTTAAAAAAATACATGAAGACATGCACTTCCTATGACAACTGTCAACAAGTGCTTGACAGTTTGTTGACAGAAACATATTGGCCAAACATATATTAAACGCACATCTAACTATTCGCCTTGTTTTATGGTGAAATGAAATCCCCATAATTGATTTCATTTTTCAATTACTATACTATCATTACCAATCCTCTATCAAAATAGCACTCCTTTATTGCATTGTATGCATCATGATTTATATTTCTTATTTAAAAATCATATTTTAATATTTTAATATGTTAATTTAAAATTACAAATAAATGTGGTTGTATAACTACAATTGGTAATATCAGATTAAAAATTTAAAATGTAAAACAAATAATATAAGGTCATTCTACACTATACATTAGTTCATGATATTTTTTTTGAAAAAATGACTTAGGTTGATTGTTCAATTCAGGTGGGGCATACTCATTGCCACGGAGACCATGTATAATTACAACTTTGAGTATATTTTAGTTTAAGTATGATTTTAATTTTGAAAATCTTATTTAAAAATTATTCTAATTACATTTATCATTTAAACTACTTAAAAAATTATATTTAATATCTAGTTTATCTTTCTTAATATATTATATATTAATTACATTTTAAAATGTATATTACTTAAGATATAACTTGTAATAAATTAAAATATTTCTTTTAATTGATTCTTTAATTCATTCTATTTTATTCTTCAATTGATATTTATATTTGAAATTTTTTTCTTTCTCAATCCATCACACCTATTTTCAATTTTATTTTTCCAATATTTATCCATCTCCTTACTATCCTTGTCTCATTCTATAATAAGTCATTGATATCCAATATTACAAATGTCCTAATCTCATTTCATCATTCCATTAAAATGAAACAAGATTGCCAGCCCACCCTTAAATCTATCCAATCTTTGACATAAAATTCTTGAACCAATTTCCTAAATTAAATTTACATTCTTCATATGTTCCATGCAACAATAGTATGTTCTCTCACTAAGATTTGGTTGTTTTGAAGAAACATTGTTACTGTGAAAAAGAAATGTCTTGCACAAACATAATATTCTTCAACTAATTTCCTAAATTAAACTTACACTCTTCATATGTTCCATGCAACATACAATATGTTTTCTCACCGCTGTTTTAACTTTTAAAGAAATATTATAATTTCAAATAAATAAAACTTCCTAAGTTTTAAATTAAAAAATAAAATAAAATTATAACACAATATTGACTTCTATTGATGCACATTTATTAACACTTTCCTCTATATTATGGAAGTCTATGATAAGTTGATCATGCTTATAAATTAATTTTATGTTCAAGAAACTTATTCTATTAAGTTTGAATAAACTTATCCATTTTCAACATTTAAACTTCTTTGTTATATTGTAAAAACATATGTTAAATAATTTTTTCAATGTATAACAAGGAATCCAAGTCTTCTAGCAAATAAATAAAAACAAATTGTCTTATTTGTATCTTCATATTCTTTACTCTTCTATCTTTTCTTGACCACACCACAATTTTATTTGACTAGAGGCAGGAAATTTGGCACTTGTGCCCTTGTCTATCTTGTTTAGATCTCTTTTCAATCTCATAACATTACATGAAAGAGGCCTTGCTAGTGTACTTCCTTGATAAGTTCCTAAATTTTGTATTGGGATGCCTTTTTCCTCTTTGGGCTTTGCTAATAAAATTTAGAGATTGCTAAGAGTTACGGTTGGAAGCCCCTCTTTCTGTTGTATTGAATGGCTTAAGGAGAAAGCATTGAACTTGTTTTGTCTAGTTTGCATTGTTATCATTGATGTCATTTTCCCCTTGAACATTTTGGTGAGCCCAATGTGAACTCTCCTTTCATTTGATCTTGGTAGTTAGATCTTCTTTTTATGAATGAAATTTTTAAACACAAAAATTAAAAATATTTTGCATTGTTAGGATTACTTTGCATTCTTGTTTTACATGGAAAAATACGTTTTCATTTCATTTTGCTTCACTATGTATGATTTCTTTCATGATTATTTTGATGATGTCTTCATTAGTATTTTAATTGATAATGGATTAGGATTAAATGTTTTCAATTTTGATATGTTGAATTCTGATATGTCTGCTATAAAACCAAACAATGTTCCTATTCATGGCTTCAATGACATTGCTAAGAAGACTTTGGGAATCATAACCTTGCCTATTAAAGTTAGTCTGATTATATTGGATACTCCAATCCATGTGATGCCTCGACCTCTCAATTACAACCTTCATTTGGGAAGACCATGGTTGCATAATATGCATGATATTCCCTCTACTCCTCATAGAAAAGTTAAATTTATCTATGACAATGTGATGTACAGTCTTCATGTGGATGACAGACCTAAAATTTGCTTCAATACTAAATCTTCTAAGGTGTTAGGACCTAGGGAAGAAAAAGAAAAGGATAAAAATGAAATTAAAGATCAATTGAGTGAAGAACCTTCTTCTTCTTTATATGAAGATGACCAGGGCACTTTCAAATTTAATCCTACATTCATTGGAAGAGAAAACATCTAAACAGGCTAAGGAAGAGAAAGTTAGTTCAACTCCTCTTTTTGGAGAGTTGAGTAATAATTTTATTGTTGCTTCACCTAAAAAAACCATTGAAACAATTAAGCCTCATTGTCATGATGTGATGACTTCTGAAGCACTTTTTACTATCTTTGGTTGGGCTGATTATTATGGTCAAGAATGTGGAAATTTTGAATAGGGAATACAAGTTCCTATATCTAATGATGGTTGTGAGCATGCTTATGGTTTGATATTTAATCCTTCTAAGAAACCTTCCTTCTTTCCAAATGTGAAACATATTTGGAGCAGTCCTTTGAAGTTATCAAACTCCCATCTTATCATATTTGATAAAACACCTTCTTTGGATATTTTCTTCTCTGATGATGCTTTAGCTAATTTTTTGGGTGCATATGAGGATTTATCTTCTTTCTATCGTAATAAGAGGAAACCTTATTATTTGGATACTAATAAAATATTTTGGAGAATAAAATAAATTAGAACCATATATTGATCCTCTTCCTCTAAATTAGAACCATATATTGATCCTCTTCCTCTTGATCACTGAAACAATAAAAGTGTCAGTTGATCTTGATGATTCTAAAAAGGTTATTGAGATTGGGAAAAGACTTCTTGAGAAATGTTTGGATGAAGAAGAACAAAAACAACTTACCGAACTTCTTTTGGAATTTTTTGACATATTTTCTTGGAAATACACAGATATGTCGATCATTGATCCTAAGATAGTCACTCACAACATAGTTTTGACATCTGATGCTAAACCTGTGAAAAAAAATCACAAAATGAATCCTCACATCACTCTTCTTGTTAAGTTTGACATATAAAAGCTCTTGGATGTTGGTTTTATATGTTCTACAGATTATTCCCCTTGGATTTCTAACATTGTGGTTGTCTATAAGGGTGAAACTAAGATTAGGATGTGTACTGAATTTTTTGATTTGAACAAGGCTTCTTTGAAAGATGATTTTCCTTTACCTAACATTGATATGATAGTGGACTCAATTGTTGGACATGCATTACTATCTTTCACGGATGGATCCTCTAGATATACTTACATTTTCATTCCTCCTTATGATCAATATATGACTTCTTTCATTAGTCGAGGAACTTTCTATTGTTTAATGATGCCTTTAGGATTAAGAAATGTAGACTCTACTTATCAATGTGATATGATATGAATTTTTCATAACTACATGCATAGGATTCTTTAAGATTATGTAGATGACACTCTAGGTAAGTCTATGAAACACAATGAACATGTTCTTACTCTTAGACATATTTTCAAGATAATAAGGAAATATGATATGTATTTGAATCCACAAAAATGTGTCTTTAGGGTTAATAGTGGAAAGCTCCTAGGTTTCATTATATCTAATAGAGGTATTGAGGTTGATAGAGAGGAAATTGATGTTATTGTCAATATGCCTCCCCTGTCGAATATCTCACAACTTCGTAGCCTACAAGGGAATATACATGCTATTTGAAGGTTTGTCTCTCTCCTAGTGAAGGGATAAAATGTGGTTCAAATATTAAGGATAATTTATAAGATTATGAACCAATTTATCTTGTATTTAAATGTCAATCTAGCATTGTAAACTCATGAAAGGTAATGTGGATGTCTTCTCAAGGGATGAAGATAGCATGCCAAGAGGGGATGGATGTAGTTAGAACACGTGGAAGCAAACCTACAAAAAACCAAAACAAAACTCGTGGCAAGCACTGTTACTTCCTGGCGACAGGAGCTAAGTTAAAATTATTAAAGAAAAACTATTCTAAGAATCTAAAAGCATTTCAAAGCATGAAAATTTAATCTACAATTTAATATCACAAAAATAAACCACATCAGTCTGAATTTACAATTAAATCTAAAGAAAACATGAGTCAGTTAAAATATTTACTCATATAATAATTTTATGTATAAAATTAAAATTAACAACACACGAAGAATACAAATATATATCTAAAATAAATCACCAATATGATTACATAAATTAAAGTATATAAACTATACACTAATTCTATGTATAAAATCAAATAAAAATAATAACATACATAAAATAAAATAACAAAAATAATCTAAACTAAATCACTAGTCATTTGGAGAAGTGGATCATGCCTTCCCAGTATGTCTGGTGATGAAAAATAAATATTCTTCAACACTCCTTCGATCAGAATGATATTTCTCTATTCATGCAATAATATAGAATTTACACAAGCTATTGTTATAGGAAAAATCTTCTTACAAAAATATATGTTTTTAATCTCTCCTCCACATTTTCTCTATGATAATGTATTTTATAATATGGTTTGGTTCAAACTGACTCCTATATTTGGTCCATAACAATAAAATAATTTTCCTTGCCATAAATAATATATGGCAGATGCTACATATGAGTTTGATTACTAATTTCTATGCCAAGACAAATTCGATTTGAGCCATATGTTAATATGGTTACATTAATGTGACTATTAACCCCAAATACAAAACAATATTTTTGATGGTTATAGAAGAAAGATCAAATTAGGAGTAGATAAATCTACAACATTGAATATATTTTCCAACAACTGGCAGTGGGTTTGTTATTAAATTGACTAAAAATATATTGATTTCTGCCCCACCACAAGATTCTTTTCATTTCAATATTCATAATGGAAATGAAATGTCATGAGATAATAATCATATGGTTGGATAATATGCAGTTGAATAAGGAATTTATGACACCCAATTCTTGTATATTCTAATGTGGAAATGGATAAATATTTGATAGAAATGATCTTCCAAAAAACTAGTCATGTACAACAATTCCTATCTATAATGCAACAAGAGTTCTGCAAAAATCTAGACTACGAAAGGAAGTTCTACATAGTTCCAGTCTATGACAAGAAGTTCTACAGAATTCTAGATTGCAACATAAAGTTCTTTAGAATAGATAACAAGAATATCTGCACCCACAAATCATAATGTTACAAGTTATATACAGGGATAAATTTAAGAAAGCCCCCTTTGTAAAAATCTATAAACCTTTGGCAAATCCAACATTATTTTTGGGGGGAAATTTTATTTTCTATTGGCAATTTTTTCCCAATCCTATTGAATTTCTATAAAATATTGGTAAATTTTCATTATTCAAGAAAATCAAAGCTAATAAGCCATAGGTGCATAAGTACATATACCTAGAAACTATTATTCTATTATTATTATATGTAGCCTAATTAATTATGGGACTTGAAGGTTAAATGTGCCTAAGTTAATATTATATCGTATAAAATATAAAAACCCTATTGTTATAACTTTTGGATGATCCTTAATCAATGGCCCAAATCCCATTTTGGGAAAAAAATTGAAGGATGGCAAGTTTTAGAGAAAGTTCCTAAAATAAAGACACGTGTCTACAATAATATCTATTTTGAGACAAAGTGTGAAAGGATATAAAGTTCCAAGGAAACTTTTTGGAATAGAGACGTGTCATATATATGTTCTTAAACACTAACCTAACTTAAATTTATAGCACATAATGGCAAATATGACTATCAATAAATGCTAGCCTTGGAAATTGTAGGTGAAAATATTTAATGTATTGTATGAAAAGATTAAATTCTATTGGCGACAACATCATTAGATTTAAAATAAATTTATATCATTATTAACAATTGGTTGAATCATGGGACCCAATTTTCATAAACTATGGGCAATAAGACCACCTCGAAAGTGCAAATCTTTTCACCAAATTCGGGGTCCATGGTGAGTAAGATTCACTAAATGGAAAATATTCACCACTATAGTTTTCCCTAGTTATATAGTTATAGTTATATATATATATATATATATATATATATATATATATATATATATATATATATATATATATATATATATATATATATATATATATATATATATATATATATATATATATATATATTACTATATTACTATATTACTATATTACTATATTACTTATATACATTAAATCACATGCAACATAGAATGGTAAAATGGATTGAAATGGAATGGAAATAAAATATGAAAGTGAGTGTGAAGGTACATGAAATAGATTAAAATATGGCATAAAAATGGGTCATAAATGGATCTCATGATTCCCCCCAACTTAACATTTTGCATGTCCTCATGCAATCTTTTATTTTTGAAAGGGAACCTTAGATTTATAGAATTTTTCTTCTTCACTTTTAACTTTTATAGCTCATGTTGAATTCATTACATTTTCCATTTTGCATCTTTAATTTTAACATGTGTAGCTCCAAAATTTTAGTTTCATTGTGCTCTCTCTTATTTTAGCATTTTGCATAGCATTATTTTTCTACAATAGTAGATGTATAGGAGGATTTTTGAGAAATTTCTCAATACACATGAGCTTTTCAGCATGAGTAAAATGATAGGTGATAAAAATGATTAGCAACTGAGAAATAATAGGGGTTATTGGTCTGCCTCACAATAGATGTATCATAGTCATGCTCCTAGCTTGACACCATCCCTGGCAATAGTGCCAAAAATGGCCCGCCTCACAATAGGTGTATCATAGTTATGCTCTAGGCCATGCTTAGGAATAATATATTTAAACTAAGGACTATTTTTTCCACTATGAGGTGCATTTAATCTTGTCAACCCAGGGACATATTCTTGAAATGGTTGACACAATATGTGCACTAGGTATCTTAATGAGTCACTAAGCTTATAATGCAAGAAAGTAAAAATGCAAGGAAAAGAACTTACACTATTGCTGTAGGAAACTAACACACTTATCTCTATGAATATGGGAAATACAATGAAAAGCTAACAAATATTCTGACTCAGTTCATCCACTACAACTGTTCTCACATATGTTACAGGAACATTCATGAAGTGTGATGCTATAGGAAGGAACTTACAACTTCTACTTACGATACTAAGAATGCTTGGAAATAAATCTATTCTATCCTAATCTAATCCACCTTCTAAGTGGGCCCCCTTGGTCAGCTTAAACTAAACTACTAACACAAGATAGAAGCCAAAAACTTAATTCATTACATTTTAGAAATCCATTACATAACACAAAACTGTAAAAGTTAACAGTCTATTCTCATAAACTCTTTCTTCTAACTGGCTAAACTAACACAATTGGGTCAATTCCTATATATAGGATATTGAAACTTATTCCATAATAGAAAAGTAAATGACCTAGCTTTAAATCTGCAGGAGAGAAAATAGGAGAATAAAACCTCAAGGCAAGAAGAAGGAATAACAGCTTAAGGATGGAATAATAAAGTCTAAACATCTGCTTGCCATAGGAGTAAATGCAGAAAAGGAAATAAGTCTTCATATCTCCTCCATATTCACTACCATGTCCTTTGGAACTGTTGCAACTTTCCTCCACCATGGCTACTCCTTAGCATTCTCTTCTCCTTAAATGTTGTTGGTGCTCATCTTTGAATTATTTCGATCATCTTTCAGCCTTCATTGCTAACAGGTTAGTTATTATGCAGAGACATGTTTGCAAATAAAAATTTATCAAATTAAATTCAAATATAAGAACACACATTTTGATAACTATATGAAATACTGCATAATATATATAATACTAGCAAAAGATGACATAGTTTCTACCCATAGGTTTATCATAGGTGTGGTAAACATAGGTCCACAAATGTTTTGACAAAAATAAAATAGAGTATCAACAAAGTGTTTAAAAACCATCATGAAATAAAGGTAATGTTTGGCCTCATCAGTCATGAAGGATGCAATGGGAAATATGATGTAGGAAATAATGTGTTTAAAGATGGAATAAACTTGGATAAGGGATAATAGGTGAAAATATATGTAATAAGGATGGTGTACCTCCCCACAACTTAAATGGTTTATCATCCTCAAGAAAAAGGGAGAATCTAGGGTGTTCATAACTAATATAATAAAAATTATAATACTTTAGTTAAGAGGTAAAACAATAGAAAAATATAATTGATTATTTTACCAACATGCATGTCTAGAGAGTCCAAATATGGAATCCAAAAGATCTTTGCAATTGTGAAGCTCGAGTAAAGAAGGTGTTGGTAAATAGATTGTTCTTTCTGATTCTGACTCTTAATTGCCCAAAACTATGAATAATATCTGACTATAAATAGTTGAAAAGTTGCTTCTAAAAAGGCTAACTTTTCTCTGAATTAATATGTATAGCTCCCTATTATTGATTTGCAATAAATTATGATTCATTCCTAAACTTACATGGGGTGTGTTCTTGACCCAAGAATAAGAGAGGTAAAACTGAGCCAGGCCTCAACAAGATCTAACTCAGGCAAGAAGTGATTTATGACAAATTGATTAAGTTCATGAACCCACACATCTTATGAACTCACAAAGCTTAACAACTCAAAATGACATAGCAACGAATACTAAACTGATTCAGCTATAATCTAAGCTACAGAGAAGGAAATATTAACTGATAGGAATAACATCTAAGAGATTTCTCTTTGAACATGTAATGATACTACTTATCACATCCATTCACTACTTCGAAATAGGAGAATGAAACTTTGTTCATTCCTTGCCTCAATTTAGATTAAAGAGAAAACATGTAATTAACAACTAATAGAAATGGAACAAGAAATAATTGATACAAAATACCATTCAATTGACTCTACAACATCAAGTACTTAACACAAAAAATTAGCTAACCTTTTATTAATTTTTCAATTTCATACATATAGGATTCTGAGATGATTGTTACAATAGAAGTTCAATCTGTTCATCTCCTTAAAAGAATGAAAAATGGAAAGAAACTAGATTTTTGTATTACAATGATTACATCAAAAAATGAAAGGGGAGGAATATGAATCACTTCACCTTCTTTCCCTTTTCTACTTTTGCCCTATAGGCCTTAGCAGCAACAATGACTGGGATTAGCTCTTCATGCCTAGGCATGTGTATGTTGGTGTATCTCAAGAGTCACTTTCAATGCTCCTTGGCCAACTCCTTCATGGCATTCAATCAATCTTGCAATTCCTTTATGGTCACATGTATATATCCACTAAGTTTCTAGAGTTACGCAACTCTATTTTGATTACTAGAGGATATGTCCATCAGACTATCTATGAATTTGGAGAAATTCTCTTCCATGGCAGTTATTCCAATTAGTCCTTTCCCTTGGCTGCTAGTTTGTGAATCTATATGCAACCCCCTCATGAGCTTGAAACCTCTATCTTGGTCCTTCTTCACCTTATCCTCTGTCTCATTAAGTCCTTTCTCTGCTAACAAGATCATTTCTAATTTGAACTGCATTCTCTAAAGCCATTTGAACAAAGGTACATCTCCCTTTGGCAAGATTTTTGCTTCAATGGCTTCCTTTTCTTTCATTTGAATAATCATCTTCAGAAGAGAGATACAATCATCACTCTTCACTCTTTCTCTAGCCAAAGTATTTCTATTTGTTGAGATGTTATCATTCTCTATTTCTAATCTCAAGATAACATTGCCAATTTGTTTTATAATGGAGACTCCCTCCAATTTGAGCTTCCCAGTCTAGTCCTTACTAATTTGACCAAAGTGCCTATCTTCTTGAAGCTAAGAGATAAGGGCTTGAACCTTGACAACAGTAGGATTACTTGTTACTGACATTCCAGAGATACTTGCTAGTGGAGTTACCAATTGTCTAATAAATCTATTTAGTTCCTCTATCTCCACCTTCATCCTAACCTTTGACAACTTGAGGCTTTCCAATTATCCTTCAATTACTTCATTGGTTGACTTCCACAAGCCAACCTTGGTGTCATGTCTAGCTTCTCCAAGATCTACCGAGTGTAGAGTAAAATCATCTATGGTCATATCTTCCATTTGTTCATCCTTGGTGGGCTTTGCAATCTATATTGTTAGGTGCCTAGTTTTAGGATCGTGTGTTGGAGTTGATGAAATCCAACTCCAAAGATGCCCAAGATCACCTGCATGCAATAACCTGTCAAAGGGAAGCCAAGGAGACAAGAGCGTAGAGCTAGGAAAAAATCCTAAATGGACATGAGAGAGAAAAGATATTGCAACACAAGAAAATATGTATTTACAATATGCAAAATGTGTTGATATGTGATAATGATACAATGAGGGAGCTCAAATATAAAAAGCTCAAGGAATCTCCTAGAACAAGCTAGAAGATACTAGGAGATAAATGTGACAACTAAGCATACATCCACATGAGGTGGAAAGTCCTCGAACAAGGTGAGAGGATAAGTATGACTTAGGAGAGAACAAACTCCCATATTGTCAAAAACTTATAAAAAACTCCTAGACTACAACTAATTAATGAAATGCATTTACCTAAGTAAGCTTAAGTAAATAGAATAAATAATAATTAATTAATTAATTATTTACTCTAACACCCCCCCTTAAGTGCAACTTAGGGAAATGCCTTAAGCTCACAAAACTAAGATGAAAATGCAGAATTGCAGAAATGGGTCTTGGCAACAAGACCATGTTAGGTACCCATGTACAATGCAAAGAGATGCAACCTCTGAAAATGGAGAAAGAAGGAAAAGTACGTGGGAAAAACCCTCCCCCAAAAAGAGGTAAGAACCTAGTTAAGAACTAAAGAAGCCTCCAACTAGGGAAATGTCCCCTAAAACAGGAACAAAGAGTGATCATGAAGAGCATCACTGAAGCATGAAGAAGTTGCAAAATCTACCATCAAAAAGAAAACTATTGATCTAAAGAACCTCCATGGAAAAAGAAGGCATGAACTGAGCATGTCTATATGGTAGATGATCCATCTCACCGAAATGCATAGGTAGCTAGCCACTGCAATCGCCTTGTATATAGGATCAACCACTGAATACATAGTTCACACTATCGAACCATCAAACCATAGATGCATTAGAGCAACAACATAACCCCCCCTTAATGCAGATGAGGTGATATGATAGGCAACTGAGAAGGTGGGCCAAAAATATCCTACAGAGAAACCAAGAATGATGAGAGAGGAAGAGGTACAAACAACTATAAAGACATGATCGCAATGACATTGCATGGGGCTAATGTCATGGAAGGGACACTCACTTGACAAAGGGAGAAGGCCTAAAATAACAAACAACTATCCCCCCCATGGTGCTTTATTAAAATAGTGCATGTACAACTGACTCAAAAATGACGTTCATGAACCTGTAATGCAAAAGTGGCACTTTATCTCAGTGCATATACAAAAGTGCTTACAAATGATGTCTACAATGATCAAAACAAGGAAAAAGCTGACAAAAAAGAAAGTACAGCCTAAAACAAAAGAAACTATGCTAGGAAAATGATCCTCAGACCTAAAATACCCAATATATCTACCATATAGCAAAAATGCCAAAAATATAATAAAAAGAGCAAGGGCCAAAATCTAAGAAAAAGGACTAGATTTCTAAAAATATGGCAAAACCGGCTTTCCAAAAATATAACATTTTCAAAAAACTAACATTGGACTCAAAAGATATGCAAGTCGGAGTCAAAAACATAACTTCAGACTTCAGCATGAAAAATGGGCAATAAAAAAGCATCAAAACTTGAAAATACCTACACCAATGTCTCTGTCTCAAAACCAACTTTTCGGCACTTCTTTTGGATCAGAAAAATACTCTATATGCTCAAGTTATGGCCAAAAAACCAAAGGTAGGTCAAAAAGGACCTTGGAGAGGTGTAAGAGGCACATGATGTAGTGCTGATGTCATGATGATGTCAGCATTTTATTGGCTTAAAATTGACGGCAAGTCAACCATCAATTAATTAATGAAATGCATTTACCTAAGTAAGCTTAAGTAAATAGAATAATTAATTAATTAATAAATAATTATTTACTCTAACATCTTGTCCAAGGATGGACAAGGTCTTTTGCTTCTTGACCTTACTTAAAGCATACCCAAAGCAAACTGCAAGAGATAAGGCATCCTTGTTTGGAGCACCTTCATCCTTCCTCTTCCTCTTCTTCTCCAAAGTGTCCTCCAACTAGGAATATATGCCTATTACCTTGGAGGCCATCCCAAGTGAGTCTATGTTAAACATCTTCTTTTTGACTAGAGTGATTACCATCACAATCGAAGAGAAGGGATTCTTTGGGGTCTGATAAATGAGCTTGGAAGAGCTCTAGCCTTTCTCCAACTTTGAGGTTTTCTTAGTTGCCTCATCTGATTCAGTAGATTCACTACTATTGCTCTTTCCATCTCCCAAATCCACTATTTGTACTAGGGAGCTACTTGGTTGCAGAAGTGTAGCACTTACTTATGGAACTGGACTATGATGAGGTGAAGGACTAGAGTGAATGAGGAGAGGAAACTAGGGTAGCATGAGGAGAGGGAACTGGGGTAAATGTGCTATCTTTTAACTCCTCCATCATCTTCTTCACAGCCTTAGTTTGGGTTCCAATAACTGGGAGGGAGCCATCATGACAAGTCTTAGCTATGGGGATATTCTTGTCTAGAGGTTGGTCACCTCCCCCTAATGGTTGAGTTGGTCCTTGAGTAATAACTAAGGTTATGCTTGGTGTGCCACCTTGAGAGGAGGAAGGAGTTGTAGCTACTGGGGAAGTCTGAGCTAGCATGCTTTTACTTCTACTCCTCCTTGCAGTAGTCCACTTTCCATTTCTTTTGATGATTCAGGACATCATGATATCTAGGTTCTTCTCAACATCCTCATAAGGCTCTAAACTAATAGGAGTGTTTCTTAACTTAGTCAGATATGTATTACTATACATATGTTGCCCATCATCCTCTAGTCCTTCAACATCAAAATTGATATTATATGTTTTTATTTGCTCCACTATGAGCTTGGTGAAAGCACAATCTCAACTTTCAAATTCATTTCTACAATCCACCCAATAATCCTTAGTAGTGGTAATGTGTTTGTTCACACTCCCAATCTAAAAAACCTCCCTAGCATATCCATTCAGATCAAACATAGGTCTCAGAACCTCGTACATCTCTAATTTGTACCACATCTTGAACACTTTAAGCATATTCTTTGCATCAAATCGAGACTTGCAACTGAAAGCTCCTACTTTCATAAGGAACTCATATCCCTTCTTCTTCAAATTCCTACTCAACACGTTCACTTGGATCACTTGCCTCACAATCTCTATCAGCACGATCATGTCACTCAGATATCTGGGCAGCTTCAAAGGGAATCCATCAAAAGTTGCATGGCACAAATACGAGAAAGATGAGAATTGGGTAAAATAAATTCCAAGCAGACTAATAGCCGCCATTGCTTCTAGGTTGAATCTTCTCTCTGGGCATCTTTGGACCTCTCTGCAATTTCTCATAATGAATGCATCATTAACTTTGACATACTTTGCATAATTATTTTGCAATTGCAAACATGGATAAAACTCATAACATTTCACATCATCAAGAAAATTTTCTATCCTTGGGAGGCCTAGCAATAATTGTAGAGATGCTAGCATGTAAATCAAGAAGAAAGACATATAGGAGGTGTTGTAGAATTTTGCGGCACTGAGAGCATTGGAAATATTTTCACTTACCTCGTGAGCCCAATATATAGACTGCATATCTGAACAAATAACTTGTACCAAAAAGAAATATTGTTCAATGAAATTTAGAGCTTCTACCTCACCTTTTAGTCTATGTAGGAGAACCAGAATGTCTACAATCTTGGGTTTGAGATTAGTACCAAATAGAGCTTTGAGGACCTTAATCTTGCCACTCTGTGGCTTTTGAAACTAGGACTACATAATATCCTTCCTCTAGACCATCTTCTTTGTGGAGAACTTAGAGATTGCTCCTCCCACTGTCAAATCTGAAAACTCCTCCCATTCTGGAACTTGGAGGCAATTCACCACAGTTTGTCTATTAATGGAGATCAATATTGTATCATCAGGTAACACAATCTGTTTGGTATCCAAATTATAATGATTTATATATTCCTAAATTAATTATGGAGCTTGGACTACCACTGAGAAACCAGCTACTTCCACTAATCCACATCCTCAAAGCTTCTCAGTTATGGGATGAATCAACTCCAATCTCGGCCTCTTTTGGAAGTCTTGCATATCATAAAAATGGAGTGAAGTATCCATGAAAATCTACAATGTGGACTTGATTCCATTCAGTCCATCAAAACTTGCAAACCTGGTTTCCATTTTATCTGATAATGAAATGAATTAAAATTTTGAATCTAGAAGAAGAACTGAATATTAAATTTGCAATTACATGTTATTTTAAAAAGTTGTACAATTTAACAGAATAATAGTTCAAGAAAAAGTGGTAGTTTGAATAACTGTCATGTTTCCATCTATATAGGAGCCTCAATTCACCCGTTGATCTTCAGGATTCATGCCACATGAATGAATTAAAGGATAAATCCATTGAAATAGTAAATGCAAGAGCTCTAGCAAATATTTCAGTGTCTTTTCACTATTTCTATTGGCCCAACGGTAACTTTCCATTCTTTCATACTGACTTTCTCATTTCGCTTTAAGTTTTGGAATATTATGAACATAGTACCCCATAAGGAAATATCCACCTAATCGAATTCTACTCAGTATACCTTTCCCGCAATGGTTAGATTGTTTCCATTATCATCTTAAGATATTTTTTGTACAATTTGTGGGTCTCGTTTTCTCACAAAGTTGATTTTCTTTTGAATGCAAAAAATTGTTCTCATGGGTTGAAAACCTGCCAAGGAGAAGACAATTTTTATTTCTCCACCCAAGCTTTCTTTTAAACTTTATCCTTAGAGTTAATACTTCCTTTGGGCTTGAGAAAGTTTAAAAAGATTGTGAAAGTTGAAAGGGGCCCACTTCCTTGTTTATTTTTCTTTACAATTGCCTTTGGTGGAAAATGGACTTCATAGGTTGAAAACCCACCGAGAAGAAGTCAATTTTGAGTTTTCCGCTTGAGATGATTCTGAGCATTGTGATGAATCTTGAATGTTTTCCAAG
This sequence comes from Cupressus sempervirens, assembly GCA_028749045.1. Taxonomy (NCBI): domain Eukaryota; kingdom Viridiplantae; phylum Streptophyta; class Pinopsida; order Cupressales; family Cupressaceae; genus Cupressus; species Cupressus sempervirens. Next base: position 614,849,130 of record CM053789.1, read on the forward strand.
TTAGTATATTGTAATCAAAATAGGAATTTACTATAAGATACCTCGCAAAAAATTGCCTTCATGGGTTGAAAACCCGCTAAGGAGAAGGCAAAGCTCAATTTTCCACAAGCTTCTTCATTTCATTGCAAATATGATAAACTGCAAGTAAGCTCATCTTTGTGAATAATTTTTCATGTTGCAAGAATCTTCGTCGGGTTAGGTACTAAATGACTTGTAAGACTCACAACATAAAGGAAAACCACCTGACTATGAGTGTGGGGGAAGGGAAAAAATGAAAAACCTAATGAAGACTCTTTTCACCTAAGGGAACTTAAAACTAGATTCAGACATACCTAGGCTTGACTAAGACATAAAATTTTCCACTTTTGCAAAATGGTTACATGGTAAAAAGTGGGGCAACAGAAGGAACCACAAATATTGACTAGAATGACTATTCTAGAAAAGATCACCATCTAAACGAAGCAATATAGAGCACACCAAAGTGAGCTTGATTCATTCTTCATAGCACCTCGATTGAATGCGTAGCACTTAAGGGAGGTGACCAAAATCATGGCAATCACCAAAAATTGAAGCACAACCACACGATGAAGCAACATGAGATGTAAGACACACGAAGAGAGAAAGAGCCAAAGAAGAAACTAAGGATCCCTAAAAAATGGTTAGCTCAACCCAATTATTTATTTTTAGAAAAAATAAATAAATTTTTGATAATGACAAATGACCATTGGCAAGCTAGTTTTCAATCACTTATCACTTAATGGTGCTATAAAAATAGTTTTCACCACTAAGAATTTATTTTGCAATTAATATATGCCAAAAACCAATTTTCATATATCAACTAGCCAACAATGTCTGAAGGTTTTCATTGTTGGATCTTTTATTGGTTTATTTTTCTCTCTTTTTAAATTTTATTTTATTTTATTTTATTTTTGAATAATTGCATAAAATGACCAAAGGAAAAACAAATCCATATATGGATGTTGAAGAATGTTATCATCAAAAACCTGAGTTCTTTACATGTCTTGACAAGTTCTTTACATGTCCTAACAAAAGACACCATTGAAACTGGATTGCATAATGAATTGGAAATGATGACCAAGAATAACTTGATCCATTTTTCTCATGCCACTGAATGTAGAAGCTTCTTTTAGAAATTTGGAACATGCACTAGCACAATTGGCTAAAAGAATTAGTCATAATGATGACAATCCTTAAAAGATGTATAGCTCTATGATGACACCACATGGAGCTATGCTATGTTATCTTGGTAAGAATAAGAGGTATCCATTACATGAAATAACACACCTTCATTACAAAAGACCATGTGGTAGAGTGAAAGACCAATTGTAGCTGCCAATTTGTCGAGGAAGGAATGTAATGATCTGCAATATGCCCAAGATCCTTATACATGTCTTCAAGTTGTCTCTAAATGTATATATCTATAAAATAACACTACAAGACTCATGAATCTCATAGACCAAGTTACAAACCACCCTCTAACACCAAAGAAGAGAACTATCGTTTGTGATTGGTAAACATCTCGAATATGCCAAGTGATAACTTTTCATGTAATATTGAATAGTGAAGCACAATAGAAACTGATATATTATAGATAACTAACAAGGCCAATAAAATGTTAGTAAAACCATTGTTGTTAGATTTCTATGTAGGAAACATTGCCAGTTGGTATTAGTGCAAAGATATCAGCCCACCACAAAAAGAGACTTGTAACCACATTCTCAAGACCAAGCATGTCAAGTATAGTAAAACAATATCATCCATTCAATAACTCTACCATTAAGTAGGCAACATTTTTCAGCAAATGATAGGTAGATTTGTGAATATATACTTCATAATAATGAAATGTATAAATACAAATAAATGCTTGTTTACAAATATTATCAAGGGAAATCAACACAAGAACACATACCTTGAATTGGTTGAGATCTCACATGTGGATTTATACTAGAAGGACCAATAAAACAATTAATGAAGCTTTATTGGAAATTAATGAAGAACCATAAAATTGGAGGGATTTCCCCCCAACTTAACTTAATGCTACAAGGTCATGAGAATAGTAAGATAATCTAAAGAATGAAATAAAGTGAGTAGAACATTCAATAATTTCTTGAGTTTTAGTCAATTTCAATAACTCTAAAGATTTCTCCTTAATTTCACATTACAAAAGCACAGACATTTGAATCATTCAAGGAATCAAGAAATTGTTCTAACAACTATTATCAATGAATGATCATCTTAAGATACAAGAACCAAGAATTAGAAGCATATATATTAATACCTTGACTCTTGCGAAATAAATAAATCGTCCATATGTAACATATTTTATTTGGTCGTTAATAAATTCAAAACCTTCTAGTTCCCTTTAATCAGTTGGAACCAAATCAATAAGTGTGTGAGGAATACACATTTTTGTTATAGCCCTACAAGATCTTGATGTTTGAATATCAAAACATTTTTAAAGAATAGATCTTTTAAGATATCATTTGGTATTACACACAACTTGCGAATGATTAAGGTATATAACAGATCACCTTTTAGTGCATGATTAATTCCAACACACATAAATATCTTTTCAATGATGAAATCATAATGGTTCGTTTCCTTAAGTGTGGGAAATATCTCAAAGTCTTGTGATTTAAGAAGTACAAAAGAACTAGATTGATGGGTGATAATTTGATCAATATGTTCCTCCAGTTCTTTTAAACAAAAATCACATTCTTTATCCATATCATCAATTTCATTCACATTAATAGAATGTAAAAGTGTCATCAAAATATCATCATTATATGCAATTGGAGCCACCTTATTATGTGATTTTTTTTAGGAATTAGGAATTCCATTGGTGGATATGCTGGAGTGGATTGTGGATGAAATGAATGGAATAAAGATAATGGAAAGGGTTATATTGGATATAAAGTAGATGAATATGAGTGGGATGGGAATAATGGAGAGGGTAGAATATAAGATGGAGATACGGGTTGTTGTGAGCATGCATGATTACATTCATTGTGCATACTAGATGGAAAATTATGTTTTGAAGAAATATGTTGTCTTTGTAATGCAGAAGAGTGATGATTTATACCTCAATCTTCTTGATTTGTATTTTGAAATTGTTCACTAGTTATAAACAATACGTTTTCACTTGCATCATTAGTATGGTGAGGTTCATAAAGATATTGGCCTTCATTTACCATTCACTCTTGGTTGATTAGGCATATGCATTTATCATTTTTTATATTACAAATATAACAACAAATGGTTAAATTATCATTGATGAAATCACATTGTTCTAAAAAACCATCAATTATATCCTCTTGTTTAGATATAGAAATAACAATTGGACATACCTGTGACAATGGAAGATCAAGATCATTTAAGTTGCATTCATTAGGTAGAGAGCATGTAAACCCATCACATTTGGTTGACGTGATTGCTCCACCAAATCTTGTTTTCAAATTTAATGTGTTTGGACTATGTTGAAAATGCATCATTTTAAACATTTTCCCCCTTTTTTTACCAATTACTCACAACAACAAATGATAACATAAATAATAGATCTAACTTCTACGACCTACTTGCAAAATCTAAAATAATGCACCTAAATGATTTAATACAATGCAAACCTAAGGTACCAGACTGAGCAAGGTTGAGACATGATCAGACATTCCCAAAGGTGCACTATTCCTAACTTGACTTACTCTGATTTCACTCCTTTAATACCTTTCCCCATAAATGGCACTAAAAATGTAGGGACACACTATGGTTCAAATATTAAGGATAATTGATAAGATTATGAACTATTTCATCTTGCATTTAAATGTCAATCTAGGGTCCCAAACTCATGAAATGTATAGTGGTTTTCTACTCAAGGGATGAAGATAGCATGACAAGTAGGGATGGATGCAATTATAACGCACAGAAACAAACCTACAACAAACCAAAGCAAAACTGGCAATAGGAATTGTCACTTTTTGGCGATAGAAGCTAAGTTGAAACTATTAAAGTAAAACTATTCTAAGAATCTAAAAACATTGCAAAGCATGGAAATTTAATCTACCATTTAATATCGTAAAAATAAACCACACCAATCTAAATTTACAATTAAATCTAAAGAAAACATTAATCAATTAAAATATTTAAATTAATATAATAATTTTATGTATGAAATTAAAATAACAACACACAAAGAATAAAAATACATATCTAAAACAAATCACCGATATGATTAAATAAATTAAAGTATATAAACTATACCCTAATTCTATGCATAAAATCAAATGAAAATAATAACATACATAAAATTAAAACAAAACAAAAAATCTAAACTAAATCACTAGTCATTCTGAGAAGTGGATCATGCCTCCCTAGTATCTCTAGTGATTAAAATTAAATGCTCTTCAATACTCCTTCAATCATGATGATATCTCTCTATTCATCTAATAATATAGTGTTTAGACAAGCTGCTACTATAGGAAAAATTTGCTTATTGAAAAAAGGTAGTGAAAATTTAGTTTGCGAATTGAAAAAATCTATTTATGGTCTCAAAACATCACCTAGGGAATGGTATTCAAAGATAATTTCCTTCTTTATTTCTCAAGGATTTACTAGAAGTAAAAATGATCCTAACTTATATATTAAGCATACTCAAGATGATATTATCATTGGTATTCTTTATGTGGATGATTTGATTCTTACTTCAAGTTCAAATGATCTAATTTCTGATATTAAGTTTCAACTTAATGAAAAAATTAATGACTAATTTAGAAATTTTATATTACTTCTTAGGTATGAAAATTTGGCAAACACTTAAGGGTGTTTTTTTTTTCTCAAAGAAAGTATGTTCATGATCTTTTGGAAAAGTTTAAGATGAATGATTCTAACCATGCTTCCATTCCATGTGAATCAGGCACTAAGTTAATGGATGATATGCATACTCCCTTTGTAAATGAAGCTTTGTATAGGAAACTAGTAGGAAGTTTGAATTATCTAGCTCTTACTTGATGCAATATTGATTATAGTGTTAGTTTAGTTTCAAGATTTATCTCTAAACCTCAACAAACACATTTTAAAGTTGCTAAAAGAATATTAAGGTATATTAAAGGAATAATTAATATGGGATTGTTTTATGATGCGAATTATGATTTTACTTTACAAAGCTATACTGATTCCAATCTAGGTGGAGATCCCAATGATGGGAAATCTACTTGTGGGTATTGTTTCTTTGTTGGTTTAGGTGCAATTTCTTGGAGAAATAAAAAATGACATTATGTTTCCCTTTTCTCAATTGAAGATGAATAAAAAGGTTTCAATAATGCATCTAAGGATGTTTATGGATTAGAATGATACTTAAAGATTTGGGTCTACCTCAACTGACACCTACTCCATTATATTGTGACAATCAAAGCATTATTGCCGCAACCAAAATTTTGTCTTTCATGCAAGGACTAAGCACACCTCTCTCCAACATCACTTCATTAGAGAACAAGTTGAAGAGAAGCAAGTGATACTTCTTTATTGCAAGGGTGAAGATCAAGTGGTTGATATTTTGACAAAGCCACTTTCTAAAGAGAGATTTCAATTTCATTGTAAAAATTTGGGTTTACAACCCCTTGATGTAAACTTCCCAAGTAAAGATTAAGCGAGGGTGTTAGAAATATTAATCTTTCCTTGGATGTGTTTAATTTGGGATATTCTAAGAATCTCTACATGTAGTTTTTCCTCTTGTACACATGTGAAGGACATGTCACTTACTTGTCCTCTAGTCTACATGTGAGGACAACTCATTTTGTAATTTCTTTTATAAAGGAAGTTAGTTTATCCTCCTTAAGAGGATCTTGACACTTTGCACATAGTTATTATGAATGGGGCATTCATAGAAATGGGAGTTACACATGTGACTACATGCAACTCCTTTCTCATCTATATAAAAGAGATCCCTCCTTCTCATTCTTCTCTACAAACATCACATTGATGTTATTGTAATGAGCTATTTTTGCTCCACCATTCTCTTTCTCTCTCTTCTCTAGGTTTTTGCCTTCATTCATAATATTCACAAGGGGTTTTCTTTGCTTTTCCCTTTTAAAATCTTTGTCTTCTTTATTTCTTTACATTGGTGTATGCTCTTGGAAGTTTTTTATTTCATGGTAACATTTCTTCTCACTTAACTCACTTAGATTAATTTAGTTTTCCTTACTCTCATTTACATTTCTTACACACATTAATATTTTGATTAGCCACAAAATTCCTTAAGGCCTCTCATTCTTTCTTGTCAAACATCTCACTCTCAACATTGAAATAATGTGCTAACTTGATATCAACCTTGTATATTATCATCACTTCTTCCCGCAAGAGGATCATGAATCTACTCTTTGGTATTTCCAACACTGTACAACCTGAGACTTGATAAGTGAATAAGTGATTTTAATAGAAAACTCATTAAGGTCCCTCATACATCCTTGAAAGATCTCTTCATTTCTCTTCTTCCAAATGAACCATAAAACCTCATTAGAAAAAATAGACCAGAACTTATTGAATTAAGATCAAAAGAATGAACAAATTTAGAAAGGATTTGAATCCAAGTAAAATTGCAAGGCTTTTTCCAATTCACAGTTCTGCCAAAAGAAGAGGACCAAATCAACAAAGCAAACTTGTATTCAAAGAAATAATGTTCAATGGTTTCAAGGACAAAGAAGAGAGCACAAAGTACTGGGGGCAAGCCAAACTGACAAATATAGTTACTGACAACAAGCTTTTCTAGTAGAAGGCTCCACCTAAAATAGACTTTTTGGGGCTCTTTAGTCTGATGCCATGAAAAATCAAGGGTAACATGCCAATTAAAAGTTGGCCAATTGAGAGACTAGTTCCTAGTTAATAATTCAAGAATAGATGGTTCCTCTTTCATCATGCTATATATCTTTTTAGTACTTGTATCAGAGAATGCAGATCCATCATTCCATTTAATCCTATTGCACATATCTGAAGAGTATATCAATTCACTTGGGACGAATGCTCCAATAACTTTATTAATAATAGTATAAGTTTTCTAAATATCAATTTACTTTTGAGCTCCTCCCGTGTTCCCATATTACCTTTAACAAGAAGGTCACCAATTAGATTGATGTCTTTGTCAGCCCACCATTTTACAAAGAAACTCTGAGTAAGGGCAAGGGATTTATCATTTAATTGAATGCCCCACCATATAGACCTATCAATAAAAAAGAAGCAAGGAGGACCATCCACTGCACCCTTAAAATACAATAATCTCCTTACTTGAGTCCAAGCTTTCTAGATAGAACTAAAAACATTTAAGCCAAAAACCTTAATTTCAAAATTACTCAAAATAATGTATGTCAATGGAATATCTCCCTACTTCTTTCCCTTTTTACTAGTGGATCTCAATATATTATTTCTTCCTAGAATCTTCCAAGGTTCCTTCCCATGGAGAGCACTAAGAATCCATTTTTAGGCTAGGGCTATACCATGGCCTTTCAAATCCCTCAAGCCAAGACCCCTCCATGTTTTGGACATGCAACACCACTTCCAATTGACAACATGTCTTTTCTTATTCACACTACTATATGACCATAAGAAATCCCTCAAAATTGTCCCAAATTTTGATAGCTATTGAAAAGCCATGTAGAGGCAAAGTAAATTGAGTGGGAAGAAGGAACTTTTCGAAACAATTTGAGCTCTACCTGCCAGTGAAAGATGATGAGATTTCCACTTATGATGCTTCTTTTCAATTTTAGAATACACCAAGTTCCACATGTCCTTTATGGAGGGAGAAATAGAAAAAGGGATTCCCATATATCTAACAATACTGTCAGGTCCTTCCCAAGTCCACCCTTTGGGTTCAAACCTTGAAGGACTCAATTCATTCCAACCAATTATGATAGACTTATGAGGAACAATTTTGGTACCAGAGGCCAACTAGAAGAATTGAAGTCTATTAACCATATTCTCAAAGTTGTTCTCTTTGATCTCAATAAAGAGAGATGTGTCATTAGAAAATTGAGTATTGAGAAGGGGTTCTAGATTGGGTAAGGAGATGCATATGAGGGGAGGGCCAAGAGATGGAGCTCTCAATATATAATATATGGCATCAACAACAAGGAAAAAGAAGTTTTTATAGGACATCCCTCCTAGATAGATCTTTCGAGGACAATTGGTTCAGAAAGATCACCATTAATATCGAGAACAATAGAAGAGTCTTTAAAGAGGACTTTAATCCAATTGTAGAAATAGGGAGGGAAGCCAATGATATAAATCATCCACAAGACAAACTTCCACTCAATCTAATCATATTCTTTTTCAAATTCTAACAGGATGATAACAACCTCTCAACCACTCTCCTTGGCCCAGTAAAGTGCCTCCCATCCTGTTATCAAATTTTCTAAGATGTATCTTTCCTTAATGAAGCCTATTTGATTTTTTTCACTACCTCAACAACAAGTCTAATAATTGAAGGAGGCTCTGGGTAAGATCTCCTTTAGTAATATTATGGCTGGTGAGGCCATGGATTCTGAGGGGGCATCAGGAGGTTTGCTTACTCTTTTTAATAATAAACAATTTAAAGTTACTCCCTTGTATAATGAAGGTAATACTCTTTTATGTAAAGTGTTTCATATGAATACCAATGATACTTGGTTTCTTTTGAATGTCTATGCCCCAAATACTAAAAAGGAAAGGAAGCATTATTGGACTAAGCTGGGGGCTTTAGTCCATAACAGTAATCTTAATAAAGGTATTATTATGGGGGACTTCAACACTCCTCTCACTGATGAGGAAAAATTAGGAGGTTTGGCTTCAGAGCTGGAAAGTAAATTGGACCTTTCTAATTTCATAAATAGCTTGGCTCCTTTGGATATTGATCTCGAAGGTGGAGACTACACTTGGTCCAATAAAAGAATTGGGAGTGAGTGTATTCAGGTTAGATTGGATAGAGCTCTCATTTCTCTCAATTCATTGAATTCTTTCTCTTGTAGGCTATCCCTTCTCCGTAGAGTGGGATCAGATCACTCCCCCATTTCTCTCTTAGTTGATTCTCTTGAGCCTAGGAGGAATTATCCTTTTCAATTTGAAAAGATGTGGATCTCTCATCCAGATCTATTGAATAGGACATCCAATTGGTGGAGCATGGAAGTGGAAGGAACTGCTATGTTTAGAGTTGCTAAGAAGCTGAGTAATGTGAAGTAGATGATCAAAATCTAGAATAAGACAGATTTTGACCATATCTTTTAGGAGAACGAGGAGATCTCAGATGGGCTTTGTTCTATTTAGGATTTAATTCAGTGGGATGGGTATAATGAATAGTATAGAATATTGAGATGTCAATTTTAATTGATTTGCATAATATTATAAGTAAAGAAGAGAATTTTTGGAGGTAGAGATCAAGGATTAATTGGCTTAAAGAGGGTGATTAGAACACCAAGTTTTTTCACCTTTCCACTCTTAAGCACAGAGCTAATAATAGGATATCAAGAATTAAAAAGGGTTAGGATACTTTGACTAGGGAGAATGATATTTTTGCTAAAGCTATTTCTTTTTTCTCTTCCCTTCTTTCCTGGGATCCCTTGTTATTAGTGGTGGATCAAAATGAAATTGTGTCTTTTCTCCCTCAGATAATCCAGCCTCATCACAACAAAATGTTGAGGGCAATTCCTAATGCTTTGGAGGTGAAACAAGCTTTGTTTTCATTACCAACTAATAAAGCCCTTGGGCCGAAAGGATTTCCTACTTTCTTTTTTTAGGTATATTGGGAGGTGGTTATGGAAGATGTGGTCAAGGTTGTTCAGGAATTTTTTGGGGCTAGATGTTTTCTTAAAGAAATTAATTCTACTTTCCTAGTTTTAATTCCCAAAGTTCTAGGCGCAAACACTATGAAGAAATTTAGGCCTATTAGTCTCTGTAATTCTTTTTACAAGATCATTTTAAAGGTATTAACTATTAGAATTCTAAATATTCTTCCTTTGATCATTTCTCAGCAACATACTAGTTTTGTCCCTGGCAGGCAGATTTTGGACACTATCATGATGGTTCATGAAGTTATTCACTCCCTTGAAGTAGGTTAAAGGGAAGGGTTGCTACTCAAGCTAGACCTTTCAAAGGCCTATGATCAGGTGGACTAGACTTTCCTTGATTCTATCCTCCAAGCTTTTGGCTTTGATCAAAATGTTCACAAGCTTATTTCTCAACTTATTTCTACTTCTTCGCTTTCCATTATGGTCAATGGGGCTCCTTCTAACTTCTTCAAACCTTCAAGAGGTTTAAGATAGGGTGACCCTCTCTCTCCTATTTTTTTCATTATTATGGCTAAGAGTATTGGTAGATTGATTGGGAAGAAAAGACAGGAAGGGAGATTAAGAGGGATTAGGCCCTCCTCTGGGAATGTTTCTTGTTCTCATCAACAATTTGTGGATGACACTATTATGGGAGGGGAATCTTCTGTTAAGGAGGCTAAAGCAATGAAGGATCTTCTAGATGTGTATAGCAAAGGATCAGGTCGGCTAATTAACTAGGAGAAGAGCTTTGTCTTCTTTATCAATACTCCTGTTCATAGACAAATGAAGATAGCTAGGATTCTTGGGTGTGGGATTGGTAAGCTACCCTCAAGCTATCTTGGTCTCCCAATGGGAACTAAGCCTCCTAATTCCTTCTGGAATGGGATTCTCGACAATTTTAGAAAGATGTTGGCTAGGTGGAAAGGAACCACACTAAGTCAGGCAGGTAAATTTCTTTTGGTTAAGTCCACTCTTCAAAATCTCCCGATGTATGCCTTTAGCCTCTTTGGGATACTAGCCAAATTTGCTAACAAAATGGAAAAGATCTAGAGAAAATTTTGGTGATCTAGTCTAGAGGAATGTAAAAGATATCCTCTAGTGACTTGGGATAATGTTTGCCTATCTAAGTGTTATGGTGGTCTTGGTATAAGGAAATTAAAACCTCTTAATAAGGCTCTCCTAGCCAAATAGATATGGTGCATTTTCAACAGTAAGGGGGAATGGAGAGATGTTTTAGTGGAGAAGTATATTAGAAGACCTTTTCTAAAGTTCTTGCTTAATAATGATGACATACCAAATGATTTAGTCATTTGGAATGGTATCCTTAAGGCAAGAGATTTGGCCAAAGCTAAGACTAAGTGGAAAGTGGGTAATGGTGATGACATTCTCTTCTGGCATGATAACTAGTTGATTCAGGGTCCTCTAATTAATGATCCTATTTATGGGAATTGGGAAAATGTTTGTATCAAGCAATTTGGATTAAAATTTAGGGACTATAGAATTGATCAAGGATGACCTATCTTCTATCTTGAATGATCTCAAATCGATAATGTTAATGTTGAACTCAATGATTCTTAATAATAAGAGGGATGAACTAATATGGGAAGATAATCCTAATGGTTGTTACTTGGTTGCTTCAGGATATAATTCTCTCTGGAGCTTGAAGGAGAAACCTCCTTGGGCCAGGGCCTGGGTTCCTGGCCTTACTCAAAAGATTAATATGTTTTATTGGTTGGCTTTACAAGATAAAATCCTTACACTAGAAAACTTGAAGAAAAGAGCCCATTATATCCCAAATAGATGTACTTTGTGTAAACAACAAGAGGAGTCTATTAATCATATGTTTATCCATTTTCCCTTTTCTAAGGAAGTTTGGGATCTTATTACTAAGAATTTTGGAGTTAGCTAGTGAAAGCCAAGTAATGTGCTAGATTTCTTTTTTCAATGTAACAACATGTATAAAAGCTCGAACTTGTAGGATTTAAGCACCTAGTCTTTGCCTCACTTCTGTTGGGGAGTTTGGAAGGAAAGAAACAATAGGATATTCAAAGATAGAGAGGAACCTGCTTATGCTTTGGTGGATAAAATCAATAGACATATGAAGAAAAATTACCAAATTAGAAAAGGGAGAGACATTGAAGATGGGTGTAAGAAAAAGAAGAAGGAAAAGGATATGTGCTCTAAAAGATAGGAAGTGAAATGGAAGCTTCCACCTGAGGGATGGCATAAAGCAAACTTTGATGGTGTGGCAAAAGGGAATCTTGGTCCCTCAGGATATGGAGGTATTATAAGAAACTGCTATGGTGAAGGGATTGTTGCTTTATCTTACCCACTGAGACATCAAACAAACCATCATGCCAAAGTTAGTGCAACTCTACATACGGTGAAATTAGCTTTGGATAAGGGAGTTAAAAAACTATGGTTGGAGGGGGACTCAAATAACATCATTAGATGTATTAAAGGGGATATCCAACCATCATGGACAATAGCTAACATTATTGAAGAAATCTGTTTAACATTTGGTAAATTTGACAACATCCATGTCAGTCATGAATATCGGGAGGCGAACTTGATGCCTGATTGGTTGGCCAACGAGGTAGTAAAGAATGACATGGTGATGATTTGGAATATTGGTGGGAATATTTCAGTAGGTGCAAAAAGCCTAACTGAACTGGAAAAAATCTAGGGAGGTATAGGGGAAATCCACAGATAATTATGGATATTAATGTGAATATGGGTGTAAGGAAGTGTAATAATGGTAAATACAAATAGAATAGGTGGATTATGTTATCAGTGTCAAATCAACACATTTTATGGGTCAATTTTTGTATATACCATTTTAGTAGTATTGAAAGACAAAATGGAAAAAATCAAAGTGGTTTCCTTCAAAGTATTCACAAGGTTGAGAAAGGGTTTTAGAGGAAGGAGTTTATTAGAATAGTTAGTGCTGAGATTATAGAGATGGTGGGGAAAAGAAGTAGGAAAGAACCAATAGGCAAGGCCAAAAAATGGAAGAAAAGAACTAAAGTGTGGGGGAAGTTAGAAAAGGGAGGAATTGTCAATTATATAGCCAAGCTCCATGGTTACGACCCAACGATTACTAACCTTATGGTGAATTCATGGAACGATGGAAGGGTTAAAGTCAATGGGGTCTCATATCAGGTGACTGTAGACATCATTGCTCATATAACTAAAATTCTGGATGAAGGACTAAATTTTTACAGAGATAAGAAGGTGTTTGCGAATGCTATGAAAGATTTTGCAAAAAATATTGAAGAAAAGAAAGAACTAGTCAAGAGCGAAACAATCTACAAGATGGATTTGATGAAGAAACTATGGAGGTATTTTTTGAGGGCTATTATCGAGTATATATCTTTAGACACGAGATTTGATAGAGTTAGGACACACCATTTTGTTCTACTCAATCATTTTCGTTATGGGATTAAGGTCTCTTTTCCTTTCTACTTATATACTTCTATGCATAAGAATATTTCAATGCACAAGAAAAAGCCTACTTCGAATCCAACCCTGCATGAGGGTTTGTTGCTTTTGATTTATGAGCATTTCAAGGCTCAATCTTGAAGCAAAACCCCCACCCAGGCATATGCAGCATCTGAGGAGATGGGGAGTCTAAACTTCTCGTCTAACTCGGATGATGTTCAGAGTATTAGTTTGGAGGATGAAGATGTAAACCCTTCATCTGGAAAGAAGGCTAAAGAAGAAATCGCCTTCGTCAACTAAAACCCCGTGCAAGAAAAGTCCTAGGGGGATAGGGTTTAAAATTGCTCGATAAGGAGAGGAGGAATATAATGAGGATGGGGATGAGATGGATACTGATGAAGAGAATAAGGAGAAGGAGGATGTTAAGGGGGAGGAGCCAATAGCTTAAAAACAAAGGAGGTCTAAGGAGGAGGACGTGCCCCCAGTGGGGAAAATGGATCTTGGGCCGGAGATCACAACCATTCCTCTTTCCCCAATTTCCACACTTGAGGAACACGATAAGGAGAAGACAGAGGATGACAATAGAGAGGCAGTTATAAAGGATAGGTGCATTGCTTGGAAAAAAATTAATGTTAAACATCAAAAATGGGAATAGTGAGAGAAACCATGAACCCTCAAATCCTTGAAGGTAAAGAGGGAAAGCTCCAGATGGAGGAACTCATTGGTCTAGCCCTGGTGGCTATTACTAATAATGCAAGGGAAATTGGCATGAATTTGATAAATAATGCTAGAAATAGTATGATAGACAATTTCAGATCAATTAAATGGCTCTACCATGAACTGGAGGAGGTCAAAGAAAGAGTGGGTTAGTTGGAAAACTAAGGGAAGAAGTTAGAACATGGAAACTTGATAGATAAGGGGGATTGCCTCAGATTGGTGGAAAAAAGAATTCAGAATCTGGAAAATTACAATCATAATTTGGCAAACCAGATGATTTCAACATTGTCTTCTCTTAATGAAAATATCTCTTCTCTTGTTGGAAAGCTAAAAGCCAAGGGCTTCCTAGAGGATAATGAGGAAAAAGACAGAGTCGGAGATAGGATGGATGAGGACATGATTATGGGCATTACCTTTAGCAACTTGGATCAAACGGGTCACAAGAAGCAGGAACATATCGCTGAGGAGATCCAAAAGGCCTATGAAGCAGCAAAAATGATGCAGGAGATAGAAAGAAAGGAGTAACAAAGGTTTTTCATTTCCTATCTTTTGGTTTGTCTAGTTTCTATAGTGTTTGGCTTTTAGCTTTTTGCTTGTTCATTGTTCTGGCCTTTTGGTTAGCCGTAGTATTATGTCTAGACCTTTGTGCTTATTATCAACCTTTTGATATGTATGGACTGTGGCTAGGCTTTTGTTGCTTATTATCAACCTTTTGATATGTATTAACTTTTGGGTTTCAGGATCCCTATAAAACCTATTTTTCTAATAAATAAAAAGAAGTTCAATAATTCTCTTAGGAAGCAACTTTGCAATAATTTTGTAAGATAGGTTAAGTAAAGTAATCGATCTCTAATTACCAATTTGAGATTTGTCCTCTTTTTTTGGAATAAGCTTGATTATGTTAGATTAATAAGATATTGCCTTATTAATTAAATCATTTTGATTTAATTATTAAGTCACTTATTATCTCTAGTTTACTTAAGCTAAACTTTAGACATATAATAATTAATTATTTTATTAATTATTATCATGCAACCTAGGTTTTACCCTATTAGGGTTTTGATCTCCATTTATAAGGATTGATCTCTTTGTAATTTATTAATTCACTTTTGATAATAACAATTTCTCTTTTTGCTCATAAAAAATGTCTCATCTATGGATTTGGGAATTCTAGCCTCCATAACTTTTTCTTCTCTTTCTGTGATAGGTGTTTGCATGAAGGAGATTCTTAGGAGTTGTGGGGTTGATCTTTCATCAACTTCAACATGGTATCAAAGCTTCAGATCTTCATGCCCTTGTTCTGTTTATGAGAAGTTTGTCTTGACTTTCAGATCTGTGCTTTTTGATCAGAGGGTTTCATTTTTCAGAGTTTTTTTGTATTGAATCTAGGGGTCCACCATTTTTTAGTGCAGTTTGAGCCCAAATGGAAATCATTGTTGAGCTCAGAGCACCCAAAAAGCCCTATTTTCATATAAAATTTTCCACTTTGGACACAATTGGAATTTGAGGCTAAAAATTTTGCTCTTAGATTAGACACGTTTCTCAAGCCGACAATTTTCTAATTTTTGGCACATTTCTTGAGGTGGAAAATTTCTAAATTTTGCACGTAAATCAAATTTTTAAAAAAATTGAGATTTTTGGCACATTTCCCGAATAGGTGATTTTGTATTTTTGGCACACAATTCAAGATTTTGGAGCACACAAATTGAGATTTTTTAAAAATTCAAGATTTTTGGCATGTTTCCTGAGACTATGATTTTGTGCTTTTTTGCACAAAAAATGAGATTTTTTTGCATGAAAATCAAGATTTTGGGGCACACAAATTGAGATAGTTTTGGTACATAACTGACATGCTTCCCAAGGCAATTTTGTACTATTGAGTACACTTTTTGAGACATTTTAGTATGCATCCTAAGGTGGTAATTTTTTTTGCTTTTCCAGTGCTTTTTTGACCTACACGTGTTATTTTGGCCATAACTTGTTCATTCAGACTCTGTTTTTCGATCCAAAAGAGTGCCAGAAAGATGATTCTGAGCCCGTTATGATTGTGCAGCTTATTTGGATTTTTGATGCTAGTTGGTGGCTTATTTTGGCTATCAAAGTCAAATTTCTACTTTGCACTCCAAGAGACATATTTTGAGATATTCTATTTTTCAGATTTTGCTCCACATCCCATTCATTTTTTTGTTTTTCTTCATTCTGATGGATATCTTAGTTGTTTTAGGTCTGAGGATTGATTTTTTTGTTTCAAATAATTTTTCTTGAGTTATACTATCTATTGTATCGGCCTTATGTCTCTTTTGATCTTTGTTGACATCCTTTTGTAGTATTTTTGCAAACACACTGAGATAAAGTGCCACTCTATTGCATTTCAAGATCTTGGACATCTTTGTGTTTTGTTGAAATCACAATACTTTATAAAGTGCCTTGGGGGGTTTTATATTGGCCATATTTGCCATCTTCCTTTATCAAGTGAGTGTTCCTTCCATGATGTTATCCTCATTATGTGTCGATGACACATTCTAGTAGAAGTGTTTGTACTTCTTTTGCAGTCTTGATGTTCCTAGTTTTGCTTTTTGCATGAGATATTGCATTCAGTTTTAGTGTTCATGTCTTACCTCTCAGCATTAGAGGGGGATTATGTTGGTTCTATTGCTTTCTTGATTCGATGGAGTGAGCTATGTATTCAGTATTTGATCCTATGTTCTAGGTGATTGCAGTGGTTGGATACTTATGCATTTCAGTGAGATGGATCATTTACCATATAGACATTCTGTCATTCCTATTTTTGGAGGCCATGAAGATACCTTCAATCTTCAATTGATCATCTCTTCAAACTTATTCTTCTCCACCTAGTCATGTTCTATATAGTGGAGGTTCTTCATAACAATAGTTTGGCAGTGTTTGCAACTTCATGATTCAATGGTGTTCTTCATGATCATCTTTTGTTCCTATCTTTTGGAACATTCTTTCCATCTCTTTTTGGAGTAGGGTTTTTCCCATGTAGTTTTCTCTATTTCTCCTCTTTACAGATATTTGGTTATGCTTAGGTACCTCATCAAACCTTGTTGTCAGGACCCAAATTTGCTTTCAGCAATAGTTTCTAGGTTTTTAGCTAATTCCTAAGTTTATCTTAAGGGGGGGTGTTAGAGTAGAAATTAATTAAATCATTTTTATTTAATTATTAAGTAACTTACTATCTCTAGTTTACTTAAGCTAAACTTTAGACATATAATAATTAATTATTAGCATGCAACCTAGGTTTTACCCTATTAGGGTTTTGATCTCCTTTTATATGGATTGATCTCTTTGTAATTCATTAATTCACTTTTGATGATAATAGTTTCTCTTTTTGCTCATCAAGAATGTCTCATCTGTGGATCTGGGAATTCCAGTCCCCATAGTTTTTTCTTCTCTCTCTCTATGACAAGTGTTTGCATGCAGGTGATTCTTGGGAGCTTTGGGGTTGATCTTTCATCAACTTCAATAGATTACTCCTCTATTTGTGTTTTCTCCTAGAGACCCCTTAAAACATGGCTCATTATATAGATTAAACAGTTCCAAGGATATCCACTCCATGTTCTTGTAAAATTCTGTTGGCAAGCCATCAATGCTAGGTGATTTGTCATTGGCCAATTCCTTGAGGGTAGATTTAATCTCCTCGATATAGATTTCACACTTAACTTCCTCTTCCAGTCCCTAGAGACCTTATCGAGGATTAATCTTAGACAATTGATAAATCTTCTTCCTGAGCTTCATTGAAATCAGATTTAAACAACTTATGATAGTAATTTATAAATACTTTTTTGATCTTGATAGGCTCATTGGTGGGAATAATTGGTTCTAGGGAAGGAAAATGAGAAGCAATGAGTTGCTTAGTAGGGGTCTTCTTAGTCGAGGCAATGAGTTCTCCCTCTGTGAATGAATTGCTTAACTTCTCCTTCAAAATTTTAGAAAGATATGACAGTAAACTTCTCCCTCTTTGACAACACATACCAAGACAATTTTGATTAGTATTAATGTACCTTGAGTACAGATTCATCTACAATATGTCCTTGTCAATACTGCATCAACTGATTGATCTTCAACTTGGTTCATTTTAATGCATCATTAAACTTTAATTAGTCAGCTTCATATAGGGGAATGACCCCTAGCTCACCTCTTAGATACAAAAATTCATGCTTAGGTAATGGCTTTGTCAATATATCTACAATTTTTTCTTTTGTATGCACATATTCTAATCTGATTTCTTTGTCTTGTACTGATTCTCTTACAAAGTGATATTTTATAGAAATGTGCTTTGTTTTGGAATGCATTACTAGATTCTTACATATGTTGATTGCACTGGTGTTATCACAATACATCACTATTGGCTCTTTGATTTCAACCTTCATTCCATCCAACAACTGTTTGAACCAAACAATGTTAGAGAAATTCACTGTTGCTACTGCATATTTTGCTTCTGTTGTAGATTGCAACATGTAGTTTTGCTTCTTGCTTATCCAAGATACCAGCCTTTTACCAAGAAAGAATGCTCCACCACTAGTGGTTTTTCTATCATCAAGATTTCCTATCCAATCAACATCAATAAATACTTTTAGGTCAAGGTTGCCTCCAATTTTGTACCATAAGCCATAGTCTCAGTACCTTTCAAATATCTTAAGATTCTTTTTATTGCCATCATGAAGTTTTTTCTAAGTTTAGCTAAGAATCTTGCCACTATCCCAACCGCTAAAGCAATGTCATGCCTTGTATGTACCACATACTATAGTTTCCCAATCATTGATCTACATAAGGTCTGATCTACTTTTTTGGAGTCATCATCTTTTGTAAGCTTAAGTCCAGTACACATGGGGGTTCCAACTGATTTTGAATCTTTCATTCCAAATTTCTTGAGTATCTCTTTGATATACTTAGATTGAGTGATATAGATACCATTTATGTTCTGATGTATTTGCAATCCAACAAAGAATTTTTATTTCTCCAAACATGGACATCTCAAATTATTTATTCATTTGTTCTGAAAATACTTTGCACAAATCATCATTTCCTGTGAATAGAGTATCATGCACAAATATTTCAGACAACACAATCTTCTTATCTAGTCCTTCCTTGATGTATAGGCTGATGTTATCATTTGTTATTTGAAAACCAATCTGTATCAAGTAGTTATGTAGTCTTGCATACTAGGCTCTAGGAGCTTGTTTCAGACCATATAAGGCTTTCTATAATTTGCAAACCATGTCCCTTTTTTCTGGATCAACAAAACTTGCTGGTTGTTCAATATAGGTCCTTACTCATTAAGAATTCTATTTAAGAATGCATATTTAACATCCATATGATATAGTTTGAATCCTTTGTGAGCTACATAAGCCAATGAAGTCCTAACACCTTCTAATCTTGCAACAGGGGAAAAAGTTTTGCCATAATCAATACCTTCTTCTTGAGAATAACCTTTACATACCAACCTTGCTTTGTTTCTTGACACCTTTCCATCTTCATTCAGCTTATTTCTAAATACCCATTTTGTACCAATTACATTTTTATCTTTGGGCCTAGGTACAAGAGTCCAAGTTTTATTTTTTTCTATTTGTTCTATTTCTTCATTCATGGCCTCAATCCAACTTTCATTTTCCAATGCATCTTTAATACTTCTAGGTTCAAATTCAACAAGTAAACATGTATCTTTTAGTTTGCTTCTTGTCATTGTTCCTTTAGATTTATCTCTAATGATTTGATTAGGTGCATGATGTCTTCTGACATATTTAGCCAATATAGATTCTTTTTTTGAATGAACTGCATTGTCTTCATTTTGAATTTCAACTTCTAGCTCAGGTCCTTCTATCTATGGCTCAGTTTCTTTAGACTCGATATGCATTCACTCAGTAGCCTCTAAATATGACTCGGGTCCCTGTAACTCAGTTTGAACTTCCTACAACTCAGTAGCTGATGGAGATTTGGTCAGCTCAAGAGATGAAGTCTCCTTTTTGTCAAATGTGTTTGGAAATTTATTAGGTTCATAGTAGACAAATCTTCTATAATATTATGGTTCCTTTTTGTTTTCTTCTTTAGTCTTTTCTGCAAACTCATCAATTCTCACATATGCACTTTCTATGATTTTGTGAGTCGATAAATTCAGACATTTGTATGCTTTACTTCTGTAGGAATATCCTAGAAATATACCTCCATCACCTTTTGCATCAAATTTTCCTTTTCTAGATTCTTTCAAGATATAACATTTGCTGCCAAGTACTTTCAAGTAACTTACATTAGGTTTGTAGCCATACCATAGCTCATAGGGAGTTTTCTTTAAGTCCTTCTTCAACTGTACTCAGTTCAAAGTATGAACTATAGTGCTAATAGCTTCCTTCTAGTATTTGATAGCAACATTATTCTCAATCATTAGTGTCCTTGCACAATCCATGATGGATTTGTTTCTTCTTTTAACTATTCCATTCTGCTCAGGAGTACCAAGGGCTGATACTTGTCTTTTGATTCCTCTTTCAATGCAGAAATTGTTGAATTCATTTTAGATGAATTCACCACCTCTATATGATCTTAAGCATTTTAATCTTTTTCCAGTTTCCTTTTCTACTCTAGCAAGATAGCATTTGAATTTCTCAAAAGCTTTTGATTTTTCTCTTAAATACATAACAATCATCATTTTAGAGTAGTTGTCAACAAAAAGAATGAAAATATTTTCTCCACTATAAGTTTCTATTCCAATGGGTCTACACAAATCAGTATGTACAATTTCCAAGACATCTTTTGACTGATAATTTTTTCTTTTAAAACTAGTCTTTCCCATTTTACCAATTTGGCAATTCTTGCATAATCCAATATTAGGTTTCTTCAAATTAGGAAGACCTCTTACTCTTCTGAGTTTTCTAATCTTGACCATATTATCAAAGCTTACATGACATAGCCTTTTGTGCCATAACCAACTTTCTTCTATTCGAGCAATGAAACATGAACAATCACCAAGATCAAGATAAAATAGGTTACCTTTTGTTTGCCTGCCTGATCCAATCAGATTTCCTTGGTTATTCAACAATCTTGCCTTGCCATTCATGAATTCTACCTTGAATCTAGTGTTGTTCAGCTATACCACACTCAGTAAATTATGTTTTAGTCCTTCAACCCAATAGGCATTGTCACATACAAGTTCATTAATTAATGAGATTTGGCCTTTCCCTTTTATGCAACAAGGTTCATTGTTTTCAAACCTTACACTAACTCCATCATAGTGTTCAAAGTGTTTAAACTTAGTTTTGTCTCCAGTCATATGATGAGAACATCCACTATTTGTGATCCATGTGTCATTCTTGCTAACATGAGAGACAAGTGCCATCTTATCTTCTTCATCATCAGATTCAACTTTAATAGCAATATACACTATTTCATCTTTATTATTATCAGAATCTTTAGCCATAAAAGAAGTTTTCTTACCTTTGTTTTTGTAGGATTTGTGACCTTTGAATTCCTTCTTACCTTTGTACTTGTGGCTTTTCTTCTCTTCCTTGTCTTCTTTGTTTGGACACCTAGCAGCAATATGACCAATCTCTTCACAAGAAAAACATATTAGAGGGATTTTACCTTTGTACTTTCCTCTGCTCCTGGACCATTTCTTTGCAAGTAAAGCTTCAACAATTTCAAGATCACTATCTGAACTTTCTTTAGTTTCTTCTTCACTTTCTGATTGACTATCTTTTATTTTCTTGCCTTTTTCTTTGAGTGGGAGTTTAGCTTCAAATGCAAATTCAATATTCTTGGAAGCAGGAACATAGTTGTCAAAGTTGTCTAGTTCAAAAGTTGTTAATCTTCCTACTAGGGCATCCAAACTTAACTTGTGATTTAGATCACATTTCTTTTCTTGAATAGTAGATACTCTAATTGCATAGATAGGAAGCAAAGTTATGAGTACTTTACTTACAACAGTTTCTTCCTTGATTTCTCCTCTAGATGCTCTGATTGCACTAACAATGGCCTTGATTCTTTCCACATGTTTTGCAACATTTTCGTCCTCTCTCATCCTCATTTGATCAAATTATCCTCTAAGGATTTTTGCTTTGGCTCTTCTGACATTGTCATCTCCTTCATAGATTTCTTTTAGCTTGTTCCACATATGAAAAGCAATTTTATAATCTTTGACCTCATCAAATTCAACATAACTGAGAGCAAATGCAATGTCAATCATCATGATGTTATGGTTCTTCTTCTTAGCAGTATCATCAACTGATAATGTTCCAAGGAAATTTTATATTCTTCATCAAGATATTTGCATCATGAATCACTAATGGTAGCCAGATGAAGCCTCATAAGTTCTTTCCATGCTGCAAAGTTATATTTGTTCAGCTTTGGAATCTCTCTCTTGTAAGACATCCTGATCTTTTGCTTAGGTCCTTGAAACCTTCTCTGCAAGCACCAAAAGCTCTAACACCAATTGTTGGAAATATAAGAGAACTAACTGAGGGGCAGGGGGGACTAGGGGGGGGCGTGGTGGTGGTGGGGTGGTGAATCAGTTACCACTAAAATAAATTCAAATCCCTTAGATGTCAACTATAAAATTCAAACTGGTTATTGCTAATACTTGGTAATCACACAAAAAATTGTTATAACTCGATAAGTGCAGAGTGTAAATTACTTTAATGAATCTTAAGATGTTATCAGTAATTATTTTGCAAGCATGAGAGAAATAACATGAACACATGAGATACCATGATTTAACTTGGAAACCCAATTTAGAAAAAACCACCAATGTAACTGGTTGCTATTTTTCACTCTTATGAAGTGAGCCCTATTAGAAGCCAACCTTGTTAAAGGTTACAAAACACACTATTAGGTGTGACCCTGTTAAAGGATTTAATCACCCTGTTAGGAGTGGCCTTGCAAAAGGTCTTGAAACAATTCAAAGGAATTGCCACCTTATTAGAGGATTTACAAATGGATGTTAAACCAACTCTATTAAGAGATTTTAGATCACTGCTATAATGGTTAGAGAGTAACAATGAAATGACTTGATTATGATGCAACTAAATTGCTGATTACAAATTTTTGCTCTGGTTTATACTTGATCCTTCCTAATCGAATAATACTTTTCTGCACCATAAGGATATCTCTTTATCCTTCAAGTTCACTTCCTCTTCTTATCTTTTTCAACTTATTCAACTTGCATCCTGCACACTTTGAAATCACAACTTGACCTTCTACTTATACCTTCTAGATTATCAAGTTTGCTCAAATACAAGGGTAAAAGCACAAACCTGTGTCACCTTTTATAAAGGAGAAGTGATATCAGAATTTAAAGTCTTCAACTTTAATGACATAAAAGTGGCATTTGTGCTTAGAATTTGAAGATGATGTAAACTAATGAAATGTGTAAAATTAGATGAAGTTTATGTCTGTAATTTTTTTGAAAAAAATTGAGTGAAAATTTTATCTATTTTTAAATTTTTTAAGTCTATTTTTTAATTATTTTTAAATGTTGAAAATATAGAGTTTTGTTCCCGTCAAACAAATATATGAAAATGTTCATATTTTGGTCTGATTTTGGAATATGTTAGAGTCAACATGTATACCTAGTGCACCAATAAAGAAAAATTGAAATTCAACTAATATTTTTTAAGTTATAACTGGTCAAAGTCAAAGTTATCAGAAATTGACAGTTTTTTTCTCCCGTCAAACTTTTTCCATCAAATCTACATATTTTTTAAAACAAATCGCATATTCTTGAAGAAGACTCTCTCCTCTAGTGCAGCATTAAAAAATAATAATTTTTGAACATGATTTAGTATTTTTTTCTTATTTTTTAATAGACATCTTCCTGAATCTTAAAATACCTACTTGTACTATTTTCAAATTATAACATATTATCCTTAATCAAAATTTTAAAAAAATTATATAATCATAATCTTGAATCCGAGACCTACAAAACTATATTTTTAGTTTTAAAAAAAACTTCAATTTAGTAAGTCAAATTGGCCTTCAAAGTTAGAATTTTGCAGTAGTTCTTATTTTTGCTTGTGTGGCTGCCACATAGGCAGTTTCGGCCGAAACAGTTTTGGCCGTAACAGTTTCGGCCGAAAGGGTTTCGGTTGTAACCCCCTAGTGTATAAACTTATCATCAATCACTTTTTGGCTACTTTTATGATATTTTGAGTCATTTGAAACATGGTGGTTACAGACAAAACTGTTTCGATCGGAAGTGTTTCGGCCGTAACTGTTTGTGCCATGTTGACAAAAAAATTTGCCACATATGTACGGCCGAAACTTATTCGGCCATAACAATTACGGCTGAAACTATTTCGGCTGTAACCTCTCCAAATATCACAAATGGTGACACAGGTTTGTGCTTTCACCCACAAATTGGACTAACCAATATTCATCACCTCAGTTGGCTAGAATCAATAGGCAAAATAATCAAGCTTTACAAGAAAACCCTTGGTAGCTGACCCACCTCGGTAGAAACTGATTCTAAAGCGATTTCTTGTGTTAACGAACAGAAGCTCGATTAACACTGCGAACTTACAAAATTCCTTTGGTAACCAAGTGAACTCGGTTAGCACTGACTTTGTTCAACTTTCCCTTCGTTAACCAAGTGAGCTCAGTTAACACTCTTTTTTTCTTAACTTCCTTCAACGCTCGAATGAGCTTGATAGAAACTGCCTTTTGTATAGAGTAAACTCAAGAACGCTTGGTAGACTAGGAAAACTGTCTACATTGACCAAGTGAGCTCGGCATGCACTGTCTGTCAACTGATATGACATTTGTGTAACATCAAAGAAAATACACAATTAATCAATTGTATCCAATAGATACCTTCCATATTGATCATCTCTTTAGACTTAGTCTTCTCTACCTAGTCATGCTCTATATAGTGGAGGTTCTTCAGATCAGCAGTTTGGCAATGCTTGTAGCTTCATGCTTTAGTGTTGTTCTTCATGATCATCTTTTGTTCCTATCTTCTATAGCATTCTTTCCATCTCTTTTTGGTGTAGGGTTTTTCCCATGTGGTTTTCTCTATTTCTCCTCTTTATAGAGATTTGGTTGTGCTTAGGTACCTCATCAAACCTTGTTGTCGGGACCCAAATTTGCTTTCAACAATAGTTTCTAGGTTTTTACCTACTCCTTAAGTTTATCTTATGGGGGGTTGTTAGAGCAATAAGGTATTGCCTTATTAATTAAATCATTTTGATTTAATTATTAAGTGACTTGTTATCCCTAGTTTACTTAAGCTAAACTTTAGACAAATAATAATTAATTATTTTATTAATTATTATCATGCAACCTAAGTTTTACCCTATTAAGGTTTTGATCTCCTTTTATAGGGATTGATCTCTTTGTAATTTATTAATTCACTTTTGATAATAACAATTTCTTTTTTTGCTCATCAAGAATGTCTCATCTATGGACCTGGGAATTCCAGTCTCCATAGATTTTTCTTTGCTCTTTCTGTGATAGGTGTTTGCATGTAGGTGATTCTTGGGAGCTATGGGATTGATCTTTCATCAACTTCAACATATTACTCCTCTATTTGTGTTTTCTCCTAGAGACCCTTTAAAACATGGCTCGTTATATAGATTAAATTGTTCCAAGGATATCCACTCCATGTTCTTCTTGTAAAATTCTGTTAGCAAGCCATCAATGTTAGGTGATTTGTCATTGGCCAATTCCTTGAGGGTAGATTTAATCTCCTCAATATAGATTTCCCACTTAACTTCCTCTTCCAGTCCCCAGAGACCTTATTGGGGATTAATCTTCGACAATTGATAAATCTTCTTCTTGAGCTTCATTGAAATCAGATTTAAACAACTTATGATAGTAATTTGTAAATACTTGTTTGATCTTGATAGGCTCATTGGTGGGAATAATTGGTTCTAGGGAAGGAAAAGGAGAAGCAATGAGTTGCTTAGTAGGGGTCTTGTCAGTCGAGGCATTAGAAGTCTCCCTTAGTAGATTGGGAACAAATAGAAGGAATAGTGTTGGAGGCATTTTGGGCATAGGTTTAGATCTAGGGATGGATAAATAGAAATTACAACAATTCTTCTTGTTGTGGTCATTCTTCTTATAGTTGAAGCAGGCATTCTGGTTACCAAGAAGGTTAACATCCCACTCAAAAAAACCCATCAAATGCCATGGAAATCTTTTTAGGAATATCCACACTAGGGGTAAGGGTTATAAGGACTCTCACATTGAGATGAGGGAGAATAATCTTAGATTCCTCTACTTGAACCACCAAACCCAATTTCATCAACATTTTGGGGCAAGAAGGGCTAAAATTCTAGTTCGAGATTAATAATGTCTAGCCACTGGGGTGAGGATCTTGCCATTATCTGTTCCATCTTACCATCGGTTGACCAAGGAAATGTCCTAAAGGTGGTTTTACCCACATTCTAGAATTTTTTTTTAGCACATTTTCTTGCATAAGTGGATTTTAAAGAAAATAACAAAAAAACCTATTTGAAGAATATGACAAAAATTATTTTAAATACCTAATTTAACACCCCAAACATTGTTCATCCGATCATCAAGAAAAATTTTTGAGAGTAAAAAATCCCCATCAATAGTAATAAAGGAAACAACCACATTTTTTAGTCTGGGTCTCTCATTTCTAATGGTAGTTTTCATGCCATCATTGGGAGCGAGAATAAAAGTCTTACAATCAATTGTAGGGGCCTTATCACATCCTTCTCTAGAGTTTCTAGAGGGAATTTTGTTACATTCTTTAGTTCTATTGGCAGTTTCCCCCAAAAGTTCTCTGATTATGAACTATCCATCAAATCTTGTTGAGGGCAAGCAAATAGTCTCTAATTCCTCTATGAGCATTGCTTTGTAGAACGATTTTGTTCTTATGATTGCTTCATCTGAAGAATGTTTAGTAGATTCTATACCATCAACACCTTTACTTCTTTCTACACCTTTATTAATTACATTCTCTTCCTTATCAATAACATCCTTATTACTACTATCCAACAAATTTGTTCCAACACCCGTATAACCTAGAGAAATAGGCCATATCTTCTTAGCCTCATTAAAATAAACCAATCCTCAAAAGCCACTCTAAAAGGCAAAGAGCAAAGAAAGTACGAGAGAGGGAAAAGAACCAGACAGGGAGTAGGAGAAGCAACTGCATGCCAAACCAACAAAAAACCAGAAGCAAAAATCGAGAAATGACACCACAAAAAAAGAGAACTAAAGAACGATGAAAAAAAACAAAGCAAATGAAATAAAACTATAATATGGGAAAAAAGATGGTGCGGCTCCCAAAGATTGACACTTCAGGGGTTACACCAAGGACAAACTACTCACGCTCTGCTCGAGCAAATTGCAAAGCCTTTCGTTCCCAATCTCTATTTGTTTTCTAAGGATGATTATTCATCATTTAGAATATTTTCCATGGTGCACTTTACTTCAAAAGAGGAGGCATCTATTGCAAACATTAGATTTTTGTAGCTAACCTTTGTGTTATACCTACTTCGCTATTTCATAGGATTCAAGGTTCACCTTGTTGCCCCTTGTGAAATGGCAAAAACTGTTGTGTTAATTGCACATGTAAGAGTTGCTTGTAAGTAGTTGAAACATTTATTACAAAGTTTGACTTTGTGAAGCTTCCAGATGTTGGTGCCTAGTTTAGACTTTCAGATTGGTTTTTCAGTGCCATGTTTCTATTACTCTTGTATATTATATCATTTGTAAAAGGTAATGTAAGAATTTAATGTGTTGATGTTGTCGATAACTATTGGTGGTTGATTAATAAAAAGATAACCAATTTCTTCCGGGGTTTTGTGTATTCTATAGATTGTTGCAATGTATTCTCATATTGTTGTTGTATGTTCATTGTATGCTTTTTTTTTACTCCTATCTCTGTTTATTTGCTTTGTTGTTATTTCCTAACACATACTACTGAAATCAAATTGCAAATTTTATATCAAGGTTATAAACATCCATGTGATTATCAAGTAGATGAAAGATGACTATGATTGGTACAAGTAACAAGATTCCAACTATGATATTACATTAGTCTTTAGGTTTTAAAAAAATTTAATAAAAAAATTATCTATATTTTGTTCCCAAACAAATAAGTTTGTTTTCAAGTTTTTTTAATATAAATAAAATTTAATATTGTTGTTGTTGTTGTTACTATTATTAATATTATTATTTCTATTATTATTACTATGATTATTATTATAAATTCTAATTGATTACTATTAATAATTTGTATTTTACAAGACAACTTAAAATATGTGTTTCTATGAATATAGATGCTAGTTTATGAAAAATCAATTAATAAATATATATAAAAACTCATTTTAATAAAGACAATAATTGAAAAATTCGACACTGAAAATAGATGGCATCCTTTCGTAGATGTCTATATAGCCACTTATTTAGATAACTTACGAAGGAGAGGCCTCTTTAAATAACTTGCTGCATAGCCATCGCCCATCCTTCCCCAACGGAACAATCGGGACAGAATCAACATGAAGTGCGCAACTATACAAAGTTGGATCAACAGAGTAGCAAAATCAGCACAGGCGTTCGGACGTGACGGCAGCCCAAATGTTATTGCTATGAAGATTGATGTCGATAAATAACTACTTCTACAGATCTATAGAGTCGACTGATTTAACATCAAACCGACATGGAAATTATGCAGGTAAATCAATCTATTCAATATTTAGTATATATGAAATTGAGGGATTTCATTTTTCATGGATCTCGTCCCTCTAAAACATATATCTATATAAATTTTTCATGGATCTCGTTTCCCATTTATATACAAATGCAATCAAGGGCGCGGGTGTATGGTAACTGGCAATCCCTTGGCGAAACCAAGCGTGATCCCCAACTGAGGCCGATAAATTTGATCGTTATTGAGCAACTGAACTCGAAATCGAGGAAGAAGAGAAGCCACAACCCATTTCATTTGCAGGAACGCGAAATCCTTGCCAAGACACACTCTAGGGCCTGCATTAAAGACGGGATATTTAAACCCCCCTTCACCCTCAAAAACGCCCCCCTTTAGCCATCTCTCGGGCTTGAAATCAGCACAATCCTGGCCCCAAATCCAGTCCATCCTTCCCATGGAATAGATGGGGAAGATGAGATTACTGCCCTTCTTGAGGCGCGTGCCATCGGGCAAAACCTCCTCTTGTGTTGTCTGTTTCCAGTTAATGGGGAGCGAAGGGTAAAGCCTTAGGGTTTCCGCCAATGCCGCTTGCAAATAGTGCATCTCTCTCACCTCCTCCACCGACAATTTGCCCCTGTTTCCCCTGATTCGCCTGATTTCGGCCAGAATGTTTTCTTCTGCGTTTGGGTGTTTTGCAAGCAGGCAGAAAAACCAGCAGAGCGCTATGGAGGTTGTGTCCCTCCCTGCTAGCACGAAGTTCAGTGTCGCGTCTCGTAGGGCTTCGTCTTTCATCTCACACTCTGTTCGCATCATTGTCGACAGTATGTCGTGCCCTTCGAAATCGCTTCTTCTGAGTTCCTCCCGTCTGGCCGCAATTACACGGGAAACAAATGCATTAATAATTTGCAGGGATGCATTCAGTTTCCCTTCCGTTCCCAGACCCAGATATCTCATGCTCTTCCATACAAAAGAAGGTAGAATGAACCTGCAGGTTTAAACAGAATGTTATAGATGGATTCTGTTTAATAAAGTCTTGATAAATATAGATGGTAAGTAGGAGACATTTTGTATAGTAATTTAAGTCAAATTGTGATATTGTTCTCACGATTTAACTCTGTAGTTTTTGAATCAAACTTAGTGACCCATGTTTCATGAGTAATAGTTTACACAAACCCATTTCTCATGACAATGAATAGAATACTTAAGCAATATCACCTAGTTCCAATGAGTGATAAGAGTTCTATTGGTCGTTATGAGAGATGAGTTTCTGTAAACCACTACTGATGAAACATGGGTCAATGAGTTTGACTTAAAAACTACACGGTTAAATTCTGATAGCAATATCACAAAAAATATAGAAAGTTGAAAATCTGTGTAAATTTTGATTAGCTTGGACGATTTGTCAGAAATTGCACTTTTTTCAAAATAAATCTATGTAAGCATATATAATACAATTAAAATTTGATTCAATGTCACATTCATTTATTTGTATGGTTTGAGTTGGAACAAGTAAAGAGAGTATGCTGTTACAAATACTATTTATTCATTTTCAAATTGAATTATACATTTTTGTTTTTGCCTGGTGTATATGATTCATCTGAAATAACATACATTGTCTAATATTAAAGAATGTCAAAACTTAAAATTATGTTGATCAAATAAAATTGTAAGATCCATATGTTATTATGGTACAAGTTAAACCTTTTAAATAAGTCAAAACTTGAGTGCGTAATGCAGATTCATCACTTCTATTGATTCATCTCAAATTGCACAACACCCTTTTAAGTTTCGACTTGCTTTGGTGACACATCTAAGAATACGTGTCATGTGAGAAAGTCAAAACTTAAGTGTGATTTTTAAAGAACACTATAGGATCTATTTATTATTGTGATTTTAAGTTGAGCTATCTGGACAAGTTAAAACTTTCAGTATGTATTATAGATTCATCATATCTATTGATTCATCCCAAATCATAGAACACACTCTTGAGTTTTGACTTGTTTAGATGGTCCATCTGAAATCACATCTATTGATGAGTCATGTGATGAAGTCAAAAGCAGGATGTTGTTTAAACAAGATTGTAAGACCCATCTGTCACTAATTTGGAACCATCTAAACAAAGTCAAAGAGTATGTTTCAAGCAGAATGGGGTTGCAACCATCTATCAATGCTTGCAATTGGGGTTGCAAGTAGGGTGGATTTAACAATTGAGGAAACTCTGTAGTTAAGTGTGCTCATGCTGGAGTAGTAACGGGATAGGTGATCTTACTTCACTTCTGTGATAGTATTGCCTAGATCCAATGAGTGCTAAGTGTTCCATTTATTCTCATAAGAAATGAATTCGTGAATCATTACTCATAAAATATAGATCAATAAATTTGACTTAACAATATATGTTTTAAGTCAAACAATCTCTAAAAATCAAAGCTCAAATATGTTGTTGCATATACATCACACCTATCGATTCATTCATTGCAAATCACAAGATACCCTCTAATTTTTGTCTTGTTTAGATGGCTCATCTCAAACTGATTTATTGACGAGTCCTCTCAAAGTTTTAAAGAATGTATGCAGTTCAAACAAAATTGAAAGACCAAACTATTTATTAAAACGATCTAAATTCTAACTACCTCAAAACTTAAAATATATTTAAGTTGAAATACCACATACTCATAATTAGATTTGAGAAGATGTTCACCTACGCACTGTTGCATCCAAGGCTTCTTCAATGGCTCGCAAAATCTCCGAATGATCGGTTGCGGTTGTCAAGCTTCCCAAATCCACGCCCAAGCTTAGCATAGTCATGTTATCCAGGCCAAAACGCACAAGAACATCCTGAAGATCCACCATCTTCCCTGTCTTAGAGAAGGTATCCACCACTGGAAGCAGCTTGCTCTCAACAGATTGGTGGATAGTGTGGATCATCATGTCTTTGAAAGTGGGGGAATGGATGATGGAGCTCATGCTCTTCCGGGCAAGCTCCCATCGAGACCCATCTATGTTGAGGATGCCATCACCGAGAAGATCATTGAAAACGGATTTGTAGCGGGCACCCTTTGGGAAGCTCCTAAACTTGGTCTTGAGAATGTACTCGATGTTTTTAGGATCAGCGGTGACCAGCGAAAGCATGTTAGACATCCATGGAGGGTTGAACCTCAAAGTTCCCTTGCACTCCATCAACATTTGGGTTGTCCAATTGTAGATATCATTCAAGTGATAAAACACAGAGGGAAGCATTCCGAGTATTGGCCATGCACGAGGTCCACAGCTCCTTGCCCCATTGAAGGTATGGTGCCAAAGCCAGAGTAATGATAAGCTTAAGATGAATGAAATGCCCACAACAGGAGCCTTGTCACTCAGGGAAGATGCGTCCATCTTCATTATCGTCTGCAGGACATTTTGCATTGTCCTCCGGCGTACCAGTAATATAAGGCCATTAGGGAAGGCTGTTGGAATCATTAAAGAATGGAGTAAGTGTTATTTCTAATCTCTCGTGCCATCTTTACAAATTGTCATCCACTAGTAATCCGCTTTCTAAAAAGTTGTATGCCATTAAATGAAAAATCGGTGGATTGGTTCGGTTCATTTGGTACTTGTGATATTTGTTTGGTAGCATATCAATAAATATCTGTCTGAAAATGGTTGTAGTGGAGGAATAAGTCACAGGAAAAGATACGGAGGAATCAAATTATATATGGATCAATTAAGGGAAATATAACTGGCTACAGTGTCTTTAACATTCCTGAATAAATATATGATAGAAAAAGTACAAGATTATATTTCGCATTTGTTGGTCTCAATTTAAGTGTTTTACCTAATTAGTTCTCAAATTCATTTATGTCATTTATTTATTTTTTTAATTAACGTCAGGTTCTAATTGTCTGTATTTCATCTTTGTCTATGTATTCAAAGATTCATTCATTGTAATTAGATAGATAATTAATTGTATGGTTGCTTCTATTTTAATCTGGAGAGTGATTTTTTTGTTACAAGGGATTTTTGGATCTTGTGGGTTGCTCAAAACTTTTACATCATAATAGAAATTCAAGATTCTTACTGCAAGATAAAGATAAATTGGTCAAAAGAAAAAGTATTTATGTTATTGACAACATGATGAAAACTATTATTTGGCAAACAGAATTGTAATTACAGAGTTGAAGATCCACCACCGGAAGCAGCTTGCTGTCAAGTGATTCTTGAATGGTGTGGATCATCTCGTCTTTGAGAGTAGGGAAAGGGAGAAAAGAGGTCGTAATCTCTGGGGCACATTGCCATTGACAGCCATCGACGAGAAGATGAATGGAAAGGAATCTGTAGTGCGCATCCAATGCGAAACTCCCAAACTTTGTCTTGAGAATGTTGTTGGGATCAGTAGTGACGAGAGAACGCATGGTAGACATCCATGGAGGCTTGAACCTCGAAATCCCCTCGCACTCATTCATCATCTATAAATATCTTTCATTGGCCACTCTTCTTGTCCCATTCGAGGAGTTCATGATTGTAAAACCATAGCAATAATAAGCTTACAATGAATGAAATTTCCATATGAGTAACATCTCTCATATGACGGATGTGTCTACCATCATCATTGTGTAGGAAATTTGGCAGTTTCTTAAGGCGGGCTGTTAAAATCATTGAAGAGGTGAAATAAGTGTCCTAACTTCTACCTCAACTCTCCAACGCTCCACCTACTATTGGTTCGGTTGTTAAAGACTTGTATGCCGTTAAAGGAAGGAAATTTTGGTGCTGTTTCCTAGGTGGAAGAAAGTTTCATACAATGCAATAACTGAACGGGGTCCAATATGGGGAAGCGTCTAATGGGTGTAAATTTATTATTAGTCCCCATGTAATAGTAGCGTACCACCTATTAATTTTTTCGAAACAGATATCTATTATTCTAAGGTTTGTGATGATTTATTTTTAAATATTTTTAATGCATTATTTTCAAAACATCTCCAAAGTTCTATATCCATCAGAGAGTGCTTCGTGGCAGCTCTGCCATCAACTTCAGCTTCTACAACTGAGTTGATCTAGAACCTCACCCTTGTTTGGCAAGCAGTGCAATCTGCAGTGATGGAGGGCCTGCTGACGCGGCCTTAGTGCAGGAAGACATCTGGTGCACAGCAATGAAAGTATAAGAACTTTCATCATCTCTTCCTTGCAAGATTCAAAAACCCTCTTCTCCCAAACTGCTAATGCACTTTCTCTAGAGGAAATCTTGTGAGAAATCCAAAGTACAATTCCCTCGTTCTCTCGAAATTCAACCTCCATGAGCTATTTTGCCAAGCTCCATCAGCACTATCTCAAAGTTGTACACTTCGCTTTTCTCGCTCATTTTAAATGTGTATACATACTTTGCAAACATTACACAAATTTCATTCCAATGTCCAAAGAAACTATATAAAAAATAATTAAATTTCCTTAATGGCATTGATTGCATACTTGGAGCAATGTAGCCATGAGTGCTTGCAATGACAGTTGTACAATCCCCCTTTCCATTGACTTCAAGACAACTTCATAAAATTTCTACTGGAATTTCTAGAAGTGTTTGATTTCAAGACAACTTTATAAAATTCCACAAAGAAACTATATAAAAAATAATTAAATTTCCTTAATGGCATTGATTGCATACTTGGAGCAATGTAGCCATGAGTGCTTGCAATGACAGTTGTACAATCCCCCTTTCCATTGACTTAAAGACAACTTCATAAAATTTCTACTGGAATTTCTAGAAGTGTTTGATTTCAAGACAACTTTATAAAATTCCACAAGTTTCCATGGGAATTCAGAAGTTCTATATTGAATGGCCTGAAGTTTTAATTAGGATATAAAATAGGTACATAACTAACATTTTTCAGACGACAAGCAATCTATTTCATCATGCTCAATCTTCTCCGATAAGAATCACATTGTTCAATGTTTGGAACTTTTGTAGGCCATGACATAACCTCCTTAGTGGAATTACTTAAAGATTGAATTTTTGGATCAGGTGGAGTATTTGCTCTTCCTATAGAAGATCTTACCCTAACAACTTTTGCAGATGTATTTTCATTCCAATCTTCTTCCCTAAAAGTAGCACCATAGTGTTCACCAATTTTGGGACTAGGGCTACTTCTCTATTGACTCACAAATTACACACCAGTCCTATAGCTACAAAAGGAGAAAAAAATTAGCTATTCAGTTGATATAATAGCTATTATCTGCAAATGATTAATTTCATAAAATCACATACTTGTGACATTTTTCATTGATCTATGGTGATCACAAATCAATCAAGCCACCACTTGAAGATGAGAAGCGTTAAACATGATCTCATGCAAAGAACTTATAAGAATGAACTCAAATACTAAAAACTCCTAATAGTTATCAAGTTCAATTCAAAAACACTATCCACTATATTCCAAACAATTGATGTTGCTCTTGCATCAAGTCCCAATTTCTACAAAGGATGTGGACTGAACATTTTTAACCAGAAACTTAATAACTACTTGATTCCAGTTGATGCTACGCATTCATCCAACACGTAGCTTCTTTGGCACTGTCTTTGAAATAGTAAAAGAAAGTGATGTAGGAACACTAGATCTAGATATATACGCATATATAGTAACAACTAGGCGCACCCACCCCCAAATATTGGAATATAAAGAAATAAGCTTGGAGCATACAATGCCATTCGAATAGAGCACCTCAAGTTCAAATATCTTCTACTCATTTGATGTTGCAAGAGTGCATGTCATAGTGCTCGGCTCCTATGCCAGGTCTATGCACCCCTATTCTCATTTTTTTAGTCTACTTAAAAGGGGCTATCAAATTAGATTGCAATACATTCCATTGAAATGATAGGGCTTGTGGTTGTTATGAGATTAGGTGGATCTTTGAAGGGTGGATAGAAAAAGAACATCACGGCTTATAAAATTGCTACCTGCACATGATACAACACTATCATTGCTCATAAGGGAGATAGAGAATGGAGACAGAGAAGACATGAGGAAAGCCATGGAGAAAATGCTCTATTCTGTTAAAGTAGACTTTGTATTTTTAGAGCATGTTTACCCATTTAAACACTTTGTAAGCATTTCAATGGAAGAAAAACCTTAAGTTTCATATGTTAGGAGTTGTGGATAGTCATGATCATATTCTAAAATTTATTTATTGATCTGTGTATGGCAACAAAGACACTCTTGGGGAGCTCTTGACATTAGAATTAGAGATGGAATA
Organism: Cupressus sempervirens; assembly: GCA_028749045.1. Classification (NCBI taxonomy): domain Eukaryota; kingdom Viridiplantae; phylum Streptophyta; class Pinopsida; order Cupressales; family Cupressaceae; genus Cupressus; species Cupressus sempervirens. The sequence continues at coordinate 614,884,935 of CM053789.1, forward strand.
AAGGTGACTTGTGACTTGCTACTTGTATGAAAATATTTGATGTCACATTTAGAGGACACTGCAAGATGTGGAAGCATAAATAAGAAACACATACATTTTATCAAATGCCAAATGTTTTACATTTACCTAAAATTGTAGAAGTGTGTGATCCAATAGTCATTCTTGCTAAAGTTTTGTTGCAGGAGAATTAAGTGTTGTGATCCTACAGGAAGGTTAAGTGATGTGTCCTACTACTGTGTTTATGATAACACCCATTGATGTGAAGAATTCAATAAGATATGAATCATATAATCAAATTGGGAAATTGTTAAAGGCAGACAATGGTGAGCAACTACAACTACAACTAAATGATTTGAACATCTCTTCAAATCTATAAGGAATAAGTTGGATTGATCATTGGATATGATAGCGGATGATGTAAAGATGACAGTTAATATAGCACCATACAAATTCACTACATTTCTCCTCTTGATACATCCCAATATTTCAAATTGGTCGTTTCTTAATGCTTCCTCTTTTGATGATCAAATCTCACAGTGTTGCTATTCCACAATTACTTCACTGCAATTTCTTTGATGCTTGTCTAGATCAAATCTTTTCTAAATCAAGCCTTTCATACACTATAACTTCTCAAGCACAATAAATAATGTATCTACAAGCAATAGCAAGTCTTTAATTGTAATACAAATCATTAAAATATATCATATCAAATTTAGATTTTTATATGTTTTAATTTAATTTTTTTTACTATAATATAATTAAAATTATTTAATCTTTTAAAATAAATCTTCATTTCTAGAAATAGTATTTCTTTTTTTCTTTTGAAGTATTATTTTTATTATTATATTTAATATAGAAATTACAATTAAAACTTTAAATAATATATTCATCTTATAAATTAATATGCATTACAAAATTTTCTATTTGCAATATATGGTTTTACTTGTGTTTGTTTTTGGGTTGGTTTCAAATTGATTTGAATTCATTTTCAATTAATCAATATGACACATTCTCTTTATACTCTTAAATATGTTAATCTACATATTCAAATTTTATAATTAAGTGTATTTATTTTTTCTAAAACAATAAGCATGGACTCTAGCTCTACCAGAGCTCTTGTTTAATATTAAATTAAAATAACAAGTTGAGTTTTTTGTAAATTTCAAAAGATTAATAAATTATAATATACAACCATTCTCTCAGATGCATAGCCATTTCATCCAATATGCTTGTGGAGGAGGACTTTAGTGGATTAAATTTAATAAAATAATAATTATACGATAACAATGTTTTAATAGAATTAAGGAAATATAGAAATATGTGATAGAAAATTAAGATTATTATATGTACATGTAATTTCGATATAGATATTTTATGTAACTAGTTTTTTTCTTCTTTTATTACTCCTATTCGTTTAAGTTTACTTATTTATTATTTATCAAGACTTTTATCATTATTTTAATTTATTTTGACGTTTCACTCTTGTTTATAGATTCAAGAGTTCTTTGTTTGCAAACAAATAATGTATTATACCATTTTACATTCATCAAGTCAACTTCATGGTTTTGCCAATCTGTTTTGTCTAAGGTATTTAATTCATAGCATTTTTGTGACCCTTCTTATATTGAAGGTTATTAGTTCTTGTGTCATTGGTTGAATGCATTTTAGTTTATCCTTTCATTCAATCATCTTTATGAATTTATTCAAAATTGTCTATGTTTCTAATGTTTCAATTATTTAATGATTTCATCTATTTCTCGAAAAATTATTTACTTCATTCCCTTTAACTAGTCCTTTGAATAGTTAGTGCAAAATTTAATCATGTTATCATTTCTTTTAAGAAAGTTATTCATATCTTCCTGAACTTAACATGGAAACAAAATTAGAATAATTTTGAAAGCCTCATAATCCATTATTTTCATTAATGCAAGTATAGATAACCCCAATTGCATGTAACCATTTGTTCTAAAAATCTTAAGAATTATGAAGAAATTATGTTCAAATAAAATGCAAGTAGGTAAATAATAAAGAGTTGTCCACCCAAACAATGAGATTAGTAAATTAAAATAATTTACTCATATTTTTATAGTTTTATTTCTTGTACATATATTTTAAATTAAAGAATATTTTTGTCTATTTATTTATGAAACATTATCTTTGTTAATGCAACGACTAATAAATTAAATTGTATGCAAACATTAGGCACTTATTTGCATTGGTTATTGTTTTTCTTTGTAATAGAAATATCTTGTGCTTGATTTGTGAAATGAGAGGTTAAATAAACTTAATAATAATAAAAATTGTATGCAAACATTTGTTTTAAACAAAATTTGATGTAGGAGCATCTTGGGTGTAAGGACAATCTTGCATCAACCAATTTTATTTTGTTTTTGTCCTTTCAATAAGGGCTATTTTAATACATAGTTACTTTTTTAAGTAAGTGGGTCATACAATTGCAGAATGTTCTGATTTCATGGGCGGAGGTTCATTTTAGTTATTTTAGCCTACCAATGGAGTTGCATTGTCATACCATATGTATTGCAAAAGTTATTGAGGCTTTTGGGTACAAAACCTTTGAGCTCAAGTTTGAAGGCCTCAATGGCTCTTGAAACAAGGTCAAACCCCGTTTGATGGACGCTTGCATCATTAGTAATTGTAGATCATGAGATGATGATTTTGAAAAGTATTTATTATTTAAAATCAAAGCTTGTATGCAAAAGTTATGGCCTCTTAAAGTTGGGCTACCTAAAATTATAATTCTCAACTTGTTTTGGGTTGAATTTATGAAAATAATTATTATTTGGGGGTTTGGAAAGGTTAGGGCTAAATGTCTAGAACCTTCCAGGCAATGGAAAATAACCTATATAAGGAAGACCCGTAGTTTGTTTAGGGTGGTAGTTCCATGCTCTATCTTGAAGAATATTGTAAAGAAAGTGCCCATGTGGCTTGCATATTGTATTTTTGAAAAAAAATGTTCTTCAATATATCAGTGAAGATAATAAAAAGCTCACTTTTTATTCTAGCAAAATCTCTATTATTTCTCTTTTTTTGTGTTGTTTTGTGGTATTAAGGGAAGCACCCTTCATCAAAATTATAAGTGCTAACAAATCTCATTTTAATTAAAGGCAAACCTTGTATGTAAATGATAAAGATTGGTCCTCCCAAATAATGATTCAAGGGTTCATTAAAGAAGGTCGTTGGAATAATTAAAGAGGTGAAATAAGTGTCATAACTTCTCCTAGCTCTTATGGCTGCATTAACTCTCCAAATACTCTACCTACGATTGGTTCAGTTCTTAAAGACTTGTATGCCATTAAAGGAAGGAAATTTGGGTGTTGTTTCCTCTGTTGAGGAAAGTTTCATAGCATTCAATAACTAAATGGGGTCCAAAATGGTTGCGAAGGAGGTATTTTGTGGATTGAACTCAATAAATTTTGTTTGATTGGTAATGGGTTGAAGCCTAGATTATTTATTATTAGTTGTTGTAATTAATTATTAGTATGTATTTTTTATTAAGCTCAATTAGACTTGAACCCAAGACCTCCCACATGAGAGGTTCACAAGTTATCATTGTGTTATTGACTCTTGCCTGATTGAATTCAATAATTAATGTAAGAATAAATGTATTAAATTTTAAGAGCATTTTAATATAATTAAGGAAACAAAGGAATATGTGATAAAAATTTAAGACTATTATTATGTGTACATGTGATTTCAACATAGATATTTTATGTAACTACTTTCCCTCTATGCCATGTTATTTTAGCCTACTAGTAGAGTTGCATTGTCATACCATATGTATTGTAGAAGTTATTGAGGCTTTTGGGTACAAAACCTTTGAGCTCAAGTTTGAAGACCTCAATGGCTTTGAAACAAGGTCAAACCTTTGTTGATGGATGCTTGTGTCATTAGTTGTTGTAGGTCACAAGGTGACAATTCATAAAAGTACTTATAATTGGAAATCAGAGCTTGTATGAAAAAGTTATGTCCTCTAAAAGTTGTGCTACCTAAAAGTATAATTAGTAATTTGTTTTGGGTTGACTTTTTGAAAATAATAAATTATTTGGGGGTTGGGTAGGGGTTAGGGCTAAATGTTTATAACCTTCCAGGTGGTGGAAAATAACCTATACAAGGAAGACCCATAGGTTATTTAGGTCAGTTTTGGGTGGTAGTTCCATGCTCCATCTTGAAGAATAGAAAATGCCCATGTCACTTGCATATTGTATTTTTGAAATATATATAACTCCATATTTGTGGAGATAATGAGAAGCCCATTTTCTATTCTTGTGAAATTTTTGTTATTTCTCTATTTTTGTGTTGTTTTGTGGTATCAAGGGGAGCACCCTTCATCAAAATTAAAAGTCATAACAAATCTCATTTAAATTAAGCATAAACCTTGTATGTAGTTGATAAAGATTTGTCCTCCCAAATAATGATTCAAGGGTTCATTAAAGGAGGTTGGAATAATTAAAAAGGTGAAAAAAGTGTCCTCACTTCTCCTATCTCACATGGTTACATCAACTCTCTAAATACTCAACCTATTATTGGTTCAGTTCTTAAAGGCTTGTATGTCATTAAAGGAAGAAAGTTTGGGTGGTGTTCCTCTATGGAGGAAAGTTTCATAGTGTTCAATGACTAAATGGGGTCCAAAATAGTTGCAAAGCAGGTATTTAGTGGATTGAATTCAATAATTAATGTAAGAATACATATATTACATTTTAAGAGTATTTTGATAGATTTAAGGAAACAAAGAAATATGTGATAAAAATTTAAGATTGTTATTATGGTTACATGTGATTTCAACATAGATATTTTATGTAACTACTTTCCCTCTATGCCATTTTCACACTTCACTCTTTTAAATTTACTTATTTATTTTTAATTAATACATTTATCTTTATTTTTTATCAAGGCATTTATCATTATTTTAACTTCTTTTGGTGTTTCACTCTTGTCTATAGATTTAGGGGTTCTTTTTTTGCAAACAAATAATGCATTATACCATTTTACATCCATCTAGTCAACTTCATGGTATTGCCACTCTATTACATCAAAGTTTTTATTATTATTTCATAACATTTTTGTTACCTCTTTTATGTCAAAGGTTATTGGTTCCCGCTAATAGGCAAGTAATTGGCTAGACACATTTTAGTTTTTTGTCTCATCTAATCATCTTTGTGAATTTATTCAAAATTGTCCATGCTTCTAATGTTTCAATTATTTATAGTTTCTTTTATTTCTCAAAAAACATGTGCTTCATTTCCCTTTATCTACTTCTTTTGAACAATTAGTGCAAAATTTAATTAGTTTCTTTTTCCTTTTAAGAAAAATATTCATATCTTTCTAAACTTAACATGGGAAAAAGAAAATTAAGAAATATTATGAAAGCCTCATAATGTCTTATTTTCATTAATGCAAGTAAAGACAAACCCACTTGCATGCAACCATTTGTTCTAAAAATCTATAGCATTATGAGCACATTTTATTCAAATTAAATGCAAGTAGGTGAATAATAAAGAGTTGTCAACCCAAAATAATGATATTAGTAAATTTCAAAGACTCGTATTTCTATAATTTTATTTCTTATTTATGTTTTTTAAATTAAAGAATATCTTTTCCTATTTATTTATGAAACATATTGTCTTTATTAACCTAATGACAAACAATTTAAATTGCACGTAAACATTTATTTTAAATAAAATTAAAACTCCTAAAAAATCTTATTTAAATTAAATGCAAACATTATATGTAAATAATAAAGATTTTTCAACCCAAATAATGATATATATCCATTTCATAGGGGTCAAACAGGAGTGCCCATTATCTCCTACCTTGTTTGGCCTCTATATTGACAAGATGGAGGAATGACTAAACAATGCTAATGGAGAGGGAATTCATCTAGTTGATTATGTGATTAGGTTACTTCTTTATGTTGACGATCTTATTCTCATCGCTAAAACAACACATGGGATGAAGGAACATTTGAGTAACTTAGAAACCTTTTGCACAAAGGTAGGGATGGAGGTCAACATAGATAAGACCAAGGTCATGGTCTTTTCCTTGAGGAAAAGAAAACAAAAACTTACTTTCATATTTAAGGGAAAAGCTTTAAAGATTGTCGAAGAATACAAGTATCTAGGGATCAATTTCCATTACCAGCTAAGTTGGGAGACATGTAGAGCAAAAAGGATATCGGGTGGGTGGAAGGCATCTTATCTTCTTTAGAATAGGTCCCTCTTTGGGTTGTTGGCGATTCTGGTTATTTTGTATGGCAATGAGGTATCAGGGGTAGTGTATCAAACCACAAATGGCAACAAATTGAGAGAATTCAAAAGCACTTCATTACAACTAGCCTTAAAATCAAATTAATAGTTCCTTATGGGATTATTTTGGCAGAGGCAAGCATGTCCCTGGTGGAGGCCTCAAAAATTGTTCAGTTGGTGAGCTATCTAAACAAAGTGGGTAAAATGGATGCACATCATAGGTGTAGTAAGGTGGTTGATGAAGAGCTTGACCATTGAAAGAGGACATGGAAGAAACAAAATGATAAGTGTTTCAACAAATGGAACATTGACTACCAATAGTGCCTAGAAAATAACTTTAAAATAAAAAATAGGTGGTAGAAAAAATCAGATCTACCATGTGAACAAATAAGTTAGGTAGAAAAAAGGCTTACTATGTAACCCCACATGCAAGCATGGTGGCAAAGAGTATTTAGGAGCTGAGATCAAAGGAAAGGAAAAAATCTTAATTGCCCAATTGAGGTCTAGATCACACCGTTTGAGATGTGAAACTAGAAAATGGAAGGTCCCTAAGGAAGAGTGGGAGGACAAAATTTGTAGGTTTTGTAATGAGGGAGTTGTGGAATCAGAGTGGCACTATGTAAAAGATTACACTGCGTACGAGGATATTTAGAACCATCACAAGGATACTTTAAAAGTGAACAACATAAAAGAGCTTTTCGAAGGGCCACAACTTCTCAAGGGAGCCATCTTACTTACGCAGATCCACAACAAAAGGGGCAGCCTAGAGAAATCTCAATAGATGGATTAAGGGGTCTTATGGTGGTCCCTTAGACTGTTAGTCTCGTGGACATCATTAAAAACCTTTTATTTCATTTCATTCATATGTGTAAATTATAGGATGTAGTTGAGCACTCCTGTCATCATTTTGTATATGCATTTGATGAAGCACATACTACATGATGAGATTGTTCTTGAGATGTGTTAATTAATTCCTTGGTGAAAATTTCTAGGTTTGTACTCAAATTAGTGAGTGTCAAATCCTCCTTGCTGCTATAGATGCACACAAGATATTTAAGTTCAAATTTTCTCATGGGATTTCTTTGCAATTAGTATGATATACTACATTCATTATTTTATATTTTTAGTCAATAATTGCTTTTTTAATATTTGTTTCCCTCTTCAAAATGCAAGTTTGATAAAGAGATAATTACATGTTTATACTATAAAGTGTTCTTTTTAATATCTATTTTCTTCTCCCAAATCAGAGAGGATTGCATATTTTTGCTACAAGGTTTAATTTTCTATATATATGTGTTTTTATTTCAAAAAGTAATGACAAAGAAAGCTTCGCATTTAATTTAGAAGTAAATTAAGCATTTCTCAACTTTTGTTATGGAGTAGATTCCATGAATTCTTTAATCACAAAAACTAATTTGAAAAATATTTAGATTACTTAAATGCAAAGTGTGGTTCTTTTGAAACAAATAAAAAGCTATAATTAGTATATGGGTGGTAAATCATTTTGGAGGATGTGACTACTACCAAGTTGTAAAAGGTAGTTGTGGTTTCTTTTGTCAAATTTACAAGCCTTTTGTCATGAGAGATGTTATTGCAATTCTTTTTTATATTAATAGAAACCAAAATAAGGGATTTGGCCCTTAGTACATTACCATGGACAAACCATTCATTCACAACACATTAACAACAAGACATTACAAGCACATTAAGTGTCATTAAGTGTCCTTCCATTAATATTAGAAACAAATTACCTAACCTGGCAAAATTAAACTAGATTCTAGCAAACATGTTATCTCATGTACTAGTAATAGACACAAAATTATTAGCAGAAGACTTATGATCCCATCTACAAGTACAAGAGATAGAATTGCTAACAGACAACATAATGTTCATCTAGCTTAAAACATATTAGCTATACTACTAAAACTATTGCTAGTATATCTACTAAAATTTTTTAACCAAAATAATAAGTCTTTGAGGCCCAATAACCAAAGCAGAAAAGTAAATGCTAGATAATTACAATAACAAAGATTCATTTATAAACATAAAACAAACACAAAGGAATTTTCCTTTCCCTTCTTGGCCATCATATTTTTGGCTTGTCATTAGTTGGAAACCCATAGAGTTTCTCATAATCATTCGCACCAAGACCATCCTCTTCATTCTCTTGATGCAATAACTGGAGGGTAGTGGCGGTAGCATTAGTCACTTCAAGTTTAAAACTTGAAGAGAGTCATGAAGCTCTCATACATTGCATTCAACTGAGCATTAAGATCATCTATCTCTTGCTTCATGTCCTTGACCGGCCTAGACAACTCCTGGCACCCAACACAATTCCCTTTCATTGTCTCCATCGTCTAGACATGCATCACCATTAGGTTCATGGAAACCATGTTCTTTTATGTTTTCTACACCTACACAGGGGAAGTAGCCATCATCGATGAATTCTCTTTTTGTTTCCCCGCAGAAGGGATAGCTTTGGAGGTGAAATCCCCTATATTCATTGTAAAGATTGCAAACACATGGGTTGTGTTTTGGTTGACTTTTTTCTTCTTTTTATTGTTTATTTTAATCTTCTTTGAAACAAAGCTATTATCTCTAGTCCTTGTCCCCACATCATCTTCCTCCTTCCCCATTATTTTCTTCTCCTTACTCCCTTTCTTCTCACTAGCTTTTGAATATGTCTCCTCATTAATCTCCCAATTTGTTCAAGCTTTTTGTTTCATTCTGGCCTTACTTTTGGCTAATCTCCCTAATCTCCTTTGACCCCCATCATGATCATCCCTAGAGTCAACAAGGTCAATTTCCTCCATTATTTCCATTTTTTTATTTTTGCATTTTTAGGTCCCTTTCTTATTAGGGTTTCTGAAAGGTGTGGAAGAATGGGAAGGGTAAGTAGTGGGGGTCAAAGCAACCCCACCATTGCCAATAGAATAGGCAGGGCATGGTTAACAAAGTATTTCTATATGACCACTATGAAACATAGAATGGTTAACAAAATTTCTAGACTAAAAGTGAATGTTGTTATTACCGAGGATGATAAGGCTATTAAAGGGGAAGCTATTAGGTTTATTAGTGGACTTCTGAAAAAAGAACCTCAACTAGACAAGGAGAAATAGAAGGAATTCTTGCATTATATTCCCAAGAGCATTATTGAAGATTAGAATAAAGGTCTCACTACTATTCCTTCTAAAGAGGAAATTAGAAAGGTTGTCTTTTCCTTTGATGGTGATAAGGCACCTAGTTTGGATGGTTTTCCCTTCCATTTTTCCCACACTTATTGGCACATCATATAGGAGGACGTTACCAATGTGGTTAAAGAGTTCTTTGGCTATAGAAAACTTCTAAAAGAACTAAATGGTACTTCTATTGCCCTGATACCCAAAAAGCCAGGGGCAGATAGTATGGACCAATTTAGACCCATTAGTTTATGTAACTCTTTTTATAAGGTTATATCCAAAGTTCTCACTCTCAAGATTTTGACATTTTTACCATCTTTGATTTCGAGACAGTAGAACGGTTTCATCCTAGGAAGGAAAATTCTAGACTCTATTATCTCAGTGCATGAAAATATTCACTCTCTTACCAAATCTAACAAAGAAGGGATCTTTTTGAAGCCTGATTTGTCCAAGGCCTATGACAGGGTTGATTGGGACTTCTCGAGGTTTGGTTTGGAAGCCTTTGGTTTTAATAACATATTTCTGGATATGGTTCACATGTTGGTCTCTTCTACCACATTTTCTATGTTGGTTAATGGTTCACTGACTCCTTTCTTCCATGCCTCCTAAGGCTTAAGAAAAGAGGACCCTTTATCCCCTATCTTATTTGTTTCAAAGGCTTAATGTTTGGTAGATATGTGGATAAAATGGTTCGAAAGGGGGATTTTGTAGGGTTGATACCCTCTTAGAAGGATCAAACTTGCTCACACCAACAATTTTTTAGGATTTAACCATGAACAAAAATAAAAATTATATGCAAATATAAACAATATCAAAAAATAATAGATCACACAGAAAAGAACACAATGATGAGAGCCAAGTACGACCCATTTTATGACATATTTTAATCCCTTTCATACAATTTCTTGCTTACTTCTCTATTCCATTTCCATCCCATTTCATTCCATTTTACTATTTTATGTTGCATATGGTTTAATATTTATAAGTGGTATTTAATATTATTTTGGGATTAAAATACGGAAAATACATTAATTGATTTTTTTTACTAATCTTTACTACTACAGCATGTTGATTTGTCGCTATAGATCTTCCTATCATTTAACAAACTTCTTGTCACCTGTTGGATAGGAATATATACTATTTTCTACTCAATTCAGAATAAAAAATGTTGATTGGATATCGTTTCTTGTCAACATAGATATACATTTGTCTTACTAATATTGGGTGCAAATATTTTTTAAAACAAACGTGCATGTGTGAGGAAGATATCATAATGAGTTAAATGCCAACACATAAATGATTCAACATCAGCAAATGTATATGCATGTCTCATGTGAACCATATTCTATTATGTAACAACCATTTCAAACCATTAATCAACAACTACAAATAATATTGTTTTGTTAGAACGATCAAAACAATTACCTATTCTTGGCATGAGACCGAATTTTGCTATATTGCTACACATCTGTTATTGTTTGTATGGAGTATGCTACACAAATGGTTGCAAAACCTGTTATAGTTGTGCCTATAAAAGAAATGTAAGATATAGAAGAGGGCAGATTTTTATATATATCCCCACTCCTAAAGAAACTATTGTATAGTCATGTAAAATGCACAGTAGTGTGCAGAGATTGTTATTATTCCAAATCAAAAATTCTATATTCATGTGCATGGTTAAGAAGTTGTAAAATCAATTTTGTCTCTTCATCACTAGAAAGTTGAGGAGGTAGGCCCACTCTAAAGTCACCTGGTGATTCTTTATTTTATGGAGTGTGTTTAAGTTTGTTTTTATTTGTAGTTTGATTAGTTTAGCATTGTACAGTTTGTATTTAATCATAACATATTAGACTATATATTCAATATTCATGCTTGATTATGTAATAATATCTATTTTATTTTATTTTATTAATTAATAATTTATTTTTTTGTGAGTTGTAGCCATTTTATCACATATTAGTTTTGTTGAGTTTTTTCTATTCCTAATGTTCCTATCACCAAGAAGTGACAGTTCATGTCACTGGGATTTACTTGGTTTTTCATAGATTCAATTTCGTGTGTTATAAATGCATTCATAAACCCTCATCTCACAAATACCATTCCTTTATAGCATATTGCTCGGACGCCTTTCACAAGCTTACGCTCTCAAATTGACACTTATAGACCAACCAAATTCTATCATAAATCATTAATTTTTTATTATTATTTTCCCCAATGTTGGCCTATCATTTTGGCACCATTGTCAAGGAAAGGTATCAAAGTCATGTTATTTTGATGAGTTGAGTTAGGAACAATGTGTTAGGATGAAAGCTTTTGCAATTGCTAGCCTTGCTTAAGTAATTACTCTTAATTTGCGTTGCATAAATCATATAGATGCATTGCTTTAGAGTTTGCAAGTAGGCCTTAGAAATTAGATTCATTAGTTGCTTTAGAAACTAAATTCAATTTTATATTATCATTAGTTGTTGTGAGCTATTGGTAAAGAAAATACACTTTTGAAGAAAAATGTAAAAAATAATGCATTTTCAAGATTGTTCAAGTATATCAATTTTGTTTGAAAATTGCTTCAAAAATACAAAATTTGAAGGGAACAAAAGAGGAAAAATGTGCTTGGCATTGGGGGCACGCTACCCCAAGACCTTGCAAGGGGTGTTGACCCTTGACCCCACTGGTGGCTACCGCCCCCAGACCCTCGCTTTCAAATTTAAAAACAAATGAAGAAATTGGTGGGGAAATGATGCTAACCAAAGGTGATGTTTTAAAATACCCTCTCTACCTAGAGAATGCATCCTAAAAGATATTGATCTTCCATCATCACAGTAATGTACAAATGGTATCTTTATGTTTGACCAAGAAAATATTATTGATGAATTCTTAGAACAATGTGATTTTGATGATGAAAATCTAACCACTTGTTCTAATTGCTATAGGAAAGATGACCAATGTTTATGCTTGAACAACCACAAGCACATGGTGAATGAGGTGGAAGCTATTTCTGATCCTTACCATGATAAGGGTGGAAGTGACCAAGTATTCCTTATGATGGATGAACAATCTCAAGCACCCACTCAAGAAGATTACAATATGCATTATGTTGGTAACATGTATTGTTGGGAAGATCTAGTTGAGATGAAGAACAACTAAGCAGAGTTTTATTAATTTATGAGTTATAAGTAAAGATCTTATCTTGTGTAAATAATGTGAAATGGACAAGAGATACAAACTATTGTAAAGAAATATTATATGATATGCAAGCCTTATGTGATGTGTAATCCAATGTATGATTAGAGAAAGTGCAAGATACAATAGCAAAACATTATTGTATGTATACCTAATCTTGTGAAGAACGTAATTGTATAATTGCATGTTAGGGTAGTAAGCTCTTCTTGCATACATTGTATTTGGTCTACCAACTCCTAACAGGGTTATTTAACCCTGTTAGGAGTTGGTAGACCAAATACAATGTATGCAAGAAGAGCCCAATAACCCTGTTAGGAGTTGGTAGACCAAATACAATGTATGCAAGAAGAGCCCACTACCCTAACATGCAATTATACAATTATGTTCTTCACAAGATTAGGTATACATACAATAATGTTTTGCTATTGTATCTTGCACTTTCAGGTGAGGCAGAGTCTAACATCACCCCGATCTCTTGATTTTCACTGCTCAAGTTTTCCTTCAAGGAAGACACTAGCAAGGATGTTATGAATGTAGAGGAAGATACAAGGAAAGAGAAGGATGAGTCTATTGGTAAGGAAGAAATGGGGAAGGAGAAGGATGAACCTACTGGTCAGGACACTATGCTTTCTTTCCTACATATTGCTAAGCTTAAGGTTGATTCCTCACTTCAAGGTGACTCCTAGATGTGTAATGAGTTAATGAATTTGAAAAGAAAAGTGGGAAAGATGCAGCAGGACCAAGAAGCTAACTGATCAAAGATCATTCAGATGGCAAGGATGCTATGAATGTAGAGGAAGATGCAAGGAAAGAGAAGGATGAGTCTATTGGTAAGGAAGAAATGGGGAAGGAGAAGAATGAATCTACTAGTAAGGACACTATGCTTTCTTTCCTGCATACTACTAAGCTTAAGGTTGATTCCTCACTTTAGGGCAACTCTTGGATGTATAATGAGTTAATGAATTTCAAAAGAAAAGTGGGAAAGATGCAGCAGGACCAGGAAGCTGACCAAGCAAAGATCATCCAAATGGAAGTTCAGGTTGGTAATATACTAGATAAATTAAAAGAATATGAACACAAACTTCATCTTTTGATCAAAGAGAGTGGCAATAAGATGGAGTTGGTTACTTCCAGCATTTGTGCAATTGCTGCAAGCTTAGGGAAGAGAAATAATGAAGAAATCATGTCCCCTGGTGGTCCAAGTAAAAGAACATGACAAAGCTCAAGAAAGAAGGCGGCTGAGGTTATTGGGGGAATCTACTGTTGATACCATCCAAAGCACCATGGAGGTAGGTAAAGAGGTGGTGAAAATGATCAAAGAGCTACAATAGAAGCTAGTGGTGTCTCTGGTAACTGGTCTCTATTTTGGTGGTGGTCCTAGTAACTGGTCTCTAGTCTAGATTTTTTTATCTAGTTTTTGTTCATTTTGGTTAAAAACTAGGTTCCAGATCCTTGTAAAACTTGGTTTTGTTTTATGGTCTTATTTTGTTGTTTCAGGTCCCTATAAAACCTAATTTTGTAACTTTTAAACTACAGGTTTCACGTCCTTGTAAAACCTAGTTGTGCTTACTAGTTTTTCTTTTTCTTTTTTTGTTAAGGGTTTTGGGTCTCTTCAAAACCTATTTTTACCTTAATCTAAAACATGTATTGTCATTCTATTTCATTACACAGCCAACATGTTTCTTTAAAACACACTTCTTTAGATATTATGCACGATGAATGTAATCATACATGCTCACAACAACCCGTATATCCCTCTTATATTCCACCATATCCATCCTTACCATCTTTATTCTACCCATTCTACTTATTCCCATCTACTTTATCTCCTCCACACTTCTTACCATATTCATTATTCCATTCATGTTGCATTCCACCCTATCCACCAAAGGCAACTATATTGCCTCATATAATGCTTCATAATAAGGTGCTTAATAGTACATATAAACTTTCATGGATCCCTTTACCATCTAATAATGTGCTTGAATTTGGTAAATCAACATTAAAATTTATTAATGCAATTAAGGAAAGTGATTTTGGTTTATTTGACTTAGAAGAACAATATTATTTATTGGATAATCAACTTTGTTCTTCTTTTCCACTCAATGCATTCCAAATACCCACAAATGAGCTTGTACTTCAAATTGCATCAATTTTAATTACTGGACTCATAAGTAGGTGTATTAATATTAATCATGCACTCAGTTATATTAAACCACATACATTCCATATTCTACAAAAATGTTGCCAAATCCTCCAAGATCTATATTTTATTTTTATACTTATACATATTGATATTTGAATGTTCATAGTTATAATGTGCATCCCTTACATACTTGTTGTTTTAGGACCAATAATTGATTAAGCACAATTATACAGGATTCTATGCATTAATGACTAGTATGTTAAAATTGGATGATCATTATTCCTCATTGTTGATTCTTTCCATTATCCTAAGATGACCAAATAAGCTATGGATGATTCATTTATTTAATAAGGATCAAGGTATTAATATCCATATATTCTTCATTCTTGGTTCTTATATCTCCATAGCTCATTGATTGATTACAAGTACTAAATCCATTTCTTGATTCCTTGGATAATTCAAATTCCCTATGCTTTTATGACCTACAATTAATTTGGGAGTACATCCATTGAATTACTGAAATATTTAATTTATCTATCATTCAAAAAGGCTCACAATATTCTAATGATGTGTTACTCTCTTTGGGTTACATAATTTCTTTGGTTATCCTAATGATTTTGTGACCTTGTAGCATGAAGTTAAGTTGGGGGGAATCCCTCTAATTTTGTGGTTCTTGGATGATTTCCAATCAAGATTCAATGATTGTTTCGTTGGTTTTTTTAGCAAACCTCGACATGCAACACCTCAATAATTCAAGGTATGCATTCTTATGTTGATTGACATTGGTATAATAATTGTAATCACATTATTATTTTTTATCAAGTGTTTATTTATATTAATGACTCTACCTATCATTTGTTAAAAACATTACTCACTTAATGATAGGGTTATTAATTGGATAAAGATTACTTTACTATACTTGATATGCTTGGTTTTGAGAATATGGTTATAGGTCTCTTGTTGGGGTGACATGCTCTTAGAAATAATACCAGTTGATGATGTTTCTCTACACCAAAACTGTATAACACACTATGTTGTCTTTGTTAACATTGTGGGCTTCCTAGCTATTTGGTGCATGTCTATTTCGCTTGTACTTCACTATTCAAGATCACATAAATTTTTTGGAATAGGTTATTCACCTCCTTGAGATGCGATTTATTTTCTTTGGTTATTTATCACATGAAAGAAAATATGCATCTTGGTTTACGAGATTCATGATTCATTTTGAGCTACACATCCAAAAATAGTTTGAAGACATTGTAGATCATCATACTCCTTCCTTGAGTCGTGTCTCCTCTTTGAAATTCTATGGGCACATTGGAGACCATCATTGGTATTTCACTCTATGACCTTTTCCTTGATAGGAAGGTGTGTTTATTTCAAGAAATGGATATCTCTCATTCTATACAAGGATTGGATATGTAGCACAACTTCATGACAAGTGATCCAATTTTCTCACTATTAGAGCACTATGTCATATACACACCATCATCCTTGTGAGTAGCTCTTTCATCCAAGTTTGCTAGTATGTTCTAAAGTTCTCCAAGAAGATTTCAAATTCAGTGGTATGTGACACATAGATCAAGGTTGATTTGTACAGTGTTTGAATATTCCCATATTCATGGAGATCATTCGGAGTCGTCAGTCTAAGTTCCTTCGGCAATCAAGTTTGAACATTGCCTTATGTGTGTTCATGGACAAAACTCAAGCTTTGGGTGGTATCATTTTTCATCATCCATATTAGGATTTCATTTCTTTGGTCATTCTATGTAGTTATTGGAAAAATTAAAAAAATTTGAAAAACAAATTTATAAAATGAAAAGGAAAAAAAAACAATAAAAGATCCAACAATGAAAACCTTCAGGTGTTGTTGACCAATTAATGTCTGAAAACCAATTTCTGATGGATGTTAATTGCAAAATAAATTCTTAGTGGTGAAAATTGTTTTTACAGTGCCATTAAGCAGTGGATGATTGAAAACTAACTTGCCAGCGGTCACTTATCGTTATCAAAATTGATCAATTTTTATTTTAAAAATAAAATACAAAAAAAAACATAAAAAATGCAATAATTTGTGGAACACTCCTTGGCTTCAATGGTTCTTTTCATTCTTGGCACATCCTATCACTCACTTCTATAGCTCTACTCCTCTTCGGCGTGATTGTCAAATCTTTGATCACCCATACTATGTGTTTCTTGTTCAATTAAGGTGTTTTAGTAGAATTTTCTACCTACTATATGATCTCTAGTACTTCAATTGATGATGGTGGTCCCTCAACTTGTCCTCTTTGTCCCTATTTTATGGTTCCTTCCAATGGTCTTCTCTTCGATACTTTTAGCCAGATGGTGGTCTTCCGTGGTATTGCAGTTTTGGATGCCTCTCTTCATTCATTATTGATGATTCATCCATTTTGGTGGTCCTAGTTGCTAAGTTGCTCTATGTTCCAACTTTGGTCTCTCTACACATGCATGTTGGTAAATGAATCAATTTTGTTTTTCATTATTTTCTCTCTTAACTTTATTTAAATTGCTTATTATGTTAGTCACTATGCAACATCCCTCCCTATCCTCTCCTTGTTTCCCGTGGACGGTCAACCTTTAAGTTGGGCAAAGGAATGTCATCCTATTATCTTCCATCCATCACCCTTAATAATTCCATCATACTATCCATCCTATCCATCATGCAATAGCCTTTGTTTTGTATCTCATCTCTCCTATTTCACCCCTTTTAAATAAGCTTGTGCATCGTTTTCATGAACTCTCCCTTATGTAACTGTTTAAACCATGACGCTATACAAAAAAAATAAAGGAGAAAAGAGAAATAACTTATGAAGAGTTGAAAGAGATATCCCTATTGAAGAATAAAAACTCATAAATCTTGTCATGTGAAGCAAAGAAAGCGATTTTTGTTTATATATGAGTCATCATGGTTCAGGGTGGAGACAAAGTCTAAAGCCATAAATCCAAGTTCTTGTAATTCAAACCAAAGACCTCTTGATCATAATAGTTGCACGAGGATGTGCAATATGCTAAGTTGGGGGGAATGATGAGAGCCAAGTACGACCCATTTTATGCCATATTTTAATCCATTTCATACAATTTCGCGCTTACTTCTCTATTCCATTCCCATCCCATTTCATTCCACTTTACTATTTTATGTTGCATATGGTTTAATATTTATAAGTGGCATTTAATATTATTTTGGGATTAAAATACAGAAAATACATTAATTGATTTCTTTTACTAACCTTTACTACTACAGCATGTAGATTTGTCGCTATAGATCTTCTTATCATTTAACAAACTTCCTACCACCTATTGGATAGGAATATATACTATTTGCTACACAATTTTGAAAAAAACACATAGATTGAATATTGTTTCTTATCAGCAAAGATATACATTTGTCTTACTGATATTGGGTGCAAATATTTTCCAAAACAAATGTGTATGTGTGAGGAAGATGTCATAATGAGTTACGTGCTAGCACATAAACGATCCAACATTAGCAAATGTATATGCACATCTCACATGAACCAGATTCTATTATGCTGCAACCATTTTAAACCATTAATCAATAGCTATAAATAATACTATTTTGTTGGAATAATCAAAACAATTACCTATTCTTGGCATGAGACCGAACTTTTTTATATTGCTACACAACTATTATTGTTTATATGGAGTATGCTACACAAATGATTACAAAACCTATTATAGTTGTGCCTATAAAAGAAACGTAAGATATAGAAGAGGGAAGATTTTTATATATATCCCCACTGCTAAAGAAACTATTTTGTAGTCTTGTAGAACACACAGTAGTGTGCAGAGGTTGTTATTATTCCAAATTATAAATTCTATATTCACGTGCATGGTTAAGAAGCTATTAAATTAATTTATCTCTTCATCACTAAGAAGCTTAGGAGGCGGGTCCACTCTAAAGTCACCTAGTGATTCTTTATTTTATGGAGTGTGTTTAATTTTATTTTTATCTTTAATTTGATTAGTTTAACATTGTACAATATGTATTTAATCATAATATATTAGTCTATATATTCAATATTCGTGCTTGATTGTGTAATAATATCTATTTAATTTAATTTAATTTATTAATAATTTTTATTTTTGTGAGTTGTAACCATTTTATTATAGATTAGTTTTGTTGAGTTATTTCTATTCTTGAAGTTTCTATCGCCAAAAAGTGACAGTTCCTGTTGCTGGGATTTACTTGGTTTTTCATAGATTCAATTTCGTGTGTTATAGATGCATTCATAAACCCTCATCTCACAACTACCATCCCTTGATAACATATTGCTTGGATGCCTTTCTCAAGCTTCTGCTCTCGGATTGACATGTATAGACCAGCAGAATTCTATCACAAATTGTTAATTCTTTAATATTATTTGCCCCAGTGCTAGCCTATCACACAAGACACCAAGATTTAACATAGTTCACCCAATCCCTGGGCTACGTCTGCCAAATCGCAAGTCTAATATTATTATGATCTAGTGATTACAACTTGATTACAATCTGTAATCCCTTACAACTCAATACCACCACCAAAACCAATTTTTGCATCACACCTTATAAAATAGTCCCTAACCCTAAGCCCTTTAAACAAATATTTTTTCGCTTTAGGGTTAAAATTAGTTACAACATGTTGGCCATAAATTAGTGAATATAAACAATAACCACTTGGAAAATATTAGCCATTGGCAAATAGTATCCCACCATTGGTGAATCGTAGCCTTGAACCCTAAAGAATTTATGAAGTATGTATAGTACTTCCCTGATTAGTCACCACATATAGAAGATCAACCAAATTTGAAGAGGAATTCAACTTCTCCCTTATCACTACCTTTGTAAACATATCTGCTAGATTGTCATTGGTATGTATCTTATCCAACTTTAACTATCCATCATCCAAAACTGATCGAATGAAATGGTACCATAACTATATGTGTTTTGTCTTTGAATGTAGAGAAGAATTCTTCACAAGATGAATGACACTCTGACTATTTGTACACAAATAATTATCCCTCTGAGGGTGTCCTAATTCTTCTATGAAGAACTAAAGTCATATCATCTCCTTAGTTGCCTCTGTAGTAGCAACATACTTTGCCTCTATAGTGGACAAAGCATTAACCTTATGTAACCTAGAAACCCAGCTCATTACAACCCCACAAATAGTAAATACATAACCTCTAGTACTCCACTTGATATCAATATCCCCTACCAAATCTGAGTCAACATATCCCTAAAAATTAGTAGTAGAATCCCCAAAGTGTAAACACTTACTGGATGTACCTCTAAAATATCTGAGAATCCATTTTATTGCATTTCAATGCTCAATTCCTAAATGACTCATATACCTGCCAACGATTCCCACTGCATGTGCAATATCTGGCCTAGTACATACCATAGCATACATCAAGCTTCTTATAGTTGAGGCATAAGGTACCTTAGACATCTTGTCCTCCTCTTCTTGTGTCTTGAGACACATCTCTTTAGTTAGCTTCAAATGACCAGGTAAATGTGTGTTGACAACTTTAGCATTCTCCATAGAGAAATGTTGCAACAACTTTGCAATATAATCAGCCTAAGATAATGTTAATTTCATGGTCTTCCTATCTCTGAAAATCTTCATACCAAGGATTTGTTTTTTTGCCCCCAAATCTTTCATATAAAATGAATGTGCTAATTGTTCCTTTAACCCCTTAATGTGATTCATGTTATACCTAGCTAAAAGCATATCATCAACATATAAACATAAAATAATGTAGCTGTCATCATCCAACCTCTTAAAATAAACACAATGATCTAAATGACACCTACTATATCCATGCTCATGCATAAACCTATCAAATTTTAGATACCATTGTCGAGCTTCTTGCTTCAAGCCATATAAACTTTTCTTCAATCTGCACACTAAGTTCTCTTTACCTTTGACCTCAAATCCATGTGGTTGTGCTATATATATCTCTTCATCCAAATCACCATTAAGGAAGGTTGTTTTAACATCAAGCTACTCCAAATGCAAATCTTCAGTAGCCACAATTCTTAAAACAATGCAAATAAAAGTCATTTTAACAACAGGTAAAAATATCTCATCAAAATCTATGTCTATTTTTTCTACAAATCCTTTTACAACTAACTTGGTTTTAAATATTTTCTTACCTCCATCATCTTCTTTTAACTTGTAAACCCATTTATTTTGTAAAACTTTTTTTACCTGCAAGCAACTTGCATAAATCCCATATCTTATTTTTCAACAAAGAGTCTATTTCTTCTTTCATTGTAGACTCCCATTGAATCTTTGTATCCACCTGCACAACTTCACCATAACATTTAGGTTCACCAACATCACTAAGTAAAATAGAATGCAAGGAGAAAATCTTTCTGGAGGTCTACTTATCCTTGTTGATCATCTAACATTCACTAGGGTGTGTGGTATTTGTTGTTGTGGTTGTGGCAAATCATGAGGAATTGCTAGAACATCATCTTTTAGAGTATCATCCAGCATTACATAATCATTTTTTTTCTTCTCATGTTTCTACAACAGATCTTTGTACAACATTTCTTATTGAATATGACATCCCTACTTCTTACAATTTTATGATTTTCAAAATCCCAAAGCCTATAGCCAAATTCATTAATGCCATATCCAACAAATACATGTTTCTTTGACTTAGCTTCCAACTTGGTTCTATTTTCAAAATCTATATGAGCAAATGCTTCACAACCAAAAGTTTTGAGAAAATAATAACTCACCTTCTTATCGAAAAAAATTCCATGCTTCCTATGGAATACCACAACCCAAAGGAGTAGAGAGACCTCTATTAATTAAATATATAGTAGTATTGACAAGCTTCACCCACATGTTTAAGGGCAACCTTGCATGCAACCTCATACTTCTTGCACACTTTATTATAGTCCTATTCATGCATTCAGCCACTCCATTTTCCCATGGAGTCCTTGGAACAATTTTATGTTGATGAATACCATTAGTGGAGCAATAATCTTCAAGTTCATGACTACAATACTCACCGCTATTATCAGATTTGAGACATTTTAATTTCTTACCAATCTCATTTTCAACCAAGCATTTTCATTTCTTAAAAGTTTATCAGATTTCTGTCTAAGGAAATAAACCCATACTTTTCTAGTTGCACCATCAATAAATGTAACATAATAATGAGATCCACCAAGGGAAAATACTTGAGTTGTTCCCCATACATCTATATGTAGAAGCTCTAATTTCTTACTTTTATTTTTCTTCCTAGTCTTCACAAAAATCACTCTTTATTGTTTTCCATACATGTAACTTTCACAGAAATCCATATTGACACATTTCAAACCTAGTAGAACTTGTTTTAAATGAAGTACTTTCATATCTTTCTCACTCATGTGCCCAATTTTGTTGTGCCACATCACTATATCAGAATCTACAATAGTTATTTGTTCTGCCTACTCAACTGTAGCAATTGTTCCTAAACATATTTTTCTCTAAAATAATCAAAGTAGAAGGAACAATATGACTTGTACAAAGATATAAGATGCCTACTTTCACACCTTTTTCCACTAGAAGGGAACCTTTTGAAACCTTCTAATTTTTATCATTAAAAGTAACTAGATAACCCTCATCACCTAGTTGCCCTGTTGAAATTAAATTCTTACCTAGTATTGGAACATGTCTTACCTCATGTAGTAGCCAATGATTCTTATTCTGCAACTTAATCTTAACATTTTTCTTTCCAACAATCTGACAGGGTTCATTAGCCCCCAAATAAACAAGCCCAAAATCCCCTTGGACATAATCAATGAAATAACTTCTATGAGGTGTAGCATGAAATGAAGCACTAGGATCTAAAATCTATGAATCAACAACACTTTCTAAAGACAGAAGCAAAGCATCCTCTTCAAATTTTTTACTTATCACATTTTCCTCCTTGTTCTCTTCTGGTTTATCTCCTTCATTGTTCCTTCGAGTCCAACAGTCTTCTTTCGTATGCCCTATTTTACCATAGATTTAGCAATCTCTCAATCCTCTAGCTTGAGACGTCTTCCCCTTTGACTTTTCTCTTGATTTCCCATGATTTTCATAATTATTGCCTCTCTTAATCATTATGCCTTTGCTTTGTGTTTTTAAAGCACTTTCTAATGTAGATCCACATGAGGTTTCTTATGAGTTTCCTCACTCAATTTAACATCAATCACATTATCATATTTTAGGGTATTAGATCTAGAAACAGAATTACTCACAACCATTACCAAGTCATTCCAACTTTCAGGCAAAAAATAGGAAATCAAGAGAGCCCTAATTTCTTCATCAAAATTGATACCCATAGAAAATAAGTGACTAGTAATAGTATTAAACTAATTTGAATGATCCACAATAGATCCATTTCTATCATTTTTCATATTAAATAAACATTTCATGAGAAGTACCTTATTTGAAGCGAAGGGCTTTTTATATAATTTTTCTAGGGTTTCCATCAACTCTTTCATCATCTTCACTTTTGTAATGTTAAATGTCACTGATGGTGTCAAGCATAATCAAATGCTTCCAAGTGTCTTTATGTCTAAAATTTCCCATTCCTCATTTGTCAAAGTTCTTTAGTTTTTAGTTTTTCCTACCAATGGCTTCCATAAATCCTTCTAATAAAGATAGTTCTCCATTTGCATTTTCAATAACTGAAAGTTATGCTCATTAAACTTGTCAACCCTCAACTTACCCTTGTCTGCCATAGCTCCCACTCAACTATGAGACCTTCTTGCAGAGGATCATAAAAAAAAGGACGATAGTCTAGCTAAACAAAAATGACAACCATCTGGCTTTGATACCAATTGTTAGGATTAACTTCAAACAAAAATAACAGTTACATGCAAATATAACCAATACCAAAAAATAATAGATCACACAAAAAAGAACACAAGACACCAAGATTTAACATGGTTCACCCAATTCTTGGTCTATGTCCACCAAACAACAAATCTAATATAATTACAATCTAGTGATTACAACCTAATTACAATTTGTAATCCCTTACAACTCAATACCACCACAAGAACCTATTTTTGGATGATTTGATTGTGATGGGAGAAACTTCAATAAAAAATGCTAGGAATATTAAAAAGGCTCTTGAAAACTATGGCCAAGCCACGAGACAACTCATAAATTGAAATAAAATCTCTATTTATTTCATTAATGTTAATATGAGAAGACAAGCTAAAATCCAAAGAATTATGGGGTGTGAGGTGGGTAGTCTTCCAAAGTCTTATCTTGATTTACCTCTATGCTTTGATCCTCTTGGGTCTTTTTGGAACTCTTTGATTGATAAAATCCATACTAAGCTGGTTGGTTGGAAAGGTTCCCTCCTTAGTCAAGCCAGTAAGATAACTGTGCTAAAATCCATTATTCAAAACATTCCACTTTATGCTCTGAGTATTTTTAAGATTCCCAGAAAATTTGTTGTGGCTATTGAATAGATTCAGAAAATTTCTTATGGATAGGTATGGAAAAAAAGAAAAAAATGACACTTATTGCATGGGACAAGGTTTATAAACCCATTAAAAGAGGTGGTCTAGGGACAAGAAAGATTAATAATATGAATAATTTCGTAGTTTCTAAGATCATTTGGAGACTCTATAATGATGTTAGAGAATGGAAGGATATTTAGAATAACAAATATAACATGGAGAACAAAAGCTTTCATTATTTATTTTGTAGAGATGATGTGCAAGGTGGTTCAACTATTTGGAAATAGGCTAATGCTAGGGCTATTCAATTCTAGGATGATATTTGGATTTATGATAATGCTCTTAGTTCTGATCAGTAGTGGAATGGCTATATGATGCAATGCAATACTTCCTTTGGGTCATCGATTGCTGATAACTAGGATGGTGAAAAATGGGTGGATCTAACTAGAGTCGATGACTCTTTGAATGACCTTAATAAAATATTGAATGATGTCTTTTTAGTCAATGAGGAGGACTCTCTCATTTGGAAGTTTAATCCTGATGGATTACTTTCTTGTCAACTCTTTGTATGGTAATACCTTTGATGATTGTTATGAACCTTGCTAGGCTAAAGCCTAGTTCAAGGGCATGACCCCAAAAGTTAACATTTTCTTTTAGATTTTATCGCAGGACAAAATTCTCACTATTGACATTTTTAAGAAAAAAAGAACTTTGTCTTGTTAGTAGATGTTATCTATGCAAGGAGGAGGAGGAGTCAGTGTTGGTTAATCACTTGACCATTTATTATTCCTTCATTAGAAACTTATGGGAAATGATCTTTAGGCTATTGGATATGGAGTGGGTTCTTCCCTACAATATCCAAGATTTGTTCTTAGCTTCAAAGTCACCATCCCATAATACCTTGATTAACACTTTATGGATTTACATTTTACCTTTTTTATGCTGGGATGTCTAGAAGGAAAGGAATGATATGATCTTAAAGGGGAAGGAGTAAAATTCCAATAAGATTTTTCATAAGATCAAGAGGTTGGTAACTGAGAATTTTAGGCTAAGTGGTAAGTTCCAAGAGACTAAAGATGAGTGGGAAAGCAAAGTCATTAAGAATCGCAATGTGGAAGGGGTTGGTTATCCTCAAATTGAAAGAAGTTTGAAAAGCTATGCTAAATGGGATTGCCCACCCAAGGGTTGGTATAAGGGAAATTTTGATGGGGCCTCAAAAGGAAAGCTAGGGATTGCGGGTTATGGGATTACTATAAGAAATGATAGTGGATATAGTATTGGTGCAATGGAAATTCCAATTGGTAACCTACCTAATAACATAGCGGAAGCTAGTGCTACCCTTTATGGACTCTTATATGTTGAGAGTATAAATATTGAGAAAATATGGGTGAAAGGGGATTCATTAAATATCATCAATTGTCTTAACAAGATTACTACCCCCTCATGGAAAATTCATAATATTATATGTAAAGATATTAATTTGATCAATACCTTTATTGAATGTGTTGTTACACATAATTATAGAGAAACTAATAGAGTGATTGACTGGGTAGCTAAGGTGACTTGTAAAAGTCACATGAAGATGATTTGGAATAATGGCAATGATATCCCAACTGATGGACTATCTCTGATAGAGTATGATAGGATTGGTAGTAGGAAAAAATGTTTTAACAATGATGGTAATGCTAATGAGGAATAACAATGAGACATGCTAGAGGGGGGGTTTGTGGATGAGTGATGTGACAATTTACTTAGTATCATGCAGATTGTGGGTATTTTTGCAAAATAGAAAATTATACTATGACATTGAAACTAAGAACCTAAATTTTTTCAAGCACATTGGGAAGAACATAATTTTTTCCAAAATCATAAACATGGGAGGCAGGAGAAAGAGGTGTGAGCTTAGGAATTGTAAAGAGTGGAAGAAAAACCAAAAGATTTGGGACATTCTAGATTAGGGTAAGATTACAACTTATTTGGAGACACTGGAGGGAAGTAACTTGTCTATCACCAAGAAGTTTCTCAAAACCTAGAAAAATGGTACTGTGCTCATTGGAAATCAAAGAATGGAGTTTACAGAGGAAATCATTATTGAAGCCATAGACCTGGAAATGGAGGGGATTAACTTCTATAGGGATAGGAAGATCTTTGACAGAGCTATGGATGAATTCACTGTGTTGGCTGATGTGACAACCAATCTTGCTTCTTTCCCAAGCTCTCTTAGAGTCTCCTTAGGTCATACACTTGACCAAGTAGGGCTTCTACTCACCCTAGGTTTCTTAGGATACTAACCAGTAGATCCTAACTATTCAATTGGTGTACATCAATTAGGTAGAACACACTTGCTTGCTAACTCTCCAACAACATAGGCAACCCCAAGCCTATAAGTGACTCCCAAAGGGATGATTGGTCATCTAGGAGTGCATTAGACATCTTCAAGATCCACAAGAAAAAATAATACTGAAACCCTAATCGAGTTTCATCCATCAAGTAAAAAATGCATCCAAATGCTTATAGAAGGGCTACAAGAATTAGCCCTCCAAATTTAGTAAAACCAAATTATATTGCAAAATTCCTTAACAAGGGGTCAAATAAACCACCATTCCAAATACCATTTTCAAAGACCTTAAGGATTTTGGGGGCCTAGGGTTTCCAAATTAATTGTATTGTACTAGCACAATTTTAGCCTTAAAACAAGGGTTTAAAGGGTTTGGATTATTGTCTAATGGAAAAAGTGTTTTTCCTACCTTAGAACTACCAACAAGGCTTCCCACTTGGTTTGGGTTACTCCACAACTCCTTCTAGCATATTCAATTCTCAAGTTGAAGTATCAAACATGTTCAACCAAACTAACTCCTCTTTCTCTGCTCTGTGATCCCTAACCAAGTTACTAGGACTTGCTTAAGGCATCACTTCATAATTAGCTTCCTTGCATTCTAGTTCCTCATATCCACTATACACAATGTACATGGAGTCATGTTCCAAATCCCAAAAGGTTGTACAGTTTTATGATGGGAAATGGCCCTATGACTCCATTTGCACAAACACTCTGATTTAGAACAACAGACTAGAAGAAAACAAAATATCTATCTCAAGCACACTAAACCTTACAAAATCAACAACTAAAATTGTACAAAAGCTTAAATCGATCCACTCTAACACTTCCAAAATAAAATGTCCCAAATCTAATCCATCTACATGCCAAATTAGCACAAACTTAAAACTGTCAAAGGAAACTTGCTACTCAGTCCGTACATTGCAAATGCCAACTCTCCAACCCCTTGTATAGGTTGAGAATGGCCTCATATAGGCTTTCCGTGAGCATTCCTAATTGTTTTAGAAAGTTAGAGTTCTTCAATCAAAAATTTTCTCAATTGAAAGAAAAGTTGTTAATGACAACATTGCCAATTTTGAGTAATTTTTGCAATGTTGAGCCTTTGACTTTCAAACTTCCTCCCAATGATGTCAAGCCATGCCAAAGACCTTAAATAGTTATTTAAAACATAATAAGTCCCTCCAACAATTGGTTGACCATTCTAGCCTTCAAAACCCAAAAATACTCTAAATAGCCATATTGAGAAACATTGAGCAGCTATGAGAAACCTAGCCAAACAACCACACCTTATCACTAGACTAGCCCTATTATTCACCTAGTGGTGTGGATAACACCACTAAAAGCCAAAAACTCAAAGGGAACCCTAGGTCTTCCTTAGCCCACCTAGATGCCCCTGCACCATACTCCCCCATAGAGAAAAGCTATGCCACTCTTGTGGATAGTAGGTCTTTATTGATGCCTAGCTTGTGGAAATCTTCCTTTGCAATCCATGTGGCTTTTGAGTTTGTTTTTCCTTTCCACTTGAGAAGGTGCTCTAGGTACACCTTGTTTTTAGTTTCTTTCTTAACTCTTAAGTCTAAGTTTTTTTCAGCATCCAACTTGTTGGTGGAAGGGACTAATACAGGGTCCAAGTCATTCTGAGGTCCTTGATTGTTGTGAGAATTGGTAGGTAATGGTCCTTTAAACTAAACCAAATCTTGCACATTAAAGATTGGAGATATTCCCAAATTTGGTGGTAAATCAACCTTGTATGCATTTGCCCCATATTTTGCAATGATCTTGCAAGGTCCTACTCTCTTCATCTACAACTTAGTAGGTACACCTTTCTGCAACCTTGCCTTGTTTAAGTGCACCATGACATAATCTCCAATGGAAAAATGTATATCCTTTCCCCTTCTATCTACTTTGGCTTCCAACTTTTGGGTATTGTCTTGAATAGTCTTTTTGACTTGCTCTTGTATTTCTTTCATGGTTTGGGCAAAATCCATAGCATGTCCACTCCTATGCTCCATTCCTCCAAGATCCCTCAAATCACACACACCTCTAGGATGCATGTCATAAACAATTTCAAAGCGGCTTCTACCTATGGTTCTATTCTTGCTATCATTGTAGGCATACTCTACTTGGGGAATGATGGCATCCTAAGTTTGTCCATACTCCTTAGTTAGGCATCTTAAGAGATTACCTAGCACCCTGTTGACCACCTTAGTCTAACCATCAGTTTGAGGGTAGTATACTGATCCAAATGACAGATTTGTTCCACATTTTCTCCACAAAGTTTTCCAAAAGTGACTCATAAATTTCACATCTCTATTTGACACTATGCTTAATGGAAGGCTATGAATCCTCACAACCTCTTTGAATAAAAAATGGGCAATGTGGCTTGCATCATTGGTTTCTTTACAAGGGATGAAGTGCCCCATCTTGTTGAACCTGTCAACAACCACATAGATACTATCATAGCCTTGTTTAGTCTTGGGAAGTCCTATTATGAAATCCATGCTCACACATTCCCATGGTCTATAAGGGACTAGAAAGGGCTGATAAAGACCTACATTACTCATTCCTCCTTTAGCTTTCATACGCACCATGCACTATTCCACATACTTAGTCACACCTCTGACTAGTTTAGGCCAATAATAGAATCTTTGGACCAGTTCTAAAATTTTACTAACCCCAAAGTGTCCACTTAGACTCCCATTGTGTTCCTCCTATATTAGGTTCTCTCTTATTGAACCCCTTGGTACATAATTGATTACCCTTAAAGAGCAATACATTTTGCAAGGTAAATTCAGAATACTTGCTATGGGAGTGGTTCTCAAAATCTGAACATACCTTGTGTGCTTCTCCAAATTCTTCATCTTCTTTATAGAGACTCTTAAAGCTTTCTATTACAATGTTATGTAGTTGTACCTCCTGCACTATGAACACTCACATGCTTAATGCATTTGCCACTTTTTCATTAGTCCTTTCTTGTGCTTGATTGTGAAAGTGAATGCATACAAGTACTCCATCCACTTCAAGTTCCTATTACTCAACTTTTCTTGAGTGTTGATGTAGCTTAGGGCCTGATTATTAGTAAACACAAAAAATTCCTTGGGCAATAGATAGTGCATCCACTTCCTAAGGGACTGAACTAATGCATAGAGTTCAAGGTCATCAGAAGTTTTTTTTTGGCCTCATTATGTTTTTCACTAAAGAAGGCAACCAGCCTACCTTCTTGTCTCAACACTCCCCCTATTGCTAGGCCACTTTCATTACATTCTAGGGTGAAGAGTTTTTCAAAACTAGGTAGTTGTAAAATAGGTTGGGTAGCTACTTGCCTCTTGATCATTTCAAATGACTTTTTAGCTTCTAAGGTCCACCTAAACTTGGACTTGACCCCACCCTTTATGGTCTCTAGAAAAGGTTCACATATGCCACTAAAGTTTCTAATAATCTTCCTATAGAATTGAGTAAGACCGCAAAAACTCCTTACCTTAGTTTAAGTAATGGGTGGTGGCCAGTTGAGGATTGCAACAACCTTCTCTTAGTTCATATTCAAGGTACCCTTAGACACCACAAAGCCTAGATACACCAATTCTTGCTTGAAGAAGTCACACTTCTCAAGATTGATGGCAAGCTTATCTTCATGCATCATCTACAATACTCCTTCCACATTCTTGATGTGCTCCTCCTTAGTCTTGTTGAAGATGAGGATATCATCTAGATACACAACTATAAAATCTACTTTTGAGGTCTTTCAACACTTCATTCATGAGCCTCATGAATGTGTTAGGAGCATTGGAGAGATCAAATAGAATCACTAACCACTCATATAGCCCATTTGTAGTCTTAAATATCATCTTCCATTCATTTCCCTCCTTAATCCTAATTTGGTGGTACCACTCTTTAAATTCAATTTTGTGAAGTACATTGCTCCTCCAAGGCAATCGATGAGATCCTCAATCCTAGGTATGGGAAACCTATACCTGATTGTGATCCTATTTATGGCTCTTGAGTCTATCCACAATCTCCATTTTCCCCCTTTGTTGGATGATAATACCATAGGAACTACACATTGGTTTATGCTCTTTTGTATGAAACTTTGGTTTATTAATTCTTGCACCTGCCTTGCCACTTTCAAGTTCTAGTCTGGAGTGAGCTTGTATGCTACCTTGTTAGGTAGGGATGTACCTAGAACAAAGTCAATTTGGTGACTTATAACCCTCTTATGAGGTAGTATAGAAAGATCTCCATCACTTACTATATCCTTGTATTTCTCAAGAAACTCTTGTACTTCCTTTGGTAATGGTTCCTTGACTGTATTATCCTCTCCAGTAGACTTCAACACTATTGCATAACTCTATCCCTCCTCGTCCTTGAGGTCCTTAATAAATTCCTTACCACTACACAACAAGACACTAGGTACCTTGGTTTGTAGCTCTTCCAACAAAGATTGGATTTTGAATGTCCTACCTCCCTTCGTAAATGAGATGGAATTTGTCCTCCCATCATACACTACTTCCCTATCAAATTGCCAAGGTCTGTCCAACAACATATGACAAGCATCCATGGGTAGGATGTCACACAACAATCTGTTCTTATAACCTACAATGGAGAAATCCACCCATGTCTACTCATTCACCAGTATTCTTTGACCCTTCTTGAGCCAAGTCACTTTATAAGGATTCACATAAGGTATCTTAGTTAGCTTGAGCTTATTGACTGCCTCCTCTCATATGATATTGTCATTAGATCCAGAATCTACTACTACTTTGTACACCTTTCCTAGGATCTTACATCTAATCCTAAATAGAGCTCTTCTATGCTTAGGCTCATTAGGAGCAGGTTGTTTAATCAAAACCCTTTTAAACATAAGATTATCTCCTTGTTCTGACTCTATATGGTCCACTTCAAAATCCTTTCTACAATTGTCCTCTTGAACATATGCCATCCTCTTGTCAAGGTTAGAAGAAGGCTTGAAGGCTTGCCAGGGCATCTATATGTTGGATGGCCTAGTTGTCCACAATTAGAATGCTTCATAGTAGAAAAATAAGAACTACTTCTGCCTAATCCTCTACCTCTGTTTGGGCCTCCTTTGTTACCCCTACCTCTTCCATAACCTCCTTTAGAAGTACCTTCATTAGTTTTCTCAGTGAGCTTGTTCTCACCTTCATTCCTCTGATCATTACCTCTATTTTGGTAACCTCCTCTTTGTCTTCTCTAATTTTTTCACTTGCCTTTGTCTTTGAAATTGGAATCCCCTTTCTTCTTGTTCTTTTCCTCTACCTTAAGGGCTAGTTGATGGAACCTTTGGACAGTGGTAGGTACCCACAAACTAATCTCCTCTTGGATATTCCACTTTAAACCTCCTAAGTATCTAGCCACCTTTATTGGCTCCTCTTCTTGCTTTTTGGATTTGAGACACAACCTTTGAAACTCCTTTGTATAAGAGGTTACATATAGGTTTTTTTGGCTTTAGTCCTTGCCTTCTTTTATGGAGTTGGATCTCAAAGTCTTTTGGCAGGAATTCTCTTTTAACTTAGTAACCATGGCATTCTAGTTGACTATAGGATTCTTGCCCATGTTGATTCTCCCATCTTATACATACTTCTACCATGTCAATACTAAGCCTCTAAGTCTTGACTTAGACACTTTAACCTTTTGTGCCTATCATACCCCTTCACACTCAAAATGGTTATCCATGACATCTAACCAATCCATCACTACACCAATGTCCATCTTTCCACTAAAAAGAGGCACACCTTCAAAATATTTTCCTCCTAGGGCTTTGATAGCCTTCAAGAAGGGATCTTCATTCAAGACATGGTCAAGTTTAGGTACATCCTCTTCTGCTAGCCCCTTACCCTTCTCATTGTCTTCTTCTTCCTTCCTTTTAGCTGCATCAACTTCCTCTAATTTTTTCTTCACCTCTTCCAAGGCTACTTCAAGCAGTTTATCCTTTTCCTTTTTCTCATCAACTTCTTTGGCCTATTCTACATTAGCTACCATACTGGACTCACTGATTCCCTAGTAGTTGCAAACATTCGCCACCTTTTCCCAAGTCTTTAACTTGCTCTAATACCACTTTGATGTGACAACCAATCTTGCTTCTTCCCCAAGCTCTCTCAATGTCTCCTTACGTCATACACTTGACCAATTAGGGCTTCTGCTCACCCTAGATTTTTTAGGATACTAACCAATAGATCCTAACCATTCAATTGGTGTACATCAATTAGGTATAATACACTTGCTTGCTAACTCTCCAAAAACATAGGCAACCCCAAGCCTATAAGTGACTCCCAAAGGGATGATTGGTCATCTAGGAGTGCATTAGACTTGCTTCAAGGTCCACAAGGAAAAAATAATACTAAAACCCTTATCAAGTTCCATCCATGAAGCAAAAAATGCATCCAAATGCTTATAAAAGGGCTACAAGAATTAGCCCTCCAAATTCAGTAAAACCAAATTATATTGCAAAATCCTTAACAAGG
Source organism: Cupressus sempervirens (assembly GCA_028749045.1). NCBI lineage: Eukaryota > Viridiplantae > Streptophyta > Pinopsida > Cupressales > Cupressaceae > Cupressus > Cupressus sempervirens. The sequence goes on from CM053789.1 coordinate 614,917,994, forward strand.
GGTCAAACAAACAAACAAACCACCATTCCAAATACCCTTTTTAGAGACCTTAAGGATTTTTGGGTCTAGAGTTTCCAAATTTTTTGTACTGTACTGACACATTTTTAGCCTTAAAAAAGGATTTTAAGGGTTTGGCTTGTTGTCTAATGGAAAGAGCATTTTTCCTTCCTTATAACTACCACCGAGGCTTCCCACTTGGTTTAGGGTTCTGCCACAACTCCTAGTATATTCAATTCTTAGGTTGAAGTATCAGACACGTTCAACCACACTAACTCCCCTTCCTCTACTCTATGATCCCTGACCAAGTTACTAGGACTTGCCTAGGGCATCACTTTATAATTAGCTCCATTCCATTCCAGGGCCCCATCTCCATTGTACACAATGTAGATGGAGTCATGTTCCAAATCCCAAAAGGATTGACAATTTCTACGGTGGGAGATGACCGTATGACTCCATTTGCACAAATAGTCTGATTCAGAACAACAAACTAGAATAAAATAAAATATTTATTTCAGGCACACTAAAACTTATAAAATCAACAACTAAAACTATAAAAAAGCTTAAATTTATCTATTCTAACACTTCCAAAACAAAAAGTCCCAAATATAATCCATCTACATGTCAAATCAACACAAAAACTTAAAAATGTTAAAGGAAACTTGTTGCTCAGTCCATACAATGCAAATACCAACTTCTCCAACCCCTTGTATAGGTTGAGAATGACCTCATATAGGCTTTCCATGAGTGCTCCTAACTATTTTATATAGTTAGAGTGCTTCAACCGAAAAGTTTCTCAATTGCTAGAAAAGTTGTCATTCCCAATGATGTCAAACCATGCCAAAGGCCATAAATGGTTATAAAACACATAATAAGACCCTCCAAATACTTGGTTGACCATTATAGCCTTCAAAACCCAAAAATACTCTAAATAATCATACTAAGCAATATTGAGCAACATTGAGCAACCTAGTCAAACAACCACACCTTATGACTAGACTAGCCCTATTATTCACCTAGTGGTGTGGCTAGCACCACTACGAGCCAAAAACTCAAAGGGAACCCTAGGTCTTCCTTAGGCCACCTAGGTACCCCTGCACCATCAACTAAGGAGAGAAAAAGGTTCGTAAAAGTGAGCAACTCCTACTTTTTCCTTAATAGTATTTCCATATTGTGGAGGGTAGTTTAGTTCGCTTTGATAGAGTATATAACACTAAATGGCCGCTATACCAAGATTTATGGCCACCTTTCATGTTGGTTAATCACTTTAGGCATAGGGTTAGGATTAACTTTCCTTTCTATCTTAGGCATCATCTAGAGAGTACCATTTTAGCCCTTCAGCATGACCTAGATGAGGATCATGCGTGCCATTAAGGTCTGATGGTTCTGGTTATGAGTTTGCTAAAATCAAAGAAAGTGGACAGACTACATCTGAGCAAAAAGACTTTGGATTGTGAAACCGAGGGAAATGACTCAGATGAGGCCTATGATGGGGAAATCAAGGATGAAGAAGTGGTGCCAGTGGAGAAAAACAGAAAGAATCTAACCCCTAGGGGCTTGTCCTCAAAGAAAAGGAAAATAAATGAAGGGGATTATGAGAAGGATATTGACACTAATGAGGAGAGTGCAGAGGAGAAATGGAAAAAGAGAAAGGGCAAAAATATTGTCAATGAGACAATTGGTAGCAGAATAAGCACCAAAAATAGAAAGAAGAAAATTGAGAGAGGTATCAACAACTCCTCGGATGATGATCCCCTGACTCAAAAGAATGAGAAGGACATGAGAGATAAGAAGAATATGCCTCATGGGGAGGCTGAGGATAAAGATAATTATGATATTGATGTAGAGAAAGATAATTTGAATCTAGATGAGGATAATAAAAATTAGAGTTCTATCTCGAAGAACCATGGGTAAATGAAGGGTGTCTTTAGAAACCCTGGTGAGATGATGAAGGAAATTAACAATATGAAAGAGAAAATCTAGGATCTGAGGAGGGAGTTTGATCAACTGAGTAATACCAATAGGGGTGAGAGGACTTTAGGCTAGCATTTGGATGGGCTCATGGATCTGATTGAGACTATTGAAGATGTTACAATATCATGAAGAAAGTCCCCACTCTTGAAGGTAAAACAAGAGTTGTGGATCAAATGGTGAAGGACATGTAGAAAAAGATTGATCTATTGCATAGTAGAGTTGAGGGCACTGAGAGTGTTTTGAGGAAGATTGTTGATTAGAGTTGCTCCATTTTGAAAGGTATTGGTGATAATATCAAGGTTATGTTGGATAGGCTAGAGTAGGGGAGAAAGAATCAGAGCACAAAGGAAATGAAGGAGGGCCAAGGCCCTAGCAAACACACAAGGGAAAATTCAAAGAAGACTAAGGTCATGGATGATAAAGAGATCGATGAGCTAAGGGCTTCTACTGTGAACATGAACATTCTGGCTGATCAGGCTGTTGACCTGCTGAAGACCTTATAGTTGTCATGTTGTTGTCTTTCTATTGTTTTTTCTGTTGTCTTTATCTTCTAACTATTTTTTTAGGGCTTTTTGTTATGGCTTGTTTATCTTTTTGATGCTAATGCACAATTTCTCTTAGTCTTTTCTCATTTCATTGTAAAAGGTTTTTGTTTGTTTCAAAAGTTGTTTTTACTTAATCAAAACTAAGATAGCATGAGGAGGAGAAAGGGATAGGTGAAAACTATAGATCCAAAGGATAAGACCCTGGTATAGAAAGTAAAACTTTCCCTTTTTTCCTTCTATCCCTAACATTTGCAATAGTGGCTTCCAGATCATGTACAAGAAAAAATAGAATGGAAGCCTCATCACGGTGGCTAAAATGATTCAACAATAGTAAATAGTAGCAATAGTAAACACCAAATCTACCCTCTAGGGTCAAATATTTTATGAGCACAAAACATACCTCATTCCAAGGAGATGAGAGGCTCTCACGGTTAAACCCACATTTGAATCTCATAGGCTCTTCATCCTTCTCAAAGAACCTATTCATGCTCATTTCATCTATAACCTTTGTGATCTTTTTCCATTTTTAACCATCCATTGATAATCCAATAGTCATGGTGATAATTTCCTCATTCACATAGAAGGAAATGCCATTAATGATGACTCTTCTATCAGTCTAGGTATGAACAAATTGTGATGAAACATTATCATTATAACTAGACATGGCTTCTATAAAAAGAACCAGACCTCCCTCATACAGAGTCATCCAAGTACATGGCTTCTTGGCATAATCTTCTATCTTAGATGGTTCAATACGGACCATGTCACCCCCCATTCCAAGCCCTACTCAAAATTCTTTGAAAACTCCATATTGCTAATATTAGAAATGTCCTTGCTCTCGTGCTTTGTCCTTAGAAATACATTTCTCATTTTTTGCCTTGAAATGAATTTAGAGGATGTGCTACTATAATTATTACAAATAATGCTATTAAAATATTCTTCCCTTTGGTGGTGAGCATACATGTGTGTATTGTTGTCCTTTCCTTCACTTAAATGCCACCTAAGCCTCTGAGGTTCATACTCCATAAATAAATTTGAATGGTTAATGAGTATATAATAAATACTCTTTCCATATCTTACACTGACATAATGATTTAAAATCTCTACTAACTCCCATCTAGTAAATCTCATTATAGAAAAATAGTGCCTTTTTTGATCCCACATCTCATCATTAAAATTACATCCATCGTAATCTTTTTGGTTTAAAATCAAGTTTAAAACCATATCCCGCCTCAACGTGAACATCGCCCACATAATCCAATAAAAATAAATAATTTTCTAATTAATCATCATTCCCCTTGTTACCAATTGTTACAAAACATTACCATGCAAGTACTAACTACCATGTTGTAGTTGCTAGAATTAAGATTAGCAAGATTCCACATTTGCTAACATCAAGTCTTCCATCATGATGAGCCTCCAACTAGAATTAGCGATTAGACAATAAGTTTCCACTCAACATATGTATCAACAAGAATTGGATGATATTCTTCTCTTATTTTGGTTGAAAACCATTCTTGGTTCCAAAGTGTTTCTCAAAACTCCACAATAGTAAAGCGTTAGAATTTTTAAGTAAAATAGTTGAAAAAAGCTTATTGTATGAAAATGTTTGACCTCACTAGAGAACAAAATGAAAGAAATTATTGGGGATCTTTAATTTAGGTGAAAGCATAGCTGTTTATTGCATTCTTGAATATTTAATGATTTTTTCCCTTCTTTAAGATTCTAAAATTGGGGTCTACACTGTGTCATTTATCATTAGTTTTGGGTTTATTTTGAGATGGCTATTTTAATAATAATAGGGCATATGACTCCATATTAGTCCATTTAATTTTTTTTATTCACATGAAAACCTATAATGTGCAATATTAGTTGTAAACTTTATATTTTTCACTAGCAAATGTACATAATTTAAAGTTTCTTCCCAACCTTTGTGCCTTTATGAGCTAGTCCATAAAGGTAAGAGAAAAATAAAAAACTTGCAATGTGTTAGGATTTCATATTACCAAGAATGAATTGATAGCCATGCTAAATTACTCATATTTAGTTATATAATAGATCAATCAAGGGGCTAAATTTAATGAGAACTCAAGACAATATCATTGAATTCACTTTAGGAAGGATTCTTTCAATAGCTGATGATGTTGGTACTTGCAATGAAAGAAAATAGAGGTATGAGGATGGATTACTCAGATGGATAGACAAGCTAGAAAACATACACCTATCTTCTATCATACATTGGAATGCAGATGATATTAGGTTGAAGGAGGCTCAAGTGCTACGTGGATGTATCTATCTTTTAATTTTGTGGTAGATGAGTAGACAAATGAAACTAGGAAATGAAAGTTCTAAGGAAAGATGGATAGATGATTTTCAATAAGTATAGATTAATTTCAAACTTCACAAATGGTTAGATCTAGACTTTACTCCTTGTCTTCCATGCTTGATGCTTGAATCAAACTCAATGATTGTTGAATTGCTTAAGTTTCCTTAGTGTTTCTTTAATTGACTAATTAATTGCTTACTAATTAAATGCTTCAAGTTAAGATGAGTTTTCAAATTGAGGGAGGTATCCTTGCTTATATACCTCACCTAGCCATTTCAAGGTCCAATCCTCAAAGCAAGCTGACATGGAATTGGGGATCTCGCTAAAATCAAAAGATTGTTACATAATTTAAATTTGGGCCCATGTTTTGAGGTTAGAGGTGATCCAACTCACCCTTTTCCCACCAAGTTACCCTAGACTATGAAAATCGTGCTTAAATTTGGGTTAGGGGTCTGATTTGATGTGGGGATACCAAAATTATGTGCAAAATCAAAACTTAATCAAGCATAATGAGCATGGAAGCCTTGGATACTAAAATGAGGCTAACCAAGGAGCAAAATTGTATATGGATGCAATTTAGGACATTACATTTAGCCCCCACCTTAGCGAGAACATGAACTTACTTCATACTTTCAATAAAATATATCAAATGATAGGATAAAACACCTATCAAAAAAAGATATAAGGAAACAACAAGCCACTAAGTGACATAGGTTCTCATCAATCTAAAACCAAGATGAAAACTATTTATATGAAGATAGAGAAAAGAACAACGTATAGCCTATTAGATAATGATTATAATTGTTGTTTTTTGGGATGTTGGCATTCAAGTTTTGTCATTGATGCCAACATATGTATTAGTTATGTGTTGGTTGTTTGAGGATGACAATGATTTAGGATGTTACAGGTAGTTGGACTAAGTTGTACAAACAAAGTGTAACACTTCAGAGTAGGCGAGCCTGGTTATATCATATTGAGTAAGTATAGAACTTATTTTTGAGGTTTCATGGTATAATGTGTTGATTTATGAGATTTATAGTTGGCTTGGTAAAGACTAGTTACAAGCCAATAATAGGAAAATATGTGTAATGACCCCAATTTTAGGGTTGGCATAGGACAATTAATACATGCAAAAATAAACGTTAGAATTAAATAATACAAGTCTAACTTAACAATTTTACCCTCTATATTAACCCCAACCTTAAAGATGTCTCTAGATTGGGTTTCCTAACCCTTAGTTATTTGACTATCTTCTCTAGAGTGCACCCCTTAAGGTTCTTCTTGGATGAGACATCCTCTATTCAAGGCCATTCACATATGCATATGTTAACATAATCAAAATGTTCCGGCCATTATCCATTTCTCATCTAGCCATTCATACAGGGTTACTCATCTCTCACACTGGCACAATAGTTATTCATACAAGTTAGTTTGTGGTGATTGATCAGGGAAGTACTATACATACTCCATAATTCCTCGACATTTTTGGGCTGACATGTTGTAACTAATTTTAACCATAAAGTAACAAAAATACTTGTATAATAGGGCTTAGGGTTAGGGATTTTTCATAAGGTGTGATGCGAAAATTGCTTCTTGCGGTGATATTAAGGTGTAAGGGATTACAAATTGTAATCATGTTGTAATTACAAAATCGTAATAATATTGGACTTTTTATTTGGTGGACGTAGCCCAAGAACTGAGTGAACCACCTTAAATCTTGGTGTTTTGTGTTCTCTTCTGTACAATTTATTATTTTTTGATGTTGTTTATATTTGCATGTAATTGTTATTTATGTCTGTGGTTTATCCTAACAATACGAGGATCTCATTTCTTGCATTGGCACTATAAGGTTCAATTTAACTTATCTAGTCATTCATACATGGTTATTGATCTCTCACACTAGCATGGTGGTCATTCATACGAGGATCTCACTTCCTCCACTAACACTATGGAAATTTTAATTAATTTACTTAGACTCATAGAATATTATATTAGTACCTTGTAGCACACCCATTGATTCTTATATTTAACAAATTAAATTATTTTCAAATGAATATAAATATCCCAATGCAATAATACGTATACAAATGCAAAAACTAATAATTAATAATTGTAATAAAAATCCTAACTATTATTAATAAATTTTATTTATTAATAAAATACAATAATATTAATATCACCTACCTTAAAATTGCTTTTTTCTTATTATTAAAAGATATTTCTTTAATGTCATAAACCTCTTCTTATTAAATCCCTATAATTTTGGGTCTCTCCTCCTTATTTGATGCATTTTAATTCTCCCCACTTAATTTGTGCTCACTTTTTAAACCTTACATAACCTTCTTTATATAGTTCACAATGCATTTTCCATTTATTTGTCTTTTTTCTAAGGTGTCATCTATCCTGATGCAAAAAAATGCTCATGTTACATGAGGAGCAAGACAAAATGACATGCCTTGACATGTATGGCCATGCAATGTGCATCCATTGGGGGTGGGGTCCAACGAAGATGCCTTATGGCGAAGACAAACAACATTTGTCAATGAAGGTGGGAGGGGTCATCGAGAAGAAGAATGTCGAAAAAGAAAATTTACAATGTGCAGTTTGGAAGAAAGGGCGAGAATGGTTCAAATATTAATTGTGTGGTCTGATGCAGTTAGAACGTTAGTCTCCTGTCTAGTTCACTATGTTATAATATGTAGCCTGTCAACTAGTTACACCAACCTCACGTCTCCCTTCCTTATAGCATTAACTCCATTAGGAATTTTGAACAGATGAAGGTTCTAGATGTTGGTGAGAGTTTTGGATATCAAACTAGCCTCTCGTATGGTTGTGGCGAATAGTTTAATATAAAGTTTTCTCTAAGTTCTTTGATGTAAAGTCCTAATCTCATGTTCTGTATGTTATAAGACATAAGCTCATATTATATGTCACCACGTCAGGTTAATTAGGAAGTTGTGTTAATGTCTTACGACTTATTTATTACAAATTTTGAAATCAATGACTAGTCTTGTAAGCATTAGCTATTCAAATGCAAAAAATGACATGTGACATAGGTAGAATGATATATATCATACTTGCATGATGTGGCACAATAAGACTAGGTAACTTTCATGTCAAGATAGACAACTACCCAGTTTTGTATTTCAAACTAGTTTTTGGTGCTCACATTTCATTACTATGTATATATCCAATATATCTATTGTAGGTTAAGAAAAGTAAGATGATTTAATGTAATAGAACCATGGTTATTAGGCACAAAAAATAATACACTTGGCTAAAACATAAACCAATACATAAATCTTACCAAGGGTCATACTTCAAAGTTTGAAAAAAAACTATCCTCCTTGGTAAGATTCATGCCTTAGATATTTCTATGGCACAATATGATATATCTCAATCCTACATGATGTAGTGCCTGTGATAAGAAAGAAAAAGTCAAAGTTATGATAACATCAATATTAAAATCATGGCAAGACACCAAATTTAAAACACTAATCTCGTATCATGTATGCTATAACACAAAAAATCTGTATTATATCATCACATTATGAACTATATTCTCTTCATTCTAAGTCAATCTAAGGAGAAATATGATACATGTCACGATAGAATTTGTGAAAACAAATATATAAACTAGAATCTATTGAAATAGTTATATCAAACAATAGGAAATAAAATTGAAATAATGATTATATGAGACCAGTTTTTGATGTAAATGCTCGAAGGCATGCTAACATCAATATTTCCTAATGTGTTATATGATATATTTGATATATATCCAAGATATAAAATACAAAGGCCTAGCCTATTTATATAGGCTTGAGCTAGGAGGAAACTTGGACAAGATTGAGACAAGGATATCAACTTGGAGGGAGTAGAGCTGTGATGGAATTAACCACCTACCATTCGCCTGCAATCTAGAAGGGTGGTGTCCAAAGCGGTGTGACATTTTGGGAGTAGTTAGAATCAAAGGGATGACTCAATAATATCCTCCTAATGATAATGTCTATAATATATAATTCTCCCTAATTTATGAGTTCATCTAAGTAAACTTAATAGAAGAATGAAATAGAAAAGAACCATTTAATCTAACACCCCCTTAAGTGCAACTTAGGGAGTACTTTAATGCAATATATAGCTAATGGGTCCTGAAAACAAACTCATGTTAGGCACCCATGTAGAACTAAAACCATGCAATCTCTCAGAAAAAGGAGAGAGGGAAAACCACATGGGAAAAACCCTCCCCCAAAAAGAGAGAACTAGAAAAAGTAAGATGTATGAATGGAAGGTATAATCAAGACCCCCTCATTATGACATACATCATGCATATACTATCAATAATTATGAGAAGAGAGACATAATAGCCCTTCTTCAATATAGAATGTCAATTAGTGGTAGATGTTCTAGGTTTGATGTAGAAACTACATTTTGAATGAAGAACAACATTCCTTCCCTTAGGATTATTGTTCAACTACTAATAAAAGTCAGCATTGGAGAATGGTGAGCGGAAGCAAGAGCAGGAGTGGTACAGGTGTGGTGGGCGGAAAAATTGGATTCAAAATTTTGTGGGGGAATGAGATAGATTCAACTGGATCAAGAGTGTGATTAGAGTCAGAAGGGGACAATATTACAAAGGTGAACGATCTTGATGATGGTGGTACTATGGAGGATCTGGGGGGGACGAGGGGTCCCAAGTAGACTATTGTTATACAAAAAAAATGGGCTAGTCTGTTTGGTATCAAACCGGTTGGCAAGTTTGCCTTACCGTCGGTCAAGAATATTTTAGACAAGGATAAATGTATGTTTACACTTGAGATGCCAAATCAAATCATTAACAAAAATATCTCTAGGATGGATTCAACCTTGGTAGGAAGGTTTTGAGGTGCTAGGCCCAACATTGAGGTTGTGAGGACCTTTGTTAGAAGGAAGTGGGCTCTAAAAGGCTAGGTGGATATTGTTGCGATAGCTAAAGGATGCCTTTCATTTGGTTTTTCCTATGAAGAAGATAAACGTGAGATCCTTTACAATGGTCCCTGGGTTGTGTGTAAATATACTTTGGTTCTGTAGAAATGGGCTCCAAACTTGCATTCTCTGGAGTCGTCTAGAATCTAAGCTCTTGTCTGGATTAGATTGATAGGGTTACCGCTAGATTTTTAGGTGGAGGAGGTGTTTCAAGGTATTGCTGGTACCTTTTGTGAACTCCTCTCTATGGATCCAGTCATTTTTTTGAGGAGAAGGATGACCTATACTAGATTCTATGTGGGTGTTTTTCAAGGTACAGATATGCCAAAATTTATTTTGCTCAAATCTAAACTTGGTATATGGAAGCAACATATTGAGTATGAGACCATCCCCTTTGCTTGTTTCCACTGCAAAAAATCTAGACATTGAGCTAAAAAATGTCCATCTTTGAATGGTGCACCCAAAAAGTTTAAAAAAATTTGGGTTCGAAAAGAATTAAATGTTCACAATGGAGAGATTTGTAGCGGGGAGGTTAGGACCTCCCTGGTGGTCAGTGGATTGGCAAAGGGGCCATCGATGGCTATTGAGGAAGCTTCAAAACCAAGGATGATTGCTGAAAGAGATGATCAAGATATTCCACTGGATCTTAGTAGAGCGAATATGGATCTAGTTAATGAAGGAGGTGTGATTAGTCCCATTTATGGGGATGGAGATGATGGTGGGGAGATCAAGAATGATTACACTAATGAAGATGCTTCTGTGGCATTTGAGGAATCCGTTTCTCTCCCCATAAGTAAGGTAAATCAAGGTCTGAATGAACCTCTAGCAAATTCTATAGCTATAAAAAGGTATCATGATAGGGAGGAAGTTGAGAAAATTGGTAATGTGCAATAGGGGGCAAAGGTGAACTCTTGCATAGATTGGACTAATGTTGGGGGTATTAGAACCTCTAAATCTAAAAAGAAAAATGAGGGTGTTTCCTCCAAAAAGAATAAAGAGAATGTTTTGGTTAAAACCAAGAGCAATAAGAGAGATGATATCCCTAGCACACCTTTGGGAAAAGGCAGTAAAAAAGGGGAAATGAAGAATTGCAAGGCTAGAGACTATTGTCTGCATGCAACACCTTTAGGTAAAGGCTTTAAGGTTGGAGATGTTGGTGTATCTCCCTCTTTAGTAGGTAGACCATCTAATGTGCAGAGAAGAATTGTTGAGACTAATAAAAATATTGCAGATGGTAGCCATAAGACTATCTTAGAAACAAAATATTTCCATAAGAAATGAAGTTCATATCATGGAATATTAGAGGATTAAATAATCGTCACAAAAAGAATATGATTAGGGATAATAAACCAGATATTGTTCTAATTCAAGAAACTAAAATGTTGAAGGATAAAGTAGAGGGTCTCTTGGTTTTTAGGGGAGGCAAGATTATTGGGAATGATTCAAATGGGGCCTCAAGTGGTATGACTGTTTACTGGAATGATAAATGTATTAATGGGGAACTTATTTCTCATAATAGAAATATGATGAACATCAGATTTACCAATTCTAAGGATGGCACTACTTGGGTGCTTACTAATGTCTATGCTCCCAATTCTAAATGGGGTAGAAAGGCTCTTTGGGAAAATATTACCAATCAAAGAGAAAAATTTGTGGAGGAGAATTGGATCATTATGGGGGATTTTAATACTCTGCTAAAAGAATCTAAAAAGATGGGAGGAAGTCAAGCCAACTTGAATAATAGATTGGATTTAATGGACTTCATTGATTATCATCTTCTTCATGATATGGATTTGCATGGGATTGATTATACTTGGACAAATAGAAGAACTGGAAAGGATCTCATTGATTGGTTTTTAAAATATAAATGCTCTCTTACTGCTCAAGTTCATATTGGTTCAGACCACGATCCCATTTTTCTTGTGGCTGATTTGTTAACCTTCAAAAGAATTATCCATTTAGATTTGAACAAATGTGGACTCTCCATCAAGGACTAGAAAATCTTATAAAGGAATGGTGGAACACTTGTGTGGAGGGTACTACCATGTTCATAGTTGTTGCTAAGCTGAAAAATGTTTTTAAAAATATCAAAATTTGGAATAAGGATACCTTTGGGAACATTTTTGAGAATACAAGGAAGGACTTAGAGGAACTTAAAGATATTTAGGATAGTATTCAAGTTGATGGTTATGAGAATGTTTCTAGGGAGGAAGAAAGTGTGAAATTGACTGAGATTCGTGACATTATTACTAAGGAGGAGATGTTCTGGAGGTAGAGATCTAGAAAAAAAAATTTGAAGGAAGGAGACCAAAATACTAAGTACTTTCACATGATCACTTTGAAGCATAGGATGGCTAATAGAATTTCTAGACTCAATACTAAGGGCAGGTCTCCAGAGGATGATGAGATTATTAAGAGGGAAGCTATGGATTTTTCTAACAATTTACTTCAAGGTAACCCCGATTTGGACAAGGATAAGCTAAATATGTGTTTGGACTGTATTCTAAACTGTATTTTAGAGGATTAGAATAAATTCCTAACTTCTATGTCGTCTTATGAAGAAATATCAAATGCTGTTTTCTCCTTTGATGGAGACAAGGCTCCAGGACTAGATGGGTTTCCTTTCCTATTTTTCCATAAGTATTGGTGTATCATTAGTGATGATGTTTGTAATGGGGTTAAGGAGTTATTTGGCTCTAGGAAAATGCTCAAAGAATCGAACAACACTTTCTTTGCTTTAATTCCTAAGAAGCTAAGTGCTGATAGTATGGTTCAGTTTTGACCAATCAGTCTTTGTAATTATTTTTATAAAGTTATTTGTAAAGTGCTTACTCTCAAAATTTTGTCCCTTCTCCCTAGCTTGATTTCTAGGCAGCAGAATGGTTTTGTTCCTAGAAGGCAGATTTTGGATTCAATTATCTTAGTGCATGAAAATATTCACTCTCATTGCTTCCAAGAAAGAGGAGTTTCTCCTTAAGTTAGATCTATACAAAGCTTATGATAGAGTAGATTGGGCTTTTCTTCAAAGAGGACTCAAAGCTTTTGGTTTTAATAAGAGATTTAGGGATCTGGTCTTTATGTTGGTCTTTTTGACCGCTTTCTCAATTCTTGTGAATGGTTCACCTACCCCATTTTCTGGGCTTCACGTAGTTTAAGGTAGGGGGATCTGCTTTCACCTATCCTCTTTATTTTAATGGCTGAATGTCTAGAAAAATTTGTGGAAAAACTGGTGATTGTGGGGGATTTTTTTGGTCTTAAAACCTCTTCCAAAGAGTTGATTTATTCCCATCAACAATTTGTGGATGATTCCATAGTTATGAGAGAAGCTTAAGTTAGACATGCTAGCAACATAAAGAGGGCTTTGGAGGATTATGGGAAAGCTTCGGGTCAAATTATTAACTGGAGTAAAAGTGTGATATATTTTGTCAATGTTAATGATAAGAGACAGAACAAAATTAAAAGGATTATTGGCTATTAGATTGGCACCTTACCGGGTTCTTATCTAGGTTTACCTCTTTGTATGGACCCACCTGAGATCTTTTAGAGTTTGTTGATTGAAAAAATTCACTTGAAGTTAGTTGGGTGGAAAGGTTCCCTCCTTAGTCAATCTATTAAGGTTATTGTACTCAAATCCATTTTATAGAATGTTTCAATATATGCTCTGTGTGTTTTTAAAATCCCTAGAAAGTTTGTGTTGGCTATTGAAAGAATTCAGAAGATTTTCTTATGGACGAGTATGGCAAAAAAGAAAAGACTGCCCCTGATTGCTTGGGAGAAAGTTTGTAGCCTTTGAATAAAAGTGGCCTTGGTTTGAGAAGAGTTACCACTATGAATGATATTTTGCTTGCTAAGTTGTTATGAAGATGGCATAAAGAGGAAAGTGAATGGTGTAATATTTGGACCGATAAGTATAATAGGGAGAACAAAGATCTTAAATACTTTCTTAATAATGAGTCAGTGCAAGGGGGTTCTATAATTTAGAAAAATGCTCAAAAATGTAAATAGATTATTAAGAAATGGGTTAGATGGAAGGTGGGAAATGGGAGCACTGTGCTTTTTTGGGATGATATTTGGATTCTTGATCATCCACTTAGTGTTGATCAAAGGTGGAATGTTTCTATGGAGCAATGTAAGAATCTCTTCAAGATTATTGGGAGGGCAGTAAGTGATTGGACTTCAAGAGGGTGAATAGAAACTTGAATGATCTCATCAAGATTCTGAATATGGTCTTCTTAAGCCAGGAGGAGGATGCATTGATCTGGAAATTTAATTATAATGGGCTCTTCTCTGTGTCTTTGGTGTTTACTAATGATTTTGAAGAGCATCTTGAGCCTTGTTGGGCTAAAGCATGGTTTAAAGGTATGACTCCCACAGTTTACATATTTTTTTGGATACTTTTGCAACAAATTTTTTTGACTACATATAACTTATTGAAGAAAGTGTTCAACATTGTTAATAGATGTTACCTTTGTAAGAATGATGTTGAGTCGGTCAACCATATGACCTTGCATTACTTGTATACTAAAAGGGTGTAGAATAGGGTCTGTGGTCTGCTGAATATTGATTGGGTTTTCCCTGATACCATTCAACATTTTTCAATGGTTGGAAGCCACCTTCCAATAATGCCTTAGTTTTGAGATTGTGGGATTTTATTCTCCCATTCCTTTGCTGGGGTGTTTTGAAGGAACAAAATGTTTGGAAGGAATCAAATCCCGATCAGGTCTTCTGTGAGATTAAGAATTTGGTGACTGAGAATATTAGATCCAATGGAAAAGTTCAACAACCTCAAAATGAATGGGAAGAATTGGTGATCCAGAATTGGAATCTTAATGATATCAACTTGATGCAAATTGGTCCTAACCTTAAGGATCTAGCTAGATGGGATTGTCCCCAGATGGATTGGTATAAGATAATTTTTGATGGGGCTTCAAACGGCAACCTAGGAATTGTTGGTTGTGGCGTCATTATTAGGAATGCGAATGGAGATAGAATGGGGGGAATGGCCATCCCTATTGGTATTCAAACTAATCATGTGGTTGAGGCTAATGTTGCCCTTTATGGTCTTATCTATGCAAAGAGTTTGAATTTGAGTAAAATATGGCTTGAGGGGGACTCCATTTATATTATTAATTGCCTTAATAGAATTACCAAGTCTTCCTAGACTATTAACAATATTATTTGTCAAGCCATAGATATTATCAATTCCTTTGAAATATGTGTTGTTACTCATAATTATAGAAAAACAAATCAAGTCGCTGACTGGGCAGCTAATGTGGCATGTAAGAGTGAGGAAAAGGTATTATGGAACAATAAGATATAATACCTATAGAGGGGTGCTTACTAATTGAACATGATAAAGTTAGAAGTAGGCAAAAGTGCTTCATTAATGATGACTATGTCAAAAAAATTTAATTGTTTTATGGACATAATTGGGAAGTGTTGAGCTTTAATGAGAAGGACAAAGTATTTTCACTTAATTCCACATGGATTGTGGGTCTTATTTTCCACTGTGTGCCTTGGCTATGATATTGATTATGGCATTCAATTGCAAAGGGTTTTTCTGAGAAGACGAGATATTCATTTTTGAGACAGGAAGATGGGAGGAAAACGAAAAAGAATTGAACTAACTAGTTGTAAAGAGTAGAGGAAGAGCAAGGAAACCTTTTTGGTTTTATGGAAAAGTTAAAAGGAAATAACCCTGTTGTTATTAGGCAGTTCATTAAGACTTGGAGAGATGGGACTATTCTAGTGGGAAATCAAAAGATGGAGGTGATTGAGGAAATCATAGCCGAAGCTATGGATTTACAGATGGAGGGCATTAATATTTATCAGGATAGAAAGTTGTCTGATAGAGTAGTTGATGAGTTTGTGGATTCAGCCAAAGAATGCAACAAACTGATTAAAATAGGTAATTCCTACTTCAACTCAGCTTCTATTTCGTGCCCTTGGAGATTTGTGGTGTTTGTGATTATTGAGTATCTTACTTTGGATGGTCACTTCACAAAGATTTATGGTCACTATTTCATATTATTCAATCATTTTAGGCATGGAATCAGGATAAATTTGCCTTTTTATCTTAGACAATCTTTGGGTAATTCCATTCTGGCCTTTCAAAATGACTCGGATGGAGATCATGTTTGCCATGAGGGTTAATGGTTCTCATTATGAACCTTCTAAAGTCAAAAAAGATGGATAGGCCTAGATAGAGTAAGATAGTAATTGATTATGAGACAGAGGGTAGTGATTCAGAGGAGGACTTAGATAAGGGCACCAAGGATGAAGGGGATGAGGTGGATGTAAAGTAGATCATGAAAGGGGATTTTGGCAGCAGTTCCAAGAAGAAAAATAAAGGAAAGGGGAGGGAGTCAAATCAAGACAATGACTACGAGGAGGAAATGAGAAAGGGTTTCAGAAGAGAGGAATTGTAGGGAAGGGCTTGGGTAATAGGGGTTTGAGTGTGGATAGGGTCGTTTTCCCCTCTGATGATGAACCTTTAATTTGAAAGATGGAAAGAAAAATAAAATTGGTGTTGGCTCAGAATGAGGGTGATGCCAATGTTCCAAACGAGGTGAATTTAGGCAATAATAGACAAGGGGAGCAAGAACACCATTTTGAACATAACAGGGAGGAGGTTGAGAAAGGTTTCCTAAAGGGAATCATGGATAACCTAGGGTCAATTTTGAAGGAGGTTGGGACTCTTAAATAACAAATGCAAGTGATTTCAAAGGATTTTGAGTAGCTCAATAGGATGGGAAGGGGGGAGCGTACGTTGGGCCAACATATTGATAGGCTTTTTGAAGTCATTGGCAATGCTGAAGAGGTTAAAAACTTAATGAAAAGGGTGCCTCCAATTGAAACCAAAAATAGGAACTTGGAACAGGTTAATAAAGAAATCCAAAAAAGGATGGAGAGCCTAGATGCTAAAGTCAATAATATGGAAAAAATGATCAAGAATTTGGCTGATAAAAATTGCAGCATCCTAAAGACTATGGCTGATAACTTCAATACATTACTGAACAAGATGGATCAGGCTACAAAACTTGACTCCTTTGTTGTGAATGAGGACTAGGGATCAAGCAAACGCACAAGGGCCAGCTCCAAGAAGAATGTAGGAGGGGAAGTGAAAAAGCTAGATGAAATGAAAGCTACTACAAAAAATATGAACATATTGGCAAAACAAGCTACGAACATGCTAAAAATGCCATAGTTGTCTGAGTGTTGTCCTTTTGCTTTCTTTTTGCTTTCTTTTTATGCATAGCTGTACTTGGCCTCATGTTTCTGTGTTTGTTTATTTGTTCATTGAGGAACTTTATTTTCTAAACTCTTTAGTTAGTTTTATTTTTATAGTTTGTTAAGGTTTCGGGTCCTTTAAAACCTATTTTTACGTAATCAAAACATTCCTTCCCTTAGGAAGAAAGAAAACCAAAGGTGCATCAATGAAGATGTTACAAACCAATCAGGATCAAGCTCAATAGAAGAAGGTGACAAATAAGGAGCCAATGGTAATTGATCCATGTGAGAATGCGTACTTGGGCACTCTTCAGAAAAAGACCAATTAGGATCAACTGAGGATGAATTTGGTGTTGGTATCTATAACCATTATTGTCTATTAGTGTCAACCGCTTAATCATTTACAAGGCAGAGTCAGATGATCATCAGTGTGACCTAGCTACTCTATATAGGGTGAGTCATGTACATAAGTAAGTATGTACCTATCTCTATAGGAGCCAAGTAAGTTTTTTGGGTCACAAATTATTTTTGTATATGATCCAAGCTCATCAGCAACCGAGCAAGTCATTAGTGACCAAGCAAGTTTTTGAGAATACAAGTGCTAAGTTACTTAGTATGTATCAAGCAACAATAATGTGAAGCATGAGGAAATAGTAAAGGTTGAGCTATGCAAAGTTTACATGAAAGTCAGGAATGGAACAAAGTTTTAGGAAAAATGATTGTCAAGCCAACTTTGAAGGGATATTTAATTTTTTAAGTGGTTGTTATAGAACATTTAATACTTTCAAAGGTTCTTATAGAACATTTACACATTCTGGATCATAGATCCCTATGTTTTGTGTTCAATGATCTCAATGAAGAGGCAAAACATGGAATCAATAACCTAGATCACATGCTAGTAGAGAAGGAGATGAAAAGAGTTATGTGTGAACATGAAGCTATTGACAGAAAAGGATTGAGATCAGATTAGAAGTCACTGAAGGGTTCTATTATCATCTAACAAATCAAGTGACCTAGTCATTGCAATGAAGTGAAAGGGAAATATAAGCATATCAAATCAAAGGAGAGGATCAATTAGCAAGGAGAAGACTCAAGTGACTTTAGTGTTAAATTTTTCTACAATACTCTCATTGGTCCTGCGGAGTGCATTGATTGGAAACATGTTTGGAATCTGGGGATCATCTTGAAAGTAATTTTTTTCTAGTGGGTGGCCTTGCATGGTAGCATACTCATAATCAACAACCTTAAGAAGAGGGGCTCCTAATTTGTTAATAGGTGTATCTTATGTCAGTCAGAGGAAAAAATTATCCCCCACCTATTGATACATTATTCCTATTCCTAGAAGTTGTGGTTGGACATCCTACTTAGATTCTAATCAAAATGGGTGTTTAATGACAACCTACAACAACTTGTGTGTGTATGGGAGCTCCCTAATCACCACCCTCTTATAAGGTTACTATGGAAGATGATTCCCCCATATGCTTGCTGGCAATTATGGAAGGAAAGAAACAATCAGATCTTCAAAGATAGGTCCTCTCCCCCTTCTATCATTACTCATTTGATCTCTAACTCCTTACATGAGATTATCCCTCATTGGAAATGGCTGACCCCCGCTTACCCCCAACTCCCTATGAGTGGTTATCATAGGTAACCAGAGCATTAGGGATATGATCTCCAAAATTGACAATTCTAAACTAGTGGCTAGGCAAAGAGTGAAATGGAAAACCCTACCCACCAGGGCTCAAGTTGAACTTTGATGGTTCTACCAAGGGGGTTTAGGCTACTATGGGGGGTATTATAAGAGACCACCAAGGCAACCTTGTTCTGGCCTATGCCTGCAACTATGGAGGAAATAATAATAATTACGGTGAAGCTATGGATCTATTTTGGGGTATCAAATTAGCCACCCTCTAGAACATTCAAAATTTAATTATGGAGGGAGATTCCTAGTTAATAATTGAAGCCTTAAAAGGAAGTAGAAATGTTGGGTGGAATATCTCCTATCTTATTAAAGATAGCTAGAACTTTATATCGAAACTCCAGGATAAATCCATTCAACACATTTATTGGGAAGGCGATGGCGTGGTGTGTTTGTTGGCTGTGATTGGAAACACAACCCTTGACAAGTGTACTTGGGGGAGTATGAATGAGCTTCTTCCTCATATTCAAGAATTAATTATTAAACAAGCCAAATGATGAGGAAATCCTATTTAATAGGATTATTTTTAGCCTTTTGGTATGTAATTATTACTGTAAAAGGTTCACCAAGAGGTGACTGTATTAGTATTAGCTGGGAGGGCATTATGATTGGCTAGTGAAAGGGTAAAAATGATGACAAAACTTGCCAGAGTTGGTGTGACGATTTTTGCGAGATTTGGTGGGATCGTGTCAGAAGCAAAAGGATGGAATTTTTCAAAATTGAAAACACCCATATCAGAAAGAACGCAAGTGGAGTTTTAAATGAAGTGGAGAGTACCGAGGATAATAATGAGACTTCGTAGATCAAGATTTTGAAGCATTGTTATTTCATTGAACCTTTACATTTGAGTATTTGTCATTTCTTTTGCTGAAACTAGAAGGCACTAGGTGTTCTCTCTAGTTTTTTTAGTCTCTATCTAGGTAGAGCTAAGGTTATGTTAGATACTTCCAAAGATTTCATTGACGACTTGGGCAAGAGTGGAGAGATGGGCAGAAACCCTGCCCATTTTGAACCGATCCCTATAGAGAATTACAAGGAGGTGGCATGGACGTATTTGGGAGGAGGATGTCATTTATGCAATATATTAAAGGTTATGACGAGGTAGTTTCTATTCAATTCATAAATTCATGGAATAATAGGAGGGTGGTCATGAATGGGATCTCATTTAAGATCAACGAAGAGGTCATTGCTAAAGTTGGCAGGCTATCTCTTGAAGGTAAAAAATGGAGGAAACAAACCTATGTCTCTTATCAAGTAAGCCTAAGCCAATTTTTTTAACTTGGTGAGAGCCATGTGCATAATCGTGGTGGGTTTGTCAGAATGGAGCTTTCGAATCCCTAGAAGGAGGTATGTTATGCTGTTGTGAGGTATCTTACTCTTGAGGGTAGGTTTTAGATCTATTACTACCATTTCCCCATTTTAAATCATTCATGTAACTGAGACCTCATATCATTCCCGTTCTTTCTTCTACATACTATGGAGGAAAGTATTTTTAGGGTTAGGAAGAAAATTTAAAAAGGGAAGCCCTACTCTATCCTACACCAACCCTTTATGTATAAATTATATGATTTCCATAAGAACCTCTACCCTATATAACCTATAAATGTGCAAGTGGTCCTTCCTAACCCATCCCTATCAACCTCTACCCCTCAAAAATCTACTGAGGTTATGTCCACTCTTGAAAAAAAAAAACCCAAAGTCCCCCATCATCAAACAAAACAAAACAAAGAAAAATATCTAGATTTTGGACTCAGACATTGAAATTGAAGGTGGTAGGAGAAGGTCCATGAGAAACAAGAAGAAGAGGGTTCATGTGGATTCTGGGCCTAAGATGGAAAGTTCCCCTAGCTCAAAATCCACTGATAGTCAAAAATGCAAACCACCTCAGAAAAAATAAAAGAGTAAGAGCCCCCAGAGGAAACTTGTGAGAGATGAGAAGGAAACTGTTAATGAGGGAAAGGGTGAGGACAATAACCACTTAAGCCCTCTCCATTCCCATGTGTCTAATACCCAAAAGAATAGTCCCCTTGATAAGCTTGGGGGTGAGAGGGGGGAGACTCTCACCTCCCCCCAACATGCCACTAAAAAGGTGATCATATCCCCGAGAAGGACACCCCTCAGTCCCCATCTATTGTTATTTAGAATGTTGATATGGGGTCATTAACAAGAACATGTTGAAGTTGGAAGAATGGGAGGAGATCCTGGAGCAGAGGTTCGATGAGATCACTAGGTTTGTTGTGAGAATGATGCACTTGGTGACCTCCACCCTGCACTTACTTCATGCAGAGAAGGAAGGGTTGACATCTGCGGTAGGGGTGGACAATACAAGCTTGCTTTACAAGTTCTTATCTGATGATTGGCTTCATCTACTACTGGACAAGCCATAGGGAAAGGTGACGAACAAGGGAAATTAATACCCCCTTTTATCTATGTTTATGTTTTCATTTTTTTTTTTCTGTTACAACACTCAACCCATAAGGGTTTCGCTAATCGTGCTTTTATGGACTCTAGTTATTATGAATTTTATATATCTTAAGTTGTATACTATTTTTAATTTATTGTATCATAGTTGGGATACGTTAATATGGGGTATTTTGAAGTTGAAAAGGAGGGTTGGTTAATTATGGACTTGATTGTTAGTTATTTTTCAGCATCTTGTACTTAGGGTTAGCCCCAATTTTGGATGCTTTCAATTTCAAAAATTACCTATATGCCCAACTATGTGAAATTGATTAGATTATCCAAGTAATTCCTATCATGTCTATCATTTTCCCCAAACAAAGAGATTTGTTGGCTCTTGCAGTTATTGCATAAAAAATAGAGTTACCCAATAGATATGTTACTTTGCAACAAATTCTTGTCATGGCAAATGTACACAATAACTCAATAAACAAGAAAAGGAAAGGTATCTCAAATTTCTCTACTAGTGAAAACTATAGAGAAAACCACCCTGCACCATCTTGCTTCTCAAATTTATAGGAAGCATCAAGTCCATTCTCCTTCATTATGACATTGAAGGATGCCTCTAAGAAAAAGCCTTATTGTCTCCTTTCCATTTTTCATGGTTGTACTGAGGCAAGAGTGATTTTCCTTTTAAAGATTCAACACTGTTTACTTTGTTCATAGGAAACCTGATGATTTGAAGTGACAAACTATCGGGTTCAAAAAATTTTGATTTATAGCATAACCCCAAGTGTCCTTTCATGTTTTGTAATTGCCTGCTTGATGGTTTAATATTTTGAGAACTGTTGTGTAGTGCTTCTCGTGTTTGCAATCTATACCTTTTTATATTTTGATCCAAGAGATACTTATTACTCATGTTATTTTTACATTTGAGATGACCTGATGGTTAGATGTTATACTTTGATTTCCATTATCATAGACATTAGATTTTATGTTATTTAGTTGATCATATCTGCATGATGATGCCTTTTTGAGATGATAGTATGTTTTATGATGATATTTGGTTATCTGGTATTTGGACATATCTTCTAATTATGTTTATATGTTGGATTTAATGCTATGGTTATTTACTTACTTCTTGCCTTGTGATGATTTAGACAAAAGTAAGTGATGTAAATAGATTATTTCAGTATAATTAAACAAATAGTTAAATTAGCTCATTTAATGCATTTATTGCTTTGATTATGTTATTTTACGCAATTACACTTGATTGCGTATTTTAGTGTGCAGGATTTATCTCCATAGCAATAACACATGGAGTTAGTGACGCAATTGTTCATACCTAGCTAATGGCATCCCTGTGTGGTTGACGTGTCTTATTTAATTGTTTAAATTAAACCTTTTGGTGATTTAATAAATCCAAACTCATTTGCATTATGAGATTAGACTTGTGAGTGTATCTGTGCATTTAGAGGTTCACATTTGTTGCAAAATTTTTTTAAAGGATTTTGTAATTTTGGTTTAAGGGACTTTTAGGCTTTATTTGATTTAATTTAATTCCCGACAACTTTGTCATAGATGAATTCCAATTACTTGGAAAAGCCTATTTTCATTTGGGTTGATGTAGGGTTTAACTAGCTTACCTGATTATTTATCCTAGTTTATGATTCACTCAAAAAGTGAATAAATATCCAAAAAGGAATTTTATTCCTCATTTCTCACTTTTGGAAAATAGATTTTGAGAGCAAATTTCCAAATCTTCTTCTGGAGGATTGTGTTTATGTCCATTGTAGGAGCTACGGGTGTGGGATCTTCATGAGATTGGTCTAGTTGGATCCAGATTGGGGAGACCTTGGATTGCCATGACTTTCAGCAACTTCCATAGGATTTTTTTTATTGTGCTGATCTTTGTTTTTGCCTTTTTGGCCGTCAAGTAGGGCTCTCCTATTTTTATGTTTTGGCTTCATTTCTGCTTCCGTTTTTTATAGTTGCATGTTAGGAGGTTGAGAACTAGTGTTCCCCTTTGTTTCTAATTGCTGGTTCATTCTAGTTGGTCAGGTATGAATGTTTTCCTAATTTTTGGGATGAGAGTTTGGGGTTTCACACCATTATGCTCATCATTTTTGCATACGATGTTTGAACCTAATTTTTATTGGATGTTTGTGGCTCATTCATTCTCGGAGTGAATGTATTTCATTTTTTTAAATTTTTGTCAATGTTGGCTTTTGGGAGGTTTTCACCTCGATTTTCGTACTGCTTAGTTTTCTCGAGTTTTCTTGGCATCATGTTGATCGTGGACTCAAATTATCCGTAGAATGCTAGTCCGACCATTGTTGCACTTTTATGTTGCATTGGGATGTGTGTTGCATCTGCACTCTTGAGCTTGTAGTCGTTTGAGTGTTATTTTGCTTGTGTTCTCATGCAACCCTTGTTTTATGATCTTCGTGATGTTGGTGCGCCCACACACAAGCACATGTGTGTGCATTTATCGGGTGTTTGCAAGGCCCAAACTCTCAGTTGTATTCAGGTGGAGTTATGTTTATTGGGGTTGGGTTGAGAATATGCATTGCCTACGGGCACTCATCGTGTGATGAGCACGGGTATGTAGGCTAGACCGTGGAGTGGCTTCTCTTGCAACCTTGGTGACTATTTCCCAGGTTGGCATGAAGAAGTTCTAAACAAGTGATAAGTAATTTATTAATGGGTAATAAAACTTAATCCAAATAAGTAAATGCCTATACAGTGTCTTTGAAGACATGTTGTGATGGTTTCCTGAGGGATTCATTCCATGTGGCTGTGATGGTTTCTTGAGGGATTCGTTCCGCACTTGATTCTAGCTTGGGCTACTTGAAGCCAAGTGACTCACCCTCCATTGTGTCCCTATATAGTGATCCATAGAGTGTCTAACCAAGACTTGATCCACTTGTATTGTCTCATGATCTTAGTTTCAATCATCTTTACTATTTGGCTTGAGTGTTAGTCATGGATGTTTTCTTTTTGCGTGTTTGTGATTGGATTATTATCTCCATCAGCACGATGGGAGTGGACTTATGAGTTTCACGTGGTTGGGAGGCATAGCTACCTATACCGTTGTTGGGGACCGGTGTACAAAAATAGTCTGTTATTCCAATGTGACTGGTGCCTGATGTTTCACTTGGTTTATTTGGGTTTCTGGAGTATGTTTCCTTGTGATTTATGCTTTTATTGGAATGCTTGGATATCATGTTTAGATAATGTTAGTTTACTTGACACATTCCTTTATTATGATGTTAGCATATGGCTAGATGATGTAATTCACTTAGTTGGAATATCTATTATTTTATTGCTTAGCATGTTAGATCTTCTTGTTCTTATGATGTTGTTACATTGTAGTAGTAACACCCTCATAAGACAACTCTGATGATCTAGTTGGCAGTTTCAGATGTTATGCACAGGGGATGACTAGGGCCTTCATGGTCTCATGATGTTATTATGGTTGGGATGAACCACACATGAGTTTAGTTGTTTTTGTACATTGCAATGGTGCTTTTTGCATGTCTTCCATTTATTGCTATGGTTAGATGGTCAATTGCATTCTGTCATGCTATTCTTGTGTTCGAGTGTCCAAGCCTTGACTTGTGGATCTAGTACTCCTCGGTGTGGAGGTTCTTACTCTCTATTTTATCCGTCTAATTATTTGTTAGAATGTTTCCTTACATTCATGGGTGATAGTGCTCCAGCATTGGGCAATACTGGAAAGTATTGCACACCCAAAGGAGAATTATCGTACAATACTAGAAAGTATTGCATGCCCAAAGGAATTCCATTGTACAATACTGGAAAGTATTACACACCCATTGGAGAACTGTCGTACGATACTGGAAGAGTATCACATGACCATAGTAACTCTATTGCCTAGACCCTAAAAGTATTGCACAACAACATGAGAAATGTTATACGATATTGGTGAAGTATCAGCTAGGCTGTTTGGAAATGTTGCCTGGGTTTGTGAGAAAACTTGCTTAGGCAACCAATGCACACTTTTCGACTTGACTGAAAGGTTTCGAGAGGTGATTGGGATACCCTCTACGAAGTTCTTGAACCCTAGTGTTTGACCTTTCAAATTCGGGAAGTTTCGGGTTCGAATGTGTTTGTGACCTTCGTAGCTTTGTCATTTTTGGTCAGTAGTGGTGCTTGGAGATTCATTGATGTTTAGATGTTTGTTTAGTCTTCCATTGCAGTCTTTGTGATCCTTATATGTTGATTGTCGTGTGCATCCATACTTGTTTAAAATATATATATATATATATATATATCTTGGCTTTTATTTATCCTTGTTCCAAGGATCTTCGGGCAGGGCATTACATGTTGAGTAAACCCTTCCCACATGTTTCTATCCAATATTGGACATAGAACTCCCCTTCATCCCAAAGGAGGTATGAAAAATATTTTGATGACCAATTGATAGAATCTCTTCACATAACTGTAAACTTGCATATATAATAAGAAGAGAAAATTAGAGTAACACTGCTTAAAGGCTCTCATTTGTAGGGAAATAATTCTTATTGAAGTTAGCTCAAATAAACCAAGTCTCTATCATAATCTACTTTTGATATCAATCATAGAGATCCCAATAAAGCACTTTGTATTAAAAGCCATTAAATCTCAATCAAATTGTTTGAAAAGAGAGGAATGCAAAGGTTAGTACAACAAAAAAAAAACCATCCATGTAATAATTACTTACTAAAATTTAATTCAAAACAATTGCAAGATCCTTCAGAGGACTAACTTGAACCCAAAATCATACCACATAGTAAACACAAAAATTATTACAATCTAAAACACAGGTAGATATTACCAAGTGACAAGTTGTCTCTAACAAAATATCTTGGGTTAATTCAAAGGACCTTGAAATACAATCTTGCAGATCTTGAATGTTAGTGCTTGTAACAGTTGTTCCATTTTAGCTGTAATCAGTATATTGAATGAACAATTGATATTTAACACTTACAAAATAGAAAGTTGCCAAAATACTAAAAATTAAACATCTAATTTGAGCTTCATTCATACAAATATGTCAAATACCATTCAGTGTGTGTGTGTGTCTTCTCAAATTAGCGATTATTTGAAATACTCTAACCCTATATTTATAGAGAGAAGTTCAACATATGACAATATTTATGCATAGTTTTTAAGCAAATTTAAAATAATTGAAAAATAGATGATTTTTTATTTTATTTATTATTTTATAGATTTGCGAGTCTTATATTATTTATTTTAAATTTGGTATTTTTATTTAATAAAATAGACAATTTATATTGATTACTTTAATTATTAATTTTTATTTTCTTTTGAAAAATTTATAGAAATTTGTTTTATTTCATACAAATCTATTTTATTTAGTATTCTAAAGATTTAGATATCTTATTATTGTTTATTTTAATTTTGATATTTTTCTTTAATAAAAAAGATATATTTTTGAAATTATTTATTTATTAACAAATAGAGAAAAAAATTATATATTGAAAAAATATTTATTTAACTTTTAAATATAAAACATCTTAAATTTAAATTTGTATTAATTAATTAAATAGACGATAAATGTTTTATTATGAAAATAAAATATTGTAATACTATTTATTTAATTGTTCATATTAAAAGTATATAAAGTTTTTCAAATATTATTATCATTTATTGTTTTAAAATGTGAATATATTATATGTCATTTACATTTTTTCTATTTTACTCATTCAAGGATATTATTTTATTTGGAATAGATTTTTTTTGCAATTATAATATTTTATTACTTTATTTGATTACTACATGTATTTTTAACTCAAAAAGCATAAACTTTCAAGTTTTGTAATTAATTAAATAGACAATTTTTATTTTTTATGAGAATAAAAATATTGAAAAATAATTTTTTAAATGTGAAGATATTATCATGGTATTTAGGTTTTTTCTATTTTATTCATTCAAGGATATTATTTTATTTAGAATGAATTTTTTTTTTGCAATTATAATATTTTAGTAATGTATTTGATTAATACATGTATTTTTTACCTAAAAAGCAAAAGTTTTAAATTTTGTAGTTAATTAAATACACAATATTTATATTTTATGATAATAAAATATTGAAAAAATATTTATTTAATTTTTTATTAAAAAAGTAATACTTTAGTATACTAAGCTTGTTGAAATTAATTAAATAGATGATAGTTATTTTTTTATAAGAATAAAAATTTAAAGAAATTATTTAATTCTTAATATATAAAAAATCTTAAATTTACTATTTAAAAATTTGAAAATATTATAAAAAAATTATTTTCTTTAAATATTATCATTGCATTTATATATTTTTATATTTTATACACTCAATAATATTAGTTTTAATTGATAAAATAAAAAGAATCTATAATAATTATTTTAATTAATTTTAAAAATATATTGTTGTTACTTTTATTGCTAAAAGAACAATTAAATTAAAGAAGAAATAAACTTGTTATACTATAATTTATCAAAAAATAAAACTTTTTATCTAAAAAACCTAATTTTTAAGTTTTATACAATTAATTTTATCCATTCTGTTATTATTTATTTTAATTTTTAAAGTAATTAGTAATAATTATTTTACTCACTAAAAAATAGATAAGAAGAGTTTTTTCAAATAAAATAAAGTATATATAATGTTGGACATTGTTTTCTTAATGTAAATAATTTTTTCCAACTGTTACAAAATGGTTTTATGGGTTTCTAAAGGTTATTTTGTGGCTTTTAAAGTAGTTTGACAGTGTGAGACAAATTTTCCGAGCAAAAAGTACAAGGACAATCTCACATTAAAAGCCTACCGGCTAATTAATTAAATATGAATTAATATAATCCATAGAATTGCCAATATTAATATTAATGGTTATATATATATATATATATATATATATATATATATATATATATATATATATATATATATATATATATATATATATATACGCACAGACACATGTACACATATTGTTGTTGATATATGCTTGAATTGAGAACTACAAATATCAATGAGTATTGCTAGGACCAAAGTTATATACAAATGGGAGAAGACATGTCTATGTAGGGGCATGTCCCTACGTGGACATAATCCTCACAATGACATGTCTCTACAAAGGCATTTTCTTATCAATCCCAACCACAAGTTAACACATGTTAGTTTGCATGTTAATAACATCAATACTAATGTTGATTCATTTGGTAATATAGACCATGTTTGACACTAATTATTGAGACAATATTAATGTAATATTAAGATAATGTACCAGTATCATAATGTGCTATCTTTGATAGCACAATATGGTATTGATACCAGCATTGATTATATCAATATGCACCATTGATGAATGTATACATCAATAGCACCAATGTAATTTGTATTTACAACATAATTAACATTAATGGTATTAAAAACATAATTTATATTAATGATATTAATGACATGATTAATATCATGAATATGATTAATAATAGTTCTATCAATCTCAATTACAATTGTGTGTGTGTGTGTGTGTGTGTGTACACACACACACACACACACGTGTGTATATGCATATGTATATACATACATATATATAGATATACACATATACATATACATATACATACATACATACATATATGTATGTATGCATGTGTGTGTGTGTGTGTGTGTGTGTAAATATATATACACACAGACACATATACACACACATACACATGATTGTAATCATACTATTTATTAATCATGTATTACGATAATCAATAATCATAGTAGAATACATAAGAAGGATAGAAATCAAATATTCAAGGTCGACAAACCACTTATGCATTTGATATCATCAATAGGAATAATCCGATCAAAGCTAGAATTCATTAACAAAGTATTGGATATTAATATCTTTAGTTTTAATTGAATGAACTGTTAAATATATATTTATGAACACCCTCCTAGGTTTAGGTGAGCTCAAAGTAAAAGAGATTTTATACAAATTGAACAACTAACCTTTCATCAATCATATTTTACTAATGAGCTAGTCTATCCAACTTTCAGAAAGATATAACTTTGGCCTTGAAGTAGATTGATACCTTTAGAAGTGAAGAAGTGATTTTGAGACTAAAAACGTAACATGTAATCATGGATCTATCCAAATAGAATATTATAACACAATTAACCTAGAGAATATTGTATCTACAATGAATGGGTTGAGTCTTATATGAAGAACACTAGTAACCAAGGAAAATTTGCCAAGATTGTTAGATCTTCTAATAATAAGACCTATCATTTGTAATTTTGACACATTCAACTTTTCCAAACAATCCTTAATAATGATGTTCGAAGTAGATCCATTGTCAATGAAGATGTACTTTATATTAGAATTGTGACTCCTCAACACACATGTAAAGGTGAAGCTTCATTAATAGTTAACAAATATGGGAGTTCTATGTCATCAAACAAAAGGAAGATGTTCCTTATAACTAACAAATTCTATTCAAGAAGTCACTAGTTTGAGTAATTCAAATTTCTCTTCTATTATTTGTAAACATTTTGGTATGATATCCTTATATAAAGGTGAACACACAAAACCTAAAAGAACTAACTTAGCTTGTGTATCCTAAACTTTTTGAATGATACAATATATCATTGCTGGCTTAGATGTGATCTTAGGTTCATGAGGAAGATTACTTCTACTCAATGACAAGATTGGTTGCTAAATTTTAGCCATCATTTCATATGTATGCCAAATTTTGGCATAGTAACTTTGAAACATTATTGAGATAAAAATAGGTAGGCAAAGGTGGCTTTATATGAAAGGTAGTATGAGAAAATGCATAACCCATATAGACGGCAAGGAAAATTGTAAATTCAAAGATAGATTATTAGGCCCACATTATTTTTAAGCACACAAATACAAGAAAATTAGTGATAAATGAATATTAGAATAAAATAGATGAATCAACCAATTACCATGAAATAGAGTTTAGACTTACTAATCAATTAGATATTATCATCTAAGTATTCATAATTCACAACTGAATATGACTTAGAGTGTAAAGTCGTATCAATTGCACAATCAAATTAACATGTAATGCCTACTAAACAGGAGTCATAATATCACCATATAATAAACAAGAAGATAAGTAAGCATCAATAACATCCACACAATAAGCTAGGAAACTGACATTGCAGTCCATGATATTATCATATAATGTACCACAAAGTAAATTATCATAATGAATAGAAAAACTATGAGATGAAAATGGCATATCATGACAAAGTTGAACACGATCATGCATAAAACATTGGAGCTCACATAAATCACAAGTATTAGATTCCTTGCCATATGCACCATAAAAGAAAAATGCAAGAAGATAAGAGGAATTAGATTAGGGCTACCATGACACATAAGTAGAATAACATCACAAAGTTGCACACCAACATTATAATTAGCTAAAGAAGGTACTACCTCATCACATCAAGTGTCATCCCTAGATGTATTAAATGACTGCCACAAAATTAAAAGGAATCTCTGATAAAATCTAATGTCACTTGTGCATAAGAGAGGGTGGATTTATAGAAATAAAATAAAGTCAAACAAATACAAGTTCATACTTAACCGATAGATACCAATAATAAAATGATAGACACAAATCTAAACTTTAATTAAAAAAAATAGAAAAAAATATTGAAAACCATAAAAAATGATAAATTTAAGATTGAAAACATATTTTGTCTTGCAGGTCTAAACCCTCCAACATAAAAAAATTCCTATTTTATACAAGTTATTGAATTAAAATACACCTTATATACATATTGTAGAAAATTAGAAGTACCCTAACATAGAGTCGAATTGATTTTTAATTAGAAGTACCTTAGCACAGAGCTAGAACAATAAAAGATTTTGAAACAAAAAAAATTGTAATTAAGAGAAGAAATTAAACAAACTAAATAAAAGAGAGTCAGCTCTCAATCTGATGAAGAAGGTTTATCACAAGCATCCAAGTCCAATTTATTCAACTCATTACAGAATAATCTAAACCTATGAGCTGATTACTTCAAAGCAATAAGCTTACCAGTTAACTGCCTGGTTGAAGGTCACCCCCATGGAATGGAAAAAAAATAACACCAATGTGAAGAATGAGGTCTGCTAAGATTGCCTGACCAGAGAAAAAGGAGAAAGAACTCACCAGGCCTCAAAGGAAACAGAGACATTATTGTTTTCTTGCACATACACAAACTTAAACAACCAAAATCTGACAATTTGAAATACAGATGGCTCTCCCCACATTCAAATGTAGCTGCTGGAAAACAACCATTGAGCTACTCTGTTAGCCACCTGCCATGACACACGTGATGTTCTGAATCAGAGTTATGTTTCTTGTTCCAAATTACAGACATGTTCATCAGAGCCAATAAATTTGACCTGGAACCACGAATTAGAAACCCTAGAAAACAATCACACAAACTTGCAAAAGGGGCTGAAAAAGAACTGAAATGAAAACTTACATGGTCTGGAGAGGAAGGATCGTGGTGGGCATACAAGCATTCTTCATCCTCTTGTTCCTCCTTGAAAGAGAAGATATTGTAAGGGCAGGTGCAGTGATTGGGCGTAGCACAATTGCAGAAAGGGAGGACCAGATCTGAGTCCCTCAGATGGTATTCAGGGGTCGGATAAATGGGTTTCCACGGTTGAGGGGCAGAACCCTTTTCCTCTTCCTCTTCCGTTTTGCCCAATTTGCCCTCGTTTGGGGGATTCCTCTTGTCAATGTCGAAGTCGGGCAATTCAACACCATATGCAGAGATTATAGAGGCTTTGTCGTCCTCCTCCCCATCGGCAACAGAAGACGCGGCCTCAGATGGAGCGTAGCAGGATTTCTCGGAGGGGACGATGGGTTTCCCGTAGAGTTCTTCCAGATCCAGACCTCCTCCATAAGGAGTCGGATCATACTCTGGAAATTCTGTATCGCCACCCATTTCTCTTCACTAAAGTCCAAGCTTACCCATTCATCTAGTGGGCTCTGTGGAATCTGCAATTATTTGCCTTTGACAAATTTGTAAAAAGGGGAAGGGGGGGATTTCTTAGCCACTCACCATTTGCTTTCAAGTCAGCAAATCCCCATTTGCCCTTTAAGCTTTTAAAATGGTACTTTTAACCCCCTTTTCTAACAATAATTAGGCACCATCCATCACTATTGGTGAAATTGTAAATTTGAAGGAACACTTTGAGCTATTAAATGTTGCAATGGCCAAATTGGCATCCGATGCTCTTTTTTCATTTAGCTTTGTTTATATTGTGATGAAGTTTTTAGATATAAGATGCATGTAATGGTGTAATGGTATAACTTTTTGAATTGTTATTTTTATTTATTTTGTCTTATTTTAATACTATGCTTTTGCTTCATTTTATTAGGTACATATATTAATTTATTTGTTTCAATTTTATGTTTATCTATATGGGCAAATTCTTAATAACATATTTCTAAAGTGACTCATTCTATCTATTGATCCCACATTAGTTCTATGATCATAAAGTCATCCTCCAAATGAGAGCTTGATCCACCCTAAATCTTATCAAAAATTTCTCACTAAGGTGCAACCTAGTATAAATTTCTTAGTATGCACTTAAAGACATTATTGCATTCAATCTAGTTATGAAAGAAAAATCTCCCATTCCACATATCTTCATCCATGAGGTTTGTTTCATGAATTCCATGCATTTGCATACACTAACCCCCCAAAAAATTATGTTTTCCATGATCCACTCTATACAGATATCTCTAGTTGGATTTGCAATCCTAATGTAATCCTTGCAACTGATAGTTTGACCTATCTTATTTTAAATTTATGCTAACTCTTATCAAGTTCTTCCTTCTGAGGCTTGACCAAGCATGAGTTTATGTGATTTCTTGAACTATGCACTTCATTTTAAGAAATATATTGCTTTCATTCTAATCATATAAGAAAAAATTCAAATTTCATATGTATTGTCTCATCCTAAAGCATTAGAAAAGTAATAAATTATGAAAATATTTGGATTGTCAACACTAGAAGGAGTAATAAATCTACATCCTAGATGTGTGTGATAGTTAACCTAATTTGAATCGACACTAACTCTTACCAAGCATTTCCTTCCAAAGGTTGACCATGCATGAATTTATTTCATTTCTTGCCATGCACTTTATTTAAAGACAACTTTTTGCATTCATTCTAATCATAGAAGGAAAAACTCTGATTTTACATGTGTTTACTCTTTTAAAGCATTAAAAAATTAATAAATAGCAAAATATTTGGATTATAAGCACCTATATTCTATATGTATTTGATAGCTTAATCCACCCTAATTTAAATTTAGATTTTTTAATATACACTAACTCTTACCAAGTACTTCCTTTCAAGGTTGACCAAGTATGAATTTGAGCGATTTCTTGTAATGCACTTCATCTAAATACATTCACTGATTCCATACTAATTGTACAGGAAAAATCTCTAATTTCACATGTCTTTTATCATCTGAAAGCATTAAAAGAGTAATCAATTGTGGAATATATTGATTTTTTAACACTAAAAAGAATAACAAATCTTCATTCTAGATGTGTGTGATAGCGTGACCTACCCTAATTAAAATTGAAATTTTGATTTTGCACTAACTCTTACCAAACAAAAATTTATGTGTTTTCTTGTTATAAACTTCATCTAAAGCCATGTATTGCATTTATTCTAGTCATATAAGAAAAACATCTAATTTCACACCTTCCCACATTTTGAAGCATAAAAAGGGTAATCAATTATGAAATATTTGAATTTTGAGAACTAAGAAGAGTAACACTTGTACATTATATATGTAAGTAATAGCTAGACTTAGGTACCCTAATTTAAATTCATGCTAGCTCTTACCATTCGCTCCTTCCAAGGGTTGACCAATCATGAATTTAAGTAATTTCTTGTTATGCACTTCAATTAAAGTCATTTATTGCATTCATCAAACTGCATAAGAAAAATATCTATGTACACATGTCTATGGCATCATAAGGTATTAAGAGAGAAATCAATTTTGAGATATTTGGACTATGGGCAATAAAAATAGTAGCGAACCTACATTATGGATGTGTGTGAGAGCACCATCTACTATAATTTAATTCAATTGCACTAACTCTTACCAATTGCATCCTTCCAAGGGTAAAACAAGTATGAATATATGTGATATCTTGTTATGCACTTCATTAAAAGACATTTTATTGTATTCATTCTAATAATTGAAGAAAAATATTTAATTTTATGTTGTTTTTTCATCCTAAAGCATTAAAAGAGTAATTAATTATAAAAATACTCGGGTTATGATGACTAACAAGAGTAAAAATCTACATTCTAGATGTGTGTAATAGTTTGACCCTTGCTAATTTAAATTTATGCTAACACTTACCAAGTCCTTCATTCCACGGGTTGATTAAGTACTTGAATTCATGTGATTTCTTATTATGCACTTCATTTAAATGCATTTACTACATTCATTCTAATCATATAAGAACAATCTCTAATTTCACATGTATTTTGATGCAGGAGGATCTTGAGGTAGTTGGCTATCCCGCACGATTAAAGATTTTAGTAGGGTTGAGTGGACCTATTTGGGTCTTGGGTAATTAATTTTGATGTATTTAATAAGTATTGTAAGCCTTTAAAGGCATTTGGCATTTAATTTTTGTTGGAGGCTAACTTGTGGCTCTTCAAGTATTTAATGTTAAGTTTATTTAGTTTTTAGTATTTTGGGCTGACTTGTGGCTTAGATTGGTATAAGTAGGGGTTGTGAGGAAGTCTCTAGTCATTATTCATCCATCTTGGAGAAGAGGGGGTGGTAGAGGAGCAAATTTTGAGAAAGGCTAGTAGTCGCTTGGAGGTTTCTACTAGAGTGTGGATTTGGACTAGCTAGGGTTTGGATTGGATCCTAAGGGATACTATAGAACTATTACTTTCTTTGTATTTGGCTGTAACCAGGAAGGCCTTACAACTCGACTCATTACATGTAATCAGTTATATCCATAAATAAATTATTGTGGCTTGGCTTCAAATCTTGCATTGTTGTTTATCTTTCATTATGTGGTTATTTTCTTGGGGCTAGGACATCTCCTTTGGGGATTCTCCTACCTTGCACTACACCAAGTGGTATCAGAGAGAAGGTTGTTCCTGAGTGTGTAGGTTGAGCGCC
Organism: Cupressus sempervirens; assembly: GCA_028749045.1. Lineage (NCBI taxonomy): Eukaryota > Viridiplantae > Streptophyta > Pinopsida > Cupressales > Cupressaceae > Cupressus > Cupressus sempervirens. Next base: position 614,953,334 of record CM053789.1, read on the forward strand.
AAAGTTGAGGCAGTTTACACTAGGATCTTGTGAAGTAGATTTATTAGGGTTTGCAAAAATCTTGGATGATGCCTCTGAGAAGATTGGACCCTAGGGAAATTGATGATCTTAGTGATGCTATGGAAGAAAGGATCTCAGAGAAGATTAAAGAAAATTTTAGATCTGAAATAGGGGAGGTTAAAGCTAGTTTTAGACCTGAGATGGTGTTGATGAAGAGTGACATGATTTCTGAAATTATGAGTGCTTTAGGTAGTATACCTTGGCATATGGCTACTAAAGGAAGCTATGAGGAAGCTGTTGAAGACATTGAAGTTGTTGGATCAAGTGGTGAGGCCAGAGTTGATCATGTGGAGAGACCTATGGGAAATAGGGCTGGTCAATTTTCTAGACCTAGATCTCAGTTGAAGTTGAAGCATAAGATGGAGGTTTCTAATTTCTCGAGTACTTTAAATCCTAAAGACGTAATTGATTGGATTGGTGAATTGGAAGACTACTTTGAGCTTGAGGATATTGAGGATCCACTTAGAGTAAGGTTGGCACAAACTAAGTTGAAGGGACATGTTTCTCTTTGGTGGAAGGAATTGCAAAGGGACAAAGAAGAGGAAGGTGAAATGAAGATCACTAGATGGAGATTGGTGGTGACTAAGTTAAAGGCTAAGTTCATTCTTGCTAATTATGAACTTGATTTATTTAAGAGGATACAAAATCTAAAGCAAAAGGATATGACTTTGAAAGATTACATCGAGGAGTTCTACAAGTTGACTATTTGGTCTAGGCATAGAGAATTGTCAAAGGAGAAGGTAGTGTGGTACATTAATGGTTTGAGATTCAATATTCAGGATGAGGTTGATATGTTGAATATTTCTTTGATCAAGAATGCTTATTAGTATGCTTTGCGAGAAGAGGAGAAGCTAAAGAGGAAGAATCAAGGTAGTTCCCTAGGGAAGGAGAAGCAAGACTACTCGGCAAAGGCTAAACCGAGTGTAGAAGATGAACCAAAACCTATTGAGTAGAAGAGGATAGGTAGAGGTGAGTTTAAGGGCACTTATTTTAGATGTCATGAAGAAGGACATAGATCTTATGAGTGTCTGTAGAAGGATGGTGATAGAAGAGTTGTTGTGAATAAGGTTGAAGACCATGAACCTGAGTAGTGAGAGAGTTTATTGGCTCAACAAGTATTGGTTGGTCAGAGGGAATCTTGTCAAAGGATTAATTTGTTTAGGACTCGTAACTCTCATGTAAAGTCTACAATGTCATTATGGATGGTGGTAGTACTGATAACCTTGTTGCTGAAGATATGGTTCAGAAACTTGGTTTGAAGAGAGTCAGACATCCTTATCATTATAAGATTGGCTAGTTGCAAGGTGAGCATGCTTTGGAAGTGAGGGAGAAATGCCTTGTTGATTTCTAGTTGGGCAGTATAAGGATCAAGTGTTGTGAGATGTTGTTGACATGAACAATTGTCATGTGTTTCTTGGTAGACCTTGGTAGTATGATTGCAAGGTTGTGCATGATTGTGTCAAGAATGTGTTTACAATTGAGAAAGGAGGTAGGAAGCATTCCCCAATTCCTTTTTAGAATGAAGAGGTCAGTAAAAGGAACCTAAGTATTGGTAGTCAAGTTGAGTTGATAGATTCTGAAAGGGTTAGCAATCAATATGGGAAGAAAACCTGTAGAACACCAAGGATGGAGGTGAAGAAGTAGAAGAAGAGAAAGAGAAAGAGTGTACAAGTTGAAGAATTGGAGGAAATGTATGTGAAGAACTAGTTTGTGATTTATGTATTGAATCCTGGAAGATGTTCTTCCAACTATGAAGAACATCTTTTCACACCTGGGGAGTATGATGTAGGAGCATCCTAGGATAGTTGCCTATCCTACATGATTAAGGGATTTTAGTAGGGTTGAGTGGACCTATTTGGGTCTTGGGTAATTAATTTTGATGTATTTAACATGTATTGTAAGCCTTTAAAGGAATTTGGCATTTAATTTCTATTAGAGGCTGACTTGTGGCTTAGATTGGTATAAGTAGGGGTTGTGGTGAAGTCTTTAGTCATTATTCATCCATCTTGGAGAAGAGGAGGTGGTAGAGGAGCAAATTTTGAGAAAGGATAGTAGTTGAGGCTTGGGAAACAAGGAGATTTATTGGTGAGCTTGTAAGTACCAGTTGGATCTTCCTTGGAGGTTTCTACCAGAGTGTGGATTTGGACTAGCTAGGCTTTGGATTGGATCTTGAGGGATCTTGTAGAATAATTACTTGCTTTGTATTTGGCTATAACCGGGAAGGCCTTACAGCTCGAAACATTTAATGTAATTAGTTATATCTATGAATAAATTATTGTAACTTGGCTTCAAATCTTGCATTTTTTTTTATCTTCCATTGTGTGGTTATTTACTGGGGGCTAGGACATCTCCTTTAGGAATTATCCTACCTTGTACTACACCATATTTTCTCATCCTAAAGAATTAAAAGAGTAATCATTTGTAAAATATTTGGACTATGATAACTAAGAAGAGTAACAAATCTACATTCCATATGTGTGCCATATATTGAGCTATCCTAATTCAATTTAAAAAATTTAAATGTATGTTATCTCTAAGAAAGTTCTTCCTTCCAAGAGTTGACCAAGTATGTTTTATTTGTGATTCCTTGTTACATTTTTCATTTAATTTTTTTTACTACATTCATCCTAATAATATAAGAATGATCTCTAATTTCACATTTCTTCTCTCATCCTAAAGCATTAAGAAGTAATCAATTGTGAAACATTTGGATTATGGGCACATAAAAGAGTAATACAGCTACATTCTAGATAAGTGTAATAGTTTTATGATGCAAGGATCAAATTAAAAACCCACTAATAAATAGAATCCATTCTTATCCCTTCAACATACATTCAATAAATTTATGATTAGAGGCATCTCATGAAGTAACACAAAATATGCTTCAACAAGTTTATCAAAATATATTTGTTCACATAGTTTGATTTCTATATCATATTGTATTATTCATAACTATTGTTCTTGACACCTTCCTAAAAAATTCTTTGTAGGAGTTGTTTAAACTTAGTCCTTATAAATATATCCAAATATGAGCCCAATTAAACCATTCCTTTACATGTTATGGTCTTTGTACTAGACCTATTTTTGTTGTCATAAACTAGAAAGCACACCTGAAACCCTGAATAAAAAATCCAATATCTTTCATAAAATAAACCCAAATGATCTCAAACCAATTTCTTGTTAATACTTAGTGAGATTAATTTAAAAAAATTTAAGTAATTTATTATTCCAATCCATAAATAATTATATATATGCATATTTGTGCCTGCAACTCCATTGAAGCTATTCAAAAACTAGTTTCTACTAAAAGGTTCATAACTTCCACAAATTTGCATAAAAATGACCCAAACTAAAGGGAAAGAAGTATTGTTCATCTAGATTTAAAATAAATCTATTTTTAGGTCATAAATCTTCCATATGAATTAGTACCAAGTTTTGCAACATGCTACTGTCAGGGAATCCAAAATCTATAAATAACCACTTTCACTAAAATATGCATAACTTCTTCGAAATAGAATGAAATGAATCCAAACCAAAAAGATAATTAATATAAGCCATACTAATATTCAAATATATAACTTATATATGGTTTCTAGGATGTAACTATCTGTACAAGGCCTAGAAATGACATAAAACTATTGAACACCAATCAAAATAGCTAGGATTGAATGCACAAACTAATACAAAATCGTTATCTTTCTTCTCATTCTGATTTGGAATGACCAATTCATGGTATTTATAATATTTTGAACAGTTTTTAGCCATCCAAATACTCCTATGACCTTTCACCTTCTCTCTTGCATCATATTTTTCATATTGCCACATCCTATGACAATATTTATTTACATATTTGACAACTTTTACAATTTTGTTTTTCAACCTTACATTATTATTCAAATTGAATCAAATTAATTTAATACATCATGAATGACCAAAATAAAATAAAATTGATCATAGTATGAAATCTGGCCTCCTGGTATTCTTGTCTTCTTAGGTGCTCCTACACCACTTTACCTACCCTAATTTAACTTTGTTCCAACTCTTACTAGGTACTTCCTTCCAAGGGTTGACCTTGTATGAATTATATGATTTTTGTTATGCACTTCATTTAAAGACATTTATTTCAATTATTCTAATCATATAAGAAAAGTATCTAGCTTCACAAGTTTGCTATCATCCGAAAGCATTAAAAGAGTAATCAATTATGAATATTTGGATTATCAGATCTAACTAGCTTAATGGATCTATAATTTGATAGCTTGACCTACCTTAGTTTAAGTTTATGTTAGGAACTCTTACCTAGTACTTCTTTCCATGGGTTGAAAAGTATGAATCTTATGTCATTAGTTTCTATACACTTCATTTGGAGTCATTTATTGAACTCATTATAGAATAAAAACCTATAATTCTACATACATTATCTCATCCTAAAGCATAAAACATAATCAATTGTGAAACATCTAGATTATTAACAATAACATGAGTAACAAAAGTGCACTTTAAATGTGTGTGATAACATAACCTATCCTAATTTAAATTTATGCCAACTCTCACCAAATACTTCCTTCCAAGGGTTTACCAAGTATGAACTTATGTGTTTTTTATGATGCTCTCCATTTAATGCTATTTATTACATTCATTCTAATCATAGAAGAAAAATCTAGAATTTTACATGTTTTCTCTTGTCCTAAATTAAAACTCTAATCAATTGTGAAATATTTGGATTACAACCACTGCAATTTGTAACATAATAAATCCATTTAACATTGAAAATTAACTAAGTTATAAGGTCTTAAGACAATGGAGTAAAACTTACTAGTAAAATTTTCATATGATTTTTTAAGATTTAATAGATAAGTTGTTGGAAACTACATTTGGAACAATTATTATGTTGCCATTAATATAAAACCTAATGGAGAGACATTAACTAACAATGTAGAGTGCCAACACAACAACATAGGTACAAGAGGTGGTAAAAAAATTTGGAGATGGAGTAGGCGATTCGAGTGTGGCGAGTGGGAAAGATGGTTTTCAAATTTCAAAAGGGAATGACAATGGTGCATGCCTATTTGGCAAAGGAGGTCAACGAGAGAAGATGTTGGATGAAGAGAATGAGAAGGATCTCGATAGAGTTGGGGCACTCAATGGGGACCTAGGCTAGTGGATACAACAAATATTCTAGTTAGAAAATGGTCAAGCTTGTTTGGCATCAAGTTAGCAGGTAAGTCTTCCTTTCCTCTGGTTAAGAATGTTTCTACTTTTGAGCAAGGTTTGATTACTCTAGAGATCCTAGACCAAATCATAGACATGAATATATCTATAATGGATCAAACTCTTGTGAGTGTTAAGATTAACCTTAGATAGAAATAACAATTACATGTAAATATAAACAATATCAAAAACAAATAAATTGCATAGAAGACGATGAAAGACACCAAGATTTAATGTGGTTCACCCAAACCCTAGGCTACGTCCACCAAAAAAAAAGTCCAATATTATTATGATCTAATGATTACGATTTGTAATCCCTTATAGCTCAATATTGTTGCAAGAAGCAATTTTTACATCACCCACAATGAAACAATCCCCAACCCTAAGCCCTTTTATACAATTATTTCTGCCCATTAAACTTGTCAACCCTCAGCTTACCCTTGTTTGCCATCACTCCCAGTCAACCGTGAGACTTTCCTACAAAGGATAACTAAAAAAATAACCTTGCTCTACTACCACTTGTTAGGATTAACATGAAACATAAATAACAATTACATGCAAACATAAACAATATCAGTAAAAAAGAATCACACAAAAGAGAATGCAAGACACCAAGATTTAATGTGGTTCACCTGAACCTTGGGCTACGTACACCAAACAACAAGTCCAATATTATTACATTCTAGTGATTACAACCTAATTACATTCTATAATCCCTTACAACTCAATACTGTTGCAAGAAGCAATTTTTGCATCACCCATAATGAAACAATCCCTAACCCTAAGCCCTTTTATACAAGAATTTTTGTCACTTTAGGGTTAAAATTAGTTACAACATGTCAGCCATAAATTGGGGAATAATATCCTCAAAAAAAAATTCCATTATTAATCACCACAATCTAGCAGTGGGGAGGTCCTTAGGAGCCAAACCGAACATTGGGATTATTCATGCCTATGTTAAAAGGAAATGGGCTTTAAAGGGATAGATTGACATAGTTGCTATGTGAAAAGGTTGTTTATCCTTTAGCTTCTCCTATAATGAGGATAGAAGGGAAATCTTATGCAATTGACCATGGGTTGTGGGTAAGCATACTTTGATTTTACATAGATGGTCCTTGAACCTGAACTCTCAAGATGAAATGATGGTCCAAGCCCCTATTTAGATAAATCTTCCAAGAACTCTTGAGTTTTGGGTAGAAGATGTTTTCCAAGGAATTGCTAATGCTTTTGGTGAACTATTGTCCATGGACCCAATTACAATGTCTAGAAGAAGATTAACTTATGCTAGAATCTGTGTGGGGGTTATTCAAGGAGTTGATATGCTAGAGGCTATTACACTCAATTCTAAATTAGGAGTTTGATTGTAATTTCCCCTTTCTAGCATTCATATCATGATGTTTTCGTTAGCCTATTTCCCCACAGTCCCGTAGGCTAACTAGGACATTAAAGGGGCTTAGAGGCCATTTGGCCTAGACAGTTTTAGTTGCAGGTCTTTCTAAGGGGTTCTGAGGCAACTTTGGGCATACTTACTATTTATAATAAGTCATCTTGGACATGGCCGGACATTCAGTCACAGTGGTATGTCAATGGTAATTGTTTAAAATCGACAGGAAGACTTATTTATCATTGATAAGATTTGTTATGCATTGATAAAGCCATTTTATAAAGTTAAATTTAAATATTTAACTTTATTAATGCATAGACTATAGTTTGTGGGAAATATTTAAATTAAAAGAGTTCACTTTATTTTTATAACACATTGGAGACATAAGGTACATAAAGGGAGTTATGTTTTATCCCACATTAAGAAAACGAAGGATTGAGCTCTTGTGAGAACACTATAAAAGAAATGGAAGAGCTTTTTTTTGGTATGCTTGGATGAAGATTAATGTTATGTTGCTAGATATCTGATTATCGGGCTTGGAGGACAGAATCCCTCTTTGCTAGCATTCTCTTCACTGTTGGAAGACACAGTCAGGAGGATCAAGGGTGTTTTCACTTCAGGAAACACACTGGGTTTCATTTGGGGCATTTGCATAAAGAAGTTTACAAGGGTTTGAGGTGCAGATCTGAAGTTAGTTATTGCTATAGTGCCGCATGAACAGTATTTTGCTACAGTCGGCATGAACAATATTTTTCTACAGTACGGTGTGAACAGTGTTGGTATCAAGTTTACTTGTTTTTTCGGCTGATTAGAAGTTTGGAGGGTTGGCCGACTACATCTGCAAAATACTACGGCAACTAATTCCAGGTTTCTTCTGTCAAATTTTGATATTTTGCATAATAATTGTTGAATACAAGTCTGAATAGTTGTTGCAGCCTTTAAGGCAGCTGTAAGTGCACATCTACATTTAAAAATCACCCTTTATTAGCAGATTGAAAGAGTTTCCATATTTTTCATATACTATTGAATGTGTGCCAAGTGTTTGTGAAAATGTTATGATGTGTATTATGCATTTTAATGTCACTTCATATTTGTTCGTAAATCTACTCATTGGAAAGCAATTTATTGAGGAAATCAGCTTTATGAGTTTGCATACAAAGTATTCCTTAAGTTAAATTTTTGCAAGTCAAAGTTCAAATCAGGGGAGGATATTACATTGATAGTAGAAGATTTAATATTAAACATCCCTTTTGCTTACTTCCACTATAAAAAATTGGGCCACTAGGTGAAGAAATGCCTCACTTTGATTAGGATCCATATCTTTTTTAAGAAAATGTGGGTCTATAAAGGATCTAAGGATTTTGTGGGTGTTTATCAAAAATATGATGTAGAGGGGACTAATAAGGTCAATGTTTGTTTTCAGGCAATGATTCTTTAGTAGGGTAACCATATTGAGAAGGTGGCTATGGTGGTCAATGTCTATAATCAGGCAAATTCTACCTAGCTAATTAATTTTGAGGAGATGAAGATCCGGGGAATGGACCCCATGGATAATAATCTAGTAGAAGAGGAAAATAATTTGGTACTAAAGGAAAACCTTGCTGATGATGGAAAGATTACCAATAGGGTTGGGAATGAGGATATTGAAATTCATATTGAAGATATTTCAAGAGACTATAGTAAGAATTTTAATGAAAGAAAGGAATTAGACTTCCAAGAGGCATATGAGTGCATCATTCTTGGGTCGGGCTCCCAAGATAAGAATAGGCCTCATAGAGAAGGTTCTTCTATGGATGGCTCACTAAAGTGAGGGAATGTTGAAGATATCTTTAGAGCCTTGATGGAAGAGGAAGATGTTATTGGAGCAGACTGGACAAATTTGGGGGCTTAAAAGAAAAAAAAGATTTAAAAAAGAGAGGAGATTAGCTTTAAGAAGAATAAAGAGAATGTTTTGGTGATTAAATAAATGAGGAGTAACAAGATAGGAGATGTTATGCATTTCAATTCTCCAACTGGAAAGAGCTTTAAAAAAGGAGATCTTAGGAGTAATAAAGTTAGGGATGGTTTTCAACCTCTTACCCCATCCAAGAAGGGTATCAAATTTAGGGATGTTTGCCAAACCCATATTTCTATAGGGAGACTTACTAATGTGCAAAAAGTAATTGTGGAGACCAACATAAGTATATCAGATGGTGGTTAGAGGACTATCTTAGATTCAAAATATTTCCATAAGAAATGAGTTTATTTCATGGAATATCAGAGGATTAAATAATCCTTGTAAGAAAGATATGGAAAGGAACATAATTAGAGATAATAAGTCAGATATTGTTCTTCTATAGAAAACTAAGATGCTTAAAGATAAAGTTGAAAATCTTATGTTGTTTAAAAGTGGCAAGATTCTAGGGGGTGATGCTGATGGAGCCTCAGGAGGTATGGTTGTTTTTTGGAATGATAGATTTATTTATGAGGAACTTGTTTCATAGATTAGAAATGTGATGAATATTAGATTTTCTAATACTAAGAATGAAACTTCATGGGTGTTAACTAATATTTATGCACTTAACACTAAATGGGGTAGGAAAGCTCTTTGGGTTGATCTTTCTAATTAGAAAAATAATTTTGTGAATGAGAACTAGGTTATAATGGGTGACTTTAATACACCTCTGGAAGATATTGAGAAGATGGGGGGCAATCAAACTAATTTGGACAGTAGCTTAGATATGATGGACTTTATTGATAGTCATCTTCTGCATGACATGGATTTGCATGGTGTTGACTATACTTGGACAAATAGAAGGTCAGGGAAGGACCTTATCCAAGTGAGGTTGGATAGAGCCCTCACTAGTAATGATTGGTTTTTAAATTATAAATGCTCCCTCTTTGCTCATGTGAGAGTGGGCTCTGATCACTACCCCATTTTTCTTCTGGCTGACCCACTCACTACTAAGAAGCGCTATCCATTTTGATTTGAAAAAAAGTGAACTCTACATCCTGGATTGGAAAGCATTGTTCAGGTCTAGTCGGGTATTCAAGTAGAGGGAACAACTATGTTTAAAGTTGCTAAAAATTTGAGGAATGTTAAAGATAATATCAAGAGATGGAACAAGGAAACCTTTGGGAACATCTTTGACAACAAAAGGAGGATTCTTGAGGAATTAAAGGAGATTCAAGACAACATCTAGTTTGAGGGTTATGAGTGTGTGTCTAGGAAGGAGGAAGATCTGAAACTAGTTGAGATGCATGATATTATTACCAAGGAGTAGATGTATTAGAGACAATGATCTAGAAAAGTTTTTTTAAAAGAGGGGGATAGGAATACTAAATTTTTCCATATGACTACTTTGAAGCATAGAATCGTTAATAAGATCTCTAGACTTAATGTTCATGGTCTATTTATTGATGATGATGAGGCAATTAAAAGGGAAGCCATGAAATTGTTTAGTGGACTATTGGAGAGTGAACCCAATTTGGATAAGAATAAGAAAAAAGAGTTTTTGTAGTGTATCCAAAAAAGCATCTTTGATGATCATAATAAAAAACTCACTACCATCCCTACCAATGATGAAATTACTAAGGTTGTTTTTTCCTTTGAGGGATAAAAAACTCCTGGTCTAGATATTATCCCTTCCTCATTTTTCACACTTACTAGCATATCATTCGAGATGATGTTTTTAATGGTGTTAAAGAGTTCTTTGGGTCTAGAAAACTCCTTATGGAGTTGAATGGTACTTTTTTGGCTTTGATCCCCAAAAATCTTGGTGTTGGTTGTATGGACCACTTTTGACCAATCAATCATTATAAATCTTTTTTAAAAATCATCTTCAAAGTTCTTACTCTCAGGATCTTATTTTTATTACCTTCTTTGATTTCAAGATAACATAATGGGTTTGTTCCAAGCAAGAAGATTTTGGATTTTGTCATTACAGTGCATGAAATTATTCACTCCCTTACTAAATCCAAGAAAGAGGGGTTCTTATTAAAGCTTTATTTATCCAAATTGTATGATAAGGTGGACTAGGATTTTAAAATGTGGGATGGAAGCTTTTGGGATTAATAAAACATTTTTGGAGTTGGTCCTTATGTTGGTTTCCTTTGTGACCTTTTCTGTTCTTGTTAATGGTTCTCCAACTCCTTTCTTCCAAGCTTCTTGTGGCTTAAGACAAGGGGACCCGCTATCTGATATTCTATTCATTCTCATGGTTGAATGTTTAGGTAGATATGTGGAAAGAATGATTCTTAAGGGGGAATTTGTGGGTCTAAGACCTTCTTCTAAGAATTTGACTTATTCTCATCAATAATTTGTACATGACTTAATTGTGATGGGAGAAGTCTCAGTAAAAAAATGTGAAAAATATCAAGAAGACTCTTGAGGATTATGGGTAGGCTACTAGATAAATTATTAACTGGACAAAATATTGATTTACTTTATCAATGTTAATGAGAATAGAAAATAAAAAAATCAAAAGAATCATTGGATGTGATGTTGAAAACCTTCTGGGATCTTATCATGGTCTACCTCTATGTCTTGACCCTGCTGAGTCCTTCTAGAGTTCTTTGATTGACAAAATCCACTCAAAGTTAGCTAGTTGGAAAGGTTCCCTCCTTAGCTAGGTAGGTAAGATTATTTTTCTTAAATCCACTTTACATAATATGCCTCTATATGCTTTGAGTGTTTTTAAGATTCCTAGCAAGTATGCTTTGGCCATTGGAAAAATTCAGAAATATTTCTTATGGATGAGTATGGAAAAGAAGAAAAGAATGCTTTGATCTCTTGGGATAAATTTTGCAAGCTAATAAAAAAAGGAGGACTAGGACTAAGAAAGATCAATAGTATGAACAATTCTTTACTTTCCAAGCTAATATGGAGATGGTATAAAGATGAGGGAGAATGGAAAGACATATGGAATGATAAATATAATAGGGAGAATCAAGGGTTTGATCTCTTCCTTAGTAATGAGATCACTCAAGAGGGATCTATGATTTGGAAGCAAGCTCACAAAAAAAAGCAGTTTTATAATAAAGGGGTTAGATGGAAGGTTGGAAATGGTAGGACTATTCATTTTCAAGAGGACATTTGGATTCTTGATCATGCCCTGAGTTATGATAAGAGGTGGAATGGGTATATGGATCAATGCAAGAATTTTTTCATAATTATGTTGCTGATTATTGGGAAGAGGATAAATGGGTGAACTTTAATAGAGTGGACGAGAATCCTAATAAACTTAACAAAATTCTGAATGTTGCCTTTTTAGTTCAAGAGGAGGATGCTTTAATATGAAAGTATAATCCTAATGGGTTGTTCTTTGTTTCTTCTCTATATGGCAATTCTTTTGAAGACCGTCGAGTGCCTTGCTGGGCTAAACCTTGGTTTAAAGGCTTGACCCCCAAAGTTAACATATTTTTTTGGATTCTTTTGCAGGATAAAATTCTTATCACTAACAATTTAGTGAAGAAAGGTATGTCTTGTTAGTAGGTGTTATCTTTGCAAGGAAGAGGAAGAGTCGGTTAATCATCTGACTATTCATTGCTCTTATACTAGAAGGTTATGGGAAAGGATTTTTGGAATGCTAGATATGGACTGGGTTTTCCTCCTCAGTATTCAAGAGTTATTCCTAGCATAAAAATATCCTTCTCATAATACCTTGATTATGAAGTTATGGGAGTTCATCCTCCCATTATTTTTTTGGGGTGTGTGTATGGAAAGAAATGATAGGGTGTTAAGAGGTAAGGAGACTAATTTTGTTCAGTTATTTCATAAGATTAGGCATATGGTGATTGAGAATATTATGATTTTTGGGAAAGGTTATGAACCTCAAAAGAAATGGGAAGGCAAAGTGATTTAGAATTGAATTGGAATTCAGAAGGGTTAAGCATTTCTCAAAATGCTAATAATCTTAGGAATATGGCTAGGTGAGATTGTCCACCATAGGGATGGTGTAAGATTAATTTTGATGGGGCCTCAAAGGGAAACCTAGGGATTGCGGGTTGCAGTGTCATTATTAGGAATACGAATGGGGATAGTGTGGGTTGTATGGCTATTACTATTGGGGAACATACTAAACATGGTGTGAAAGCTAGGACGACTCTCTATGGTTGCTATATTTGTCAAGAGTATGAATTTGGAGAAAATTTGTCTTGAGGGGGATTCCCTTAATATTATTACTTGTCTTGATAAAATTTATAATCCCTCTTGGACTATTCATAATATTATATGCAAGGCTATTAATCTAATTTATTCCTTTGAGGATTGTATTATCACCCACAACTATAGAGAAATAAACCAAGTTGCTAACAGGGTTGCGAATATGGAATGCGAAAGTCATGCAAAGATGATTTGGAATCATGGTGAAAACATCCCTACCATTGGGCTATCCTTGATAGAGTATGAAAAGGCTAAAATTTTGTAAAAAAAATGTTAATAATGATGAGGATAACATTTAGGAATAATTATGAACTGGGCAGGAATGGGGAGTTACATGATATGATTCATTTTGAAGAGACAATTCATTCATTACCACATAGATTGTGGGTCTTTATGCATAACAAAAATATTTGTTGCAATACTGACACCAAGTTTTCCATATTGTCTAGTTTTGTTATGACTGGGAGAATTTGCTATAGTGTGAGGAAGATGGGAGGTAGGAGAAAGAGGGTCAAGCCAACAAGCTACAAGGAATGAAAGAAGAAGATGGATATTTGGGATATTTTAGAATAGGGTCAATTTACGGGCTTTATGGAGAAGTTAAAGGGTAGAAATCATTCCATTGCTCGCCAATCTATTCAGACTTGGAAGGATGGTAGTATTTTGGTGAGAAACTAGAGAATGGATGTCACAGAGGACATTATAGTAGAAGCTATTAGTCTTAATATGGAGGGTATCAACTTCTACAAGGATAGGAAGTTGTTGGATCATGATGTTGAAGAGTTCATGGAGAAAAATAAGGAGCATACTAGGTTTGTTAAAATTGCCAATGCCTATTTTAGCCCTAGCTTCATTTCTCATCCTTGGAGGATTTTCATGTTCATGGTGATTGAATACCTAATCCTAGATGGTTTTTTTACTAAGATTTTTTGGCATCATTTTATGCTAGTTAACCATTTTAGGCATAGGGTTAGACTTAAGGGTATGTGCAAGATCATGGTGTACCAAACTATGGCCTTAAGTGGCAGTGAAAAATCAACAAATCAGGTTTATGTCAACTTGACACATAATTTTGAAGTGGTTATGGACTTTATATCAAAAAGTTGTAAGAAAATAATTTGTAGAAAATTGAATGTAGTTTCTAAACTACTAGGCCTTATCAGGAGAAAAAAATAATTGATTGGTCAAAAGTTTGAATTTTAATGCAGTACTAAGAAAATTTCAGGGTGAAAATAAAAAGTAGGTGTATGTCTGACCACCTTAATCAAAATCAAATCATAATATTTTTTTAATAGAATTATAGATATTAAAACTAGACTCATGCCCGGATGTGATGCATATTTTTTGATATTTTTATTCCAAATAAATAATTAAATATGAATGTTCTACCAAAACCTTTTCGGATTAAAAAAAGTCCTGTGTCTGACCACCCTAACTAATAGAAAATTTGATCAATTTTTTATTTTTTTGTTTTTTTCTTATACTAGGCGAAGTATAGAATGTGTAGCAACTTTTCGATTTAAAAAATGTTATACCGTTTGAAAGTTATAGCTATTTTTCATTCAGTATGTCAATCAACACTTTACAATAATTTTCATTGATAATTAACTAATAAATACTTATCGAACTCAGAATTCGACAGAAATTATATTGATGGAATCTAGAGAGCGATATTAAAAAACCCATTTCATTTCATTCAATTTCGATCAAAATAACATTGTCAGATGGCTACCCAAAGTCTGAGTATCACTAAAACTCTCTATAAACACGTCTTTGGGGTTGACCGGGTAGGCTTGGTAAATACCAAGCCTGATCGGATATCCGATTTGACATCAGATATCCGATATGGCTCAGTAGTCAAATTCCAAAAATCTTCAAATTTTGGAGGGAAATTCGATTTAAACGTTCTAGTTTTTTATTTTTAAATTATTTCACTTATATTAATATGTAAAGGCATATTTTAATATATTATATATATATATATATATATATATATATATATATATATATAATAACGTAATGTAAACATACAAGATATAATCTAGTAATATATAATAATATCTTATGTTAATCTTATTACAATCTATAAATATAATATATATTATTATTATTTTTACTAAATATAATAACGTAATTTATATATATATATATAATACGTATTATATATTATTATATTAATATGTATGTTATTAATATATACAATAACGTAATATTTTCATTAAATGTAATATGTATTATATATTATTATATTAATATGTATAATAATATAATATTTATATAACAACGTAATATTTTTATTAAATATAATATATATTATAAATATTATTATATTAATATGTATGTTATTAATATATTTATATAATAACGTAATATTTTCATTAAATATAATAATGTAATATGTATATGTATATATATATATATATATATTATTATATTGATATGTATACTATTAATATATATGTATATTATTAATATGTATATTATTAATATATAAGAGTCAAAGGGGGTCATAGGGTGACCTATAACCGTCTTTGACCCATTAAATGACGACATATGTCCCTAGGACCCCCAAGGACATAGCCGAATCGTTCATATCGGTCAAAGGGGGTCATAGGGTGACCTATGACCCCCTTTGACCCATTAAATGACGACATATGTCTCTAGGGGAACTAGGACCCCTAGGGACATATTCGAATGGGTATTATGGGTCAAAGGGGGTCATAGGATGATCTATGACCGTCTTTGACCCATTAAATGATGACATATGTCCCTAGGTGTCCTAGGACCCCTAGGGACATAGTCGAATCGTTCATATGGGTCAAAGGGGGTCATAGGGTGACCTATGACCCCCTTTGACCCATTAAATGATGACATATGTCCCTAGGGGTCCTAGGACCCCCAAGGACATAGTCAAATCATTCATATGGGTCAAAGGGGGTCATAGGGTGACCTATGACCCCCTTTGACCCATTAAACAACGACATATGTCCTTAGGGGTCCTAGGACCTCTAGGGACATATTCAAATGGGTAATATGGGTCAAAGGGGGTCATAGGGTGACCTATGACCCTCTTTGACCCATTAAACGATGACATATGTCCCTTAGGGACATATTCCAATCATTCATATGGGTCAAAGGGGGTCATAGGGTGACCTATGACCCTCTTTGACCCATTAAACGGTGATATATGTCTCTAGGGGTCCTAGGACCCCTAGGGACATATTCAAATGGGTAATATGGGTCAAAGGGGGTCATAGGGTGACCTATGACCCTCTCTGACTCATTAAACGATGACATATTTCTCTAGGGGTCCTTGGACCCCTCGGGACATATTCGAATTGTTCATATGGGTCAAAGGGGGTCATAGGGTGACCTATGACTCCCTTTGACCCATTAAATGACGACATATGTCCCTAGGGGTCCTAGGACCCCTAGGGACATATTCGAATGGGTAATATGGGTCAAATGGGGTCATAGGGTAACCTATGACCCTCTTTGAACCATTAAACGACGACATATGTCCCTAGGGGTCCTCAGACCCCTAGGGACATATTCAAATCATTCATATGGGTCAAAGAGGGTCATAGGGTGACCTATGACCCTCTTTGACCCATTAAACGACGACATGTCCCTAGGGGTCCTCGGACCCCTAGGGACATATTCGAATCGTTCATATGGGTCAAAGGGGGTCATAGGGTGACCTATGACCCTCTTTGACCCATTAAACGATGACATATGTCCCTAGGGGTCCTAGGACCCCTAGGGACATATTCAAATCATACATATGGGTCAAAGGGGGTCATAGGTCTTGACCCATTAAACGACGATATATGTCTCTAGGGGTCCTAGGACCCCTAGGGACATATTCGAATGGGTAATATGGGTCAAAGGGGGTCATAGGGTGACCTATGACCCTCTTTGACCCATTAAACAATGACATATGTCCCTAGGAGTCCTTGGACCCCAAGAGACATATTCAAATGGGTAATATGGGTCAAAGGGGGTCATAGGGTGACCTATGACCCTCTTTGACCCATTAAATGACGACATATGTCCCTAGGGGTCCTAGGACCCTAGGGACATATTCAAATTGTTCATATGGGTCAAAGGGGGTCATAGGGTGACCTATGACCCCCTTTGACCCATTAAACAACGACATATGTCCCTAGGGGTCCTAGGACCCCTAGGAACATATTCAAATGGGTAATATGGGTCAAATGGGGTCATAGGGTAAACTATGACCCTCTTTGACCTATTAAACGATGACATATGTCTCTAGAGGTCCTAGGACCCCTAGGGACATATTCGAATCGTTCATATGGGTCAAAGGGGGTCATAGGGTGACCTATGACCCTCTTGACCCATTAAATGATGATATATGTCTCTAGGGGTCCTAGGACCCCTAGGGACATATTCGAATGGGTAATATAGGTCAAAGGGGGTCATAGGGTGACCTATGACCCTCTTTGACCCATTAAATGACGACATATGTCCCTAGGGGTCCTAGGACCCCTAGCGACATATTCGAATGGGTAATATGGGTCAAAGGGGGTCATATGGTGACCTATGACCCTCTTTGACCCATTAAACGAAGACATATGTCCCTAGGGGTCCTAGGACCCTAGGGACATATTCGAATAGTTCATATGGGTCAAAGGCGGTCATAGGGTGACCTATGAACCCCTTTGACCCATTAAACGATGACATATGTCCCTAGGGGTCCTAGGACCCCTAGGGACATATTTGAATCGTTCATATGAGTCAAAGGGGGTCATAGGGTGACCTATGACCCCCTTTGACACATTAAACGATGACATATGTCCCTAGGGGTCCTAGGACCCCTAGGGACATATTCGAATGGGTAATATGGGTCAAATGGGGTCATAGGGTAACCTATGACCCTCTTTGAACCATTAAACGACGACATATGTCTCTAGGGGTCTTAGGACCCCTAGGGACATATTCGAATCGTTCATATGGGTCAAAGGGGGTCATAGGGTGACCTATGACCCTCTTGACCCATTAAACGATGATATATGTCTCTAGGGGTCCTAGGACCCCTAGGGACATATTCGAATGGGTAATATGGGTCAAAGGGGGTCATAGGGTGACCTATGACCCTCTTTGACCCATTAAACGACGACATAGGTCCCTAAGGGTCCTAGGACCCTAGGGACATATTCGAATGGTTCATATGGGTCAAAGGGGGTCATAGGTCACCCATTAAACGACGACATATGTCCCTAGGGATCCTAGGACCCCTAGGGACATATTTGAATCGTTCATATGAGTCAAAGGGGGTCATAGGGTGACCTATGACCCCCTTTGACCAATTAAATGACGACATATGTCCCTAGGGGTCCTAGGACCCCTAAGGACATATTCGAATGGGTAATATGGGTCAAATGGGGTCATAGGGTAACCTATGACCTTCTTTGACCCATTAAACGATGACATATGTCTCTAGGGGTCCTAGGAACCCTAGGGACATATTCGAATCGTTCATATGGGTCAAAGGGGGTCATAGGGTGACCTATGACCCTCTTTGACCAATTAAACGATGACATATGTCTCTAAGGGTCCTAGGACCCCTCGGGACATATTCGAATGGGTAATATGGGTCAAATGGGGTCATAGGGTAACCTATGACCGTCTTTGACCCATTAAACGATGAAATATGTCTTTAGGGGTCCTAGGGCCCCTAAGGACATATTTGAATCATTCATATCGGTCAAAGGGCGTCATAGGGTGACCTATGACCCTCTTGACGCATTAAACGACGATATATGTCTCTAGGGGTCCTAGGACCCCTAGGGACATATTCGAATGGGTAATATGGGTCAAAGGGGGTCATAGGGTGACCTATGACCCTCTTTGACCCATTAAATGATGACATATGTCGCTAGGGGTCCTCGGACCCCAAGGGACATATTCGAATGGGTAATATGGGTCAAATGGAGTCATAAGGTGACCTATGACCCTCTTTGACCCATTAAACGATGACATATGTGCCTAGGGGTCCTAGGACCCTAGGGACATATTTCAATCGTTCATATGGGTCAAAGGGGGTCATAGGGTGACCTATGACCCCCTTTGACCCATTAAACGACAACATATGTCCCTAGGGGTCCTAGGACCCCTAGGGACATATTTGAATCGTTCATATGAGTCAAAGGGGGTCATAGGTCACCCTATGACCCCCTTTGATGCATTAAACGACGACATATGTCCCTAGGGGTCCTAGGACCCCTAGGGACATATTCGAATTGGTAATATGGGTCAAATGGGGTCATAGGGTAACCTATGACCCTCTTTGACCCTTTAAATGACGACATATGTCTCTAGGGGTCCTAGGACCCCTAGGGACATATTTGAATCGTACATATGGGTCAAAGGGGGTCATAAGGTGACCTATGACCCTCTTTGACCCATTAAACGATGATATATGTCTCTAGGGGTCCTAGGACCTCTAGGGACATATTCGAATGGGTAATATGGGTCAAAGGGGGTCATAGGGTGACCTATGACCCTCTCTAACGCATTAAACGATGAGATATGTCGCTAGGGGTCTTAGGATCCCTAGGGACATATTCGAATGGGTAATATGGGTCAAAGGGGGTCATAGGGTGACCTATGACCCCCTTTGACCCATTAAACGATGACATATGTCTCTAGGGGTCCTAGGACCCCTAGGGACATATTCGAATGGGTATTATGGGTCAAAGGGTGTCATAGGGTGACCTATGACCCTCTTTCACTCATTAAACGATGACATATGTCCCTAGGGGTCCTCGGACCCCAAGGGACATATTCAAATGGGTAATATGGGTCAAATGGGGTCATTGAGTGACCTATGACCCTATTTGACCCATTAAACGACGACATATGTCCCTAGGGGTCCTAGGACCCTAGGGACATTCCAATCGTTCATATGGGTCAAAGGGGGTCATAGGGTGACCTATGACCCCCTTTGACCCATTAAACGACAACATATGTCCCTAGGGGTCCTAGGACCCCTAGGGACATATTTGAATCGTTCATATGAGTCAAAGGGGGTCATAGGGTGACC
Source organism: Cupressus sempervirens (assembly GCA_028749045.1). Taxonomy (NCBI): domain Eukaryota; kingdom Viridiplantae; phylum Streptophyta; class Pinopsida; order Cupressales; family Cupressaceae; genus Cupressus; species Cupressus sempervirens. Next base: position 614,973,200 of record CM053789.1, read on the forward strand.
TATGACCCCCTTTGATGCATTAAACGACGACATATGTTCCTAGGGGTCCTAGGACCCCTAGGGACATATTCAAATGGGTAATATGGGTCAAATGGGGTCATAGGGTAACCTATGACCCTCTTTGACCCTTTAAATGATGACATATGTCTCTAGGGGTCCTAGGACCCCTAGGGACATATTCGAATCGTACATATGGGTCAAAGGGGGTCATAGGGTGACCTATGACCCTCTTGACCCATTAAACGACGATATATGTCTCTAGGGGTCCTAGGACCCCTAGGGACATATTCAAATGGATAATATGGGTCAAAGGGGGTCATAGGGTGATCTATGACCCTCTTTGACCCATTAAATGATGATATATGTCTCTAGGGGTCCTAGGACCCCTAGGGACATATTCAAATGGGTAATATGGGTCAAAGGGGGTCATAGGGTGACCTATGACCCTCTCTGACCCATTAAACGATGAGATATGTCGCTAGGGGTCCTAGGACCCCTAGGGACATATTCGAATGGGTAATATGGGTCAAAGGGGGTCATAGGGTGACCTATGACTCCCTTTGACCCATTAAACGACGACATATGTCTCTAAGGGTCCTAGGACCCCTAGGGACATATTCAAATGGGTATTATGGGTCAAAGGGGGTCATAGGGTGACCTATGACCCTCTTTGACCCATTAAACGATGACATATGTCCCTAGGGGTCCTTGGACCCCAAGGGACATATTCGAATGGGTAATATGGGTCAAAGGGGGTCATAGGGTGACCTATGACCCTCTTTGACCCATTAAATGACGACATATGTCCCTAGGGGTCCTAGGACCCCTAGGGACATATTTGAATCGTTCATATGAGTCAAAGAGGGTCATTGGGTGACCTATGACCCCCTTTGATCCATTAAACGACGACATATGTCCCTAGGGGTCCTAGGATCCCTAGGGACATAGTCGAGTCGTTCATATGGGTCAAAGGGAGTCATAGGGTGACCTATGACCCCCTTTGACCCATTAAATGACGACCCTCTTTGTATTATGTATTATTATATTAATATGTATAATAATATAATATATATATATAACAACGTAATATTTTTATTAAATATAATATATATTATAAATATTATTATATTAATATATATGTTATTAATATATCTATATAATAACGTAATATTTTAGTATATATAACGTAATATTTTAGGATATACTATATATACTATTTTAGGATAATAATTATAATATAAATAAACACTAAATATTAATATTATTATATGTATAGTAATAATAATAATACTATTATAGCTATAATAATAATATATATTAATACTATATATTGTAGCTTAATATAAATAAACACTATATATTTGCACTATTATATCTATATTAATAATATTAATACTATTATAGGTATAATAATAATATTGATACTATAGGTATATTAATACTATTTTATATTAATATTATTGATATTTTATACTAATACTAATATACTATTAACTTAGTTATAAATTAAAGTCATTTGCCTCCAAATATTTTCATAATATTAATATTATTATGGCAAAGGAGGGAAACCTTAGCAAGTTTTCCCCCCAAAAGTCCTTTTCCTATATCGGATATCCGATCCTATTTGACTGTCCCTACAGACCCGACAACATTACCTTTTTACCTCTTTTTTCACGGGATTTGTAAAAAGTCGTGTTTTGGGGCCCAACCAATAAAAAAGAATTCAAAAATATAACCTTAGGTGTTCGAATTTGTCATCTGAATGGGGAGCAACAGTCGTCGAAAGAATAAACGTAAAAGGAAGATATCCAATGAAGACATTGCAACATATAGGGAAAAGGACAAAATGAAACACCGAAAAAAAAGACAAGGTATGCTAAATATCAATCAAGTTGACGATGAATTAATAGAAGGTGAAATCATAGAGTCAGATAATGAAAATGTATAGTTGGGGAATGAAAATGTACCTATTGAAAATGATAATGCGGAAATTGAAAATGTAGAGATTGAAAATTTTGAAGAAGAAATGCCACCAAGTCATAATCCAAATTGCATAATTGACCATGTCGAAGATGACAATGCACAAGAACCTTACATATCTCCTAATTATAATCGACATGAAGGTTATAAAACACCAAAATGGATAATTGAAATTGATGAAACGATTATGACTAGTTTGGAAGGAAAAAAATCAGAAAGAACCATTCGGTTATGGGCTTCAAGACTATATCAGATGTTTTTCGGCAACAAGACAGTGGTAGAGCAATGTTAGCTTTTCATGCACTTATTAAAGATGCAAAAGATGAGACCTATGCTTTCCAAATTGAAAATTCGTGTCAATAAAAAGTTGGAAAGAAATGCCATTATTGTGAAGAATCTTTTCAGTACTCTCAATAGCGTTGGGAAAAATAGCAGAGAGAAGGATAATAGAGCTGCTCGAAGGGTTATTACAACCTCTTTGGTAAGTCATCATTTGAGAAAGGGTATATATATGAGACAAACTTGTATTGATTTGAATCTAAATCGTACTACTTTGAGAAGAGCACTTAGTCGACGAGAGAAAATTGATGATCCTCTTCAAAATGAAACATGGGCATTTGGTGGGAGACTTCCACATTTTGATAAGAAGCTATCCGATGATGTGAAGGAAGAAATTATACAATTTTGGCACTCTAACTCACGAGTATCACCCAATGCTAAAGATGTCTTAAAGTTGAGAATTGGCATCAGAGACCGCACGCCACATCCTAAACACTATTTGGAGGTAAGTCAAACTATGTTGTTCAAAAAATTTAGAGAGAGTCATCCAAGTGTTCATATATCACAAAGGGCTTTTGAATCTTTGAAGCCATTTTATTGTGTGCCACTCAAAATTTGAAATACATGTTGTTGCAAATATCATGTTGAGTTTTCTATGCACCATGAACTATTATGCTCCATCCGTTCTACTTTGCATAGTAAAGAAATGTTGGAGGATTGTGGGACTAGTGGGCTTCCAAAATCATCAAGAGACTTGTTAGATCAACTCTTATGTCGTAGAGTTGATGGTTGTTCCTTTTATAAAAATGCTTGCTTAAATGAGAAGTGTTCAGAATGTGGTGGCTTATCCAAGTTTGACACATGTTTCCATGAGGGGTGTGAACAAGATCTTGGAAAGACAATAGTGAAAAAAAGGGTCTATGAAATGGTGAAATACACATTGAAGAGTGGGAGTGAGAGCTCTAGATGTGAATTGGTTGGAAAAGATATCAATGTGGCTAATTTTATTTCAGATTTCAAGGCAAATCTTTTTTACAAGTATGCAAGACATAGTCACAGGTCTCAGTGGTTGAATCAACAATTTAGAATGTGTAAGGAGACTTTTCCCATTGGCACTATTATATCAGTTGTTGATTTTGCTGAGAACTACACATTGCAACCTCAAAATGAGACACAATCTCAGTATTACAACTCTATTCAGATTGCAATTTTTGTTCACATAACATATAGACATGCCCCTGATAGTGCGGAAGATAATCGAAAGATTATTAGAGAGTATCATTTTTATATGAGTGATGATAGATCTCACTCTCACGAGTTTGTGCAACATTGTTTCGAGAATTTTTTTTATTTCTTACACGAGCATGCAATTGCTATGGATAGACATATCATTTGGTTAGATAACTGTACAAGTCAATTCAAGAATGCTCGCATGTTTTATTGGTTGTGTAGGATGCACGTAGAGAGAGGGGTGCCTCATATTTGGAGTTTTTTTGAGTCCGGCCATGGAAAAGGGGAACATGATGGAGCAGGGGCATGTGTGAAGAAAGCTCTAGTTAAGGAGCAACTGAAGATTTTAAAAACAGAGCTTCTTGATGCTCGTAGCATTGTTGATTGGTGTAGTTTAGCATTATCACAGGGGGGGACTCTTAATTCAGTGGTATGCAGGTTCTTTTGGTTGGTTGAGGAAGGGTCCATAGGTGATAGATCAAATTGTGCTACAATGACAGACTCATCAAAAATGCATTCATTTCGGAGCTCTAATTCTAGTACATGGACCATTTGGACACGACAACTAGCTTGTTTTTGTCGTACTTGTTTTCAGTGTGATTGGGATCACTGTGATTCAAGTGAGTGGGTAGACACATGGGCTCCACATTATCTTACTCCATTGTCTATCATACCCTCTATAAAAAATGATGACATGGAAAGTTCACTTGAGCATAATCATCTATGAGATCTACTTCAGCCAGGACATGTCTTTGCATTGGTTGCACCACAGGGGAATGATGAGAAATCTGATTATTGGTTAGCACATTGTGTAAGAGGAAAACAAAAACTTGCACAACCGATCACAGATGATGATGGATTCACCTATCCTACTGGTTCAGTGGTTGTTGCTGGAACATGGCTACGGACATACATGCTTAGAAGGAATGGAATTCCTGCATTCGAAGACTATCAGAAGCACAAAGTAATTCTCATATATTTGCATCTTATTATAGAAACAAATTTAAAGTTATTGAAGCATCAAGGAAGACCAAAAGTAAAAGAACTTTTTACTATTGCTAATGCTGATCATGAAGCCTTGTTGGAGACCCTAAAACAAAGAGAGGACCCTATTGGAATACTTGACTAGGTATATATGTTATTTTCTTCATAATGATTTAATGAATTGATGATTATCTTGTTTAATACAATAAGTTACTATTTTTTGTATGATATTGGAATGTAGGTACATCATGAAGAGTTGGAGGGGGGTGGTATTGAGGAGAATTTCTAAAATTTATGATGTATTATGATGTAAAATGTGTAGTTTTTTGTATATGGTTTTTGTATTTTGGTAGGTTCTTTGTAAGGAATTATAAGAGGAAGATATTGAACAAGTTCTTCCAAATCATATTTGCATGTGATACAAGGCTATAATGACAATTTTAAGAGCATTTATAACTATATGAAAGATAATTGCATGCGGATATCTTATTACAAATTTGGTTTTTTCCTTATTTGACATAAAGCTGACATTATGATTATTAAAACTATTTTTATCAAACTAATCAAATAAGAAAAATCCATAAAGTACGGATGAACAATTAGAATACTTGATTTCTTCCATTTTACAACCAATCATAGCATTTGAAAGCATAAAGAGTCCTAATATTGTATAATGTTTTGAAAGACTTTCATATTGAAAAGTTGTATGAAGCACATTTGGGATAAGCCATAAAATCCATGAAAGAAGATAGCATGTAGGATGAGCAATTAAAGCCAATAAGAAAGATAGCACATGCATACTGACATGATATGAAGTTGGATATGAAGGCTATGAGTGGATGAGTCATTAGAGGTATCAACAATCCCATCATAAATGAGATCTTGGATTTTATGTTTCAACACTATGGAATCTTTAGTTTTATGAAATTTTCTTCCATGGAGATTAATTTAAGAATGCCCCGTGTGTATGTAAAGGTCTTAAGGGAGATTAATTTAAGAATGCAATATTCTCCTCTAACCTTTTCTCAAGTTTAGAATTGATTTCTATCATGTGCTTAGAGAGATGAAGGTAAGAAAGATTATTTGTCTCTTCTAGCTCTTTGTATTGAACATATAGAAAGAGAGATGACAAGTGAACAAATTTAAGTGTAGTCAATAGATCAAGGAAACCATTTAGTGAAAGAAATTCTTAGTATGCATATCATAGACCATGAAGTTTGAAAATACCAATAGCTCTAAGACCAAAGAGCCATTTTAAGTATGTTCAAGCACTAGAGACATAGAAAATCAAAGTCAATTTATGAAACTCCCCTTAGCAAAAAATGCAAACAAATATTTGCATTTGACATTTTAACTTGGTTGAAAAAGTTTGACAATAATTGATAATATTGCAAGCTTGATGTTCAAAAGAAATTTTTTTTCCAAGAAAGATAGTGACACATGGAGTAGTCTTCAAACAATCATCCATCATTTGCGGCCACCCCGTACCGAGGAGTCTCCAAGGTGCTCTAAGTGCATTTAGAGGTCGATCTTTCGAGGGTCATAACTCAGAGCTTGTGAGGGCTATTGATGAACTGTCAAATGCTACAAGATGATGATCCTGAGGCCTAAAATAACCTATCTCATTTTCAAGAGATCACATTCCGTTTGGATTCAACACAACGATCTCGCTCGATGCCAAAACTCGCAGCGTGCCTCAGTTCATAGGTGCACCACAGCGTAACTTTGAAACCGCTGATCTTGGCATCGAATCGTCAGTGCCATTAGCTCCGGATGGACGGGTGAACCCTAGTCACACCCTTGTTTTGGCCATGAAGACCATCCATCATTTGCGGCCACCCCGTACCGAGGAGTCTCCAAGGTGCTCTAAGTGCATTTTGAGGTCGATCTTTCGAGGGTCATAACTCAGAGCTCGTGAGGGCTATCGATGAACTGTCAAATGCTACAGGATGGTGATCCTAAGGCCTAAAATAACCTATCTCATTTTCGAGAGATCACATTCCATTTGGATTTAGCATAGCGATCTCGCTTGATGCCAAAACTCGTAGTGTGCCTCAGTTCATAGGTGCACTACAATGTAACTTTGAAACCGTTGATCTTGGCATCGAATCGTCAATGCCATTAGCTTTGAATGGGTGGTTGAACCCTAGTTACACCCTTGTTCTGGCCACGAAGACCATCCATCATTTGCGACCACCCCATACCGAGGAGTCTTCAAGGTGCTCTAAGTGCATTTTGAGGTCGATCCTTCGAGGGTCATAACTCAGAGCTCGTGAGGGCTATCGACAAACTATCAAATACTACAGGATGGTGATCCTGAGGCCTAAAATAACCTATCTCATTTTTGAGAGATCACATTCCGTTTGGATTTAGCACAACGATCTCGCTCGATGCCAAAACTCGCAGTGTACCTCAGTTCATAGGTGCACCACAACGTAACTTTGAAACCACTGATCTTGGCATTGAATTGTCAGTCCCATTAGCTCTAGATGAGCGAGTGAACCCTAGTCACACCTTTGTTCTGGCCACAAAGACCATCCATCATTTGCGGCCACCCCATACCGAGGAGTCTTCAAGGTGCTCTAAGTGCATTTTGAGGTCGATCCTTCGAGGGTCATAACTCAGAGCTCATGAGGGCTATCGATGAACCGTTAGAGGAGACAAGTTCATAAGGATGGAGTGGCTTAGTGTTTTTGCTAAAATAAGTTAGTGGGAAGGCTTTATTAGAGGGTCTTGGCCAAACTAGTGGGGTGTTTGCCAAAATTTATTGTTTTATTTCTACTTGGTTTTGTTTTCTTGTTTTGTGCTTGAGTATTGTTATGGCATTGGGACTTACACTCACCCTTGTGGGAAGGGAAGAGAAGTCCAGGGTGAAGGGCTTAAGTTGGGTTCAAAAAATGTATTGAGAACCTTGGAGTATGGGCTCCATTGTATGCCATAACATTTCATATCTTGCTGGGGGTGATAAGGAAAGTATGGTGTAGAAAGGAAGTTTGAGGAGTTACAGCTGATGGTAGTGGGTTTGGAGGAGGAAATGTGGAGGCCCCAAGAGGGCATTAAATGGTTCATTTATGATAGCCCCGAGAGGGCATGAAATTTGGTGAATTATGATAGCCCCGAGAGGGCATGAAAATTGTTTATTGCAAATATGGTTTGGTATGGCAAGTCTCCATTTTAGAACACACCTTCACCCTATGTTTATGGTTCCATCTGTGAAGCCATTGTGAAATAGTCTTGGGGGGAAATTGTTCAAGTTTGAAATGTAATGTTTATGCATTGAAAGATTGTATGTGTATCCCAGTTTGAGCCTTGTTCCCTATAGCGGGGGTGGTCTCTTTGAGGCCTATGGTTGGGTGGAAAGCACCCATGGTCCTTGTTATTTTGTTGTGTTGCATATGCAGATTTGTGTCCAAGGGAGCAATGGAAATGTCTTGGAATGATCATCTTGCAGATTGATGTTGGATGAGAAAACTTGACATTGTGCCCTCATTTGTGAAGGAGGATTCACCAGCTTGTTCATGTTCTCAACGATCATGTTGGACAATGTTCATGCTACTCATTGTCCATATCTTTCAATGTCCATGTTCCTTATGATTTTGAAAAGTCCCTTATGTTGCCCCATTGTGATGGAAGGAGATTGTATCATTGTTACCTAATGTACGTGTAGAAGAAAATATTGATAAGGTTGTATATGCATGTTTCATTTGGAGTTTATATTGTTATGAAAGCATTGGTACGAGTCACAGATTTGCTTTGACATCATTGTTATCATTTGAAAATGTGAAAGAAAGTTTTCTCCTTGTGGTATTGTAAATGACTAGTTGATAATAACAATCCATAGATGTTATGTGATACCATTGATTGTATAAATTTAAAACTTAGTAGATTGCTTACAATCTTGTTGTGCACTCAATAATTTGGTAAGGAAGCAATGTTGATAGATAATGAGGATATAGTAATATACTAATTGTCACATTAATATATATTGTAATGATTAATGAATGCGTGTACATTGGTAATGAGGATAATAAGTAATTCTGATCCCCTTCCCTTACATGCTAGAATCACGACCTAGTCCATATGATACAACTGACAAACCCTAATAGAATATTAGTATCAGAGGCTTTTTAGGATATGAATTACCTCACTAATTTATGAGTGTTGTATCTTGAACTTTCTCGTTTGACTCGTGACGCTAACTTGAACTAGACTGTCATCCAATCTATTTGAAAACCACCTGTGACTAAAATGTTAACACCTTCACACTATTCACATGAGTCTTGAACTCCTATTCAATGATAACCTTGTTTTACAATATGTAATTTCTTATGTGACTTCATAAGCTAAAAAAAAAAAAAAAATTGTTGTGTTTTTACTAGTAAAATTTAGGGCATGACACATGATCCACGATAAATTGAACAATACTAGATACTAAATTAATATGTATATCATTGTGCACGTAAATGATACAAATATATATCAAAATACATGTATCCATAGACAAAATTTTACACAAATATATATCAAAGATCATGTATCCATAGACAAAGTACTCAAATATATATATATCAAAATACATAGATCCATATACAAAATGTGGCTGATCTTGCCATCAGAATGTGTATAATATCAATGTTTCTATATACAATGTGGCATATGCCATCTCAAAATGTCTCATGATGCATCCTACGAAAACTATACTATCCTAGGGTGCTGGTGGATGATCAAAATGCAGCCTCTTCACTGCACTAGGTGGATCAGATGCCTCCTACATAAACAAAAAAGGAAAACCCAAAGTTAGACTACTAAATTTATATGATTCTACGTATCTAACATTGAATTACTCAAATGCATAATGATCTTTTCCATATTGGAGATTAATACTATCAAAATTTCATAATAAATACCTCTCTCGTCGACCTCCTGCACCGGTCAGGAGTCCTCTCGTATGCCCTCGGCAATGTTGGTACCTCTGTGATTGTGGGCTATATATGTTCAAATACCTTTGTCAGATGAATCTACAATTTAAACTATAACATTATAATTCATAGCATGCTAAATTTATAACATATTTAATCATGAATTCAAACTACAACTTACTATTGTAGGCTCCTCCTCAGGAGTGAGTGGCCGCGTCATCAAATCTACATAACTGTCCCGTCGAACCTCATGTGCACTAGGAGTCTCCTATGAGATACAAAATAGTAGTTGTTAATATCACAAAAATTAGTTTTGAATTTATTTATGAAGATAAGTGATGCAAGAGCATCCCATGCTCATCAGGGGAACATTGAAGATCCAAGGCATTACAGAGGTCATGGAACATCTCTTGAAGTCAATTGGGCAATCCTTGCACCAATTATGGCTCATGGAAGCATACAAAGTTATAATGTTGGACTCATATGTGGAAGAAAGTTGTAATTGGGCATGAGATAGGATTTTAGGATTTCATATGGTAGATGTGTCATTTGATAGGTTCATGTAGGTTGTCATGATCATATCTTGTCATTAGACAAGTCAAAACGTTCTAGAATTGAGTTTTGGGGTTTGAACAAGCAAGCCGTGGTTTTTAAGCCATTTTAAGGAGGGTTTTGAAGTTTGGGTGTTTAGGAGTGTGACCAAGACCTATAATCTTGAAAATCCTTAGTGTGTTGGTCCCTTTGTTGAAGCCTTGGTGTGTCTAATTCCTCCTTGTGTGTCCCAGAGTTGAAAGGTACATAAGTGGTGTCCAGAGATTTCTTGGTGAGGAAAGAAAGAGAATCAGTGAGTTGGCCCTTGGGAAGGAAGAAAACTTGTTGTGAAAATGCCTCCTAAAAATCAAATGGCTAGAGAACTTGAAGAATTGAGAGAAGAGTTGGCAAAAGAGAAAAGAGAAAGGAGAGAACTTGAAGCATCTAGAGTGAGGGAAGAAAGATAGATGAGAAGAGAGAGGCTGAAGCTTATTGCAAGGATAGAATCCTTAGAAAAGGAAAGGCAAGAACCTAGAGGAGAAGAGGTTAGAGGAAGAAATCATGGAGAGAACCATGAAGAAGAAGAGGTTGGTAATGCAAGGCAAGAGCATGAGACAACAGATGATCCTGAAGAAAGGAGATTTATGAGAATCATTAAGGTAGTACAAGGTAATGGTGGGAAGAACCATATTGATTTTCCAATATACCAGGGTAAAATGGATAGTGAAGAAGTGCTAGGGTGGATAGAGGCCCTTGAGAACTACTTTGATCTTGAAGACATAGAGGCAGATAAGAAGGTAAAAGTAGCAACAACAAGAATGAGAGGAACATCACTCACTTGGTGGACTAGTGTTCAGAATGAGAGAGAGGAAAGGTGGTGCAGGGCACCTAACCTATGTGGCAGGGGGGAACAAGTATCTCTGTTGCCGGACACCTTGCCACTCCATGAAAGCGAGGATTCAAGTAGATTAGGAAGTTGGAATAAAGGTTTGGTCCATATTTTACAAGTTGGTCTATGTTTTGTAATAAAGGCACATGTAAGGCCCAAAAGCATTTTGGTGTGGTTATAAACCAAGTGACTCCATGGGACCAAAAGGCCTTAGAATAGGGTATTTAGAGTCTAAACAGTATTAGCAAAAAGTGGTTGTTTGTTTGTTTTATGGTTGGGAACACCTATATGGTTGTTCCAATGGTCATGTAGACCTTTATATATGTCATATGTGATCTCAGTTGAAAGGGGGAGATCAGAGTGTACGGTGGTTTGGAGAAAAAATAATAAAAACTTCAATTTTCTGGAAATTTACTTAGTTGCATTTAATAAATCCATATGACCAATTTTGAGTCAATGGAATAGTTTAGAAAGTTAGGGAATGCATAAAAACTATAGTTTGAAATTTGAATTTCAAATTCAAACGGTCATATTAGTTTTGGAGGGAAAGTAGTAATTTGGTATTTGTTTGATTAAATAAACCTTTGTAACCAACTTGGTCGGTTGGACAGGTGCATATAAGCCTATTTAAGTTGTAATGAACATATGCAAGACATGAATCATTATTGGTACGGAAAAAATCATAGAAATTGTATAGAACAACAATCATACTTTCCTCTGCATCAATTAAAAAAATAAAAAATAAATGATACTTATACATACAATGGGGCTCTCTGTGCGAATGAAAATCCCTGATGATCTAGGATGCCGAATCTGTACAGGCTCATCGCCAGTAGCCACACCCTATATACAATAAATAATGTAATTAAATGAGATTACCACAAACATTTTACAAGAATGAATCAATATTTAATCAATTAGAAAACATCTAATTACCTTTCCTTTGTCAATGCATGCTGGCTCACCCCCCGCACTTTGTCCCCCCGGGGCAGGTGGTATCTGCAAGATAAAAGAAAGATTAGCAACCATATATGCTACAATATCAAATAGAAAAAAGAAATGCGAACACAACATAATGTACCGTAGATGTCTCAAGGCCAAATGAAATGGCTGAGAGTGTAGCATCATCTATCTGTCTGAGCTCCTCGTCGGTCATCAACTAAACATGAATGAAGATCACATACATGTAAAAGTCAGTATGGCTTAAAAATTAAAATTACTCTATTATAAAAATTAAATTTAAATCACATATGTCATAAAAAAAAAATGTATACACGTACCGACACTGAAGGAGTCCATGCCTCTACATTCCCCTCCTCTCTCGCATCAGGGCCTGTAGCCTCTGCACGTGCGTCTGGTGTATCCTCGTCTAATACAAAATGATACTCAGGAAGATCACCTATGGGACCTAGGCAAATATTCTTTCATGTAATGCAAGTGTGAGGCACACAAACGTGTGATGAGCTAGCCAATGATGAACTGGCACCAACATCATCAACACGAGGAGGCAAGACTGACCTAGCCTGAGATATCATTAGGCTACTCAGCCTATGAATGGCTCTGATGGTCTGAGAGCTGGCCTCTGCCATAATATTTGGATGCTGCACTCGAGGAGGGGGGGAGATATTAGGGGGGGGACAAAAGTTCCAAGTTTCTTCCGCTGGGAAGAGGGTCTATCCTAAGGAGCTCCTAGTCCTAAGCCCATGTTAGGCTTCATGCTCCAATAGTTCACTTTAAGTTTCAACACAAATTCTGCATATAATTTTTTAAGGAAATAAAATGGTATGTCTAAATTTCCATGTGGAGGGATATCAAAGACTATCCACCAACGGTCCCAAAAATTTTCACGTATGGCGTCATTTGTGCACCATTTAATCGATAGTTTGGTTTTTTTTGGGTCAACTGGTATACCCGTTTTTGAGTTAGCAAAAAGGCTTGCCAAATCGTCTTTGGTTATGTTGAGGGCCGCAACCTCATCATAATCCAAACCATCATCAAACATTTGGTGCATTTCATCACGCCAACGAAGAGCGGCATTTTGTTGGTTTGTAAGAGTTTCAATGTTATCCACTATGGTGTTTAATGTGGATAACATAGGAGCCAGTGCAGGTACATTATTGTATGTTCTATGCAAACCTCTCAACTCAGTGAGGTTTTCATTTATCAAATCCTCGATTCAAGGAGGGTTTTGAGGAGGTAGAGGATCATTTGGTGGATAATTTTGTGGGGATACTGGATCGTTTGGTGGTGGGTTGCAAGGAATATTATTCCCTGCCTCAGTGTCATCATTTTGATCAGCCATTCCTATTGAATTGCAAAACGTAATATATATTAAAAAAAAATCTAAATTTTAACCATTTTTGTCAAAAAAACCCTAGATTCAACTAAAAAAAACAAAATCTTGTTAAAATCTATTAAATTTAGGTTAAAAATGAGTCAGGGGGGGGGGGGGGGGAAACATACCTGATATCTGATATCTGATTTGCTATCTGATATTTGATTTGCTATCTGATATCCAATCTGACTGGCCCAAATTCACATGAAAATAAGGGCCGCGGCTCTGTGATTTTGTGTTTAATCCATGCACAGGTATCAGATATCCGATATTATAGTATATATAATATAACATATATATTACATTTTATATATTTTTATATTATATTTTATATTTATTATATTAATTTACTATATATTATAATATAAAATATTATTATTATACTATATTATTATAATTTATAATATATTATACTTTTTTATTATATATTATATTATAAGATATTACTTTTTATTATTATATTATATTATATATATATTATATTACATTACTATATATTATAATATATGAAATATTATATTATATTATTATAATATAATATGTTATTATAATATTATTATTATAGTATAATATTATACGATTATAATATAATAATAATAATATTATTATATTATAGTATAGTAATTATTATAATAATAATATTATTATATTATAGTATAATAATAATTATAATAATAATATTATATTATAGTATAATAATTATTATAATAATAATATTATTATATTATAGTATAATAATAATTATAATAATATTATTATATTATAGTATAATAATTATTATAATAATAATATTAAATAATAATAATATTATAATAATATAATAGTATGATATATTATTTAATAATAATAATATTATTTTATATCAATAATAATAATATTAAATAATATATCATACTATTATATGATTTTAATTATTAGTCGGATATTGGATTTAAAATCGGATATTCGATATGATATCGGATATCCGATATGATATCGGATATCTGATATGATATCGGATATCCAATAAGGCTCGACTTAACCTTCCAGGTTTGGTCCTTGGATAGGTAAAAAAAAGTCAGAGCGGATTTTGAAGCGCTTTTAGGCGTCTTCGAACTCTTTTTTTTTCACATCGCCACTTTTTGGCACACCATGATCCTGCACATACCCTTAATCTCCCCTTATACCTTAGGTAATCATTGGGTAATACCATTTTAGCTATATAGAACAATCCTAAGGGTGATGATGCTTGCAATTAGGGCTTGACGGTTTTGGTTATGAATCTTCTTAAAGCAAAGAAAGTGAGTGGACCCCATTTTAGTAAGAAAAATTTGGAGTGTAATACTGAGGGGAGTGAACAGGATGAGGGAAACGAAAAGGATATAGAGAAGGAAGAAGATGAGATGGGGGTTAAGAAGATAAAAAAATCTAACTTTCGAGAGCTCATCTATGAAGAAAAGGAAGACTAAGGAGGTAGATTCTAAGATGGAAATGAAATTTGCAGAGGAGCCGAAGGATGGTATAGGGAAGAAAACCATAGGTAATTCTAGTATTACTACTAGAAACAAGGGGAAGAAAACTAATAGGGTTTTAAACATTCCCTTTGATGATGAACTGATGATAAAGAGGATGGAGTGGAAAGGTAAGAATGTGCTTTCTCAAGGGAAGGCTAATGAAATAGGTCTTAAGGAGGATGATATTAAAAGAGATAATATGGAAAGGGATGAGGAATACCTGATTCATAACAAGGACTATGACAAATAGGGGTATTGGAAGGGAATCATTGGTAATCTAGTTCTTATGAAAAGCGATATTAGTATAATGAAGGAGCAAATGCAAGACATTAGGAGAGAGTTTGATCAGTTAAGCATGACCACTAGAGGTGAGAGAACTCTCAGTCAACATCTTGAAAAACTTTTTGATGTGATTGGTAATGTAGAAGAGTTTAAGAATCTTATGAAGAGAATACTACCCTTGGAAGTGAATAATAGAGCTATGGAGTAGAAGATGAAGGATTTGCAAAAAAGGTTGAATGGAATGGATAACGGAGTGGTCAACACTGAGAAGGTAGTTAAAAAACTTGCTGACCATAGTTTCTCCATCTTGAAGATTGTGGTAGACAACATTAACACTTTATTGGAAAAACTAGATTAGGGGGGAGTTCAAGGCTTAAAGGAATTGAAAGAGGACCACAACCCCAACAAATGAACCAGGGCTAACTCTAAGAACATTGAGGTAATGGAAGCCAAAGAAATGGATGACTTAAAGGCCTCTATGGTTAACATAAATATCTTTGTAGATCAGGCTGTTGATGTACTGAAGACCCTATAGCTATCTTAATGTTGTCTTTTTGCTTTCTTTTTGTTGTCTTTTCCTATTGTTTGTATTCAGGATTATGGTCTTAGTTAATTCTGTTTTTTGGTGTTGATGCAAAATTCTTCTGGGCTTCTCTTCTCTTATTGTTAGTTACTTTCTAAAAGGTCTAGGGTCCTTTAAAACCTATTTTTACTTAATCAAAAAAATGTAGAGTCCTATATCTATTGATTTATGAAGATTATTTAAAAAGAGTGATAAGTAGATAAGCTAGTGATGTCATTGAGTGAAGAGAAAATATGATCAAATTACAATGGGAAATTGATTAGTTAGTCTTTGACAAGATGATGTATTGATAAGTAGGAGATAATTTCCATAGTAAGTCAAATTGTGGGGTAAAAGCACAAACCCAAGTCACCTTTTATAAAGAAAAGTGATATCAGAATTTAAACTCTTCAAGTTTAACGACATAAAAGTGGCATTTGTGTTTAGAATTTGAAGATGATGTAAACTAATGAAATGTGTAAAATTGGATGAAGTTTATGATTGTAATTTTTTTAAAAAAAATTGAGTGAAAATTTTATTTATTTTTGATTTTTTAAAGTCTATTTTTTTATTTTTTTAAATGCTGAAAATATAGAGTTTTTTTTTCCATCAAACAAATATATGCAAATGATCATATTTTGGTCTAATTATGGAATATGTCAGAGTTGACATGTATGCCTAGTGCACCAAAAAAGAAAAGTTGAAATTTGGCTAATATTTTTCAAGTTATAATTGGTCAAAGTCAAAGTTATCATAAATTAAACTTTTTCCATCAAATATATATATATATATATATATATATATATATATATAAAATTACATATTCTTGAAGAAGACTCTCTCCTCTAGTTCAACATTAAAAAATAATAATTTTTGAACATGATTTACTATTTTTTTCTTCTATTTTTGAATATACATCTTCTTGAATCTTAAAATACCTACTTGTAATATTTTCAAATTATAACATATTATCTATAATCAAAATAATAAAAAAATTATATGAACATAATCTTGACTCTAAGACCTACAGAAGTATATTTTTAGTTTAAAAAAAAACTCATTTTAGTAGGTCAAATTGGCCTTCAAAGTGAGATGTTTGCATAAGTTCTTATTTTTGAATTATGTGGCTGCCACTTAGGATGCCACATAGACAGTTATACCTGAAATGGTTTCGACCGTAACCCTTTTGGCCAAAAGGGTTTCGGTCATAACTGCTGTCGGCTTATCAAATTGCCATCAGTTAACTTGGCGGTTTCATATAAAATAAAATTTGTTTTTTCTTTTAAAAAAAAAAAATATAGTAAACAATGAAAAATAAAAGAGCATTTTCGGAAGACAACAATTTTTGAAGCCATTTTCAACAACTATTTTGCAGATTTAATTAGAACTACAAAGGATCAAATATTTTAAAGGTGTTTTTTTCCTGTCTACTTATTTTTATGTATTCTATATTGAAACATTAGCTGGTATTTAGTGAAATCGAAATTAAATTTTGTGTTTCTATAGATTAAAGTATTCAATGGGTAGCAAAAGGAAAAGATCAAGGAAATATGATAGAATAAGAGATGACAAAATGAAAGGTCATACAAAACGTAACCAAAACTAACCTACCAAAATTCTTGAAGAGGATCAGATTCATGAAGAGTATGAAAGTAATGAAGAGGAAGAAATTGGCACTTCTAATGATAGAAAAAAGTAGAAGGCATAGCAAATTTGATGAATTTGGATGAGGAACTACTTTTAAACCAAATTCCATCTAAAGATATGATAAATGATAACACTATAAGAAAACATTGTCAAAACATGCAGGATGAATGTTTCAAAGATAAAAGTATATTTGGATAGGCATAACTATTTTTCAAGTTATTTAGGAGAAAATATATGAGACCTATTTTGGAGTTGTTGGGTGTTGATACTAGGAAAAACTATGCTCATAATATTAATAAAACAATAGTTGAAAACTTGCAAAATGCTTATAACAAAATTGACAACATAACTCGAGGAGGTGATTTGAGTAATGCATGTAGAGCATTGATGACTACTATATCTAGTAGAAAATTGACACAGAAAAAAGGCATGTGCAATTTCTAATGTACTACATATATCTAGAAGAACTATTCAAAGATACATCAAGAGCAAAAATATGCTAGATGATAACATTGAGAATAATTGGGTGAATATTTGTAAATTTTCTCGAAAAGACATAATTTTTGAAGATGTCAAAAGATAAGTTATTGAATTTTGGACCACATGTTCTTGTGTTTCTTTCAATAGACATGATACTATACAAATTACAGATCAAGAGATAGGGGCCAAAATTGAACATCCAAAACATTTCATAGATATAACTCAAATTGAATTATTTTTATCATTCAAGCAAGAATTTTCAAATGTCAAAATATGTCAGAGAATGTTTGAGAGTTTGCATGCTTCCTTTGTACACATAAATAAGATGCATAAAACTTGTTGTTGTCAAAATGATGTAGAATTTGGTCTACACTTGCAATCATATAAAAAAGTTATGGCAGTACTTGATCCTAATTTGGTCATCCCTAGTAGTACAACACAATTTTTGAAGTCCATATTATGTGATAAATTAGAAGATTTAGATGAGTTCAAAGTGCAATGCATCAAAAATCAATGTGAATATTGTGGAGATTTAAGAAAAATT
The DNA here is from genome assembly GCA_028749045.1 of Cupressus sempervirens. NCBI lineage: Eukaryota > Viridiplantae > Streptophyta > Pinopsida > Cupressales > Cupressaceae > Cupressus > Cupressus sempervirens. Next base: position 614,991,355 of record CM053789.1, read on the forward strand.
TCAATGCAAATTGAGAATATTAATGAATCGACACTAGTTTCATGGATGAGATATGAATATGAGACATACCAAAATAAGACATGAGATGAATCCAAAAAAATTGTATTGAAGGAGAGTGAATTGCATTATGACGATTTTATGACCAAGTTTCATTCATTGATATATCCACATATCCAACATTTCTCATGGTGTACAATGGCAAGCTAAATAGTTTCGTGATTCCAAAAAATGTTTTTCACCTGGTTGTATACTTTTAGTTGTAGATTTTTTTGAGAATTATACATTTGCACCTCAAACAAAGCTTCAAGGGCAATATTTTCATTCTGAAAAAGTTGCAATATTTGTGCAAGTAACCTATAGACATGCACAATTTGAGGTGGATGAGATAGAAAGGTTGGATGAAAATGAATGCATCATCATCAAAGAGGTTCATTTCTATATTAGCGATGACAGAGTTCATGATAGGAGTTATGTGGTTCATTGTTTTGCAATGTTCTCTAAAGATCTTAGAAATCATGGAATAAATGTTTCAGAGCATTGGATTTGGTCTGATGGATGTGCAAGTTAGTATACATGAAATTAAACACATTTATTTAACTTTATTTTAACTTATATTTATTTGTACATGCCTATTTCAATTTGATATATGTACACAGATAATTGTTTCTACTTATCATTTCATGTTCATAGGAGAATTCAAATCTACAAAAGTATTTAATTGGTTAGCAATGCAACATGCTAGAACCAATGTTAGGTTTTTATAGAATTTCATTGAAAGTGGACATGAAAAAGGGGAGCATGATGGAGCAGGAGCATGTATAAAGCCTGCGCTTCAACAACATGAACTTGTAGGTAAATATGCATTTAATGTGCATGTTTAATACTAGTAGCATATATTTTAAATTATATATATGCATGTTGTATGTACATATAGGGAATAGGATAGAGAGTGAAAATAAAATTGTTGAATGGTGCAAAGTTCATTTTGCTACTCAAGATACTAAATACAATAAGTGTTACTTTTGGGAAGTGAAAGGTGAAATTTATGTTTATTTTTAATGTATTTTTCAAATTCTTGAATTTTTTATTAAATATTTATTTTGGAATATGAAAATTAGTTTTTGTTTTTGTAACAGCTTTAGATCGATCTAATCCTTACAATTGTCAAACGATTCCTGGTATTAGAAGTTTACATCAAGTGATGACTACAAGAAATCATAAACCTCCAATAATTAAAGTAAGAGAGAAAACATGTTTTTGTGATGATAGCATTAAGGACAATCCAATGAGTGTATGTGAAAATATTGTGAATGGATATGTTTCACATTGGGATTTGAAGGAGATAGTTAGAAAGCCTCCTTTTGAAGATGCTAACATTGACATTGACATTCATGATCCTATATATTCAGCTAATTATGATTGCATTTCTTATTTAGTTATGGTAGGTTTGTGTGCATGTACATATATATAAAATAATATACATGTATATTCATTTTAAAATTAATTTATATTTATCTATTTTTATATACATGTAGCAGATATTTTTGCAGTTCAAGCTTTACCAGATAATGCAAAAAATGTGGACTATTATCTTTTAAGATGCACAAAAGCAAAAAAAAAGTGGCTACAAGGAACTATAGATGCTGATGAACAATCATATCCAATTGGATCAGTTGTTATTGAAGGAACATATTATCAACAAACAAGGGTAACTGATAGTGGTATTGAATTTATTGAATATAAGACTGGAGAAAAAGTTTTACATTACAGTAACCATGTTATAGCAACAAAATTACAATTTGAAGAAATACAAAGAAGAGGACGTCGTGGAAATTAAAAGTGGAAACTATCTATTGAAGAACATGAAAAACTTCTAGAGATAATAAAAGCTAGAGAGGATCCTAACAATACAATGTTTGTGGAGCTCTAGTTTATCTAAGTACTTATTGTGGAGCTCTAGTTCAACTATGTCTTACCTAAGTACTTATTGTGGAGCTCTAGTTCAACTATGTCTATATAGCTCTTATACTTTCACATTTAATGTTGACAAGATATTTGTTTTTATAAATTTGTAGACATTGGATCATTCATCTTGGATATGCAAAATTAGACACGTTTCAAGTTATTTTATTTAAATTAGACATGGATATCTCATTTAAGACAACCTCTTAGGATGTCCCCTTAAGACAACCTCTTAGGACCTCCCCTTAGGACTACCTATTACCTAAACTCCCCTTAAGACCGCCTATTAGGACATCCCCTTAGTACCACCTTTTAGGACCTCTCCTTAAGACAACCCCTTTAGTATTAGTATGTATTTTTATACATTGTTTATGTTTTTTAATGATTGTTAATGCTCCTATGTATTTATATATATAATATTTATGTTCTTATATGTATTAAATTTAATTAATTACATGTTGTAACATGAATTCTTTAGGTCATACTCTTTACATGTTCTTATCTATATGTTCTTATGTTCTTATCAATAACATGTGCATACACATTAATAAAAATATGAATATTGAAAATATGTATTACATTATTTATGTTCGTATGTATTCTTTGTGTTCTTATATGTATTAAATTTAGTGATTAAATGTTGTAGTTCACATCATGTATTCTTTACTAGTACTCTTTATGTTCTTAAATATGTATTCTATAATAGCATGTCTTACATTCTTTATATTCGTATGTATTCTTTGCATTATTATATGTATTAAATTTAGTGATTAAATGTTGTAGTTCACATGATGTATTCTTTAGTACTATTACTCTTTATGTTCTAATTTAAGACAACCTCTTAGGATGTCCCCTTAAGACAACCTCTTAGGACCTCCCCTTAGGACTACCTATTACCTAACCTCCCCTGAAGACCACCTATTAGGACATCCCCTTAGTACCACCTTTTAGGACCTCTCCTTAAGACAACCCCTTTAGTATTTGTATGCATTTATATTCATTGTTTATGTTTTCTTATGGTTCTTAATACTTTTATGTATTTATGTATCGAATCTTTCTATTCTTATATGATACATTCTTTATATTTGTATATAATCTTTATTTTCTTATATTTATTAACTTTTATTAATTAAATGTTGTAACATGCATTCTTTAGGTCATACTCTTTATATGTTCTTATGTACATGTATATGTTATATTCTTACTTGTGCATTAATCTACATTCTTATATATGTATAATTTAGGATCTCCCCTTAAGACATGTCATTAAATATAGTTAATTATACTTAGATTAAGGCATTAAAAACAATAACATATACATAAAAATGAATATTGAAAACATACATGTCTACTTTTAACGTGAAATATATACATACATCTATGAAATAAAAAATACATTTTAATCTACATTCTTATGTATAATTAAGGATCTTCCCTTAAGACATGTCATTAAATATAGTTAATTACACTTGGATTAAGGCATTAAGATGAATAACATATACAGAAACATGAATAACACATACATAAACATAAAAGATTAAGACATTAAAAGATCATTTTAATATGTACATAAGACATTAACTAGTACTCTTTATGTTCTTAAATATGTGTTAAATTTATTGATTAAATATTGTAACCCATACATTTCAAAATAACACATGATCTATGAAATAAAAATATGAATATTGAAAACATACATACATTCAACATGAACATAAGACATGAACATAATATGTACATCTACGTAAAATAACACATCTATGAAATAATATATGTACCCATGTAAAATGTATCCAAAATACCAAATAAAATGTCTCCAAAATACCACATCAAATGTCTCTAAAACACCAAATCTATCTAAAATAACATGTACATCCATATAAAAGTATCTGAAATAAGACGTATATCTAAAATAACATGCATATATATATAAAAGCATCTGGAATAACACATGTATATGAAATAACATACATCTCCATATAAAAGTATCTGAAATGACATGTATATATATAAAATATTCCAACATCAATGAAATAGATATGTGTAAACTAAGATCAACCACATCCACCTCTTGATCCCTAACCCCAAAAGGCCCTACAATTTGGATTTGAACCCTATGTCAAATGAAAGAAATTTGTAAAATTATAAAATTATACATGTATATGTGCATGTATTATATCATATGTACGATATATATCTATCAAATATATAATAAAAAATACATAACATACTTGTGACTTATGTCATGCAAGACCTGTCGAGGTCTAAAGATCTCCAAAATGCAATAGACTATCACTAAGACCCTATAGAACACACATGTACATGTACACAAGTTAAATTGAATACATATAAAGGATATTGAGTATGCTAAACAAATTGTATACATGTGTAAATTATAGTAACAAATAAATATAAACATATATAAATTTACAATACTTACCATAGCATCATGTAATGCTTTGCCAATATGACTAATATCTAAATCATGTAGTGATAGAGTAATATCTGAATCATAGAATGTAGGTGCTCTAAGGCTAGGTTATGTAGGAGTAGGTGCTATAGGATCTTGAGTAGGTGTGGGGACAGGTGTTGTATGGCCCTCTGTAGGATTAGGTGCTATGGGATCCTAAGTAGGTGTGGGGACAAGTGCTGTATGGCCCTCTATAGGAGTAGGTGCTATAGAATGTGTAGAAATATCCTCCTATCTCTGTGAGGGCTATGATCCTACTGTGCATGAAAAAATATGGCTGATGTGTCCACCAATGTCATAGAGAGGGATCGCTATGACTGTCGATAAGGCTTGATATGAACCAAGAAGATTATATGCTAAATAAGATGCCATATGACACAATGCATCCACATCTAATATAACTAAAACCTCTAATGGTGATGGTATATTTTCTATCTCATACATATCATCGGCTCCTATGCTAGAGGATGTACTGGCCGAAATGGGACCACGAGATCATAACATATATCTGCCACATCTATCTGAAGATATCTCATGTAAGTGTGTGGCAATTGTGGCAATGCTAGAAAATATCTGACTCCTAATTATATCATCAAGAATAGTCAAACCCACAATAGTCATCTATGGACCTCTCAACATGAACAAAAGGTTTGGACCCATCATTGCCTATTTATTAATAGGTGTAGGGGTGTCCACAGGTCTAAATCTCTCTGACAATTGGCCAAAGCCCCTATCTAGAATGACTTGGAAAATATATATAATCGGCATCATGATGTAAATAAAATTATGAAAATAATTGTTTGTAGAAATAAAGAGAAAACTCATCCTTCTATGGCCACTTGTGATGTGTAGCTAACCATCAAGGATATATAAATGGAGCAACAAGATGATCTATACACTTTGTCACTGAATAAACTCTAACCCTAGCCCTATCTATATAAAAGGGAAACATAATCTTCACCATAGCAGTGGAGACCTCACCATCAATCTGTGAATACTTCACAGTGCCATTGACACTCTGAGAAAGGGAAGAGTAAAATGTCTCAATAGTAATATCATCAAATGGGTTGTACATAGAGATTATCTCGATCATTTGGCACAACTCATCTCTAATAGAAATAATATTCTCCCTATTAGGGAGAGTGGAAGAGGCCAATAGTGTAGAATCAAGATAGTCGAGAGCATGAGATAACCTAGCAATAGTATCTACAAACAAACGTTGTCTCTCCTTAGAGGATGATGTTAGTCTAAATGTTGTACTTGAATCAGCACTACGACCCCCTCCTTGAACACTAGCCTCCCCTAAGGATGTAGGTGCTCCACTAGTACCAGATGCCATAATGATATATGCAAAGATCTCTATCTATAAATTTAGAGTTAAGATATACATACATAAGTACATATAAAACTGAAAGTTAAATTTAATTTAAAACATGTATGTGTATGTATATAAATATGTACAAAGTTGAATGTAACTAAAAATATGCACATGCTATTTAGTACATCTAGCTCATGTATGTGAACATCTAGCTCAAATATGCACATCTAGCTCATGTATGTGAACAAAAAATATGCATGTATGATATTTAGTACATATAGGTTTACTATGTTAATGTTTTCTAAAATGTAACTAATTTTTAGCTATCTTGAGGTCTTAACAAGTTTTCAAAGTTTTATGTACATGTTATTATAGTTTCCAAGTTTTCTAAGTTTGAAGTTGGTTAAATTTTAAGTTTTCAAGTTTGAAAAACTAGAACTTATTATAGTTTAGTTCTACCTAATGTTTCAAGTTACATGTTAGTTATCTATATAGGTTTGTTCTATGTTAATGTTTTATCAAGTGTAATTACTTTAGTTATCTAAGTCTCAACTTGAATTTTCTATGTTTGATCATGTAAAATCTACATTTATGATTAAATGTATATATTTAATTAAAAAATACTATATAGTTTCTTATCTTTAACATATCAAGATCTAACTATATAAAGATAATTAACTAGTCTAAATAATCAACTACTAAAAAAAACACTTAAAATATAATTAATTTAATTAATAAAATAATTAATTTAATTAATGCTAACATTTAATAACTAAAAAACATTTTTAAAAAAAAATGCACTTACCTATTACGGTCGAAACACTCTAACCACTTGAAAACCGCAATAGTTAAATGACCACCGACAGGTGATTTTTTCAATTTTTATAAATCCACCAGGGTTACGGCTGAAACCTTTTCAGTAGAAAGGGTTTCGGTTGTAACCCCCCCTGCCATGTCAGTGCAGAAAAGTGCCATGTCTAGAGGTCGTATGCATTTTGGCCAAAATTATTATGGCTAAAACACTTTCAATCGTAACCCTACTAGATATCACAATCGGTGACATAGGTTTGTGCTTTCACTGTGTGATATTGCTATCAGGATTTAACTATATGATTTTGAGTCAAAATCATGACTCATGTTTTGTGAGTTTTGATTCAGCATGAATCCATATCTCATGAGAATAAATGGAACACTTAACACTCATTGGATCTAGGTGGTGCTCATAGGGGTGAAGCACTAGGACTTCCTAGGAGGTCACCCATCCCAATACTACTCTAGCCTGAGCATGCTTAACTATGAAGTTTCCTCCATGGTTAAACCCAAAGCTTGTAACCCCATTTGCAACCCCTATGAGCATCACCTAGATCCAATGAGTGCTAAGAATTCCATTTATTATCATCAGAGATGGATTCATGTTGAATCACTACTCATGAAAAAATGGTCATGAATTTGACTCAAAATCACATAGTTAAATCTTGATAGCAATATCACAAGATGATGTATTGTTCAATCATCCTAGTAAGTATAGATGTGTTGAGTTGAAGAAAAGAAAAGCCTAGTAAAATTTGGTCAGTCGATGAAGGAGTTGAAACATAATATTAAGGAACTTAAGAGTTAACCAAGAAAAATAGTATTAGTCGAGTGATAGTTATGGCTAAGAAAGTTGAAGAAGAAAATTTTAGTGGAAACTAAGTTTAGTATAAACCAAAAGATCTAGTGGATGTTGCGAGAGATAGGAACAATAGTGACTGGGCTACATAGTGATGGCCAAGTGTTAGCAAAATTTATAATTTGTGAAAGAATTGAGTTTGAGGTTGACATAGTTGAATTTTTGGATTAGTCAAAATGTGTGTGAGATAAGGATTGATGATTTGGCATATTTAATGCATGAATTGAGTTTGTTATGCAATCAAAGGAAATGATTTAAAGAGAAGTTTTTAGAAGTATCAAGTAAGGAGTAGAAGAGAAAAATGATGAATAGATTCAATTGATCTAACCTAACCCTAAGATCTATGGTGATGTTTAAGTGGAAAAAAATCAAAGCTACCTATTTAAGCAGGCATAAGAGATGTTTTCTAAGCTTGATTCATTGTAAATTGGTGATCTCAAGGAGAACCTATGAAAAATAGAGTAGCACAAGAGAAATGAAGATATTGGTGAAGTGTGATTTCTTGAAGGGATGCCAAAAAAATTAGTAATGGAGAGGATAATGAAGTGTATTTAGTGAACTAGAAAATGAGCCAAATGGAGATATGAATTTGCAAAGTGAGTTGTATCTCATAGATCAATCCTATTGTTACTTTCTAATGATTGTTGTAACACCCTGCTTGGGAACCCAAAAGAAATAAATCTAATATGTTAAAAAGTTTACTAAACTATTTTAAAAAAAAAGTTTAAACAACATCAAAGTAGCAATGTGGAAGAAATATACACATACACGTCAAGTATGCATAAGAAAGTACAAATGCAATTTTATTCCTCAAGAGTTCCTTCATGTTGAGTCACATTTAAGAAGTTTATAGTAATTAGTTTAAGTCTCAAGTACAAAGTCTCATGATTATAAAGAAATAATAGATACATTATCACATAAGCAAATACATAAGTACAACTAATAATATGAAAGCACCTATAATGAATAACATCCACTACACCTGTCATAGGGTATGTGAAAATAGATACAAGTACATCAATATACAATACAATATTTCACAAGATCTCAAAACACATGAAACATAACTACATCAAACGAATAGAAGTCTCCAAGATAAGAATAAGAATGATAATGGTACAATTGTATCGATGATCATCCAACACCCAAAAATATGAGGGGGACCTAAATGGGAAGAAGACACTAGCTCCTGACTGCATGGTCACCTAGTCAGGCTTCCACTCTCACCATGTAGGAAAGATAATGTACGGTCCACACATAGATAATCATAAAACAAAATCCTAGGTAAGGAAATCCTAATAGAAATCTATCTCCAAGGTACTAAGACACAAGGAACATCTAATCCTAGAGGAAACAAAGACATGTAGGAACCTAATATGCATGTGGGAAAGTGTCACCACATCAGTCAACTCTAAGGTTACCCTGGCATCCTCTTTGGACTTTGCCCCCTAGTGACTCTATGCAACATCAATATACTTTCTTACAGATAAGGCATACTAACACTAGTACATTATAGGTCAAATTTTGACCTAAATTTTTGACCAACTCAGATAAAGAGTTGTTCTTTACCTTTTTTTTTTGGGTTTTTATGTCTGAGTTGTTCAAAATTTTGACCAACTTATAGTTTCCCAAGCTGGTCAAAATTTTGATAAACACAGCTTCATAATCAAAAAAATGAAAATTGTGATTCATTATTTCTCAGATTTCATGGTGTTTGTTTTTGGTAGTGAAATTCGGGCTATCACAGTTACATATCTCAATCATACACATTGTTAGCAAGATTTTGGGCGATCACAGTCACATATCTACTTTGGATTGGGATTTGTTTAGAGTATATCACAATATTTAAAACCTACAAAACATATGGATATCATTAGGAGACTCATCATAATCCTAACACTTTTCTTGTATCCATTGTAACAAGATATTAATGAATTATTGATCTCTGATTTCTACTCTCAATTTTGTCTTATCTCTATGTTTTTGTGTTATTTAGTGCTTGGGACATTTCAGATAGAAGCAACTCTTAGAGCTTCACATCAAATCCTATGCTTCTCTCACTAGTGTAGTTATTTCATTTTCTCTCTTTTGAAGGGGGTTCTTGTCCCATGTGGTTTTCTACTTTTCTCTTATTATAAAAGATTGTATGATTGTCCATGGGTACCTCATTAGGCCTTGCAATCAAGAGCTATACATGAATCCATTATTAGGGTTTTGAAATATCCATATTGGTACCTACTCTAAAATCTTGTAAAGAAATTTCTTATTTGTACCATAGATTTCTACTCATAACCCTAAATTTTGGTTTTATTTTCTATATGCGGGAGGCATTTCATGGTGATTTTCTTGCAAGAGCTATTACAGGTGGGGTTTTTAAGGGATCTCATACTGAATGATAGGCATGACTAGGGAATTTATCATCTATCTACCTTGTAGTGAGGATCAAATAAAAATCAGCTACCGAAGAATTGAAATTCATCATTAAGAGTGTGGGTGGAGGTATTTCTTTTACTTTATTTTGTTTGTCAAATTTCCAAATTTTATTTCTAGTAGTTTTTGTAATCACCTAAAAATGGTCATCTAGACTATTAGCTCCCTTCTCAGCATTTTGGCTACTTTAATTAATCATTTACCTTGACAAAATTGCTAATAATCAATTAATTTGATTATAACCTATAGTTTGACCATGCTATCCTAAGCTCATTATTTGATTAAAAGAATATGTCCCCTTTTAATTAAATAAAAGACCCCATTCTTCTAACCCAGTTAAAGTGCAGACATAAAGTCCTTTTTCTATTTTACAAATTAAAAGAAAAGGCATTGTGACTTTTGACTTATATGGGAAGTCAACTTATATTCTATTGGTTGACTTGTGTGTGCACATGGATCACTCCTCTTTTCAAACTCCACTGTTGATCATCCATCATCTTGACCTTGATCTTTACTTTCTGTATGACTTTAAAAGGGAGAGAGTTTTCCCCCTCAAAGGATCCATCACCTTTTGAATATTTTTATGCTACAAGTTTTCTAACAAGTTTCTTTGGAGTTTTGAGGAGAACTTCCATTTCTTGTCTTCATTCTCTCATTCCACCACATACTAGCATAAGATCATATGTCATTTTAAGCATAGTTGCATGTTAATGTAATTTCTTTGTAATAGCTTAAATCACTTAGTAATAAGCTTGGATTTTGTAATGCTTTCATCTTGCTTATCATAGCTGCATTTTTCATTCTCATTCTAGGTTAGTCTCCATTTGCATTACATCTTTGAGGCATCCTTAGTAGACATTTGCACTCTTGCATCTTGTCTCTAAGAAGACCTCCCCTTGCATGGTTTACTAGCAAGAAGAGCATTCCTAAGGCTCAGCTGAGATCCCTCATATTTGAATAATACTCTCTTGCACTCCATGGATAGGGAGCTCTAAGTCGACATCCAAGTATTCCAAACTCATGGAATCCCTTAGATAGAATGGTTTAGAGTGGGACACATTTCTAGTGTACAGTTTCTAGTATCATGATCTTCTCTTGCACAATCCTTTCTTCATTCTAATTAGAGAAATGTTTGTGGCAAAAATGATAACATGGCCAACCACAAGAATGTTCTGGTATATATTGACTGGTTGGGTAGATTAATTTATTCTAACAAATGTTCTATCACATCTTGTAAAATTTTTTAATATCAATGTTTCAGATAACAATCAATGATTATTAATTTTTCTTATTCAAAATGAAATTTCATCAGTGCTATGAATTGTGTGAGTATTTCTCTATTGAGGTGGATTGAATAGGCTATGAGCCCCATAGGGAACTTGTGAAGGAATTTTTCTATATAAATATATGGTCAATAGTTTTGTGAACTATGTGAGTGTTTCTCTGTTGAGGTAGGTTGAATAGACTATGAAACCCATAGGGTAGTTGTGAAGGAAGTATGTTATCTAAATATATGGTCAATGGTTTTGAGGTCTATTCATTCAAGAAATCTAGCCTAGATCCATTCATTAATCTAGTCCATCTTATGATTACTAATTTACCCTTTAGAATATCCCACAAAATGAATGAACTCCAACAAATAAACTCCTATATATTCCAAACACATTAAACTCTTCGAAAGTGAAAATAGGTTAGTCTATTAAGAACTGGTGAAAACAAATAGTAACAAGGAACTAAAAATACTAAAAAAGAAGTCTTAAAATGATTGAATTGCAACCCAACTTACTGAATGTGAGAGTTGAAAATCATCATAGACACTTAACAATGTCCTACCCTTCTCTTGGAAACTTTAAACCTTTTAGCATTGGTTCATAAGATGGAGTTGTTAAACTTTTGGTTTTCAATTATCTTATCTGCATTAGGTGTTTCTTCCTATTGGCGCTCAAAATTGTAGCCCAAATTTTGAGCACCGTTGGAGAAATTAAGCCCTATAAATGCTTCTTGATGAGATTGTACCCGATTGTACTTTTGATCCCCGTGAGGTGTTCAATTCTTTTAACACCTTCCATTTAGTGTGTCTACCTATTCCATGAAGTTAAATTGTCATTCTGAGTCATTTGGCAAAGTCTTGTTTTGAGAAAATGACCAATCTACATTTTTCACCTAAGTGTCAAACAGCGACAGGAGGCCTTGTTTGCATTTGAATATCTTGCACCCATAAATGTTTTTTGACTCACTGCTTTGGGAGTGTCTAGTGTCCATATCCGAGAACCTAGGTTTTAGATTTTGAGTTGTTTTGAGTTTGTTTGACTAGGTTTTGAATCCCTCAAAGTTGGTCAATTACTATTTCATGCTTGTGTAATTGTGCAAACTTCTGGGAAGCCCTATTTGACGTCTTATAACTTTTGACCAGTTGACCCAAATGTTGAAATTCCTTTTATGTTGCATTTTAGATGCTTGAGACTTGTTATGTTTCAAGTTTCAGCTCATGACGAATCCGTTTGATCAGTTTTCAAATGCGATTCCAAACGTAATTTCTAAATTTTTACTGGTGTCAGTATATGCAGATTGTTTGGTACCCCTATTCGTAAAGCCATAACTCAAAATCCATGATAGGTGAGATAAAATGGATTGTAGCATTGTGTTTTCAATTGAAAATACTTCAAGTGTGTTAGTTTTTAAGTCATGACAAATCCATATGCACACTTTTCCAGGTCAATTCTATTGGCAAAAAATGTTTTCTATCAGTGTTTCCAGTTTGTAGAATCCAAGTAGCCCACTTTGACCACTCGCCATTTGTGCCTTGTTATTTTTCATGAGCCCAAATCATAGATCCATAATGTACTCATGATAGAGAACCAATGTCCCAGTTTTCATTTCCCTATGTATCCATTTGCCTAGTTTTCAAGGCCAAATCTAAACCTAGTTTATCACTTTCTGACATGTTTTCTTGCAGGTGATTCTGAGAAGGGAACTTTGATGGTCAATATATTTTGACCTTGAATTCATCATGAGACAAGATTTGATAGGGTAAGAATATGTGGAACAAAGAATCAGTGTGCTAGTTTCCAGAGCCCAATTAGGTGTTTTGGTCAGTTTTGAAGGCTAGTCAAAGGACCTTCTGGCGTTAAATTGACAATTTACAAATTAATGGTAAAATGAGCTTTAGTTGATGGTTCAATAATTGACCTTGTATCTAATCAGTACAAGAGGACAAATGAATTTACTTTGGAACTTCAGGTGTTTGGGAACAATTTTTTTTTTACTCGAACCCACTTTTGGGGGCCCAACTAATTGCATCCGACTGATTAACTAAGAGCATATAAGTGTTATGCATGATTGAAATTGTCCATTTAGCCCTCTGACGGTTGAGTTAAAATGTAAAGTTTATATCTTTAATAGTGTGGGTGTTATTTGTAACACATATGTTATTAGGGTAGATCTAAGTGATTTTAGTGCACTTGACAAGGACTGTCTTGGATGTGGATGAGCTGGCAAATTGTATGAAGCATTGTGGTTAAAATCTAAAATTATTATAAACTTGTTGGAAAAGTTTAAAAATGAGGAAGAAGCTGTACTTATTTTGCCAGATATGAGAGAGATGGGCTGTGAATATAGCTCAATTATTCAGACTCTTGTGCAAGCTTATGAGAGAGATGATGTTCTCTACAAATTTCCTTCAATTTTGAAATCCTATTTTCATGGAAGAAGGCAACTTGGTGAGACAACCTTTGTAATTTAGGTGTTGGCATATGTGCGGAATGGGATGTTGATTGACGCTCTTTGTCTTCTTGAGGAAACACCTAGGAAAGCTGAATGGGATACACAAGAAGAGTCTCAAAAATGTGGCAAATCCATTATACAAGTCGATGAAGATGATCAAAATGATGACACATGTGGTCTTTGTGGTGATGGAGAAGACTTGATTTGTTGTGATAAGTGCCCTTCAACATTTCATCAAGATTGTCTAGAATTGAAGAGTATTCCAGAGGGTGATTGGTATTGTCTTAATTGTACATGTGCAATTTGTGGAAATGTTGGACATGTAGGTGAAAATGCAACCAACACAATAACAGATGTTCTCTTCTGTGAACAACACAAGCATGAATATCACAAGAAGTGTCTACAAGAGAGAGGAATTCATCCAATAGAGGGGTTTCGACTATCAACAAATCAACACTCCGTACACATTCAAAGTGTAGACACCTAAAAACCTTTAGAAAATAAAGTATTTTTATTTTCTGAAAAATTTCTGATGACATCATCATTTATTAATTTTATGCCATTAAATCCCTTTATCTTAATTAAACATATTTAATTAAGGAATCCCTCCCAAAAAATGTTTAAATCTTATTTAAACATTATTTCCTTATTTATTAATTATTTAATTAATAAATTGACCAAAAAACCCAAAATAAATAAAAAATTTATTTTTTGCCCAAAACTTGGCCAATTTCCTTAAGACCACTAACCTCTTCCAAAATCTTCTAATCCTTCTTTAATTTTGATTAAAGGCTAATCCCATCATTTCCTACCCCTAATCCCAACTCAAAATATTTAATTAAGATTAAATATTAATCCTCATGTTTATTAAAAAAGTTTTAATAAATATTTCCTCAACCCAAACCCTTGAAATAAATAAAACTTTATTTATTTCTTAAAAATCTAATTTATCCTCACCCTAAGAAGTTCTAGACTCTTCTAGAAAGTCTTCATCCTCATCCTAGGAAGTTCTAGACTATTCTAGAAAGTCTTTATCCTCATCCAAAGTCTAGACTCTTCTAGAAGACGTCTTTAAACCTAATCCTAATCCCCTCCTAACCTTGTCACATTCTCTAAACATGGGTTAAGACTTACTAACCCAAGCCAAAGCTAACAAATATCTCCTCCTTCACCCACCCTCATTAAATTCCACCCACTTGCCTCTCCCTAAGCTAATCCTAAACCATCCTAATCCATCCTCTAATCATTTGCACAATCCTAAGCAAGCTTAAAACCCTCCTAATCAAGCCCAAGTCGAAATTGCCTCTCATCTCCCTCAAAATATCTCAACCATAAAACTTTATGAAGCCCACTAGGCCATAAATGACTCTTCCAAGCCCTTTTATTGCTCTTACAAGCCATTATGAGGATCTTTATGAAGATTTTATCCCATTGAGCCTCCTTTGTTGACTCATCTTTCCCCTTTCCTCCATCCTTTCACCTTGTGACATGTGTCACTCCTTGATTGGCTGTAAGGAAGCACAATCCATGTGCTCTCCTCTCATGCAATCTGAGCCCTCCATGAGATTTTTCCCATCCTTGCATCTTAGCCCTCAATCCCTCAAGCCTCTTGCCTATAAATTGGATCCTTCCCCTTTGCAAAGTAACACAATCCATGAAGTAAAGTCATAATGCCATTTTAAGAAGCCATTTTACATCAAAACCATACACTCACACCCAAATTACAACTCCATTTGAAGCCCTTTTTGAAGCATAAGCTTGAGTATACATCCTATCTATTTAGACAAAGCCACTCAACAAGAGAGCTTCTTATTGAGAGAGCCCATTAATGGCTCATATTCTCAATTGAGAGCTCATCTTAGTCTATCTTGAAGTTTATAAATTTTGTTTAGTTTGTAGAAGCTTTATTTAAATTTGGTTTCTATTAGCATACTAACATTGCTCATATACATTTTGGCACGCCCAGTGGGACCCCACATGGGTCATCTTCATTAGCTTTTTTAGTCAAGTTTTGTATGTCATTTGCTAATTTTGGCTAATTTTGTTTGTTTTTGTGATTGGTAGGATTGTATAAATTGGTTTTGTAGGTCCACATGAGCATGAAAAAGACAAAGGAACTCATAATCTATCTCATAGTGTTTGCAGATTTTTCAAGCTTATAGGTGGACAAAGCACTTGAAATTCTTCTTCCTCTTCTTGTCTATATTCTTATTATTCCATCTACTTCTTCTTCTTCTTCTTGTGGGAGATCTTGGCCATTTTTTTTGAAGGAAGCAAAATCATACACACTTCTTTTTAGTGCTTAAAATGAACCCCTAAATCATACTTAAATCCATTAAAAACTAAAAAAATGCAAAAAAAAAAAAAGCCTTTTAACAAGTGAAACTAAACCAATTCAATCATTTGCATCCTTGAAACATCAAGGTTTTAGATGCATTCATGCAAAGTTAGGAACACTTCATTTTTGGAAATTAAAAAAAAAAGAACTTCAAGTTTCCATTTCAAAAGGTTAAAAATCAACACTAAGTGCACACTAAAATCTAAATCAAACTCAAAGCATCAATCAAGGATAAAATGAACCTCATTTGCAAATATTTTAAAGTTCTTTTAAAAATCTCATGAAAACTAAGAATCCTAAATGGTTGCCAAAAATTTTCCTAAAAGCTTTGTTATTTGTTCCAAACAAATGTCTTGTTGCAAAATCTTGAATGTTTCTTATGTTTTTCACGCATCAAAACAATCTAGGAATATCATTTTTGGGCTTAAAATATGAAAACTAGAACACAAAATCTTGAATGAAAACCAAAGTCCAAAGAGTCATTTTCACTTTTGAGTCCAAAACAATCTTGAATGATCTAAGGTTAAAACAAAGAACTTCAAAGTTCTTAAAACAACACACAAAATCTCAATCTTGACTGCTAAATTTTTTTTTTTTTTTTTGAATGTTTAATCACTTGTCTTTGAATGCATGTTGCTAAACACACTCTTGAATGCCATGGATTGAAATCAAATTTTCTTTGAATGCATGATTAAAACAACAAATCCAATCTTGAATGCCAAGGATCAATTAACCATTGCAATATCAAACACTTCATTTGGAGCTTCTAAAATTGAACAAAACAAATCTCTTTTCCACATGCAATTTAGGTAAAGTTTGATTTTTGGACATTTAAGAAACTTTGTTAAGTTAAATACAAATTTGCAAAAATCAATTTGAGTAGTTCCTAGGACTCACCTCTTTTCTAATCACCCATGAATTCAACCATTGGTTGCAATCTCAACACCATTTATGGGGATGGGTCTACTTGAAAAAGGTGTGAAATGTTCCACAATCTAACTCACTCACTTGGTTTTTGAACGTTTGCTTTAACTTTATCAAAAATTTTAAATGACCAAAACTCTAGATTAAATCAATCACACTTCAAGTTTGGGCACTAAAATTGAACAACTATTGATGTGGAGGGCCTCCGGGTGTGCGCTTGACAAATCGAGTCTCACACATCTTTGCTTTGGGCTTAAAACAAAATCACACCAACTCTTGAATGCTTTAAAAGAAATTAATTGATACTTGACGTGGAGGGCCTCTGGGCGCACGAGTTTGCTTTTGTTGACCCTATCTCTTTTTCTTGTTTGCATTTTTTGATCGATTTACTTTTGTTGGCACTTCAAGTTGGAATTGAACATTGTCTCTTAAACATGAGTGCTTGCAAAGTCTAGATTAGCACACATAAGAGTCAGTTGGTAAAAGAACAAGCATGTTTTTTTTTTAGCCCAAGGTCATCCAAGTCTTCTCTCCCCTTATTGTCTTTCGAGGCCATCTTGGGTGCATAAGATTAGGATCCAAAACCTTGTTTCTTTTTAGGAGGCCTGCTTGGGGATTTAATCACCCCTTGGACGACCTCAACTCCAGCGTTTTGGCAGAGTATAAGAATCGGGAGGTGAATTGAAAGACACCTCTCTTGGAATCAAGATTTTTGTCACTCGGGCTAAGCCTCAAGGAACTTTATACCCTTGAGAAGTGAAAGAGGAGAAGTGGGTTACCACTCCTCTCGGCTGTGTGACATATTGTTGGTTTCATCTATGAATTTGGGCCTCACGTACGTTTGGGTATATCGAGGACTCCCTAGCTAAACCAACTGTCAGCCTTGTAGACAACCATCTAGAGTGTTAATGTGTTTGAAGTGACTGATCTAAACATTTGTAAAACATACACACTCCTCAGCGAAAGTATCACATTCTGAGAATCAAAAACTTCTATCTAGTTTTCCTATCTATTGCTTGCTTTTTTATTTGTTGAATGAATGTTTGCCAAACTTGGTCAATCCTAGCTTAGGGTAAACTTAGCATAGTCACTACCTATTTTAGAAGTTGAACAAGTTGAAGCAAAATAACCGAGGTCTCTCAAAGCCAAGCAGATTCAAGAATTGATTTCAGAGCAACTCAAACCCAAATAGAAGTTCCACAACATTAAACTCAAACCATCTCAGGCATACCAAGAACTTTCAGCCAAGAGAAAAAAAATAACACCAAGTCCTTGAATTGCCAAACTCCACAAAGTAGAGGATAAAGCTGCCGACAAAGCACTTCAAGAGGCCTGGTTAGAGCGCACCATCAAATTTAGCCAACATCTAGGAGTTAATCCTGCTTATGCCTTACCAACTAGGCATGATTTCTATGATTAGGCACCCTTGTTTCTCCACACCTTCTTGGATAAGCTTCACCTTAGAGTCATCTTTGTAGAAAAGTTAGCCATCTTAGGTTATCCCCTTAAGCATTATTAGCTCATCCATCTCATTTAGGACCAAACCATCTAGCCAGCAATCCAAAATCTTCACATCCAAGCCTTCAAAAATTGTTGTCACCTTGCTAAAAGTTTTCCATTCCTAAAATCTTTCAAAACCACCAATATCACCAAGATTATCCCTTTAAAAAAGGTTTTTCTAGGGTAATCTAGCTTTGCCACTTGTTATCCCTCATCACCTTGAGCTAAAGGTTGGGATCTAGAAGTGGTCAATCTCATGTTCTGCCTAAAGGATCATCAGTCTATCCTTAAGTGGACACAATCACCACCAAGCTTGCACATAGGAAAGCAGACCTTTTGTGCTTTGGCAACATATCTTTGAAGTTAGAATCCCCAACCCAATCCTCCTTAGGTTTTGTCATATAGCTTTGCCTCAACCTAGGAAATCATTTGCATAGAAAAGCCTTCCTCCCTTTTGCATCCACTAGCATTTGTTGCATCTCATCCCTAGGAGCATTTTTCATGCCACCCATCACTCACTTAGCCAAGAAGAAAGAAACAATGGAGCCCTATCATTTGGATCGAACAACCTCACCCCCCTTGAGCACTTAGCCATCCTTCAGCCCAGAGAAAGCTATGCCATCATCTACTGACATTGAAGCTTTCATGAACCAACCAGGAAATGCAGTATTGGTAAACGCCATTATAGCCAAGAACAAAGAGACAATCATGGCTAATTTTTGAAGGGACAATGCAGGAACCTTTAACTTTGGAAGACCCCCTCCATTATCAGATCCATCTCACCCATTGTTTGGGCAGTTGCCACCACCCATAGGCTCTTATGATCCAAATTATCCTCAATATATGCCAAAAGAAGAGCCTCCAACTAATCCATATGATCCAATAGACCCAAACATACCATCATCCATCCAAGTTGAAATCTCCATGCCGCAAGCCAACCTAGCCACCACCACTCCATCCTTGGTTCATAACTCTTGGCTCCAAACCCCCTTTACCCAAAACACCTCACCGTTCATGCCCTTCACTATTGCTACTACTGCTCCCCAACCCAACCTTCCTAATCCACCCATCTCCCATATCAGTGCTAGCATCTTTGGCCAACCTCAACAATATACAATAGGGATGCCACCCATGGGGCCAAGTAATCAACCTTTCATCACCCCTAGCTTGTTCACCATAGCCCAAAGCACAATCCCATCATTTCCATTAGTCTTGGGAGCTTAGTGCCATCAGCCACAAATTCACAAGCTACTACCCTCACTCTACAAAGCTATTAAACCCCACAAGCTACTACCAATGTTCTGCCTAGCTCTTAAGTGACCCAAGCTCTCGCCACCACTCTACCAAGCTTCCAAATCTAGCCACCAAGCTATCAAACCCCATCAATTCCATTTCCTAGCTTTCAATTCCCACCACCTCCACCACCAACTAATCCATTACCTCCTATTACCAACTACTTTTCAATGCCACTTCTAGGAGGTAACCCACCAATCCAGCCAACCACCAATTATTTGTAGGTACCATCCCAAATGGGGGCGCAGCCCACATACCTTGGTCAAACCCCACAAGCCCCCTGATCCTTTCCCCAAGCTCTACAACCATCTTATACCTTACCTCCACAAAGAAATTCATTTATCCCATAGCCAGCTTATGTTCCTCAATCCCAACCTTAAATCCCATATCAACAGCAAGCCTCGCAGCACATGCAACACTATGCGCCACCCCCCCCTTAGAAAACTATCATCCACCATGCAGCTGTCCAAACAATGTACAATCCCTATCAGCAAATCCCTCACAACCATCCATATTCAGTGGCCCCATCTAGTGCATACCTACCTCAAGGCACTCCTACATTGGGGGCACCCCAACCTTCACCCATTAATTCAGAATGGGAAGCCATGAAAACAGCTTTGAAGAACATCCAAGAGGGAAATGATCCAAAAAATTTCAAGTTTGAGAATGTGTGCCCTTACCCATTTGATAGAGCCATTAACATGACACCATTCCCCAAGCATTTTGAGACACCCAAATTTGACAAATTTAGAGGAAAAGGAGACCCTGTCACACATATCAAAGAATTTTACATGCACTGCCAAGAAGTGGCATATGATGACGTCTTCCTCTTGCATCTCTTTCCCAAAAGCTTGGCCAGACAAACTCTTGAATGGTTTTATAGAATCCCCTATGGCACAATTAAAAATTTTGCTGAATTATCTGAGGCATTTGTAGCCCAATATGCCCATGTTGTTGAAACAGAGCTATCAATAGTTGATCTTGTCCACACCAAGCAAAAAGGTGGAGAAAGCCTTCCCAAATATCTGCAAAGATGGCAAACCCTTACCACCCGCATATCTTGCACCTTGCCAGAGCGCCATTTGGTGAAAATGTTTATTGATAATGCCCATCCTAGCTTAGCTCACCACATGACCATGAACTATTTGCAGACCTACAAAGATATCAAAGAGAAAGGAATGATCCTTGAGCAAGGACTCATTAAAGATGGTGTGGTCAAGATTTACAAGGAAGCCAACCAAAATCAATCACATTCCAATGAAAAGTCTAGGTATTGGAACAAAAACAAGCATGTTGCAACAGATGGTGTCACTGACACCAGACATGTGAATATTGTTGGTCCTTCTCACAACCAATCCAACCCACCCTATCAACCAAAAAATCAGTAAGCTATCAACTACCAACAATAGAATAACCACAGCTATCAAAACCACAATCCAAGACCAAACTTTCAAGGGTCTAGCAATCAAGCTAATACCATCAATGTAGCTGTAGGACAAAAGCCCAGATTCCAACCTACACCTAGAAACTATACACCCCTTGGTGAGCCATTGGATGTCATTTTTGAGAAATTAGTCAAGGAAAACCTCATCAAATTTCCTCCTACCTAGCAAATTGACCCAAGCCAATCCAAAGCTGCATGGTACAAAGACAATGAGTACTGCAAATTTCATAGGGTAAAAGGTCACACTACCCTCAGATGTATGAAATTGAAAGACTATGTGCAGGACCTTATTGATCGGAAGGAAATCACTATTGGTGCCCAAACCTCTCCCAATTCATGCTTACAGATCTATCAAAATGCTTTTCCTCCTCACAAAAATCAAAATCCTAGAAAAGCACCTATCCAAACCAACAACAACAACACCAACAACCTTCAGCCAAACCAATAGCATGGGAAGAACAATGACCACACTTCATCCTATATAGACTATGGTAGCCTTATAGGTTGTATATCCGAGAAAGAGCCTTCTGTCAATGTTATCAATATCTAAGGACCAAACAATGAGTGTGCAATCACCACTCGAAGAGCCTGATTTAACATCACAGGCCCACCTATTTCACCAGCACCATCGGCTCCATCAAAAAGCCAGTACAATATCTTGGAACACCTTGGGAACATGCCAGCCCAAATCTCCATTTTAAACCTTCTTTGCACTAGTCCTCTATGCAAGAACATCCTTGACAGTGCTCTCATAGAATCCTGTGTCCCTTCTGATAACAATTCTACTAATTTTCATAATCTTGTTGGACACCTTTCATCCTCATGTGCCCTATCATTCAAACCCACCGACATACCCGTGGTTGAGCCAGATCACACCCTTCCACTTCGCATAGGCATCATGGTATCCAATTTTTCCATGAAAATAGTAATGATAGATAATGGATCAGCCTTGAATATTTGCACCCTAAAATTCATAAAACAAGCTGGGTATACTGAGGTAGATATCATCAGTGAGGTTATCACCATCAAAGCTTATGACAACTTGGAAAGAACCACAGACAAAACTATTTTGCTGCCAATCAAGGTTGGGCCAGTCATCTAAGAAACACTTTGCCATCTTATTGATCTAAACCTACCATTCAACATCCTCCTCGATCGCCCATGGATTCATGCCATGAAAGCCGTTCCATCAACTTACCATCAGTGCATCAAATTTCTGCATCAAGGCACTGAGGTAACCATCCATGCCGATCCAGAACCCTTTGCTTACTGCAATGTAGTTGAAGCTTCATATACAAACCATTTTCCTAGAATTGATATCGACACATCCATCGCCAGATCATCCCACACTTGTAATGACCTAGAAACCATCCTCGCCTCTACCCTGTCTACCGTGAAGATCAATAACAAGGGCTATGGAGAGTATAGTCTGTTAGATGCATTTGCTGTCGGGGCGCTCCCACTTGATCCACATGCCCATGGATGACCGACATATCACAAAGCTAAGGAGATTCCACCTCCTCGATAGAAACAATTTGGCCCAACAACCTTTGTATCCTCAAAAATCCCTCTTCATGAGGAGCTCACTCCAGATATCAACAATTGGTTACATAAGGATGCACCTCAAAGGAATTAGGCACGCCTTGATCACTTTAGCCAGAAGTATCCCCAAGAACATAAGCTCATCACTGACAAATGGAACTATCAAGGTGGTGGTCTAGGACCAAAAGAAAGAGGCATGCAGTGCCCCATCGACGCACACAAGTGGGAATCGAAGTCAGGTCTTAGCTTTGGCATACCCACAACTGAGGGCACCAATACAAATGGTCACACTTTTTTGAAAATTCACTGTGACCTTGTGGAAATCAAAGACATTCCTGAGGAAGTTGAAAAGAGAGCCTACGACGATATCCTAGACCAAATCTCCCTCGGAGACTCTGTTCTCCAAGAACTATCCATCCACCTCGTTGACCTACCACTCGCCCATCCAAAACTCATAGATTGGGACCAACCAAGCGTCATACACATTGATGAGTTCACATTAGAGGAAGCACTTCTGAGATTCATGGGAGCTGAAACACCTCACAAGAAAACAAAGCCAGATTCTGCCTATATCTACAAGCTAGATCCCAAGGGGTATTTTGGAGAAAATCCCCAACCTAGTTTCGATACACCCAAAACTAGAACTAAGGTGAATCTGAGACTAGCTAAGGCAGCAAAGAGAACCCCTCAGCAAGAACATCAAGAGCCACAAGAAAAACATGAGGATTTAGCATTACTCCTCAAGATAATCGACCAGAGATATCTTCTATTCTAATTGAGGATACTAGGGAAGTCAACATCGGTTCTTTAGAGATCCCTAGGGTTGTTCACATTGCTACATCCCTATTGCAAGACCAAGTTGATCTCCTCTTTGAGGTCTTAAGAGAGAACATTGGCTAATTTGCATGGTCATATCAGGACATGCCAGAGCTTGACCCAAAGCTTGTAGTTCATAATCTTGCAGTCAATCCACAGATCAAGCCCGTCAGACAAAAGCTTAGAAAAATGCACCCCAAGGTGGCATTACTGGTCAAAGCCGAGTTAGAAAGAATGTTAGTTGCTAAGGTTATCTGGCCTATCAACTATTCAGAGTGGATCTCTAACATGGTCCCTGTCACTAAGCCTTCTGGTGACATCAGAATCTGCACTGATTTCAGAGATCTTAACAAAGCTTGTCCAAAAGATGATTTTCCCTTGCCCAACATAGATATGATTGTAGATCTTATAGTTGGACATGAAATTTTGTCCCTTATGGATGGATTTTCTGGGTATAATCAAATCAAGATTGTAGAAGAGGATTAGCATAAGACAACATTCACTACCCCTTGGGGAACCTTTTGCTACAACATGATGCCTTTTGGCCTAAAGAATGCTGGGGCTACCTATCAAAGAGCTATGACAGCCATTTTTCATGATCTCATCCATAGCATTTTGGAGGATTATGTGGATGATATCTTGGTCAAGTCCCATACCTTCATGGATCATCTTGCTGACCTGGAGAAAGTCTTTGATAGGTTAGCCAAATATCATCTCATGCTGAATCCCAAGAAATGTGTCTTTGGGGTCACATCTAGCAAGCTTCTAGGCTTTATAGTTTCTAAACGAGGTATAGAGATCGAACCCAAGAAGGTCAAGGCTATCTTAGACATGCCTCCTCCCCAGACACTGTAACAGCTTCGTTCTCTTCAGGGAAAGCTTCACTTTGTTCGGCGCTTCATCTCCCAGCTTGCAGATAAGTGTACACGATTTTCACATTTACTGAAGAAGGATGAGAACTTCAACTGGGATCCTTTATGTCAATGTAGCTTCGACCATCTCAAGCAATATCTCATCAATCCCCCTATCTTGGTTCCACCAATTCCTGGTTGTCCCCTGATTTTGTACATATCAGCAACACCTACTGCTCTAGGGGCACTTCTAGCACAACTCGATGACTACAGCAAAGAAAGAGCCATCTACTACATCAGTAGAACCCTAGTTGGTTATGAACTCAATTACACTCCTATGGAAAAAGCTTGTTTGGCAGTTGTTTTCTCAACTCAAAAGCTTCGCCATTACATGCTAAGTCATACCATCCAACTAGTCTCCAAGATTAACCCTCTCAAATATATGCTCTCCAGAATAGCACTTACAGGCCATTTGGCCAAATGGGTTATGCTCCTTAGTGAATTTGACATCCAGTATGTGGACAAAAAGGCAATCAAAGGGCAAGCTATAGCAGATCACCTAGCTGATGCACCTCTAAGAGATGCTTATCTGTTGATCACAAAATTTCCAGATGAGCATATCT
The DNA here is from genome assembly GCA_028749045.1 of Cupressus sempervirens. Classification (NCBI taxonomy): domain Eukaryota; kingdom Viridiplantae; phylum Streptophyta; class Pinopsida; order Cupressales; family Cupressaceae; genus Cupressus; species Cupressus sempervirens. The sequence goes on from CM053789.1 coordinate 615,016,258, forward strand.
GTCTAATTGAAGAACAACCCCCATGGAAACTTTATTTTGATGGCTCATACATATCTCATGGATCAGGGGTAGGAATATTGTTGGTCACACCTCAAGGAGATTACATTCCAAAAGCCTTCAAGCTACAATTCCCTAACACCAACAATATAGCTGAATATGAGGCCCTCATAGCAGGATTAAAGATAGCTGTAGAATGGAACATTGCTGAGCTACAAATCTTTGGCGATTCTCAGCTCATCATCAAGCAAGCCCTAAATGAATATCAAACCAAAGATGAAAAGCTATTACCCTACAAAGAGCTAGTTGATCAGCTAACCCAAAATTTTACAAGGCTTCAGTTTACACAAGTGCCTCGAATACAAAACAAAGCAGCATATGCTATGGCTACTATAGGCTCGCTCTTGGAAATTCCCCAAGCAGCTACACAGTATGAGTTTTTAGTGGAGTAGCTCCTCACACCCGCCTATGTGAATGAGGATTCAAATCGTGTTTGTATCTTGGTTGGTCCCCAATCCCCTTAGTACCATGAGATTCATGCTTACCTTAACAATGGTATCATATCCCCTCACCTCACATGTACCCAATGCCAGAACCTCATTCGAAAATCATCCCCCTATGTTATCATAGCCAATACCCTATATCGTCAGGGTTATCACGATACTCTCTCTTGATGTTTAGACCAAAATGAGGCTGTGATGGTGTTAAATGAAGTACACTCTGGACTTTGCGGTGCCCACATGAGTAGTATTGTCCTAGCACGACAAATCTTTAGAGTAGGCTACTATTGGCCTACCATTGAAGAATACTCTTGTGACTTTGTCAGAAAGTGTCTCCCATGTCAGCAGCATGCAAATCTTGTGCACGCTCCAACACAGGATCTACAACCTATTGCACCACCTTGGCCTTTCACTTGTTGGGGCCTTGATCTAGTTGGAACTATCACACCCCTCTCATCTGATGGACACAAATGGATAATAACAGCTACAGACTATTTCACTAAATGGGTGGAAGTAGTCCCCCTAGTCTCAGCTATAGGAGTTCAGGTCTCCAAGTTCATCTTGTACCACATTATTTGCCGCTTTGGCATCCCATCCACCATCTTCACCGACCACAGAGGTAACTTTGAAAATCTCAACATGGAAGAATTATGCACTTCCCTCCGCATCCATCACTTTTTTTCTAGCCCATATTTCCCACAAGGTAATGGCCAGGTAGAGGCAACTAACAAAACCCTCCTCAAAATCCTAAAGAAAGTTGTCAATGATTCCGACGTGATTGGCACCTACAAAAAAATCCAGCCCTATGGGCCTATCAAACTTCCTTCCATACATCCACATGCACAACTCCATATTCCCTAGTCTATGGTACCGAAGCGGTACTACCTATAGAGGTTGAACTTCCCTCCTTGCACATATCTTTGCAAGGGCAAATATCAGATGAAGAATACAGAGTAGCTTGGCTCACCCAACCAGATCTCTTAGACGAGAAGCGACAATAAGCCTATGATCATCTCACTGTCTATCAAACTCGTCTCAAAAGGAATTTCAATAAGAAGGTGCTTCCACAAAACTTTCAGCCAGGTGACATGGTCCTCAAAGAAAACATGAAAGTCAAAGCAGATCGAGAAAAGAAAGGCAAGTTTGAACCTACATGGCTTGGTCCTTATGTTGTCACTGCTTCCTTTGGCTTCAGAGCCTATAAGCTATCTACACTGGAAGGAGAAATCTTGAATGATCCTACTAACATCATTCATCTCAAGAAGTTCTATGCTTGAAGATCCTTGGTATACCCAGCTTTTGAAAAATACAAAAAAAAAATAGTAAAGATAAATAAGCTTCCAATGGTGAAAACTTGGCAATTCAAGTGCCTTGGATAGGTACCTTGGTGAAAACCTGGTAATCTAGGCACCTTGTGTACTAAGACTAATCCATTATCTATCACTATCCTATCCCTCATCCATTCACCCACCATCCCATAAAACACCTGCTTGTTCCCTTGGTGTTCCAACCAAATATCCAAAATCTAATGGAGCTTGTAAATACCTCTTGTACAGCTTGTAAAATCTTGTACCTCAGCTTGTAAAATCTTGTACCAAAGCTTGTATTATACCTTGTAAATCTTGTACCATACCTTGTATATCCGAATCTTGTCCAAAGTTTGTACCATATTCCAGCCTGTAAATAATCTTGTATCCTAGCTTGTATACTATCACGTGCACACACAAAACTCCATTTTCACTTAAGCTTTTCGCAAACCATCTACCTATCTACCTATCACCTATTATAGACATCCCATCCTTCACAAACATTTCCATCTCACAAAAACCAAAACATGAACAAACTTGTACATTTGTAACATATCTTGGTCCATCAGCTTGTACATCCTCTTTAGCTTAGTACCATTGTATCTATCCAACGTTCATGTTAGTTCATCCTTGATCAGCATCTTGCACCCATAGCACATCTTGGTTAGCTATTCCAATGCATCCTTTAGCTAGATTTCCTGTCACCAAAGTGTTATCTTTCTTAGTTCAGCTTGCCAGACACATCACTCATCCAAATCCACCAGCTTAGGTGCTCTTCGATAGGTCCTTGCAGGATATAGCTTTCCTCATGTCTGATCTTGGTCTGTTAATACCTCGTCCTACCCATCTCGTTGGCAAACGGTTCTCTTTTGGATTTTTGCTTTCTTTTGATTTGGACTCTTCCCTGTTGGGTCTTGAAATATCTTTTCCAAGCAATCTCCTTGTTCCCTCCTCAAGGTTGCCACGATCTTCAATATCATGGTATACTGCGAATGGGGCAATCAGAGCATAAGGTCTTGATCATGTCTTTTGCTTGTTTTCTTTTTTGCTTGTGGGTTACCCAGTGTCGTTTCCACACTGCTTCCTTTGGGATTCATTTGTGATATTGGGGCAATCCTTGCGTATTTATTTTGAGTCAGTTCGTCAGTCCTTTGGATAGTTGGTGAAAAGGCCTTGATGTTCTTGGTAACCTCGGCAATTAACCAACAGTCCTATAGAAAATCTAGTGCTCAACTACATGGTGGTACTTCTCTTTGAAGTATCCCCCCGCTCAAAAAGCTTCAATGGTTTTACTTCATCTCCATTATCCCCCATCCATATCCAACATCCATCTCTCCTACCCTAGCTTATGCATCAATATCTCTTTGAATCACTCCCCACCTTTAGCTTTAGGGATCCACAATCCTAGTCTTAGGGATCCATCAATCCAAATCAATCCACCAAGCCTCATCTTTCGAGATCCACAATCCTAGTCCTAGGGATCTTTGAAACCCATCTTCCACCAATCTGACTCTTTGAAATCCTATTGCATCAGCTTTATAATCCCCTCATCCATCTCCCTATCTTGGATTCCTTTTTATAGTGCTCCGCTCCTTCATCCTCCACCTTCCCTAAAGTCTTAAGCTTGCTTCCTCTTGTGCATCTGATTCTCCTTTATCATTCTCCCATAGTGAGAGTTTGAGCTAATTCAGCCCCTTCTCTTTGCCAATCTGAGTTTCCTTTCTCATCTGAGATTCTTGTACTTTTTAAGAAGCCATAGAGCCTCGCTTTCTCTCCCCGCCGCCTTCTTGAGGGGGCATCTCACAGTCCATTCTCTCCTCTTCTGCTCTAGCCTTGGGCATCTTATTTTCTTATCTTTGATGCCATGCCACTTGAGGCATCACATCAAAGAGGGGCAAAATGTAGACACCTAAAAACCTTTAGAAAATAAAGTATTTTTATTTTTTGAAATTTTTTTGATGACATCATCATTAATTAATTAATTAATTAATTTATTTTTATGCCATTAAATCCCTTTATCTTAATTAAAAATATTTAATTAAGGAATCCCTCCCAAAAATGTTTAAATCTTATTTAAACATTATTTCCTTATTTATTAATTATTTAATTAATAAATTGACCAAAAAACCCAAAATAAATAAAAAATTTATTTTTTGCCCAAAACTTGGCCAATTTCCTTAAGACCACTAACCTCTTCCAAAATCTTCTAATCCTTCTTTAATTTTGATTAAAGGCTAATCCCATCATTTCCTACCCCTAATCCCAACTCAAAATATTTAATTAAGATTAAATATTAATCCTCATGTTTATTAAAAAAGTTTTAATAAATATTTCCTCAACCCAAACCCTTGAAATAAATAAAACTTTATTTATTTCTTAAAAATCTAATTTATCCTCACCCTAAGAAGTTCTAGACTCTTCTAGAAAGTCTTCATCCTCATCCTAGGAAGTTCTAGACTATTCTAGAAAGTCTTTATCCTCATCCAAAGTCTAGACTCCTATAGAAGATGTCTTTAAACCTAATCCTAATCCCCTCCTAACCTTGTCACATTCTCTAAACATGGGTTAAGACTTACTAACCCAAGCCAAAGCTAACAAATATCTCCTCCTTCACCCACCCTCATTAAATGCCACCCACTTTCCTCTCCCTAAGCTAATCCTAAACCATCCTAATCCATCCTCTAATCATTTGCACAATCCTAAGCAAGCTTAAAATCCTCCTTATCAAGCCCAAGTCGAAATTGCTCTCATCTCCCTCAAAATATCTCAACCATAAAACTTTATGAAGCCCACTAGGCCATAAATGACTCTTCCAAGCCCTTTTATTGCTTTTACAAGCCATTATGAGGGTCTTTATGAAGATTTTATCCCATTGAGCCTCCTTTGTTGACTCATCCTTCCCCTTTCCTCCATCCTCTCACCCTGTGACATTTGTCACTCCCTGATTGGCTGTAAGGAAGCACAATCCATGTGCTCTCCTCTCATGCAATCTGAGCCCTCCATGAGCTTTTTTCCATCCTTGCATCTTAGCCCTCAATCCCTCAAGCCTCTTGCCTATAAATTGGATCCTTCCCCTTTGCAAAATAACATAATCCATGAAGTAAAGTCATAATGCCATTTTAAGAAGCCATTTTACATCGAAACCATACACTCACACCCAAATTACAACTCCATTTGAAGCCCTTTTTGAAGCATAAGCTTGAGCATACATCCTATCTATTTAGACAAAGCCACTCAACAAGAGAGCTTCTTATTGAGAGAGCCCATTAATGGCTCATGTTCTCAATTGAGAGCTCATCTTAGTCTATCTTAAAGTTTATGAATTTTGTTTAGTTTGTAGAAGCTTTATTTAAATTTGGTTTCTATTAGCATACTAACATTGCTCATATACACAAAGTTCTTAACATATCAAGACCTCCAAATTTGTCTCCAAATGCAGTGCACACATTTAGAAGATTCAAAGAAAAGGCCTTAGTAGCTAAGGAGAAGCCTTGCATTTGAATAGTAGGGTGATCCACATTTAACAAAATCCACATTGGAAGACATATGGGAGTTCACGTGGAAAGATAAAAGTGATTAAAAAAGGACCTTATGGCAAGAAAGGAATTTGCAGATGCACAAAGACAAAGCTGTAGCTACATAAGAAAATAAGACCACCCCCATGCACTAACGGGGAGTCGACTCTAAAAGGAAGAATCCACCAAGCTCTCATCCATGCAAGGCAGATTTTGAAGTCATCCAACACATGGAAGGAATATCACGCAGGGGCAGTATAAAGCACAGAGTTTGAAAGAATGGAAGAAGACCACATGGGGCAAAGGAGGGAGCTCGCCAAACAAGGGAATCCATAGTATTTAAAAGAAGTAGTGGGTGGCAATATAAAGAAGGTAGTCAAGGAGTTGAGAGCTCCACATATTAACAAAGTGACACCAAATGATAAGAGGCCCACATTAAGGCTCTAGGGGACGAGGTAAGCAGGAAGTCACAATTATTGAGTAATCATCTCTTAAAGAGGAAACTGCTGCATAAATTTTAGTCCCATGCAACAAAGACTACCAACCACATTTGAAATTTGGAGTTTAAAGAGAAACTAGCACAAAACATAAAGCAGACCTATGCATAAAAGAATAAGCCGTAAGGGAGCCAAATACACCCATGCCAGATTGAAAGAAGCTGCTAGTCAGAGGCGTCAGAATGCCCATATAAGAGAGTAGATCATTACATAAAGGAGAAGCCCATGCCGGCCTAGACAAACTAGAAGTAGATCTGGTAGATCACACCATTAAAAAGGCGCTCCCATATTTTCTGGCAGGCAAGATGAAGGTGATCTGCTTTGTAATGAGGTGCTACCAGTTAAGGGTAGGGCATACCTATGTTAAAAGATTAACTCATAGGCATGTGAAGGTAGATGACTGGAGGAAAATAAGCCACAAGTTAGAGAAAGAAATGCCAAAAAAAATAAGAATAAGAAAAATAAGAGGAACAGAGCAAAGAAAGTGCAGAGGTAAACATGTTGAAGAGAAGCTCCACGCAAGTCATTAGTTTTAAAGACAAAGTTCGCTAGTTAAGCCTGCTGGAAGGATTATAAAGGGGTTTTAGTCCCACATTGGGGATGTGACACTTTTTAATATAGTTTAAATATTATCCATTACAAAGCGTTTGATGTCTTAGATACACGCCTTTTCAAAGGCCAAGCATACTTGCTTGTGGGACCCCCTGCTGCTGACCTTGATGACATGGATGCCAACTTGAGATGATATAAACATAATTTTAAACAAACATGCATATTGGTTACGGTGATGTTAGCAGATATGAGGTTGCAAAAAAATTTAGAAATCTGGCACCTCACTACTTCGCTAGCCATGAAATTTCAAAAATCCCAACAAGCGACATAGCGAGTCACCGGAAAAACCTAGAAATCTGAAGAAGACAAACGAGTTTAGATGGAAGGAGATATTGACACATGTCTAAATTGTGTGGATGTCACTGTCACCAAGCAAAGATGCTCATGGGTTAACCATAGCAACATAGCGAGGGTTGATATAGTGATGACACATGGTAGATGATGCATATAATGTAGGCCAATCAAAAAGTGACACGTGGTGAGCTTGATCGATAGAAGTTTGACCGTGGATTCAAAAGGCAAGAAAAAATGTGAAGGCAATACAAAATAATTTTTAAAATAATTTTTGACTAAGTGGGTGCATGTTAGAGAATTTTAAATTCAAACTTGGTTTAATCTAAAGTTCAGACTTTAGAAAATTTTTAATTTTAGAAAATTTAAAATTTAAAATTCAGTTGCAGATCAGAAATTTATAGCAAGGGGGGACATCTTTTCAAAGTAAGATTCCAGAGTTTCCTAGTAAGCAAAGTATGTGATATTATATATTGCCAAAACCAGAACGAGATGAACTTTCCAAATCTGAAGTTAGTTTTTGCATAGGTCCTCATTGGTTTGCATTGTAGGCCAATTTGTAAAATTTGGGGCATTGGTGGCAGAACAAGCAGTTTTGATCATTGATAATCAGAATTGGTTAGAGGGTAGTTTTAAAGGTTTGCTGGGATTTGAATGTTGAGAAAATAATCCTTAAGCCATTTTCTTGCATTTTTGAAATCACTTTGTAACTGGTTTCTCACTTTTACCGTGATTTCATTTTAACACCAAAATTAGTTACATTCTTTCATCATGATCTTTTGAGATATTTCTGCCTTGTAGAGGCCAAATGATAAGATTGGATTTAACTATTGAGGAGAGAGGGTAGAAAGATGTTTTTTTGTCTTCTTGGGAATGAATTCTAAGTGGACACATGTCAGATGCAGAGCAGAGTCAAGAATTCACTTCTTCCTATATCATTCCATTTCTTTCTCATTGTATTGGTTCCAATTTCTGGGAAGAAAAAGTTCATTGCTGTGATACCATTAGGGGTTCCAGTTTTTCACTGTGAGACCATTGGTTCCAATTTTTGACATGTTTCTTTGATTGTGACACCATTTCTTTCAACAGAATTCTCTCATATGAACAACATTAAGAAGGTTAATACAGATAGCTCAGATCTATTAGGTATTTCCATGTTTTCATTTTCATGCATATGACTATATTAATTTAAAGGAAATAAATGCAAAGAGTAGTGGATGATTGAGTTTCAGTTGCAGTTGAATCTTGTCTCCTTTATTAGCTAATTTTCAATGTTTTACAATCTTTGACATAGAGCTTAGGTTGTCATTACAGTCCCTTATGGATGCATGTTATTTCATTGTTGCCTGTGACTCAAAGGGTTACGTAAATGCTTCAAGGAAATCAATAGGGTTGTGAGGTTACTGATGGGGATATCATGTAAGAATGAGGTTGAAGCTGAACATTGATGTCTATTTACAAGTTGAATAGATAGATCAGATATTTTAAGATACAAATAGGTATCAGATATCCATATGTGTGTTTTTGATTCACAGATTTGCCCAATGGTTAGGGCACTGGTCAGTTATAGGATCATTAAGTCTTACTGCTGCATATCTGAGGGTTTGTTCAATTCAACATTATAACTCAAATGTTCTTTCCCTTTCATGTTGAAGAACCTAAATGTGATGCCCTCACTCAACTTATGAGCTCCATGGTTTTGCATTTAGCTACTGCAAATTTATGTCATTTCATAAGTCATTAGGAGAAATAAGGGTAAAATCTGCTTAATAGATTCAGGGATATGTTTTTGCACTGGTATAGTATCATTTGAATCTGAGATCTACCCGCCTAGGTTTAGTAGAGCCAGAAGTAGAAGAAGGGTCAAGCCTTATAGTCGGCCCTATTTTTGAAATGATATGTTGAGAATGGGAGTTAGCTGCCCCTAGATATGTCATATTCTCATGGGGATAATTGAAAACCCAGTAATGTTTTCAAACACTAACACTTCCTTAAACATGGAAAAAGTAAAATTTTATTCAAACAATTTTTTATGGAATTTAAATTCAAGTTTTATAATCCCTATTCTTCACATATATTGAAGTCTTCTCTACCTCTTTGATTGATTCAATCTTCAAATGACCTTTCCCTTTACTACTATCATCAACATTTACAATCACAATTTTTTGTCTATTCCATGTTTCCTTCATGCTATAGGGGATTTACTACCTTCTCATGTTCAAACTATCCTTGAGTGTCCTCTTCACCATTACTATCATTTAATTTAGATATTTGTTCTCCCCTTGGCTCTATTATTTGATCTATCTTAGTGACCATTCCTTTTCCATATTCTTGATCCTCTACCTTAATAGGTTCCTCAACATCTTTATATTCTTTACTGTCCAATTTTTGTTCATCTTCTTCCTCTATTTGCTACCTTATTAACACCTTTAGTCTCCTTCCTCTTTCTTCATTTAGCTCACAAAGATCATAAATCTCATTGAGCTCATACATTAAGAAAATAAAATGTAATCTTTAGTTGACTCCATATAATTAATTAATTTTTTTTCAAGTTTCATTTAACTAGTAAACAAAGTTATTACATTTTATCTTTTGTGTTTGTATTGCACTTTGATGATGTAGGTTGAGGTTAATGGTAGGTAATTTAGCCCCTATTTACAAGTTCTTGAAATCAATGAAAGGAGGATTTTTTGGTGATAGCATAAAATGGAACTTCACTAAGTTTTTGGTTGACAACAATGAAACTGTAGTTGATAGATATGTACCCACAACATCTCTATTGAAGATTGAGGTACTTGAAAATCAAATTTTGTCATTTTGTTAAAATTTTCTATGAAAATTGCACTTACAATCTTTTTAAACTAGTTTTATTTGTTTGATGATACATCTTATAGGAATAATGGTCAATATATGTAACCTTATGTTTGTAGGAAGATATCAAGAAACTATTGGGTGTTGCCTAATGCATTGAGAAACTATGTTATAGCTATTCTTCCTATTTACACTGAATGTAAGAAGTAATATTTAATTGAGAAATGGTTCTATTATGCCCATACAAGACAAAATGGATTAGTAAATACCATTCATGGTACATAATAATATTTTTAAATAATTGGAGAATGCTCATGGCTCACTTTTTGAGTGTCATTGTTTGATACAAGTGTTTGGTTTAGGTTTTTCATGGTTGAGGTTTAGGATTTACATAATGTAAATTAAGCTATTCATGGATATAGATAAGCTATTCATGGCTATAGATTCTCATGGTGTTGTTTAATTAATGAATCTATTCTCATTAAAGAATTAGAAGAAAGAAAACCTAAGTTATTTTTCTTACTTAAATACCTAATGAATCTTGCTTATAATAATTTTAAATCCACTATAGTCTACCATTGTATTTTCTTTTGTATATTCTATATAAAAATTCTTATACTTTTAGTTCTTTTGTTCAACTTACCAAGAATGATCACTTCATAATTATTTCAATTTCCTCAATGATATGTTTAACTTTATTTTTACAGCTATGCTAAATAGTGCCATGATTATTCAATCTATGGTCTTGTTACTTGCAGGTATGGCTTCCCATTGTATGTATAAATTTTAGAGGAAGTTGGACAAGGTGGTTGCATACTAACTCTAGACTTATTTTTTGATCACTTCTTGATCAACCTATTGTCACTATATTCCAGGTTCTCGATTCTTTTCCTTGTTCTAAAAATGAAATATTTTATTTGAGATTCCTTATAAGTTTAAGATAGAGAAAAAAATTCTAGAAGTCAACTTACCCCTATTTCACTTGCCTTTGAAAACTAGTCTTTAAGTCCTGGTATCATTTTTGGTTGGGTATTATGTAGTAGTGAGTAGATATTTGACATGTATATGAACAAGAGTAAAATAATAGTAAATAAGTTATTTTTTCCTACAATTTATGTCTTTGTGTTTAGAAATCAAATAGGGGATGAGACAACTAGATTAGGGAAAAGGTGTTATGATGGATTTAGAATTGGATATGGAAGTTATAGCCATGGGCTACATTATCATCAGTTGGTCAACTATGATTAAAAAACATATAATTTGGAGATGCAAGTACACAAATTATTGAGGAATAGGTCATGCTATATCATCACTCTCCACAAAAAATTGATGAAGAAATTAAAACTTATCAGGTCAACATGATTGGAGGAAATTGAACACCTCTATGAAAAGTTGCTCCACATGAAGCAATATTTTTCATTTGTACACAAGGTTTACCTTGCCTTGGTGACATAAACACCATACTTTGACTGTTCAACATAAAAATTTCCAAAAATAATGGCTTCATCCAATTCAACAACTTTAACCATACTCTTTTCATTTCATTTTTCTATACTTCAATTGTGTATATTGTCCATGGATAAATCACTACTTCTGCATTAAGAGACTCTAGTTCTATACTATCTATGGTCTTGCATTAACCCATCACCATCTTCATGTCATCATGAACCTCTTCTACAACTTCATTCCTCTGATTGCTTGTCAAAATAGTACTTGCTATCTGCACTTAATTTCCCAACAAAAATTGCTTTATTGATTCAAATTTTGCACATAACAACACCAACAACCTTCCTAGGTTGAAGAAAATTCAATTTATAGGCCAAGCCTCTTGAACTTACATATTCACCTCTACTTTTTTGATCAAAACACAACTGTGACTATTAACCTTCCAAATTTGTAAGAAAAGTTGCATGACAACTTTTGACAATTTTTGCAACTTTTCAATATTTCCAAACAAAAGACTTCAAATGCCTACCAAAACTTGATAAACCATACAAGAAATCTAGAAAACATAAAATTGAAGATTTTGGTCAACTCATAATGTTGACCAACATTGACTGACCTACAACTTTCCCATAGGCCTTATTACAACATGCAAATTTTTTTCCTAAAATACATTCTAGGATGCTTGTGATTGAATTATTGCCATGTGTCAACTTGGACACTTATTTATCACCTAATCTATCCAAAATTAGATGTTTGAGCATCTTGTTTAGGACCTTGGGCCCCTACATCACTACCCCACTTTTGCTTTTTGTACATCGAACATATAATAATTTCAATTTTTTGGAAGATTTAACAATTTTGAGTTTATTGGAACATTGTCCAACTCTTATACTTCTCCATCTTGAATTTCTACAAATTATTTCTTTTTGTTTCTATGATTGGATTTTGGAAAGTGATACTTGTCATGAAATCTTTGGCTTCTTCTAACTTTTGTCCTTGCTTCCTTGCCAATTTCCTTAACAATAAATCTTTAACCAAAACTAATAAAATTTTATGTAAGTGGACAACTTTTCATTGATTATAATATGAGTTAATTTGAGTGAGGTGAGCAATTTTTTCTTTCAAAAATATGTGTAGATATAAACATTAAGTACAACATATCCAATATTTTTGTAGATATACACATCAATTAGACTATTTTTTTCTTTCAAAACCATATGTGTAGATATAAACATTAAGTAAAATATGTCCAATATTTTTGTAGATATACACATTAATTACACCAAATTTTTCTTTCAAAACCATATGTATAGATATAAACATTAAGTAAAACATGTCCAATAATTTTGCAGATATATTTTCTTGTAAAGAAAGACCACACCTAGAAATATGAACCCAAAAAAAAATCACAAGACAATTGCTAGATTGTGTTCTCAATTCCAAAGAAAAGTTGATAAATGTAATTGTCCTTGCAAAAAGTGTAAGGTCTTAAAGAATCAAAGAATTCTAATCACAATGGCCTAGAGTCATTGTAGGCAACATGGTCACATTGAAGGGAGTCACAATTTTTGTTGATTGGTAAATGTGAATTTCTAATTGGAGGAACATGGAGGTGTGAATATCCAAGTTAATGATAACACTCCCATGGAAGAAGTTGATAATGTGCTAGAGGACATGATTGAAGAAGATGGTATTGGCACAACTGATGAAGATGCTCATGATGATGGTACTAACACATCTGATAATAATGATGAAGATGGTCTTGCTATACCTATACTTGAGAAGGCACACACACCCTTATATGAAGGCTCTCAAACAACTCTTCTCTCTACTATAGTGTTGTTGGTGAACTTGAAGGTTAAGAATGGTTTATCCAATGTAGCATTGTCACGTATGCTAAGGTATGCCATTTTTGTCATCTTCAATGTTAGCATACCATTACTATTCATTATATTAACAATTCATATTTGTTGGTGTAGTTGACAGTGGGTTTTTGTTACCACCATCAAACATTCTTCCTCATTCCTCCCAAGAATTATCTACCATTATAAATCAAATTGGAATGAAGTATCAAACAATACATGCATGTCCCAATGATCACATTCTATATCACAAACAATATGAATTTGCAATAGAATGCCTTGATTGTTATATTAGTAGATATTGGTAAAATCATATAACAAAAAAGGTTCCTCATAGGCTGGACTCACAATAATGGATAACACTTTTTTGCCTAAATTGGCACTGAACTATGAATTTTCAAGAAAACTTTCACTTTTGGATGCAAAATTCCATTTAATAGTTAGGAATTTGAAGATGAAGTAAATTAGAGTCTTTTAGAATTTTCTATATAGATTATGAATACATTTTAAAATTTTGTTTGAATTTATTTGATTGAATTAATTTTTTTCCCATGAAAATTGTTATGTTATCAAAAACCTGATTTTTAAAAAGTGACATTGTGATTGACACACATAACTTTTTTCTACAATGGATATCAATGTGATTCTTTCAAATTTAGTTTGTTAACATCTATACCAAAATTGTGGATTTGATATGATGTCTTTATCCTTATTATTTCAAATTTTGTAATAGTAAAATTGACCTAACACTAATTTAGACATACATAGCATTTGACACATGTAACTTATTATATATTTACCCAACTTCAAAATTTAATTTTTTAATTGAAAGAGTACTCGAATATGGAGACTGTAGTTATTTTTTATTTTTTTTGTTCTCTTAGTTACTATTTTTCCCTAAGCATTCTATATATAGGTTTTTTTTAATAATGAACCTCTATTCAATTAATGTAAAAAAATGTATACTTAAGGAATTTAAAATATATCAAATCCATATTCATTAGAAAGCTCATTTTGAGTACTTCTGTCATGCAAAATGACATCTTTAGTGCTCTGTCTAATCCTAGCAATTGAGCCTAGAAGCCATGAAAATAAATGCAAATATTAAAGACTTTGTAAAATACATCTAGTTTGCTAGTTTTGATAGGAAATAACTTTCTATCAAAAGTTTTTGGATAGTTTCGATAGAAACTATTTGTATTTAGTTTCTACCAAAACTATTTAGGTCAATCTTTTGTGCCTACTTAGTTTTGATCAAAACTAAAGCTAAATAATTTCGATCGAAACTATTTAGGACCCATTTTTTTTTGTTTAGTTAGTTTCGATCAAAACTACTTCAAAAGTAGTTTGGATCAAAACTACTTCAAAAGTAGTTTCGATCAAAACTACTTCAAAAGTAGTTTCGATCAAAACTACTTCAAAAGTAGTTTCGATCAAAACTACTTCAAAAGTAGTTTCGATTGAAAATTTTACTATTTCAATCTAAACTATATGATTACATTCTATTGCAAGTTTTTGGGCCAAAAATTTTTCTTTTGCAATTTGGAGGAAATTTTTCCTCCAAAAAAGTGTAACCCACTATTGTGGGTTCACCCCACAACATTCTTTGGTACATTCCCATTATTGCATGTCTTGAATGATTATTAAGGTGCACTAGCTTGACACAATTTATGGATTACCATGCACGCAATATAAGTCAAGATTACATTATGCGAATTCCTACAGATGGTTCTGCATTTAAAGAGATAAAAAAAACATGGTCACACTTTTTTAAAAAATCTCATAATCTAAAGCTTTCATTGGAAATAGACAATGTCAATCCATTTGGAGATATGAGATCTATTTACTTAGTGTGGCCTTATTTTTTTATTAACAATAACATTCCTCCGTGGATGTCCATAAAGAGGGAGCACATAATGTTGTCAATAATTGTACCAGGTATTTTTTCATTTAATAGTTATCTAAATTAATTTATAAATGGTGCATCAAAATTGTCATAACAATTATGTAATATTTTTGTTCATTCATTTACTAGGAAAGTACCACGTTAAAGATATGAATGTGTATATTGAGCCCCTTATTGAAGAGTTATTGAAGTTATAGAATGTGGTCACTATGTATGATGTAGGAGCATCCTGGGTGTAAGGGCAATCTTGCATCACCCAAAAATATTTTATTTTCATCTTTTTTTATTTTAATAAGGACTAGTAGACATGGTGGTTACTATTTATGAGAGCTTTCTATTTTTAGTAAGTTTGTCCTACGAGCTCAAAATGTTCTCATTTTCTACAAGAAGGTTCATTTTAGAGATATAAGTCTACCATAAAAATCTCATTGCTCCAGCTTAAATATCAGAGAAGTTATTGTTGATTTTTGGTGGAAAAATTTATAGAAAAATCTTTAGACTCACGGTTGGAGGCCTTAGAGTGCCTGGATGAGGTCCAAAAACTTGACAAAAGGGCACTAGCATAGTTATGTGTCTATAAATCAGGAGCTAATATTTTTGAAAAGTGGTTATAATAGCCAATCAAAGAAACGGTTCATGAGTTATGGCCTTCAGAACTTGGGCTACCAAAATTTCTAAAATAATTTGTCAAAGATGTATTTGGCTGACTCTATGTGTATTGTTAGGGTCGTTTGGCCATAGGTATTGAGTTTAAGCATCTAGAACTTTTCCAGGCGACATGAAATTGCCTATTTAAGAAAGGCTCAAACATTATCTAGGATAGCTCTTGGTGATAGTTTGCAGCACTATCTTGTAGATTACTATAATGAAGGTGTCCATTTGGATTAGCATATTGTAATTGAGAATTTTGTAATTTTGCATTTGCGGTGATAATAAGAAGTCCATATTTTTTTTCTTGCATTTTCTATTGTTTCTTTGCTTTTGTTATGAGTTTATGGTATTAAGGGGAGACCCCCACATCAATGTCTAACATCTGTAGACCAATAAGACAAAGAAAATTTCAAATCCATGCAATGCTTGTATAGACAATACATGATGCCCTTGGGTGAACTCATTTTTGCGATATGTTATATTGTTAAGGTCACATATCTTTGGTCTCTTATAGTGCTTACACATTATTGTTGTATGTTTAAGTTGCACATGAAAATCTTACATTATCCAATTGTACATGATATGTTAGGTCTTCAGATAAAGGAAAAAATTTCGTGTCTAATTGTTGTCTGAAGATGAAATCTCATCATTCAAGAAGTTTAGGAAAGTAGGTGTTCAATGAGTTTAGGCACTTTCTCCATCATAATCATAAGTATCAAATTACTAACAAAAATCATTTTAATGGAAAAGAAAAGACATAATCAAGGGCATAAAGAGTGACACCTCATCTATGGAATTTGAAATACGATCGACTAAATAACTGAGATAATATCTAGTTTGTGGTCAAAAGTTTGAAATTTATATTTTGCTATTGTCTTTTATTTAGTAATGATGTAATTTATGCCTATGAAGGTCATCAAGACATCAATGACCAACTTCCTAGAGGAATAAAAAGCTATCCTGCTCAATTTAGTAGGTTACTGAACTAAAAAGATCTCCTAATCATGCATTTATTTGATACTATGCAAATTGGAAAGAATGCAACAAAGACACTATGGAAAATATTGGATAGAAGGTGTGATAGAAAAAAAATTTGCTAAAATTTGTAATGACATTCATGAATCCAATCATGCATTGAAAGATTGCATTGAATCAAATAGCAATGTAGACCATATAAAAATGAGTGCCCTTGGTTATTAATGAAGAAACAAAGCGATGCATTAAAAGAAGTCATAAAAAAATTCCCATAGGACTTGCTACAAATATAAGTAGTCTTGTATCAAAGAAAGGTTATTTTGGGCCAAGATTGAAAATACATGATTGGCATACCTTCGTCAAAGTAATTTGTGTTCTCTATTTACAATATATTTGTAAAATTGTATTTACTACCTATTGTATTATTTCATAATATATTGAAAATATTAGTTTTTACTGATTGCAATACATCCTACCTTTATCCCTCCCACACTAGTTTGACAATAGTATTAAACAAGTTATATATGATCTTCGAAAATACATGAAGTTATAAGTGTTATTTCTTAGATTTGTTATATATATATTATATTTATGACTTGTTTTATTTTTTATGTAATCTATTGTATATTTTTATCAAAAATCTCATTTATATGTTCTTGAATGTTGAATCTCTTTTAGGTGGTTATCATCTAAAGAAATTGATAAAAAAGATACAAAATATTGGAAGAGAAAAATTTCACAGCTTATGTGTGAAATGCAAAAGTGTCTACCTTCAACTTCTTTCAATGCTCAAGAACACTACCTCATACATCAAGTTGATGAGATTGAATTGTATGGACCTATACAAACTAGGTCAATGCAAATGGTTGAGAGGCACTTGAAATTTATGAAGGGCTTGATTTGACAAAGAGCACATCCTGAGGGTTCTATGGTAGAGGGATATATGGTATACTAGACCATGGTGTACATTAATAAATATCTTCTCAAGTTTGCATCAAAGATCCATGTAGATCATATTTGGGATCCCAACTTCATTAATAGATTCAAAGGGGATTACTTGACGAGGAAAGGTAGATTGAGGAAAGTGAGAGGTAACTATAACATGTTATCATAGTTAATTAGCTCTTATACATCATCAATGTAAGTTTTTTCTAACTGGTCTAGTTGTTTTTTTTTATAGTTGGTGATAAGTGGGATGCACTACATTTCTATATTGCAAGCAATCTTGATTCGATGATAGTATGGATTCAACAGTCTCAAAAAAATGGTTTCTCATTAACATGGCACGGTGTTGCATCATTCATTAAAGAATCTCATCGTAATGGAGATCCCAATGTTACGCCAATGGTACTTGATCTAACATATGGCTTAATAGATAGAAAGGTATGTAGAAGATTACTAATCATGACCCATAAGTTTAATAACAACTCATAGATTGATAAAAATAATCTTGACATGTTTGAATAATTGTAGGTCAAACACCACAAAGATATGTACTACCATGATCATAAATTTCACATAAAAATGTTAGACAAAACAAAGAAAACTTATGATTCTAGGATAAGCGAAGTCTTCAAGATCACCAATATTTTATCTAAAAATGACATACATCCTCAACAATATGATAATTGATACTATGTCATTTTGGATAATATACTTGAGTGAAATTTTAATTCATTCAAATTAGTTCTATTTTTCATCAAATGGTATAGGCTATGACTGAATCAAAATGATCCTGATAGGACTGTTATTGAACATGATAGTGGATTTATAATGATTAATACAAGGTCATGTTGGAATTATATTGTATTTGTCATTAGTGACAACACTTATTCAATTTTGAATGATTACTAAGGTCATCACTCAGTCTATAGTGTATACTGAGCATTCAGTGGTTACCTTGTAGGTTCATCACTTAAGTAGTTCATACCGAGCATTCCTGAAGCTACTGAGTGAGTGTGCAATCTAGCAGTATCTACCAAGCATACAATGTTCACTGAGCTTCATAGTGTCTACTGAGTCATTAGTTTGTGTGATGGAAGCCAGTGTTTATCGAGTGATAGAAGTATAGTGTTTACCGAGTGAGAACAAGGTAAACAAAGGATTCAATTTTTACCAAGTGATACTATATCTACCGAGTCTCCAATGGTTACTGAGTTCCAAGCTATGTTGTGTGATTAGTATGGATTGAGCTTCTACTTTTACCGAGTGCATGATGATGATAGGTAATATAGTGGATGCCAAGTATTAGAAGGTTACCAAGTCAGCTTGAAGAACCCGTGTTTTCTACTGTTTGGCTGACTCAATAATATTTTGTTCACTTGTGTTTTGACCGACCTTGTAATTGTAATTATTGGAATGGTATATATGTAATGTATTATATCATTTGCAATGAATGAGTATATTAAGGAATGGACATATAATGTTTTAAGAAGAATAAAAGTGAATCAGCACTAGAGCAGAGTATTCAACAAGGTCTACAAGAAGCAGTAAAGATTCATTGGTCACACGAGGTGATATGTACTTCAAGGATCTAATCAGAAATCAAGTTGTAAGTAGATTCACTATTTCATCCTAATAGGTGAGTCAATTTTGTAAATCCTTTAACAAGGTAGACTTAATAGTCTTTGTATAAATCTCCTAATAGAGTGCATACTTCATTGTATGTTTGTAAATCTTCTAACAAGGTGGATCTAGCAGTCCAAATTGCTCTTAACAGGGCAGATCATCAGAAGTGATCAATGTAAGCCCTAACAGGCTAACTTCATATTGTAGTAAGAAATTTTTATGGGTATCATCCCCACCCTAGTTTTACTTTCTGTTTGGAAGGTTCTGGATCACCAAAATTCTATGTTCATGTGTTGTAAATGTTTATATTTCTCATGCATACAGTAAATTAGATGAATGAATGATGTATGGATCAAGTATTGAATTAATTTAAAGTTTTTGAGGTTACTGATTCACCCCTCCCCTCTCAATAACCTAGCTAGTCTTGATTATTTCCAAAAATTGGTATCAGAGCATTGTGGTTCTCAGGACAAAGTTTGACAGCTTGAGAAAAGATCTAAAGGAAAAATGGAGATATTTAGACTTGACAAAGCAATTGAAAATGAAAAGCTAGATTTGGAAATGGCCATGGCTCAACTCAAAGAAGCAAAGGAGCATCTTTCTCAATCCCTAAAGAGAAGGAAGCAACTTGCAAGAAAAATGAATGACCATCAGTATGTTGAAGAAAAGATTGAAGACCTTTTACCATCAAGCAGCTCAAATGAAGAAAATGAGGCAATCAAGGAACTCCTAACAAAGAATGGCTCTCTACAGGAAGAAATAAGAAAACTTAAAAGAGAACAAGAAATCTAATCAATCAGGCTATGTGAAATCTTAGAACAAAGAAACAAATTTGAAAATGAGACAAATGAAAGGATCAATGCAAATCAAAGTCTTATCAATCAACTATCTAATGCAAATGAAGAAATCATGAATCTAAGATCTGAAAATGAAAGCCTAAGGATTGA
Source organism: Cupressus sempervirens (assembly GCA_028749045.1). Classification (NCBI taxonomy): domain Eukaryota; kingdom Viridiplantae; phylum Streptophyta; class Pinopsida; order Cupressales; family Cupressaceae; genus Cupressus; species Cupressus sempervirens. The sequence goes on from CM053789.1 coordinate 615,036,143, forward strand.
TTTAATCACTGAAAGACAAATTAGTGAAAGATTGGAAAATGACCTAAATGCTAAAAAGAAAATCATTGAAAGAATGATGAAGTCTCAAGAAGATATCAATCAATTAAACCAACAAAATGAGAAAAATATTCATAGACAAAAGGGTAAAGCAGGACTTGGATATAATGAAGAAGGTGAATCTTCCAAATAAGGTGCTCAAAGGAATAAAAAACCTACTTGCAATCATTGTGGTAAGTTAGGTCATACATCAAACAAATGTTGGAGTAATGGAAAAGTAAAATTCAATAGAAAATTCTACAACTACAATCAACATGGTCAGAACGCTAATGAATGCAAGGAAAAACCAAAATTTGAAGGCAAATGTCACAAATGCAAGAAGCATTGTCACAATGCATTCCAATGTAGATCAAAATCGTTCAATTTAGCTGAACAACTTGTTAAGGCAATCTTTGGATGGGATTACAATACCTGGGGTAGATGTCATTTTTGTGGAGAATATGGACACATTGGCAAAGACTGCTCAAGGCATCACTTGAGAAAAATAGATACAACAGTAAGATGTTATACATGCACTGAACTTCGGTCATATAGCCAAGAATTGCATGAATATAGGAAGAATTGAAGATGAAAAGAAAGATAAAGCTAATAACATTTGGAAACAAATGAGACAATAGTGGATTCCTAAATCTACCAAGCAGAATAGTTCAAATGATGGCCATGTCACTCAATAAATGGGTGACTCCACCATTTTCAATTAGATTCATAAAGGAGGATCTGGAACTATATCATCAAGCTATATCTGGAGCAGTTCCAAATGAAAGAAAGCAAAAGATCCAATTTGTATTTTAGATACGAAGGGTCACAAGAAATTAGGTCATACTAAGCAAGGTCAGTCATAGACTCAACCAATCTAGGTTGGGAGTAACAAAAGTTTTGTTCAATCACTGAGTTGCAAGCTTCTACTAAGCAAGTGAATGAATGATAGCCTGTCAAGCACTATGTCATCTCAACTACTCTTGTATTGAGCATCAATGACAATTTTTTTTTTCAAAAAGGCAAAATTTGATTTCATTCTTCACTGCAATTTTAGAGCTAAGAGATTTTCAGGTGCACTCAAGAAAATTCCAAACACTTTTAGGCAATTTTCTAGTGAAGGATTTGTTTGAAAAAAAAATTCTATCTTTATCGAGCATCAATGACATCCGGGAATAGCAGTAGCACCAAGGCAAAAAGAGGTTCAGAAATACTAGTTAAAGGTGTGGAGTGGAAGGTGCCAAATTTCAAGCTAGTTCCAACAATTGTAGAATCACTCGACCCCAATGGAGCTCAATCACAAACTCCACCAAAGGTACTTATTATCAATGATATTCGTACTCATTTTAGATGTTCTATTCAAGAGATTGGAAACTTAGAAATGGACAATGCCCTAGGAGAAATGAGTGTTGATGGCTCTTTGAAACCCAAGCATAAGCATCTAGAGACCAAAGGATTAACCCATATCTCACATATGCCAAGAAGTTTCCAGATTAAGTGGATTAGGTACATCCTCAGTAATGTGCACAATGGTCAACTATAGTTAGAGCATCTAGTATTAATCACAAAGAAGATGATTCATAGGATTATTGGTCTCCCCATGCTAAGTAAAGAAAAAACTACTAAAACCGTAGGTCGGGACAAACTTTAGAAGAAAACCCTAGCTGAATGGGACGGTAGAGGTTTAAAAGTTAGCATTGTTTTTGATGTTGAATTAAGGTTTGGCATTCATGTCATTGCTCACAAGATTTATAGCTTGAGTCATTTGAACAGTGTGCCCTGTGAGGCCGTGGATTTGGCATTCAAGGTTGTGAAGAAAAATTTGGAATTTGATCTGTCAGAATTATTGTTAATACAACTGAACAAAAATATGGATAGCATTAGGACTTCAAAGAAAAACCATTGCAAATTTGGTTCTTTGTTGACATGTTTTTTTTTGTATGTACAAAAATTCTTTCCATCCAAAGGAACTATTGTGTGGAGAAAAGATATTCCTATTCTATATCAGATAAATGAGTTTGTAGTAGAAATGGGTATAAACTTTGATAGCATCATGGATAATTATTTTGAAAATTTCAAGGAAAGGATGAATAACAGGTTTCAAATTCCACCAAAATTGGTTAAAGACTACAAAGATGATGTATGCTTTATGGTTGATTGTGATAAAGTATACATTCAGGAAATTAGGCCCCGAGTTGCATGGATGAAACCTCTTCCTTATGACGTGAATATTGATGAAACCAGGGATATTATTGAAGCATTGGTGAATGATCCAGTAGATCCAAAGCAACCAATTTTTGGAACATATGATGAGGCAAAAGCTAGAATTGATCTTGAAATAAAACTTCCTCAAGCAATTAATAAAGGAAGGAGAAAGGTTGCCAAGTTAAAAACTGCTATCGAGCCCCTAATGATTACTGAAGGAAAAGGTGAGGATGAAGAAGAGGAGTAGGAACCAAAAGATATAGAGGAAGAAGCAAAGAAGGAGGCAGAGCCATTCAAAAAGAAGGGCAAGGTAATCATTACCAAGCCACCTAAAGCCTCCACAACTATTTTCACAAGGCAAGAAAAATGTAAAAATAAAGGTGAAGTAGTATTCAGCAAGCCTTAACTGACCTTCCAAGAAAGATTGAAACAATTGGAAGAGGGAGCTAGCATCAAAATTTCAAGGCATTGAGATTTGAAACAAGGACTAATGTAGAGAAAATGTAGATTGAGGAACTAGTACTTAACAAGATGGGAAAATGGAAATACTCCCTAGACCAACTTGCCCCTCAAATTTCCAAAGAGCTATTAGTGAGATTGCAACCAAGGTGGGAGTCAGCCACCCAAAAAGCCAAGGACATATATTAGCAATCCTTGAAGAATCTTCTACCGAGTCTTACTAAAGTAGAAATAAAGGCAGTAATAAAGAACAATGAAGGTAAAATGATGATTAGATTTCACACATGTTTGATTTTAATTAAGGACATTGAGCATGTTGTAAGAGATGCAAAAAACATGTGGAAGAACATCTATCATCTGCAAAAGCCTAGTATTGATCCTATAGAAATCAAAGATGATAATGATGACAGTGACAATGATGAAGGAGATAATGCTCCATTTGCCACTTTTGATGTTGAGGACTATCAGACACTAAATGATGATGATGAAGCTGAAAAGGATGACAAGGATGAAGAAGATCCAATAAAAATTGTAGTAGAAGTTATTGCATCCCTTCCTCACTCTCCACCAAAGACTGTTACATCTACTATGGAGATAGCTTTTGCAAGTGAGACTGTGAGCACAATTACCACATCAATAGCTCAATCATCACCTATCATCTCCCAGCTGCAAGTATCTTCAATGGAAGTATCAAGAACTTCATCTACTAAGCTAAAACCCTCTTTATCAACTCCTAAGTCATCCATTGCAACTTGTACAATAAATTTGCCAATTTTTTCTACACTTTTGTCATCCATAGCTTCAAATGCATCACTTTTTGTTCTAGTTAGTACTTTAGTTGTAAGCATTCCAGTTGGTACATTACCTATTGATACTTCATTTTTGAGAAGCACATCAATTTTGGATACAGTTAGTACCTCTCTTAGTTTTCCTCCAGTTAGCTCAATTCAAGTTTTTTCTGCTAGTCCAACTTCATCAACTATTGTAAGCACTAAAGTAAAACCAAAGACTCCACTAAAACTTCTCCTTACTAGCAAGGCAATTTATGAGGATATAGACTTGGAAAAGGAAATTATTATACCTAAGATAGATCTAGATACTGCCACAGTTGATGAAATGAGATTGGTCAGTCAATGTTTAGAGAAAAGAGCAAGGCAGAAACAACTTAGAGATGAAAGAGATAAAGAATTCACTATAATTGTAAGTGCTAAAAATATAATTACTGAGGAAATAGGTGTTGATGTGGATTCATCTAAACACATTTTGTTACAATTAGAAGAGGCCGTAAAAAAGTTCAATAAGGACACTTCTAGTCAAGAGAAGCTTATAGAAAAGGCAGAGAAGAAATTTGATAATAAAATGCTTGGGCACATTGCTCAACACATTGCAATAAAGCAGGTTGAACTATCTTCAATTTTGAGCAATCTTGAAAATTCTTTTACAAATGTAACATCCATTTTTGCCAAGCTATGTGATGTTACTAAGTAAAAAAAAGAAAGAAAGGTAAAATTGAATAAAATTGATGAAGATCTAAAGGTTAGTGCTCAAAAGTTGCAACTTGACCCTAGTTCAAGCTCCGCACATCACATAAAGATCAGATTCCTGTCAGATATGTAGGTAGAACTATTGAGAGAGGAAGCAAGGATCTGGTCTACACTATTAGACATCTAGAACATGATCCTTCCTATCATGGACACAATGCAAAAGCACATTGCTTATTCAAAAACATTGATCCATGATAACAATTTTTCTATAGCAAATCATATGATTGAACTTTCTGTAGAAGTTCAAGTGGCTCTCTCCACCTGCAAAATTTTGCAAGAGAACTGGGATAAGACATTGGTTCTCATTCTTAAGGTACTTTCTGAGTTTTTCTCACATTTCGGTCTCTCTGTATAAGTATGATTACCTTTCACATTATTGTCAAAAAGGGGGAGATTATTGTGATTAAGAGATAGTAAGAGTCAAAGAGGGAGTAAGAAAAAATGGAGAAAATAAGAGAGAATATATTGATATATGTACAGTGATAAGCTATGTATATACCATGCCACATGTATGGGGGAGATATGTAAAGACATGTAAGAAATGTATATACAATAGGTTGACAAAGATCAATTTTTAAAAATCAAATCCAGTATGTCAGTGTACACAATGTTTGGATCATAAGTTTTTTGTCACTAATGCCAAAGGGGGAGATTGTTGGCATTATATTGTATTTTTTATTAGTGGCAACACTGATTCAATTCTGAATGATTACCAAGTTCATCACTCAGTCTATAGTGTGTACCGAGCATTTAGTGGTTACCTTGTAGGTTCATCACTTAAGTAGTTTATACCAAGCATTCTTGAAGCTACCAAGTGAGTGTGCAGTCCGACAGTATCTACCAAGCATACAATGTTCATCGAGCTTCACAATGTCTATTGAGTCATTAGTTTGTGAGATGGAAGCCAATGTTTACTGAGTGATGGAAGTATTGTGTTTACCGAGTGAGAACAAGGTAAACAAAGGATTCAATTTTTATCAAGTGATACTATATCTACTGAGTCTCCAATGGTTATTGAGTTCCATGCTATGTTGTGTGATTAGTATGGACCGAGCTTCTACTTCTACCAAGTGCATGATGATGCCAAGTAATGTAGTGGATGGTGAGTATTAGAAGGTTACCAAGTCAGTTTGAAGAACTCAAGTTTTCTACTATTTGGCCAACTCAGTAATACTTTGTTCACTTGTGTTTTGGACGACCTTGCAATTATAATTATTAGAATGGTATATATGTAATGTATTATATCATTTGCAATGAATGAGTATGTTAAGGAATGAACATGTAATGTTTTAAGAAGAATAAAAGTGAATCAGCAGCAGAGCAGAGTATTCAACAAGGTCTACAAGGAGCAGTAAAGATTCATCAGTCACAAGAGGTGATCTCTACTTCAAGGATCCAATCAGCAATCAAGTTGTATGTAGATCCACTATTTCATCCTAACAGGTGAATTAATTTTGTAAATCCTTTAACAAGGTAGAATTAACAGTCTTTGTATAAATCTCCTAACAGAGTGCATACTTCATTGTATGTTTGTAAATCCTCTAACAAGGTGGATCTAGCCATCCAAATTGCTCTTAATAGGGTAGATAATCAGAAGTGATCAATGTAAGCCCTAACAGGCTAACTTCATACTACAATAAAAAAATTTTGTGGGTATCATCCCCACCCTAGTTTTACTTTCTATTTGGAAGGATTCTGGGTCACCAAAATTCTATGTTCATGTGTTGTAAATGTTTATCTTTCTCATGCATACAGTAGATTAGATGAATGAATGATGTATGGATCAAGTATTGAATTGATTTAAAGTTTTTTAGGTTACTGATTCAACCCTCCCCTCTCAGTAACCTAGCTAGTCTTGATTATTTCCAATAGGTCATTTGAGCTAGTTGGAGATGAGCCCTATGTTCTTCTAAGACAATGTCAATAAGTGTTTTACTTTGGCATTCCACATAAATTGAGTTGGTTATTTTTTGTTAGAAATGATCCAAGAGGAAGTCTGGTAAAGTATAATGTCATGAAAGAAGAAGATACTCAAGACTCTGAAGGCAAAGTAAATGATGATCATGAATGACTATTACACAATGATGATGAAGAAGAAGAAGATGATTCTAGTGATGATGATGATGATGGTGATGATGATGATGATGATGATGATCATGCTGATAAATATAGTGATGATCAAGGCAATGATGGTCATGATAATGGTGATGAAGATGATGATGATGGTGATGAAGATGGTGGTGGTGATGATGATGATGACATGGATGAAGATGATGATCAATGACATGATCAATGACATGTCTATTGACGTATAATCAATATAAAGTATGATGGGTTCATGATTTATTTATACAAATTTGTTTGACTTGTATGTTTTTATAATTAAGTTATTATGTGTTGAACTCTATTGTCATGGAGTATATAAAATGAAATTGCATAGCTACCATGCATAAAGTAGAGGTAAGGAATTAAAAAATATACAATGATTTTGATAAATGCATCATGTAATTTTTGTCTTCTACGTAATTTGTAGTATATAGAGAATTGTAATTAGACAACTTTTTATTGATTATAATATAGGTGAATTTGAGTGAGATGACCAAATTTTTCCTTCAAAATCATATGTGCAAATATTAACATTAAGTACCTGTCCAATATTTTTGTAGATATTGACATTAATTAGATCAATTTTTTGGCTAACTTAAGATAAATGATTTACATATGTAGGCGATTCAATGCCTTTGACTAGGATCTTTCATAGTCACATGGATTGGCAGGTATAAGTCAACAGACCCTATATATACATTTTTTTATTTGCATATCTTCTCTTTTCCATCAACATCAACTTTAATCCTAATATGTCTCTCATTTTATAGATTGTAGGTATCACCAAATAGGTATTTGTCTAATCTGTCTTCCTCAAGTGAGGAAAATGTGGGAATAGAAGACAAAAGTGAGACATTTAGTAGGTCTAAAATAGGGAGATCAGCTAAAGGTCAAAAAATTAGAATAAAATTCAATAAATGAATGCAATTTTTTCTTGCTGGGGAGGTAATGTTCTTATGATAATGAGAGTAAAGGTGATAGGAAGGTTCCCTTAAGGTACGCACATCTTTAGAAAGAATGGGTACCCAAGGAACTACCTCCAGTTGACACTAATTTTTCTATTAATAAAAGGATATATCACATTGCTCCATCTTCATTACATGGTTTGGGCCTATTTTCCATGGATGACATAAAAGTCAGTTACAATAAAGTTTTTGAATTAATGGAGTATGTAGGACCTTGTTACAATTACAACAATTGGATGTGGATTGTGAAATTAAAAAAAATTATGCATAGGTATGCATTGTTACAAAATTATATACAATGTAAAGAAAATGATTAAAGTAAAAGGCTCACTATGTATATTGATGGAAGGCCAAAAACAACAAGGAATATTGCAGGATTTATAAATAGTTCTCAACCTATGTCAACTAATAAGTGGTTGAATTGTATATTTGAGGCATGCGAGGGAAATTGTGTTTTTGTATGTGTAATAAAATCAATAAGTGTAGGGGAAGAATTTTTGATAGATTACAATTTAAATTGTGAAGATACAAAAAAATCCCTATCATGGGACTGGTAAGTATAACATTTAAATCAATTCCCTCCAATTAATATTGACTCCAATATACAATCTACTATTTTATTAATATTTTTTTGGGTAAGTCTATTACTTTCATTTTGCTATTGATTTCTAAGAATTACTAGTATTTTTCATAGGGTGACATGGATACACCACAATGCATAGACAGGGATGTACCAACTCACACACCTTCTTTAGTGAAGGTAAACCTTAATTATTGTAATTGCACAAATTATATAGAAGAAAATGTAGTATTATTATGTTCTTTTCTTTAGGGATTTGAAGTAATTTTGATAGAATTTTACTAATATTGATGTCAAAACTTGATATTTATTGATAGGGAAAATTGAAAATGATAGCAGATTAAATGTGATCTGAAACACATGTGTCATTTCTAGATAACATTTCCTATAGTGTTGACCCCATATTCATGGCCCATAAACTCATACAAAATTACAATGATGAAATTCTTAATATTATCCTCAGGAGAAACCTAATCTAGGAGACAGAGGTATTGAAAGAAGAATTGATACTTAGAGGCAATTCTTTGAAGGTAAGGAGTAATTAATCTTAAGCAATAATAAAATTTCAATAGATGTTTATATTTTATAGTATCTTGTGGATCATGATCTAAAACATTATGTGTTCTTCTACAAGATTTTGTGACACCTATGAGACCGCGTGCTCAATATGGTGAGTGTTGTAGCACACAATCTTCATGTGAGTAACACTTTCTTTTTACAACATTATTGAAAATTACACATTACTAAAAATTATAGTATTATTACACTATTGATTTTATTTAAGAAAGATTCAGTTATGACTGGATGCTATTTCATACTTGGGTCTTTTTTTGAACTAGTTTAGGTTATGCTTGATGATGAAAGGTGAGAGTGTTATGACCATCAAGTTCAACGAAGAACTTATTTACTGTTAACAGATCCATTTGTAAGTTGTAGATTGTATCAAGTATAATATTTATAGTTTGAAATGAAACTTCACATTCTATAATCAAAATTTACAATTGAGTGTGGCTTTTATTTGATACACGATTCCATATAAGAATTACCCCATAACCCACAGGTCCCAGGATCAAAATTTGGCTTTGATACTTGACTATTATCAATAAAGGATTTTGTAATTCTATTAGCATGCTTTTAAAGGTTTTCTTTATCCTATTTCTCTAGTAGAACCCATACTGATTTCCAAGTTGTATTTTTCCATGTGGTCCTAGTTATTTGCTTACAATTATTTGCTACACTTAAAGCAACTCCATTCTTAGTAAAATTTTAGGCAATAGCTAACATAATTAAGTAAGATTTTCAAGACACGATATTAATAATCTTAATGATCGATGTGGCTTTTTCACTTGGGTTTCAAATAAAAATTGAAGTAAGCCATAGAATCTTTTTCACCTTTTTTCATTTCTCCTATTTAATATGGCTATATATCCTTCTTTTTCAAAATATTGAAATTAGCAAAAAAATTTCACTTTGCAACATGTAGGGCATCAAGGAAGGGTGGTATGATGGTGGAAGTATAGATTTTTTTGTTAGTCTTGTAATTTTATCACAAGTAAGATTTCATTATGTATATTGTAGTTATTTCTTTTGTCAAAAATATTTGGAATTCTCTTTGTTCATCTATGCGCTTGCTACTTTTCATACGTAGAAAATCTTTCTCAGAAAATCAAGATCTTGTGAATTGATTTAGAAGTCAAAATTGAGGTCTTTAATTTTATATAGGGTGTAGACAATTTTTTGTTACCTAAAGCTATATTTCTGCTTTAACAAAGTTTTAGTTTCTAACATTATCTCTAATTACTTTATGTTATGTGGAAAACCATTTTCAAGAACTAGTATTCACATGAGAATTTCTTTTTTTGAGCATTGTGTTGTATTTGACAAACTATTATGTGCCTTGTCTTTTTTGTTTGCAGCAATTAGTGACTACTGACAATCTCTATAGTTCCAAAATTTGAATGAAGAAAAAAGGAACATTCAACTATAGGTATATATCTTGTTTCTATTTTCCTCAATCTTGTATTTTAGCAATAGACAAGTTTTTTTTGTCTCTCTCTTTTTCTTCTACTGTTAGTTGCTTTGATTTGACAGTTTTTTGCATTACATGTTTATGTTATCTAAGGGAGGAGAAGATTTAAAGTTTTCAATCTTCTTGTTGGCAATCATATACCTTTAAATGTTGGTGATCAGGTGTATATGTAAACTGCCTAACATTATTATCCTATATATTCTTTTATTAGAAATTGAACAATCTTTTGAATTCTATAATTGAATAAAAATAATTAATTATTAAAAATAGAAATTAGTAACTCTATTTGTCTAAAAAATAATGTCAAATCTAGTTTTTTGTAGTGTAATATGAAATTATACCATCTTGTAAAATTGAATCTACAAAATTGAATTTATATATTAAAACAAAAATAATTTTTCGCTCATTATGAATTCTACAAACACATTAAATATAAGAAAAACATTAAAGAAGACAATGGAAACTACTCACAAAATCTACATTAATTATCTAACATAATTTTAAAAAAGTTATTTTGACTGAAATTTGATTGTTTTTGGAGTTATCCAACCATGGATATTAAAGATCATTTTCTATGTTTTCATGTCCATGTGTGTTCCTTACCCAAATAAACTATGAAATATTAAATTAGTTCAATAGAATGCGAAAATAAATTATTTGAGAGGACTTCGGTAGAAATTCAAAAATCTTTAATAATATTTTACACAAATTTCTTTCCAAATTTTCCACCTTAAACTGGGATGCTTCAATGTCATTATGGAGAAGCAACTATGGCTGATAATCATATAACATAATAATATGGAGTAAAGAAGTTGCAAAAATTTTTAAGAAGAAAAAGCTTGTAGAAGAAATGACTAAAACCAAATCTTTTCATTTGACTTCACCATCTTCTTGATCATGTCAAATAAAGACTTGCTTAAATTATTTCATGTATAGAAATTTGCATTTGTAATCTCAAACAATATATATCATTGATTCTCAACACATCTACACAAGAAAACAAAGTGTATATTGTAATTAAAAGTCATCTTAGCAGGCATGCATAAAAAAAAATAGTGATAATGTAAACAACTATCATGCAAGAGTAAGGAAAAGCTTGGCATTAAATATTCTTACCACTTAACACTATCTTTGATTTCTCTCTCTCTCTCTCTCTCTCTATATATATATATATATATATATATATATATATATATATATATATATTCATAATGGCACCAATTCAAAATAATATCCAACTTGGATCCTAAAGAGTCTTATCAACCTAATATCCAACTTACTCCTGAGAAATCTATAGGTGATAAGTGGGGAAAATAGAAGAAGACAAAAAATAAGCCTGTTAGAGTCCTGCAAGAAATAATTTCTGCTTTCTAGCTAAGGCAAGTTAGATATCAAATAACATCACAGTTTTCCTTTGATGTAATATAAAAAATAGATAGATTACATATTAAATATATGAATTTATTAAGGAACCTGAACCAAAAGTGTCAATAGGAAATAATAAAAGGAGCATGAGGATAAATGAAGAGTTTTAACTTGTCAACACTCTATAGCTATTGAACCACTCCTTTGCTCCATAAATAGATTAGATCCTACCAAACTAGATTAATAATTACTAGATCTAACAGAGGGTTAGAACTACCAGTTTAAACTTGTTATCTATCAGGCATATCCCAAATATCATACTACCTTCTCCCTAAGGAAAAATGGAAGGACAAGGTAGCCGAGGAAAACATAAGAAACTAAAAACATAGACTAGCCAAAAAAAGTTATATACAGAGATCTAATACTACTTATGCTACTCTGAGTCATCATTGAACTCCACTATGAGTTCTTGCACTACTTCCTCCATTCTTTCATCTTCCAACACCCTGTCCTCTATAATGTAAACTTCTACACAATTGAATTTTTTTGGATCAAACACTCCATGATAATGTGCCAAGATACTCAAATTAAAGATGGGCCTTGTTTTCCAAAAACCTTCCTTATCTTTGGTGAAAATTATTGGATATGTTGGAAGTTCCTCCCCCTTAACATATAGCATTTCATAGTTGATAGCTAATGGAATTTTTAGATCACCCTTGATGTTCCATAATGCTTCTTCTAGACCAAGCTGAATGTTAGGATGGAAAATTTTAGAGCATAACTCTACTATCATATCATTGCCACCATAAATGTTATGAGTTATGTCTGAAAACATTGTCAGTGTATCACAATTGGATCTCAACCTATTTGGGAATTTGATATATTGATCTCCTAACACCCTCATCACTGCCTTGATAACCATCTTGTTGATTTTATTCAACATCGATCTTATTCTCTCTACCTTAACATGTTTGTCAAAGGCCATGAGCCTAGAGTTGGTACAAAATTTAATTGGCATGCCCATTATAAGAAAATTACAAAGAGAATGCCCACTAAGACCTAGAAGTGAAGGGAAAACTACCTTAAATAGTGATATAAAGTTGCTAAACTGAATACCATAGAATCATGAGTAAATTGCCAATCCATAAAGCTACAAAAAGGGAAAAAGGTTCTACACTGACAAGAAGTCCAAGGTATAAGGCTGAGAATGTAGTGCCTCTTGTGTTTGCAGTATGTATCTTGATGTTTTTTGATTCAAGAGATATTTATTACTCATGTTATTATTTTTGCATTTGAGATGATCTAGTCGTCATATATTATACCTCGATTTCAATATCATAGATGTTATACTACTATGCTATTAAGTTGATCATATTTGCATGTTGATTCCATTTTGAGATGAAAATATGTTTTACGATAATATCTGGTTATCCAGTATTTAGACATATCTCTATTTATGTTATTTATGTTGGATTTAATGCTATGGTAATTTACTCATTCTTGCTTCATGATGTTTTATGTGAACGTGAGTGATGTAAATGAATTATTTCAATATTTTTGAATAAATTATTAAATTAGGTATTTAATTCATTTATTTCTTCAGCTATGTTATAATATGCAATTTCACTTGATCATGTGTTTTAGTGTGCATGATTACATCCTTGGCAGTGACACCTAGAGATAGTAATTTAGTTGTTCATATTTTACCAATGTCATCCTTGTATGGTCAATGTATCTTATTTTAATATTTAAATTAAACCTTTTAGTGGTTGGATTAAATATAGAATCATTTTCATTATGTGATTAGACTTGTGAGTGTGTTTGTGCATTTAGAGGTTTGCATTGTCGCAAAGGTTGTTATGGAAATTTTGTGATTTAAAGGTTTTTGAGCTTTAATTGTTTTTATTTTTTAATTTTTGGTAGCTTTTCCATATGTGAATTCCTATTAATAGGAATAGCCTATTTTCATTTGGGTTGATTTGGGGTTTAACTAGGTTTGCTGGTTATTTAGCCTAATCAATTATTCACTTGAAAAGTGAATAAGTATTGAAAGAGGAAATTAATTCCTTACTTTTCACTTTTGGAAATTATGAATTTGAGAACTTTTTTATAGAATCCTCTTCTGGAGGACTACATTTATGTTCATTGTAAGAGCTATAGGTGTGGGATTTTTGCAAGGTTAGTCTCATTGGATCCAACTTAGGGAGACCTTGTTGTGTCATGATTTCCATTAGCTTTTGTAGGTTATTTATTTTATTATGTTATTTCCTAATTTAGGCCCTTTTGCTATCAGGTAGGGCTCTTCCATTTTCATGTTTTGACTCAATTTCATGTTATGTTTCTAGTAGTTTTTTGTTAGGAGGTTGAGAACTAGTGTTCCCTTCTATTTCTATTTGTTGGTTTTTCCTGGTTGGTCAGGCATGAACATTTTCCCTATTTTTAGGATGAGGGTTTTTGATTTTGTGCCATTATGTTGGCCATTTTCACATACACTATCTAAACTTAAATTTTATTAGATTTTTGTGGCTATTGTGCCCACAGACCAAATGGGTTTTATTTTTTATGTTTTCAAGTTTTGGAGTTTTTACCTTGATTTGTGTGCCACCTAATTCTCGAGTTTTCTTGGCACGTTATTGATCATGGACTTGGATCATCTATAAGATGTTAGTTAGATCATTGTTGCACTTTTATGTTGCATTGGGATGTCGTATTCATCCTCCTGAGTTTTTTTGGTTGGGTGTTTTCTTTGCATTATGTTCTCATCTAGCCCTTGAGTTTGATCTTCATGATGGTGGTGCGTCACACATGAGGACCTGTGCATGCATCTATTAGGTGACTTACAAGGTCCAATATTCGATTTGGATTTTGGTAGAGTTATGTTCATGTGGGATTGGGTTAGAAATATGCATGCCTATAGACACTCATCGTGTGATGGGCATGGGCATGTAGGGTGAGGTGGTAGAGGGGCTTCTCTCATAACTTGTGTGGTGTTCCTTACATAGTGTACATGTATAAGTTTCTAATAAGTGATAACTTAATCAATTGATAGAAAATTAAATAAGATAAGAAATGTAAAGTCAGCCTCTTGAGGGTGGTATCGAGGGGAATGGTTAGTGATTCATAGTCCTAGGGGTTTAGCCAAAGACACAACATGTTAGCCTCCTGAGGGAGTACCAAGGGGAATGGTTTCTTAGTATGTTCACCAACTCTCCACCAAAGTCCCTACATAGTTACCCATAGAGTGTCTAACCAAGACTTATTGTACTAGCATTGTTGCATGATCTTGGTTTCAATCATCTTTACTATCTAGCGTGAGTGTTAGCCATGGATGTTGCTTTATGTGTGTTTGTGGTTGGATCATTATCTCCATCGGCATGAAAAGAGTGGACCTACAGGTTCCACATGGTTGGGAGGCATATCTACTTTCACTAATATTGGGGACTGATGTATAGAGACAATCTATTATCCTAATGTGACTATTGTTTGTTGTTTCAGTTGGTACTTTGGGTTCTGGAGTATGTTATCTTATGATTTATGCTTTCATTGGAATTATTGGATATCATGTTTAGATGATGTTAGTTTATTTGATGCATTCCAGTATTATGATATTTAGTATATGATAAGATGATGAATTTGATTAGTTGGAATATCTAATGCTTTAGTTTTTAACATGTTAGATTTCCTTATTCTTATGATGTAGTATGTTTTAGTAGTGGCATCCTCATAAGACAACTCTAATGATTTGGTCAATAGTTTGGGATGTTACATGTGAGGGATGGCTAGGACCTTTGAGGTCTCATGATGCTATTATGGTTGACAGGAATTGCACTTGAGTTTTGTTATTCTTGTACATTACAATGTTTGTTCTATACATTGCAATATTGCTTTGAGTATGTTCTTTTACAGCTATGTTTCCGATAGTAGGATGTAGTTTTGATCTTGCAATTATAATATTTGAGTGTCTAAGCCTCGATTTTTGGATCTGGTACTCGCTGGTGTGGAGGAAATTCATTTCTTAGCTTTTTATCTTAATATTTTCTAGCTTGCTAATTTGTATCCTCACACAAAATTGTGCTTTCTCGTGCAATAATGAAGAAGTTGATGTGGTGTGTTGGGTTTCCTTGCATGACTTATAGAGCATCCTTGTTCAAAACCCCACACTAGTTTTGGGTGTTTTGGCTACTAGACCAAGCATGTCCTCATGTAAAAGGAAGATCCTCATGTGGCTTGTTGTATATCCTCACATGAAAATCTGTTAGTTGTGTTTCCTTACATGAAAAATAGGCGGCATCTCAAATAATTTTTTGGGGAATGTGATTTGGTATTTTAGGTACCCTTTTGGTTTTCTTAATTTTTCATGCTTTTAAAAATCTGAGATTCTTTGTTCAGTTATTATCTTTAGCCTTCACTTCTCTATTTGAGCGTGCTAGCTTAGTAGTGGCATTTGGAGATTCATTTGTTGCTAAGCGTATGGTTAAGTCTTCCATTGTTATCTTTATGATCCTCATATGTTGAGTGTTGTGTGCATCCATACTTGTTTAATATTTTTTTTTTATCTTGGCTTGTATTGTATCCTTGTTCCAAGGATCTTTGGGCAAGGCATTATAGAGAAACAGTGATGGTGATAAGATAGGAGAAAATCACAAAGAAGTCCTAGATAATCATTTTAGTCAGAGACAAAATTGAAACATTCTCTCATAGCCTACAAATCCTTAATATAAAGGTAATCGATGAGGGAAAATTTCCCATAGGGCCATAATTATGCCAAAATGATTGCTAATCTTGACAAATGGATACAAATTCTATTAATTAGGAGACAAACTAGGAATATCTTTGTAAGATATTTCCATATATGGGGATTACCTATTCAAAGGAATATGAGATAGATAATTTCAACTATTTTTAAAAAAAAAATCATCTTGGTCAAAATTTTGACCAATCTTGGTTGACATTTCCACCAAAGTTTGGTCAAAATTTTGACTGATGCATTGGTCATGGGTTTGGCATGTTAATCAATCAAGGACCAACATTGGTCAAAATTTTGACCACACTTTGGAGAAAATTTTGACCAATTCATTGGTTGTGGGTTTGGCTTGCTAGTTGATCAAGGGCCAACATTGGTTGAAGTTTTGACCAATGTTTGGTGGACATTTCAACCTAGATTGGTCAAAATTGTGACTAATGGTCCTCACAATAACATAATCCATTTTTGACCAAATGCTTGGTTGAAATTCTGACACATAGAAGAGTTGGTCAACATTTCAACAATAAAAATAGTGACAAAACAATTGGTTGAAAATTCAACCAATAAGGGTAAAAAATTTGACCAACTTTTGTCAAAAAATGAGTGAAAATGTACTAGTGTAACAAGGTAAGGTCACAACCAAGCATCCTCTCTACTCCCATCCTAGCTTCTACTAACACTCAAGGCATGGTTGAGGTAAAAAAATGACTCTTGTTAATTCATTTTAACCCATTTAATGAAAATTTATCACTTATTAATACAAATTACAATGGGTTACCTAGGCAGCCTCTTTAGGGCTTCGACCTCCATTACAAGCCACTTCCCAACATATACATACATAACCTACCCTAACCTCATAAAAGTATATCTCATAAAATCATAATATTCACCTTAGTCCTATATAAGAAATTGGAAAGCACCTATAGATAAATCACAATATTCACCTCAATCCTATAAATGAAACTAGAAAACACCTAATAGATAAATCACAATATTCACCTCAGTCCTACACAAGCAACTGGAAATCACCAATAGATAACTGATCAAAAATTTCATAAGTTACACCAAGAAAATCACAATCCATGAGCTTATAAAAAATAACTCAATCTCATCACACAAACATGTGGATATAACACATTGGTTGGGAATAAAATAGTCGTGATAAAACAACATCACATAAAAGTGTCAAACTACTAGGTTTCCCCCAAACCCACCACAAACTAAAACATGACATCTCAACATGCATTTAAAACAAGTGTAGTTATCTAGTCTTTTTTTTTTTGTTTTCTTTCTTTTAATTCATATTTTAAAAAAATTAGAATTGATAAATAATTCCAAAAAAAGTTATAACTTAAATTCCAAAATTGAATTTTCAAAATTAATAAATAATCATTTAAAAATATTTTTAAAAAAACATTAAAAAAAAATCTGAAAATTGAATTTTGCTAAAAATAATAGACTTATATAATTTCTTGTTTTCACATGGCCAAGATCTTCTAAAACATTCAATCACTATTTTTGCGTTCCTTTGATCTCTTAAATCGTCCAAGTATAATATACTTGGTTTTCTATTTTTAGTATATTTGTTTTCACTTGCATGCATAAATTTAGTTACACCATGCTTTCCTCTTAATTAATCTTTTAATTTTCTAATAAATTTTGCAATAAAATTGTTTTAGATGTAAGAATAATATTTATCTTTATTTAGAAAATTCATGGTAATCACATGATTCTAATGACAACTTTAAAGTTGAAACCTTAGATGTTCAATTTTTTATTTTCTTCCAATTTTATATAATCAAAATTTTCCTATATTAGAAAGTATTTTAAAAGAATACAATCATAATAATTTTCTACAAATTTTCACAATCAAATTGTGATATTGCTATCAGGATTTAACTATGTGATTTTGAGTGAAACTCATTGACCCATGTTTCATGAGTAGTGATTCAACATGAATCCATCTCTCATGAGAATATATGGAACACTTAGCACTCATTGGATATAGGTGATGCTCACAGGGGTGAAGCACTGGGACTTCCTAGGAGGTCACCCATCCCAAAACTACTCCAGCCTGAGCGCACTTAACTACAAAGTTTCCTCCATGGTTAAACCCAAATCTTGCAACCCCATTTACAAAACCTTCACCAAGTGTTGTGCCTTATAAACCATTCATTAGAAATCCCCTTAAGCTCATCAATTGATAAGTAGGAGATAATTTTCATAGCAAGTCAAATTGTGATATTACTATCAGGATTTAATTGTGTGATTTTGAGTCAAACTCATTAAACCATGTTTCATGAGTAGTGATTCAACATGAATCCATCTCTCATGAGAATAAATGGAACACTTAGCACTCATTGGATCTAGGTGATGCTGATAGGGGTCAAGCACCGAGACTTCTTGGGAGGTCACCCATCCCAGTACTACTCTAGCCTGAGCACACTTAACTACAAAGTTTCCTCCATAGTTAAACCCAAAGCTTGCAACCCCATTTGAAAAAAATTCACCAAGTGTTGTGCCTTATGAACCATTCATTAGAAAACCCCTTAAGCTCATCAATTGATAAGTAGGAGATAATTTCCACAACAAGTCAAATTGTGATATTGCTATCATGATTTAGTTGTGATTTCGAGTCAAACTCATCGACCCATGTTTCATGAGTAGTTATTCAACATGAATCCATATCTCATGAGAATAAATGGAACACTTAGCACTCATTGGATCTAGGTGATGCTCACAATGGTGAAGCACTAGGACTTCTCGAGAGGTCACCCATTCTAGTACTACTTCCAGCCTAAGTGCACTTAACCATGAAGTTTCTTCCATGGTTAAACCCAAAGCTCCCAATACCATTTGCAAAACCTTCACCAAGTTTTGTGCCTTATTAAACATTCATTAGAAAGCCACTTAAGCTCATCAATTGATAAGTAGGAGATAATTTCCACAGCAAGTCAAGTTGTGATATTGCTATCAGGATTTAACTATGTGATTTTGAGTCAAACTCATTGACCCATGTTTCAAGAGTAGTGATTCAACATGAATACATCTCTCATGAGAATAAATGGAACACTTAGCACTCTTTGAATCTAGGTGATGCTCACAGGGGTGAAGCACTGGGACTTCTCGGCAGGTCACCCATCCTAGTACTACTTCTAGCCTAAGCACACTTAACTACATACTTTCTTCCATGCTTAAACCCAAATCTTGCAACCCCATTTGAAAAAAATTCACCAAGTGTTGTGCCTTATGAACCATTCATTAGAAAGCCCCTTAAGCTCATCAATTGATAAGTAGGAGATAATTTCCATAGCAAGTCAAGTTGTGATATTGCTATAAGGATTTAACTGTGTGATTTTGAGTCAAACTCATTGACCCATGTTTCACGAGTAGTGATTCAACATGAATCCATATTTCATGAGAATAAATGGAACAATTAGCACTCATTGGATCTAGGTGATGCTCACAGGGGTGAAGCATTGGGACTTCCGAGGAGGTCACCTATCCCAGTAGTACTCTAACCTGAGCGTACTTAACTATAGAGTTTCCTCCATGGTTAAACCCAAAGCTTGTAACCCCATTTGAAAAACCTTCACCAAGTGTTGTGCCTTATGAACCATTCATTAGAAAGCCCCTTAAGCTCATCAATTGGTAAGTAGGAAATAATTTCCACAGCAAGTTAAATTGTGATATTGCTATTAGGATTTAATTGTATGATTTTGAGTCAAACTCAATAACCCATGTTTCATGAGTAGTTATTCCACATGAATACATCTCTCATGAGAATAAATGGAACATTTAGCACTCATTGGATCTAGGTGATGCTCACAGGGGTTAAGCACCGAGACTTCCCGGGAGGTCACCCATCCCAGTACTACTCCAGCTTGAGCACACTTAACTATAGAGTTTCCTCCATGGTTAAGCCCAAAGCTTGCAACCCCATTTGAAAAACCTTCACCAAGTGTTGTGCCTTATGAAAAATTCATTAGAAATCTCCTTAAGCTCATCAATTGATAAGTAGAAGATAATTTCCACAACAAGTTAAATTGTGATATTGCTATTAGAATTTAACTGTGTGATTTTGAGTCAAACTCATTGACCCATGTTTCATGAGTAGTGATTCAACATGAATCCATCTCTCATGAGAATAAATGGAACACTTAGCACTCATTGGATCTAGGTGATGCTCATAGGGGTGAAGCACTAGGACTTTTTAGGAGGTCACCCATTCTAGTACTACTCTAGCCTGAGCACGCTTAACTACAAAGTTTACTCCATTGTTAAACCCAAAGCTTGCAACCCCATTTGAAAAACCTTCCCCAAGTGTTTTGACTTATGAACCATTCATTAGAAATCCCCTTAAGCTCATCAATTGATAAGTAGGAGATAATTTCCACAGCAAGTCAAATTGTGATATTGCTATGAGGATTTAACTATGTGAGTTTGAGTCAAACTCATTGACCCATGTTTCATGAGTGGTGATTCAACATGAATCCATCTCTCATGATAATAAATAGAAAAATTAGCACTCAATAGATCTAGGTGATACTCACAGGGGTGAAGCACTAGGACTTCTTGGGAGGTCACCCATCCCAGTACTACTCTAGCTTGAGCATGTTTAACTATGAAGTTTTCTCCATGGTCAAATCCAAAGCTTGTAACCCAATTTTCAAAACCTTCACCAAGTGTTGTGCCTTATGAACTATTCATTAGAAATCCCCTTAATCTCATCAATAAATAAGTAGGAGATAATTTCCACAGCAAGTCAAATTGTGATAGTGCTATTATGATTTAACTCTGTGATTTTGAGTCAAACTCATTGAACCATATTTCACGAGTAGTGATTCAACATGAATCTATAACTCATGATAATAAATGGAACACTTAGCACTCATTGGATCTAGGTGATGCTCATAGGGTGAAGCATCGAGACTTTTCAGGAGGTCACCCATCCCAATACTACTCTAGCCTGAGCGCGCTTAAGTACAATGTTTATTCCATGGTTAAACCCAAAGCTTGCAACCCCATTCGCAAAACATTCACCAAGTGTTATGCCTTATGAATCATTCATTAGAAATCCCCCTAAGCTCATCAATTGATAAGTAGGAGATAATTTTCACAAGTCAAATTATGATATTGCTATTAGGATTTAACTATGTGATTTTGAGTCAAACTCATTGACCCATGTTTCATAGTCATGTTTTCCTTTTCAAAATCTACAACATAAATCTTTATCCAAAAATCAATACAGTAAATTTATAAGCATTATGCAAGCATCCAAGAAGATTCAAAGTAGACATGTCTTTCAATACAGTGCGTTTTCAAACACTACCTCAAAGCCACAGCTAAAATATGAGACAATCTATTAACACATGTGAATCCAAACCCTTTGAAACTTTCAACAATCCTTTTGATCCAATTCTAAAAACTTTCTCCCAAAACTTGTGTGTATAGAAATGACCTTGAATATCCTAATAATAGAGAGTTTAACTCTACCTAGAGTTTCAAGTTTTTGAATATGCAAAGACGTCTCCTTAAAATAAAATTTTATCATTTAATCCTTTCATGCACCACTTAAAGAATGTTTAATTAAAAAGATCCTTTTATTTTATTTTCCTCCACTTTATTAATTAGTGCACACACTATTTAAAGTGTAATCTATTATTAAATTTAATAATAATAATTAAAGCTTATTATTTAAATACAACTCTAATTCAATTATTATTAATTAAATAATTATAATAAAGAAATATTAGATCTTTAATCTTTAATCTTTTAATATTCCAATTCTCTTTTTATGCAACTTCTTAAATTAGACTTTTAAATTAAGTCTTTTAAATTAAAACACATAATTAATTAGTTTTTAATTATTAAATATTCTCAAATTTTAATAGTTTTTTTTTTAATAAAATAATAATTCTCAATATTATATGATTAATCCAAATATTTTAATTAAAATCATTTGTCAAATAAATCACATAGCCAAATTCATATAAAAGTAATATTACCAAAATAGACCAAACTCAAAATCAAACAACATAGACAAAGGTAAACTCATAGGTTTTAAAAAGGGTGGAAATTTAGTTATGAGTCCTCCTTGTAGGACAAGTATTTAGGTTATATCTAGGATTGGACCTAAACATTATCTCCTCATTCTTACCATTGAGTTATTGTGATAGGGCACACTTATCCTGCTAATTCAAGGATGTCGATGCCCGATACATGCAAACCTGTATAAAATATGAGCATGTACATGTACATATATATCTAACCTAAAAAGATAATGGTGGGGAGTGATACATCGTGTAGAACCCAACTAGCAAGTAACCTTGACTTCCTCCCTTAACCACATTAGACATGTTAGACAGAATAGTAAAAAAAACATGCACACCATACACATGCAAGTATGGGGTAAGTACTATAATAAGTGTTGAGTAAAAATCATCACATATTCAAACATGGAGAAATCATCATTGTGAATATAAAATACTCATCATTTTATATTTTCATGAGAGCAACCAAATTTGCTAACTAAGTATCGTTAAAGAATTATTAATGTGCTAGTAATCATAATCATCAATCAACATGTGAATATAATCAACTAAATAATTCTTTATTGATATACATGTAATCTAAGTCATGAATTAATATAATAATTATAAACTTAATATCTTTGAAACTAAAATATGCATGAAATATATATATAAGAGTTTGGTAAATATAATGGAAAAGAAAACTATGGGTGGGCATTAAAATTGTGGCAGTCAAAATCATTTAATTAAGGTTGACCTAACAGTTATTTTGTAAATCCTTTAATCAAGGTGGCATTCTAATGGAATGATCAAAAGTCCTCTTACCAGGCCACTCATGACAAGGTGACTAAATCCTTTAATAGGATCACACCTAATAGTGTATTTTGGAACCTTTAATAGGGTCGGCTCTTAACTGAGCTCACTTCAAAAGATTGAAAAGTGCTAGTATGTTACTTGGTGGTTTTTTCATAATGGAGTTTTCATGTAAAATCTTGGTGTCATATATGTGATGCATGTTATATACTATTATTATTTTATTATTTGTTGACATGTAATAAACACAAAGTTAAGTATTGAACAAAATATTAAGCTATTGATATGATTCTATATGGATTATGTGTTTTGTTGAAGTTGATGAAAGCTCAATCCCATAGCTCCCAAGAATCACTTGCATGCAAACATGTCACAAAAAGAGAGAAGAAAAAGCTACAGATTCTGGAATTTCTAGATCCACAAATGAGACATTCTTGATGAGAAAAAAGATAAATTGCTATTATCAAAAATGAATTAATAAAATTATAAAGAGATCAATCCTTATAAAAGGAGATCAAAACTCTAACAAGTAAAACCTAGGTTGTATGATAATAATTAATAAAATAATTAATTATTATATGCCTAAATTTTAGCTTAAGTAAAATAGAGATAATAAGTGACTTAATGATTAAATAAAAATAATATAATTAATAAGAAAATATCTTATTGCTCTAAAAATCCCCCTTAAGATAAGCTTAGGGAGTAGCTAAAAAGCTAGAAACTGTTGTTGAAAGAAAATTTGGGTCCTAGCAACAAGGCATGATGAGGTACTTAAGCACAACCAAATCTTGATAAAGTGGAGAAATAGATAAAACTACATGGGAAAAACCCTACTACAAAAAGAGATGGAAAGAATGTTCCATAAGATAGGAAAAAAAAGATGATCAACAACATTGAAGCATGAAACTACAAACACTACCAAATTGTTAACTTGAAGTATCTTCACTATATAGAACATGACCAGGTAGAGAAGACTTAAGTATGAAGAGGTGATCAATCAAAGATGGGAGGTATATTTATGGACTCCAAAAATAGGAATGAAATAATGTCTATATGGTAAATAATCCATCTCATTGAAATGCATAAGTATCCAGCCACTGCAATTGCCTAGTACATAGGATCAAATACTAAATACATAGCTCACTTCATCAAACCAAGAAAGAAATAGAACCAACATAACCCCCCTATAATTCTAAGAGGTAAGAAATGAACACTAAAACTAAATGCAATATCTATTGCAGAAAGAAGAATCATGAATATCAAGAGTATAAAAGAAGTACAAACGCCTATACTAGCACATATCATCAAAACATCATGAGGCTAATATCATGGAAGGAACACCCACTTGATGAAAGAAGATAAAAAATATGGCCAAAATGAAACCCCCCAAGGCACTTTATAATATAGTGCAAGAACAAGAAAACAAAAAGATGTGCAAGATCATGAAATGCAATAGAGTGACACTTTATCTTAATGCATTTGCAAAAATACTACAAAAGGATGTCAAAAAAGATCAAAGACATATTAGGCTAATACAATAGATAGTACAACCCATAAAAAATTAGCCGTGTTAATAAAATCGATCCTTAGACCTAAACACCTAAGATATCCACCAAAATGCAAAACTAAAAATGACTAGATAGAATATTCTTGGAGCATAATTTGGAAAAAATAACCAACATTAGTGGAAAGAGCTTGGAAATACCTTTCCAGCAATATAAATAATTTCCAGATTTGAGATCAGATGCTCAAGATATGTCTCCTACAGTGCAAAATAGAACTTCTAGCTTTAACTGAATAAACAAGAAACCAAATAGCATGAAAAGTCCAAATAACTTATACTATCAATAATGTCTTAGAAAGAGATTTACGATGATGTAAGATTTGTCAAAAAATACTTCTATATGACCAAGATACAACCAAACAACCACAAATAGCTTTTTAGAACAAAATAAATTATAGAAGAGATGGTTTGAAGGCTGTCAAATTTTGGCTCAAAAAATGATGATGTCAACATCTGTGATAGACCTACAATGTGTCAGTAATTTTCTAATGTCCTTGCTATATCAGTATTTTGATGATGTAGGCGTCCTTTTTGGGAAGATTTAAAATGGTTTTAAAAATGCAAAACTCTTTGAAGTAAAACCCGTTTAAAAAATTTAAAAAAACGTATGCTTTTTAAAAAATCATGAGTTTTTTTTTCAATAAAGCCCCTTTATTTTTGTGAGTAATTTTTTCTAATAAAAAAAATCATCTACTAGGGAAGTGTGCTTAAATCTAGTAGCAATGTTTTTGCCTTACCTGTCAATTGTGTCCAAATTGGACAAATTTTATATGGAAATAGGGTTTTTTGGGTGCTATAAATCCAATGGTGAGGTCCATTTGGGCTCAAAATGCACTAAAAAAATGACCCCTCCAAATCCAATACAAAATAATTCTGAAAACTTAAACATCTAAAAGAAAAATCATATATCTGAAATTCAAGCTAGACCTCTCATAAAAAAAAAGGGCATACAGATCTAGAGCTCTAATACTATGTTGAAGTTGATGAAATATCAACCCCATAGCTCCCAAGAATCACTTTCATGTAAATACCTATCATAGAAAAGAGAGAAGAAAAATCTATGGAGGCTAGAATTCCCAGATCCACAGATAAGGTATTCTTGATTAGAAAAAAGATAAAAATTATATTATCAAAAGTGAATTAATAAAATTACAAAGAGATTAATCCTTATAAAAGAAGATCAAAACCCTAACTTGAAAACCTAGGTTGCATGGTAATAATTAATAAAATAATTAATTATTATATGCCTAAGTTTTAGCTTAAGTAAACTATAGATAATAAGTGACTTAATAATTAAATCAAAGTGATTTAATTAATAAGGCAATATCTTATTACTCTATCATATTTTAATGAGATTTTTTAAGTTGTTTGAAATTATCAAAAGTTGAATTAGTACATCTTGACCTAAGGATAAATGATTCACCCCCCCTCCCCCCCCCCCCCCCCCAAATTATTCTAAATATTCTAACATAAGTTCATTATGCAATATGTTTCCACGCATTGTTGAAGATGTTGAATAACTAGGAGGGGGGATTAATTGGTAATTCTTAAATGATTAATAATTTTTTCCCTACAATGGTAAACTCATAAACCATACATATGATAATCAAATTTATATATTTATTAACTTATGTTTGTTAGATAATATAGGGGGGGAGAGGTGTGAATTAGTTATAGCCAGTTATCTTACAAACCTTGAAACACTTTTCCTAAAACTCAAAATCTTTAATCTTTCAGATCTCTAACTTGGTAACTAGATCTAACATTCAACTTATTCATTCAAAAAACTATGAACTTCATATCCTAAGTATCAGAGAAAACTTTCTTGTGTATATACTAAGTTGCAACAATAAATAGTAGACATGAAATAAACTTGCAACACAATAAATATTTACACAAGTTTGACATAAGTATTTAATGTAGAAACCCTATTAAGGGAAAAAAAATAGCTTGGAACCATCAACCTAAAAGTTTCACTCTTCTGAAGTGAGATTTGTTAGGAGCCTACCTTGTTAAAGGTTAAAAACACATTGTTAATGTGACCAATTTAAAATAGTTATATCAAAGAATTATTGTTGCATTAAAGAGTAAATTGTGGACCACCTCAATCAATACAACGTGCCTTGTGCATGACAACATGTAGCTCCATCTCCAAAGATCTTGGTATAAATAAAAAATATCAACATGTTACATTTTAATTTTTGGGATTAAAACATAATAAACATGTAAAAAGTAGGACCAAACCCATAAAATTGATCCACCATATGCTATACAAAAAATAGAAATACCATCATAAAGGATAAGAATAAACATTTAAGGTACATCCTTTGTTAACACATCTACGAATACAACAAGGATATTGGTACACATTTTTTGATACAACTAAATTATACATATGCATAGGACATGTTAACATCAATAACAAAAATTAATGAAAACAACACAATGACATCAAGTTAAAATTGTAAAAATACCCCCCTTTGTCATTGATGACAATATTCATCGATAAAAAATACACAATCAAAGATATCAACATCAAAGCTCATCATTAGCTCTTCTCTAGTTTTTTCCCCCTTTGACAACAATGACAACTTGGGCAAAAGAGTCCTACTTTGAATGAGTTATAACAAGTTATCCTACATGCCTTTAAACACTTTTCCTCAAACTTAAACTCTTTAATCTTTCAAATCTCTAACTTGGTAACCAAATCTAACATTCAACTTAATCATCCAACAAAATATTCACTTCATATCCTATGTATCAAAGTAAATATTCTTAGGTATATACTAAGTTGTAATAATAAATAGTAAACATGAGATAAACATGCAACGCAATAAACATTCACACAAGTTTGACACAACTATTTAATGTAGAAACCCTATTAAGGGAAATGAACATTTGAGAACCATTAGCCCAAAATTTTCACTCTTTTGAAGTACACTTTATCAGGAGCCTACCTTGTTAAGGTTATATGCACATTGTTAATGTGACCTTGTTAGAGGATTTTCACCAAAGGTCATCTAGACCTTATCAATCTTGAATATCTTTAGAGTGGCCTAACTTAAAGGACTTACAAAATATTCAACAAAATTTCACCATACAATGGATTTACAAATAAGACTATTAGGTCCACTCAGTTAAGATATTTTATGGTACAATGGTTAGAATGCAATAGTGAAATAATTTGTTAGGTTTAGCACTACCTTTCTTGTTTAGGTCCATGTTTCACTTAATCTCTTTCCTCTTTCTTCCTCCTAATCTCTTTTGGCTAATCTATGTACTCATACATCTACTTAGCACTTCTCTTTCTCGATCTTCACAATTAAATTATTCTTTGTTATCCTCTTGGATATCACTTCATTCTTCAACTTTTATTAACAATAATGAACAATGCATTTATCCCTTAAATAAAAAATTTTGATTGCTCTTTTGCAATCTTCCAATTTTTTCTGCTTAACTACAATTGTCATATCTTCATCCAACTAAGAGACACTTGGGTATCATGCCTTCACCTTGCAATTTGTACTTCAATTAAAATCATCAAATCTCCTTCATTAGATCTTCTTTGAATTTCTCTAGCCATTTATTTGATAACTAACTTCATCCTTATCTTCAAAACTTATCAAACAATCTTTATTTTCACCAAATGCCAATCTCAGAATAAATCTTTTCCAATTGTTATTCATTTCCATCACTTGGTTAAAAATTACAAACTCTGGATCAATACTATGTTTATTTAACACTGTAACATTTTGGTTAATACTGGACAATCTTCCCCTCTTTTTAGGTGCTTGAGGAAAAATGTAGTAGCTCAGTTAATCCTAGAATTCTTCATTCAATGACCAAACTATCTTTCTTAAGATGATCTCAACACTAAATAAGATAAAATTTAAACCAACATTATATTGTCAGAGTCTAACTCATTCAAGTTCTCATTGAATACCATACACTTATCAACTCTTACATCATTGTTATACTTTTTTGAAATCCTCTTTATCAATCAAATGATATGGAACTCTATTGAATTAGCATAATGTCATACCAATTAAGGTTTGACATGAGTGGAAACATAAAAATTGACATAACACACTCATATACATTTAACAATAGTATCACTTGGGGCTAATAATATTCTACCAATAACCACATCAAATAGTTATAATATATGGGAATATGAAAGTACAAAAACACCAACACAAAGAATTCTAAATTTTATGTGGAGACCCAATTTGGGAAAAACCAAAGAGAAGCTAATCCTCTTGAAATGAATGCTAGTTAAAGTAACACCATTTTGTTGAAAATATAAGAGGAGTAACTGAAAAGGGAGGTGTGAATTAGTTACAAAAAAAAATCCTAGATGCCTTAGATGTCAATACAAAATAAACTCTGAAAATTGAAAATTGATGATGCTCGAAAAGCACACATAAAATGTTGTAACTTAGTAAATACTGAATATACTAACTTTAGATGTTATTTGTGATTTCCATTACTTTATCTTAGTTGAAAACACATAAAAGAAAGTAGCACGAACACATTTGACACCAATATTTAATGTGGAAACCCAATTTGAGAAAAACCACCAATTGCAACTAGTTACTATTTTCACTCTTTTGAAGTAAGTGTTGTTTGGAGCTAACCCTGTTAAAGGTTACAAAACAAACTATTAGGTGTGATCCTATTAGACTAATCACCCTATTAGGAGTGGCCTTGTTAGATTTCTTTAAAAAAATGAAAAGAACTCTCACCTTGTTAGAGGATTTACAAAGGGATGTTAAGCTGACTTTATTAAGAGATTTAGATCACTACTACAATGTTTAGAGAGAAACAATGTGATGACCTAATTTCTGATGCAATGAAATTGCTGATTATAGATCTAAATTTTGGCTTATACTTGATCCTTCCTAATCAAATATATCTTTTCAGCTCCACAAGGATATTCTACTTATCCTTCTGATTCACTTCCTTACTACATCATTAGATCTTCAAAGTCTTCCATGCATTCACACTCTTACACACTTTTAAATTCTCAACTTGACCTTATACTTATATCCTTCATTTTTTCAAGTTAGCTCATAGATAACTTAGAATAATTAATATTCATCTCCTTAGTCAGCTAGAACCATTAGATACAATTAAAATTGATATGCCTAAATAAGAAAATCCTTGGTTAGCTGACCCTGCTTGGTAGACACTAACTCAGAAACAATTTTCCTATGTTAACCAAGTGAACTTGGTGGACATTGCATACTTGCATAGATGCGAGTGGTTCTATCCAATTTTCCTTCATTAACTGAGTGATCTTGGTTAACACTCATCTTTCATAGACTTTCCTTTGATGCCCAAGTGAACTTCGTAGAAACTGCCTTTTGAACTAGGCAAACTCTAGAACACTTGATAGACATAGAAAATTGTCTTCAATGTTTGAGTGAGCTTGTCACCCATGGACTAATAATGATATGATATTTGTGTAACATCAAAGACAATACACAATTAATATACTATATCCAACAATCTCCCTCTTTGGTATTGATAGTAACACAACATGTCATAACACAATGAAATTTTTGGGGCAAGATTAAAATAAGGAACATATCCTTAGTTTCATTCTAATTCACAACCATGAGAACTTCCTTTGTCAGTGTGAACTCTTTTTCCCTTCAATTTATCCCTTTGTTAGAAAATTTTTGTCTACAACTTCTTTTAATAGAGAACTTCTCCCTCTTACAAGAAACCTCCCCTTCATTATAATTAAAATTTCTATGAGATATGACAACTAAATTCTCCTTCTTTGAAAACACATGCCAAAGACAAAAACTTTGCTAATATCAATGTACCTTAAGTATTGATTCAGTTGCTATATGCCCTTGTCAATTCTACACCAACTGATTAAACTTCAACTTACTCTAGTTGATGCATCACTAAACTTCATTTAGTGAGCTTCAGATAAGTGAATGACCCCTAGCTTATCTCTTAGATACAGAAATGCATCCTTAGGTAATGGATTGGTGCATATGTATGCAATTTTCTCTTTAGTATTTACATATTCCAATTTGACTTCTTTTTCTTGCACTAATTTTCTTAAGAAGTGGTATTTTATAGCAATGTGCTTTGTTTTGGTATGCATCACTGAATTCTTTGATATATTGATTGCACTAGTTTTATCATAGTATATGACTACTAGATCCTTGATCTCTATCTTTATGCCTATCAACAATTGTCTGAACCAAACAATGTTAGAACAATTAATTGCTACTACCACATATTTTTCCTCTGTTGTGGATTGAGAGATGCAATTTTGTTTCTTGCTTGTCCAAGCCACTAGTCTTTTACCAAGAAAGAATGCTCCACCACTGGTGCTCTTCCTATCATCAATACTTCCTATCTAATTAGCATCAATGAATACCTTCAAGTCTAAATTGCCTCATTTTTTGTACCATAAGCCATATTCTTTAGTACTTTTCAAATATCCCATGATACTTTTGATTTCCATCATGTGATTTTTTTTGGGATTTGTTGAGAATCTTGCCACTATATTGACTGCTAATGCAATATTAGGCCTTATATGCACTACATATTGCAATTTTCTAATTATTGATCTATATGTGGCCTAATCTACCTCTTTGAAAATATCATTTTTGGAAAGCTTATGTCTAGTAGACATAGGGGTTCCAACTAGTCTTGAATCTTCCATTCTAAATTTCTTTAGTATCTCCTTGATATATTTGGGTTGAGTAATGTAGATATTCTTTCTTTTTTTGAATCTATAATCCAAAAAAGAATTTTATCTCTCCAAATATAGACATCTCAAATTCTTTACTCATTTTTTCTTAAAATTCCTTGCATAAGTCATCATTTCCTATAAATAGTGTGTCATCAACAAATATTTCTACCAACACAATCTTCTTGTCTAGTCCTTCTTTGATATATAGACTAGTGTTATAATTTTTTTTTTGAAAACTAATCTATACCAAGTAATCATGAAGTATTTTATACCAAGATCTAGGAGCTTGATTGAGACCATATAATGCTTTGTGTAATTTTTAGACCATGTCTCTTTTGGTAGGATCTACAAAACCTTCTGGTTGTTCAATGTAGACTTCCTCATCAAAAATTCCATTCAAGAATGCATATTTAACATCCATTTGATACACTTTAAATCCTTTGTGTGTTGTATATGCTAGTAGAGTTCTAACACCTTCTAATCTTGCAATAGGAGCAAAATTTTCACCATAATCAATACTTCTTCTTGAGAATAACCTTTACATACCAACCTTTCTTTGTTTCTAGATACTTTTCCATCTTCATTTAGCTTGTTTTTGAATACCCACTTTGTGCTAATCACATTTTTATCCTTGGGTCTAGGAACAAGAGTCCAATTTTTGTTCTTCTCTATTTGTTCTATTTATTCATTCATTACTTCAACCTAGCTTTCATTGTCTAGTGCATCTTGAACATTTCTAGGCTTAAATTTAGCAAGTAAACATGTACCTTTTAATTTTCTTCTTGTCATTGTTCCATGTGATTTGTCTCCAATGATCTGATTAGGTGCATGATGCCTTCTAACATACCTTGCTAACACAATTACTTTGGATTTGGAATGAGTTTCACTAATTTCATCATGAAATTCAATGTCAAGCTCAAGTCCCACTATCTGTGAGTCAAGTCCATCAGACTCAATTTTTCCTTGAGGTAGCTTGATAGCCTTTGACTGTGGCTTGGGTCCTTTAGATTGTGACTCAGGTTGCAGTGTCTACAACTTGGTAACTATTGGAGATTTTGGGGACTTGGGAGGTGAAGCCTCCTTTCTCGTAGATGGATTTGGTAGGGCATTAGGTTCATAGTAAACAAATCTTCTATAATCCTCTAGCTCTTTATTGCTTTCTTCTTCACTCTTTTCTACAAACTTATCGATTCTCACATGTGCACTTTCTATGATTTTATGAGTAGAAAAATTCAAAAATTTGCATGCTTTACTTCTGTAGGAGTATCCTAGAAATATACCTTAATCACCTTTGACATCAAATTTTCCTTTTCTAGATTCTTTCAAGATATAACATTTGCTACCAAATACTTTCAAGTAGCTTACATTAGGTTTTTAGCCATACCATAGTTAATAAAGAGTTTGATTAGAATATTTCTTTAGCTATACTCTGTTTAAGGTATGAACTTTAGTGCTGATAGCTTCTTTCCAATATTTGATTGCAACATTGTTTTCTAGCATCATTGTTCTTGCACAATCCATGCTAGATCTATTCCTTCTTTTAGCTATACCGTTCTACTGAGGTGTACTAAGGGTTGATACTTGTCTTTTGATCCCTCTTTCAATGCCAAAATCATTGAATTTATTTGAGATGAATTCACCACCTCTATCTAATCTCAAAAATTTCAATATTTTTCTAGTTTCTTTTTCTACTCTTGCTAGATACCACTTGAATTTTTTAAAAGCTTCCAATTTTTCTTTTAGATACATTACAGTCATCATTCTAGAATAATCATCAACAAAGAGAATAAAACACTTTTCTCTACTATAACTATCTATTCCAATGGGTCCACATAAGTTTGTATGTACAAGTTCTAGGACTTCTTCAGAATGATAGCTCTTTCTTTTGAAATTGGTCTTTTCCATCTTGCCAATTTGGCAATTCTTGCATAAACCCATATCAGATTTCTTCAAACTAGGAATACCTCTTACTCTTCTATGTTAGCTTATCTTAACTAGATTATCAAATTCTACATGACATAATATTTTGTGTCATAACTAGTTTTCTTCTACTTAAGCAATAAAACATGAACTTTCATTGAGATCAAGATAAATTATATTACCTTTTGTTTTCTTGCTAGATCCAACCAGATTTCCTTTACCATCTAGTAGTTTGACCTTTCCATCCATGAATTCTATGTTTTATCCAATTTTATTCAACTATGTCACACTTAGTAGATTATGCTTTAATCCTTTAACCCAATAAGAATTGTCAAATACAAGTTCTTTAGTCAAAGAAATACATTCTTTTCCTTTTATGTTACAAGGTTCATTGTTTCCAAATCTTACACTACCACCATCATAATATTCCATGTGCTCAAATTTTCTTTTGTCTCTAGTCATATGATGTGAATAGCTATTATCAATAATCCATATATCATTTTTGCTAAAATGAGAGATAAGTGTCATTTTATCTCCTTCACATTTGATTCATCTTTTACAAAAATATATACCATTTCATCTTCCTTCTTATTAGAATCTTTAGCCATAAAACATGATTTCTTACCTTTGTCCTTGTAGTTTTTGTAGTTCTTGAAATCCTTCTTGCCTTTGTGCTTATTGCTTTTCTTTTAATCCTTGTTTTCTTTGTTTGGACACCTTGCAACAATGTGACCAAATTCTTTAGAAGAATAATAGATTAGATGAACCTTACCTTTGTACTTTCCTCTGCCTTTGGAATACTTTATTGCAACTAGGGCTTCAAAAAATTTAAGATCACTATTTGAGCTTTCTTCTATTTCTTCTTCTTGACTTCCTAATTGACTGGACTTTGATTTCTTACTCTTTTTCTCGAGTGAGAATTTAGCTTCAAATGCAAAGTCAATACCTTTGGAACTAGGAACATAGTTATCATAGTTATCCAACTCAAAAGATATTAATTTCTTGCAACTAGAGCATCCAAAGTTATTTTATTATTTGAATCACATCTCATCTCTTGATTAGTAGATAGTCTAATTGCATAAATAAGAATAAGGGTTTTGAGTACCTTGCTTACAACTATTTTGTCATCAATATCTTCTCTATATGCTTTAATTGCACTCACACTTGCTTTGATTCTTTCCACATATTTTGCAATGTTTTCATTTCTCTCATTTTTATCTGATCAAAATGACCTCTAAGACTTTTTGCTTTAGCTCTTCTTACATCGTCATCTCCTCCATAAGTGTCTTTTGGTTTGGTCCACATTTCATGCACTATTTTATAGTTTTTTACTTCATCAAATTCAACATAACTAAGAGCTAATGCAACATCATTCTCCATGATGTTATGATTCTTTTTTTCAGCAACATCTTCAACTAATAATGTTCAAGGAGTCTTGTATTTAGCATCAAGATATTTACAACTTGAGTCACTGATGGTAGCCAAATGTAACCTCATAAGTCCTTGCCATGCTACAAAATTGGCTTTGTTCAACTTGGGAATCTGTCTTTTGTAAGACATCCTGATCTTTAGCTTAGGTCTTTGAAACCTTCTCTGTAAGCACCAAAAGCTCTGATACCAATTGTTGGAAACATAAGAGGAGTAAATGAGAGGGAAGGGGTGAATTAGTTACAAAAATAAATCCTAGATCCCTTAGATGTCAGTAAAAAATAACTTTAAAAACTAAATATTGCCGATACTCGACAAACACACATAAAATGTTGTAACTCGGTAAATACTGAATATGCTAACTTTAGATGTTATCTATGATTTCCATTACTTTAACTTAGTTGTAAACACATAAAAAAAAATATCATGAACACATTTGACACCAAGATTTAATGTGGAAACCCAATTTGGGAAAAACCACCAATTGCAACTAGTTACTATTTTCACTCTTCTAAAGTCAGCCCTATTAGGAGCCAACCCTATTAAAGGTTACAAAACACACTATTAGGTTTAACCTTGTTAGAGGATTTGATCATCCTTTTAGGAGTTTCCTTGTTAGAGATCTTTAAACAATTCAAAAAAATTGTCACCTTATTAGAGTATTTGCAAATGGTTACTAAGCCAACTCTATTAAAAGATTTAGATCATTGCGACAATGGTTAGAGAGTAATAATGTGATGACCTAATTTTTGATACAATTGAATTGCTCATTATAGATCTCAATTTTGTCTTGTAATTGATCCATCCTAATTGAATATATCTTTTCACCTCCACAAGGATATTTTTCTTATTCTTCTGATTTGCTTCCTTACTACATCATTAGATCTTCAAAATCTTCCAAGCATTCATACTCTTACATAGTTTTAAATTCTCAAATTGACCTTATACTAATATCCTTCATTTTATCAAGTTGGATCATATAAAACTTAAAATAATTAATATGCATCCCCTTTGTCAGCTAGAACTATTAGATAAATCAATTAAACTCAATATGCCAAAATAAGAAAATCTTTCATTAGCTGATCTTGCTCGGTAGACACTAACACAGATGATTTTCCTATGTTAACCAAGTGAACTTGGTGAACACTGCATACTTGCATAGATCCTTTGGCAACTGACTGAGCTCAGTAGACACTGGTTCTATCCAACTTTCCTTCATTAACTAAGTGATCTCGGTTAACACTCATCTTTCGTAGACTTTCCTTTGATGGCTCAGTGAACTTGGTAGACACTACCTTTTGAACTAGGCAAACTCTGGAACAGTCGGTAGACATAGAAAACTATCTTCAATGCCCAAGTGTGTAGTGCTTGCCCTAGTTTGCATTTTTCTATGATGGGTTTTTGTATTTTACTTTATGAGTTCTTGGTGTATTTTCTATGAATTAAGTCTAATTAAAAGATTTAATTAATGGTTTGATTTAATGGAAAATCAATATGATATTTTAAAATTTTATTTAATTTAATTAATTGGGAAATTAATTAAATAAAAAGAATTAAATTTGAAGATAAAAGTTATAAGTTTAAATTTAGAACGTGATAATATTTATTAATTTAATAATAATTTAGAGTTCATTTTTAAATAAATGCTAAATAATATTATTATTTAAGTTAATAAATATTTTATCAATAAAGTTTTGAAAATAAATTTAAAAATGGAAAAGAAATTGATTTATTAATAATTTCATGATAAGTGCATGAGATTTAAAATTAATAAATTAATTTAAAGAGGATTCAAATGAATATTAAATAAAAAAATTTAATTAAATAAATTAATGTGAATTATTTTAATATTTATAGGAGTATGCGAACTCTTGTGAGTTGTCATGTTGACAACACATGAGTTTGCACTCTAATTATGCACATGTTGTCTACACTTAGGAGTTAGCACATTATTTGAGCACATGGTGTTTACAACATTCTAGACACCTCATCATGTTTATCTTCCTATCATGGAAGCTATGTGCTTAGTTGTTATGCTTATCTCTTAGTTCTTTCTAGACACATTCTAGATGCATCTTAGAGGCCTTTATATAGAGGCTCTCCTAGTGTGCATGGACATCCTCATATGCTTCTACAAGCACTCCTAGTCACTTGGGGGTTTGGTTCTTGGAGGAATTGTGAATGTTGGAGAAGGAAGCAATTTTCGGAAAGGAAAAGGTTCTAAGAGGAGGAGCTTCTCTATAATTTTTTGAGGTGTAGCGAATTAGCATCAGTGTCCAGGTAGGCACTCGTGATTATTTTGCATATTCTATTACGCTCCTTCTCTTCCTATCTTCATCATGTACGTTATGTGTGTCTGAATAATTCTCTACGAATGAATCTTCAATTTTGTAATTCGGGCATGCATATTGTTTCATCCAGTTATGGGAATTAAAAAATATTATTATCTTCCTTTATTAGTGTTGGTCTGAATTTTTACATAATAAATTTCTGTTGTCTAGGTAAAAAAACAAATTCAAATTTGAATCCATTAATGGTGAATAGGATTTCTAGCTAAGTCATATTTTTGTTAGCCTTTGAAATTTTTTGCTAAAACCCTGTATCCCATTCCATTTAAATTTTCCCTGGCACAAAATTTTTAAAAAATAAGAGGATAAGAAAATATTCTTTTCAAGCTCGTGTTGAGTTCATTGTTCAATCCTTGTGAAAGAAGTTTTACCCCATTGTTAGATCCTTTTGAATCTACGGTCATTGCTAACTTGCTATGGAAAAATGCTCGATTGTTACGTATAGTGAGTTAGCGAGATTGATGACACGTGTTTGCAATACTAAAAAGTGAAATCTGGAACCAAGAATTATGATAAAATGAGGTAAATTTTGGCATGTTCTATGTCCTAGGTTTGTTAGTTTTAAGAATAAATGCACGTGAAGAAAACTGTGAATGGTGTCACCGGTGTCCAAGTTTTTTCGGCAATTCGCTAAGTCGCTATCGAAAAAATCCATGTGACTTGCTGGTGGTGATGTAGCAAATGCCTGGATTTTGCAAAAAGGCAGTATTCTTTTAAAAGGTTGATATGACCGTAGAATTTCCCATGTAGCATTATAAATGTGCACGACCACCTTTTTTGACACTAGCATTAATTGGTAGGGTTTTCAATCAATGTGTGTTTTGCTTTCTGTCACCGAAACTGAGAATCCATCAAAGGTCATTATATAAATAGACAGAATAACACCACTTCTCTGATAACGACATAGCGAGGGCTTGATCATTGCAAAACATGGTGTTCTTTTATAACTAGAAATGATTTTGAGGATCCTGAAGAAAATCTTGTGCAGACTTTGCTTTTACTTCTATGCAAGTGGAGCTTTATTTCCTAGCATCTGTTTACCCTGAGGTCACTGTATCGTTTGACAGATATTTAATGTTTTTTTGATAGTGATGTAGCAACCCGCCTAGAAGACACAAACGTGGCAAGGACAAAAACATGTGATGTCATTAACAAATAAAAAAGGAGTACATGTGTGTGCCAGCATGTTCAACCATCTTAGCGACAAAAGTATATGGACCCACTCCCCACGTATAAAGCATACAAATAATTCTAATCATTAGATCAAACTAAGATCAAAGGCCATTGCTAATTCGCTATGGAAAAATGCTTCAAAGATAGGCATAGCGAGTTAGTGAGCGATGGCCCACCACTGTGCAGTAAATTGTTGTCCACAAGATCAAGTATTGATCGACGGTGCTTGTTAACTCGCTATGAAGAGATGTGTGATGAGTAAGTATAGCGAGTTAACGAGTGAGGAACCCACCATTATTTTCTTAAATGTTGTTTCAAATATTTGCCATACAATCAAAGCAAGATCAGTGGTTATCACTAGCTCGCCATGGAAAGGTGCTCGAAAGATAAGTATAGCAAGTTAGCGAGTTGATGACACGTGTCCTTAGTCATCCGTGGGCCTAGTTTGAAATGCCAACTTTGAAGGAAAGATACAGATGGAGGAAATTTATTGGTTTGACTACTAGCATGCTAAAAGGAACATTGAGTCAGCCTAGTTTTCATTCCTAGATCGTAGGATTTTTCAAGGATCAACGGTGCAAATTTAAAAGGAAGTGTGATGCTACTCTATTTTTCTATTATGTGCATTTATGATGAATGAAAGCTTTGCATGTGAAAAAATAGAGTATAATACAGACAATTTTCATTCATTCCAGTCCCACGCCAAAAAAGATTTCATGTTTTCTGAGCATAAGAACTTGTCGATCACATTGTGCTAAGCTTGGTAAAGACGTGAAGCAACCCCACATTTGTTCGAGAGCAACTACAAAAGTTCAAAAAAGGATAATTCTAGTGAATCAAGTAAGTACTCACACATAATCTCTGCGACATTCCAGTTCCCATTATTACAATCAAGATGCCTCCTAAGAAAGAATTTTCTAGGAAAGTTAACTATATGGATAGGAATGTCAATGATTATTTGTTAGAATTACTCCCAGGATCCACTACAGAGCCTGCATAGGTTAAAAGGTTAATTTCATTAAACCGTAGGCTTGAAATTGCTGATGGCTTATATGACAAGGGGAACTAGGTTAGGGATGTAGTAACTACTCAAACTAGCCTTGTTTTGTTCAAAAAGTGGTTTTCAGAAAGGAAGTTATTTGCCCCTCACGCCAATATCTGGAATTTTGATTTGGGAAAGCTAGTAGTTCCAAGTGTTTTCATGGATTGTGATTTTTCTAGAAGACATTGCTAAAAATTATGATCAAGCCATTAGGGTTGTGAGAAGAAATGATGGTGTGCCTCTGGTCTCAATTAGCTCTGAAGAAATTAGAGAAGTTTTTCACTTAGAACCATTATCAGATTACCATGTGCCAATCAATTTGCTAGAATTAGAAAAAGAATACAAAGAAAAGAGAGATGTAATCATGGGAGGTACACTGAGTGAACCCATTGGTAATATAGGAACTTTGATAGTAATTACTACAACCTCTAGAGAACCTTTTAAGAAGAGTCTTTTCACTTCCTGGGCTATAAAGATATACAGGACCCTATGTCATATGTTTGGTGAGGATGAGTAGGATTTCATGTCCATTGGCCTAATGTATATGATGGTTCAAATTGCTTCTTTTAGTGTAGATGTTATCTTTGATTTTGCCTCCTTTTTAGCTGAAGAAATTCACATTGGTGTGGTTGGAATTGTGAGAGGCAAAGTGGAGAAGATTTTTGGCCACTACTCTCTATTGATGCATATGTTCTTGTTCAAGGGGGTGACATATTTTAGTAATGAGATGGAATTGAAGAGAGAAGAAAATGGGGAAACACTGCTAGTCTAGTTGTGGAGCGCATATATGACCTGGGATGCAAATAATGCCAGTTTTGTCAGATTTGATAGATATTTTGCTTCTAAATTGAGATGTCTCATATTGAGTGACAATCCTAGAATCCCTAAGGTACTGATGAGTCTCATCAGGCCTATGGATAGCCCCCATAATTTGAAAGTTTCACATAATTGGGGAGATATTATTCCTTACCTTGTTTCTATTGTTTTCAAAATCTATGGTTTTAAGGGGAGTCCTCATTTCTTTCCTTACCAAGTACCTCTAAAGGTAGGAATGGCAAAAGTCTTGTGGTAACTAGGAGGAATAGAAGAAATGTTTTTGTTGAAGAGGCAACTAGGGTCAATTTTTCCTACCTGCACAGTGGCCCAACAGTTCATAATTACCAAAGGGGGTTGGCTCTTTTTGTATAAAATTTTGGATCAGTATATGATGGCTACCTCCCATTCTCGATTTTGTGATTTTGAGGGGTTTTTCAATCAGACTCTAAGGCATAGGATTAAGCTGGGATCGGTCAAACATGATTCATATTATCTAGAGGACATTATAAGAAATGAATTCTCAATACAGGAACAAGAAACTAAAAAAGAAAAATAGAGAGTTTACTCCTAGGTTCTAGAATTCATTCATTATTTTGATGAGAACTATAGTCCTTTAGATAGTGCTAATATAGAGGCTGACAAAATAAATAAACTCATGAGTAACTTCCTTGCAATAATGGAAGCCATGAATGAGAATTTTTTTTTAAAATTTAATTCTCATCCTGACAAGGCCAGAGATGTCATGAAGAGGTTGGTTTTCACTCCTAATATAGGAGTTGGTCAAATAATTGTACAGAGGAAGCTTGGTTACACTATAATTCAAAATAAAAGGGCTCCTATAGATAAGGGCACCCAAATAATGGGATCCACTAGTACAACCCTAGAGGAGAGACCTAATGAGCCTAGTCCCAAGAGGCAGAAGGTAATAAGAGAAGAGAGGCCTCAAGTCGAGGAACATTTGCCCACTCAATCTCCTTTGAGGATTGGAGAAGAACAGCTCACTGGTGAGAAATTTGAGGAGATGGGGTCACAGGGAGGTACTTTTATTACTCAAGCAGAATTGGATGAAGGTAACCCTCTAGAGCCTCCTCTCCCAAGTTTGGACCTAACAATAGGTGATTATAGAGGAAGGGAATTGGACCCTGCGTTAGAATAGGCAAGTCATCAATTTTTGGCTGATGATAGTTTTGTAAAATCTAGGGCTTTTCATTAATTTTCCTAGAGGGTAAACATGAATATGTTTGAGGAAAAGTGAAAAAAATTGAAAATAGAGAATTCAAAAATGGATGAAGCCTCCATCCAAAAACAAATAAAGGAACAAATAATGCAAGAGTTCCAGAACATTACCCCTGAAGAGGGAAGGCAAATGGTAAAGACTTCTAACATACTATTGTTGCCTAATTGGGATATTGTGGATGCATTAATTTTCAATTCTATTTCAAATAGATTGGAGTTACAAGACCCAAATAAAAAGGACTTCCTAGGCATCACATTTATTGTGGTTCAAGCTGCATTGGTCAGTTGGTCATTGAAGAGAGGATCTAGAGCCACATCATCGCAACCAGATGAGTCTAGATTAGTGGGGAATATACTTGTGAGAAGGTTTGTTGACACCTCCCATGTACAGGCAACATACTAGAATGTGGATTCTTCCAAGTTTCTTTTGGCCACTACTAAGAAGGAGGAACAAGCCATGTTTGAATTACAAAGCAAGTATGAGATAGTGGTGGATGCTTATAATAAAGAGGTAAAAAAGAGAATTGAGCTTGAGAAAAAGCTATTGGGAAGATCCATCAGGCCTAGAATAACATACCCTCACCCCCCAGTTGAACCTTTCAAATCTACCCCTCTCATAGAATTGCCAAATACACCCCAAAGGCCATAGTACTACACTGCTGAGGATTTTGAAGAAGAAAAGAGTAAACTGTGGGCCTTACATGTGTAGCTGGAATCTAAATATGAAGATAAACTAAGAAAAGCTCTCATATATCTGGGGGAAAAAGTTGAATGGCCACTAATCCATGATCAATTGGCCAGGGTGATTAATATCTGGGAGGAGTTAAAAGCAAATGATGAGGCTCTAAAGCCTATTGTGAAAAAATGGGTAAGAAGGGAGAAAGTAATGACCTTTTTGTGTTTATCTATTATAAATAATTCTCATGATCAGATTGAAAAAACCTTTGACATTGTTTTTGATCTTGCCAATTTTGACAATAAAAGGATACATTTACAGAAGAAAATA
The DNA here is from genome assembly GCA_028749045.1 of Cupressus sempervirens. Taxonomy (NCBI): domain Eukaryota; kingdom Viridiplantae; phylum Streptophyta; class Pinopsida; order Cupressales; family Cupressaceae; genus Cupressus; species Cupressus sempervirens. Next base: position 615,078,272 of record CM053789.1, read on the forward strand.
ATAGGCTACTTAAACAAATACAAGAGAAAAAAATTCAGTTTACTTCCTCATGCCTTAGATAAGAAAAATAATTTGAAAAGCAAAGACGAATGGGCAAAGGAACTTGATGATTTATTCTGTTTAAGAATGAATCAAGTCATAAATGAAATAGGGCATGCATGGCAGGCCACCAAAATAGAAGAAATGGTGAAAGCCCAAATATTTTTTTATTCTTTAAAATAGGAATTTGTTGATATTAATAATGAGGATGATTATATACTAAAAGAATAGAAGGATATTTTGCATTTTAATTGGCTAGATGACATATTATTTGACAAGTGGATGGCAGAAATGGCTCCTGGTGAACAGTTTGATGAAATTGAAACTGACAGTAATGAAGTACAGGGTGAGAAGATCCAAATCATTGACCCTGTCACTACTCAGGCCCAGCTGGAAGAAGAAGACAAGAATAATATGTCACTTTCAGTTGCATACCCAAGACCACAGGATGCTGATACAACCAAAGAAGGGGAAAAGGTAGAAGTTACTTCCACCATACAGGATAAAGATGGTGAAAGCCCACATGTGGAGGTTGACATGCCATCATCAGAACAAGTTTCATCATTGGCTAATTTAGTAGTTGCATACAAGGAGAGATTAGAATGATAGCCAACTCAGCAGTGAAAGAAGATGTGACAGGAGCTGACCCACCAAAAAGAATGTTTCGATATCTTTTGTTACCCACATTTTTGTCATTTTGTTATAGGTGTATGTAAATGTTTCTTGTAAAGGACACCTGTCACTTTCTCTTAACCAGAAGCTTGTTGCATCTCACACTATTTAAGTGAGATTTCAGGGCTAGAGAATGGTCCAAATTCTATTTTTTGAAGTGATAATTAGTCTATTTTTGGTCCATCATTTTGAGCAAAAAAATTTGTGGTGCATTTTCTCTGTTAGATCTTGAGAATACATGAATATAGAATGATTTGTGTTTCTTTCTGAAGGTCATTTTGAGTTTACAATAAATTGTATACAATTTTCAAGGAAAATGAATACAAATTATGAACTATCCCCACATCAATTCTTTTTGAACTTTGTCTCCTTTTGATTACTTGGTTATCTTGATGTTGTATGATTAAAAGCTTGTGCAATTGAATTCAATTTAGTTAGGTTGTATATCTATTTGTCACTACTATTAGTTCAATGGATTAAGTAAAAGCTTTGATGAGTTTGGTAAGGTTGCTGTAGTAGTGGAAAGGATTTTGAATGATGAATTCTGATAAGAATTGCTGATAAAAAATTTTGTGAGGCAATAAATTAGATCTAGAAATTTGTAGTAGACTTAAACCCTAATGGATTAGGCATTGATCAAATTTTATCTAGCTGAAAGAAAAATATGTCACAAATGGTTGTTAAAAATGCAGAATTAAATCAATTTTACTTTTATTTCCTGTAGATCGTAAAATTTGGTTAGTACTTGTTTGCATGGAATGTTTTAGCTTCAGTTAGCCACTATTATTGAGAACACCTGCAGATCTATAGAAGAATTTTTGGCCATATCTGTTATATGGGATGTGTTTATCAAGTTATCAAGAATTGTGTATGTATTTGAGGATTTGAGACGAGAATCAAAATAAAACTAAAATAATTCTCATATAGTTTTCTTGGTCTTGTATCATCCCTGGGTATACCCACCCTAGTTTTGCAGAGCTAGAAGAGTAGAAAACCACCCTTGGTTTTGTTGAAGTTGGGCCCAAATGCTTTGCACATACAATTGTTAATAAGAATTGGTTGGTCTTTAGATTGTGTGGGTAATGCCATCTTGGTATTGAGCATTTTTTTGTTCAATAGTTTTCGTTTAGTCTTAAAACACCAACAAAATGGTCACTCTGCTAAGGAGTTGTCCAACACATCTGTGAAAAGTACTACAATTTCTTTGGTCCTACTGTGTACATGTGTGTCAGGTTATCTAAGTTTTACCTATGGTTATAAGGGAATATTTTAGTGAGAAAGCTTGAGAATTTAAAGAGGGTATAGCCTAAGTACCATAGCTGCACACTAATGTATCCAACCTATCTAGGTGTCCTATCTAACAAGCAAGAGTTGCAATCTTATGATCTTAGTGATTGGTCTATCCATGTCAGATATTTCTATTTCTATTTGTGTGTTGTTTTCTTTGAGTCAAAAATAATTGTCATTGTGTATTTTCTCGAGAATAGGGTGGTGACTCAGTCAAGGTTTTGAAGCTAGTGCTTATTTTAACAAAAGGTGAATATGGTTGACAAGAGAAAGAACACAAGAGCTTACATGAGAGCCAATCCTGATGTACCAATGTATAGTGATTTACCCCAAGGTGGTAGGAAGAACCAAAATAAGAAAAGGATAGATCCAAATCCCACCTAGAAACCTAGAGGTAATGCATCTGTCCATTCCTAGTATCAACTAGTATTAGGGAGAGAGTCTTCTTCACTCAGTTATGAATCCAAAACTACAAGACTCTTAGGAGGCATTTTCAGTACCCCATTACTAGATGAGAGAGTTTTTTAGGACAAAGATGTGTCCATGGTAGGAATTGATTCATCAAGGCCAGGTCTCATAGCAGATATAAACTATAGGCTAGGATTTAGGAGTTCATTTGAATATCATTTTAATCCTAGAGTAGCCCCATACATGGAGCCCAATCTTATATATCTAGACAATCCTCCTGATTCAGAGACTACTCCTGCAAATCCTAAAGAAGTGCATTATGAGATAGGAGTTCTGAAGAAATGGATTGCTAAGGAAGAAGCTAAATGCATTCATCTTGGAAAAGAAAAGGAGCAAGCCACCTTGGATGCCATAATAGAAAGGGATGCTCTGCTAAAAAGGATGGCTTCCTTGAAGGAGTAGAATAAAAAGTTAGAAGAAAATACCACAACTCTCCATACTGATGTATTTGGAGATGTAGACAATCTGAGAGCTAAAGTTCAAGAATAAGAAAAATGCTTGAATCAAAGGCAAGAACTAGTTATTGCTCAAGTCTAAGCCCATAAAATTGTTCAAGTGGACCCTGTAGAGCCCACTACAAAAGCTCCAAATAAAGGGAAAGGAAAAGCTATAGGAATCCAAATAAATGAACCTCAAGTTCTACCAAGAAAACCCATACAACCCTCCATGTCAAAATTAGATCTAGATTTGGAGAAGGCTAGAAAAGAGAAGGAAGATCTTGCAAAAGAACTTGAGAAGGTTGGGAATGAAGCTCAAGCTGGATAAACTAGGAGAAAAATCCAATTCTGCATTGGCTTCATGGCCCAATTTGTCCATCCCACCTGTAACTCCTACACCAACTAGTGGTCCAATAATCTTGACTCAAGGAATAACCCAATCTGCCCCTGCTTCATCATCCACTATTAGCACCCAAATCCCCTTTGTCCAACCTTAACAATCCCAAGATACTCCTCTAAACCAAGCTAACATAGCAGGTTCCTCAAATGTTCCTAGTTTCCAGAAGAAACTTGTATACTTGGAAAAACATAGACAAATATCATTTGCTAGTATTCTTAGTGCTCCACATCCCATATCATTTGATTTAAGAGACAAAGTGGTTAAGTTTTCTGGGAATAATGTGGTTACTGGTGAAGAACATTTGAGAATTTTTATTGATATGTTAAATGATTATGAAGTTGAACACGAAGATATGGTAATGAAATTGTTTGTGCATTCACTAACTGAGGATGTAAGGGATTGGTTTAGGAGGCTACCTAGTGATAGTATCACCTCATGGAGTGACTTGGAGAAATTATTTAAGGAGCAATATGGAGACAACACTAATGCAAGATTCATGTTGAATGAGTTCAATAACATCAAGAAAAACCCAAATGAGTCCATATTTGACTTCAATGTAAGATTCTAGAAAGGTATTTATAGACTATTTCAAGTTATGAGGTTGAATGAGATGTTTGTCTCACAGCATATTTTAGTGCCTTTGATAGTAAAATGGCTTATGAATTAAGGGATAAGGATCCTAAAACCCTAAGGGATGCTTATAAAGTTGCTGTAAATATAGAGAATAATAGGAAGGCATCTAGCAAAATAGGTAGGAGGGATGATCCAAAGCTTTTTAATCCTAAGAATAATAACAAAAAGGAGGGTGATAAAACTCCTATAGGAAAGAAGCTAGAAGAACCCACTATAGGCCAGGTTTTGGAATTTCTCAAGAAGATGAATCCCACTAATTTCAATAAGCCAAATGTTGCTGAGAGAACCCCTGTGAATAAAAACAGTTTCAATAGGCAACCTAAAATGAAAAATTACCCTTACACCACCAAGTGGAAAGATGGTAAGCCAGTCCCCAACCAGACACAAATGTGAAAGATAAGGGTACCTCGGATCCCTTGCAAAGGAACACTATGAATATGAATAATGATGTACCATGGTGCATTGTATGTCAATCACCCCATTCTATTGATTATTGTGCTGTTGCTTAGTCATTTGCCCAAGATCAAGGCATGCAACTTGAAGAAGAAAGTGAAGAGAAAAGCCATGATGATATAAGTTGCAATATGGTAAGCATGTGTGATGATTTTATAGATTCTGATTCTGAAGAACCTGAAAGTAATATTACCAGTAAGAGAATTTCTTATCATTTACATCATCAACAAGTGCTTTCAGATGATGAAGGTTATGATACAAATAAGGTATGTGTTACATCCTTTGATGTAGGTCACACAAGCTTAAGAATGCCTTCCAAAGAAAATATTGACAGAATTACAGCTGAAATGATTTCCCAAGTCCATAGTAACTACAATTTGAGAAGTAAAACAATAAATAATGATGCAAGAAATCCATCCAGTGTATTCATTAAAGATATCACCCATAAGATGAATGATCAAAATAAGAAAGTCAATGTAGATGTACCTAAGATCAAAGACAACAAGGGTAAGAAGTGGGAACCAAAAAAGAAAGTTCAGTTTCAGACAAATGAAACAATGAAAATAGTTGTGCAACTAAAGAAATCAGAACTTGATACTATCAAGAAAATAGTGGTGTCTGTTGTCCAAAAGACTTCAACTCTAGGTACTCTTGTAAAACCCACTATTGTTGAACCGTTGATATGATATCTATGTTGTCCCAAATTACTGTAAAAGTGCCCTTGACTGAACTTCTTAGAATTGAAGAACATAAGAGCAAGGCTTTATCATGGTTGGGTGGAATAGGAAACAATAATACTGTTGTAGATCAAACTATTGCCCAACAAACCCCATTAGTAGTAGAGGATAGTGGTATCATATCCCAAATTCCCCAAATGTTTTTAGATGATTCCTCATTGGCATTTATAGGAGATATTGACCCTTTTTTCCTCAGTCTGAGCATAAAAGGGAAGACCCTAAAAAATTGTATGATAGACTTAGGAACTTCCAACACTATAATGCCTTTCAAAGTAATGGAAGCCTTAGGATTGAAAGTGGATACCAAGCAGGGTAGATGCAGAGGAATGGATGCTAGGGAAGTCCTAGTCATAGGTACCATAAATGCTTTACCATTAAAATTAGCTACATATCCTGAAGTAGAGGTAACCATGTATGTCCTTGTAGTGGATATACCTCCACACTATGGAATGTTGCTCTCTCGCAAATGGAGTGCTACCATGGGGGGAAGCTTGCAATGTGATTTGACTTATGCTACTTTCCACATAGGGGATAAAGTGGTCAAGGTAAATAGAGAGCCTAGGGTTAGTCACATTTTAGGGGAATACATTGATAGAGACTCCACTTGTTTCTTGGACACTGGTGTCAATGCTTTCAGAGTTGAATTGATTATTCAAGAAGTTGAAAATTTACCTGCTATCATTGAACATGAAGTTGAGTGTTGCACTAACTCACCAGTGTTATGGACAATTTTTTTGATGGGGCAAGTTCAAAAGAGGGTGCAGGGGTAGGTGTAGTTTTTGTTTCCCCTGAGAAAAATACTTTCAGATATTCATTCACTTTGAAGTTTTCTTGCACAAATAATATTGCAGAATATGAGGCATTGTTGCTAGGATTGAAAGTTGCCACACATCATGGAATTAAGAAATTACATGTCATAGGGGATTCTGAGTTAGTTATCTCCTAGATAAAAGAAACTTATGCATCCAAGAATAGGAGATTAAAGTAGTATAGAAATGCATTTTGGGATTAGATAGAATCTATTGATGCATTTGGTATCTCATGGAGAGATAGGATTCAAAATAAGATGGCTGATTTGTTAGAAAATGTAGCAATCAAGCCTAAGGAGATATCATTTACAGGAATATCTCAAATTGAGGTACAAAATAGACCTTCCATACCTGATAACATTGAAAATTGGAAAGTCTTTGAAGATGACAAAGACATTATAATTTTTTTGTTAAATAAAGAGAAGTACCATGGTCAGGAAATGGATTGCAGTGATTTAATTGAAACCATAGATGGTAAGGAAACTATTTTTGGCCAGGAGATTATGATATTGAAAACCAACAAGATGCCTAAGGGGTTAGTGGTCTTGGAAATATTTTTGATAACTAAGATAGAGTCAAACCATGAGTTAAAGACCCTAAGCCTTAGGAACTAGAAGAGATAAACCTTGGTACTAATGAAGCTCCCAAAAAGGTTTATATTGGCCAAAATCTGCCTACTAAAATTAGAAAAACATTGATTGACTTGTTTAGGAAGTATAGAAATGTTTTTTCATGGTCATATGATGACCGTAAGGCTTATAGGGAAGATTTAATCCAGCATGTCATACCATTAAAAGATAATGTAAAACCTTTTAGATAGAAACAAAGACCAGTAAACCCTACCCTAGCTCCCAAAATGCAAGAAGAGTTGATGAAACTAAGGGATGGGGGGATAATCAAACCAATTAGGCATTCCACATGGGTTTCAAATTTGGTATCTGTTAGAAAGAAGAATGGAGATATAAGATTATGCGTGGATTTTAGGAATTTGAACATTGCATCTTTGAAAGACAATTATGGATTACACAATATGGAAGCCATGTTGCAGCAAGTGACTGGTTTTGAGCTAATGTCAATGATGGATGGTTTCTCTAGATACAATCAAGTTTTGGTAAAGGAAAGTGAACAATTCAAGATAGCCTTCACAAACCCATGGGGAACATATGTATATGTAAGGATGCCATTTGGCCTGATTAATGCAGGAGCCACTTTCAAAAGAAACATGGATGTGGCATTTCATGATTATATTGAAAAATTTATGGTTGTATACTAGGATGATCTTACCACATATTCTAAGAAGGCTGAGGATCACTGCAATCATTTGGAAAAAATCTTTATCAAAGCTCTGGAATATGGAGTATCCTTGAACCCAAAGAAATGCACATTTGGGGTAACATAAGGAAAATTACTAGGACATATAGTGTCCAAGGATGGGGTGAAAATAGACCTTGAGAGAGTAGTAGCTATTGATAAAGTCCCCAAGCCAAAAAATGTAAAAGGAATTCAATCCTTCTTTGGCCAAGTCAATTTTCTTAGAAGGTTTGTTATCAATTTTGCTGAAATAAGTAGACCTATCTCAAAAATGCTCAAGAAGGGAGCTACTATAGATTGGAATGGTGAGCTTTCATAAGCATTCCAGGATATTAAAACTGCAATAAAAAATGCTCCAGTACTGAGAACTCCAAATTACACAAAGCCTATGCATATTTTTTCTTTTGCATCCTTTCACACTATAGCCTCAATCTTGTTGCAAAAAATTGAAGAAGGATATGAACAACCCATTGCCTTCTTCAGTAAGTCATTGCAACCTGCTGAATTAAAATATGAGATAAATGAAAAATAGGCATATGCTTTGGTAAAGGCTATAAAGGATTTTAGATGCTACTTAGTAGGTGCTATTGTTATTGCCTTTGCACCCAGTGCAGCTGTGAAGGACATATTCTCTCAACAAGAAGTATCAGGCAGAAGGTGTAGATTGATCAACACGATCCAAGAGTTCAATATTGAAATACAGATAACTAAGTTGGTAAGAGGTCAAGGTTTGGCAAAACTCATGGCTGAATCTAATTTGGATGCCAATAAGATAAATGTAGTAGTTAATGACCTCAAATCAAACTTATGTGAGATAGATCGTTGTGATTGGTACACCAATGTTATATATTACCTGCAACACATGGAAGCTCCTCCCCATTTGCCTGAAAATGAAAAGAGGAGTACTAAATTGCAAGCCATCAGATACATAATTGTCAAAGGCAGTTTATGGTGGAGAAATTTTGAGGGAGTGTTGTTGAAGTGTATCGATCAAGAAAAGGCAAAAGAAGTCTTGAATGAAATGCATGCTGGAGTGTGTGGAGGACACTATATGGCCAAGACCATTGCACATAAAGTGATGAGGGCTAGATTTTGGTGGCCCTCCCTTTTTAGGGATGCCCAAATTATGATTAGGAAATGTAACCCTTGTCAGAGGTTTGCTGGAAAACTAAAGTTATCAAGTAATACTCCATTGAAGCTAGTAGAGGTTCAAGCACCCTTTCAATAGTGGGGTATGGATTTCATAAGAGAGATTTCCCCCAAGTCTACCATTGGCTATTCTTGGATTCTAGCGGCTACTGACTACTTTACAAAGTGGGTAGAGGCTATTCCCAAAAGAAATACAACAAGTAAAGTTGTCAATAATTTCCTACTGAATAATATTATTTCTAGATTTGGTTGTCCTCAAAAAATTGTAACAAACAATGCAATGTGCTTCAGGTTTGAGGAATTCATAAAATTTTGTGATAAATATGGAATGACAAGATCACCATCCTCTCCTTATCATCCACAAGGAAATGGATAAGCTAAGTCCACCAATAAAAGCTTGTTAAAAGTCACTAAAAGAACCTTGGATGATAACAAGAAAGCATGGGATTCCAAGCTACAGTTAGCACTATAGGCTGACAGGGTAACTGTGAAGAAAGCCATTGGTGTAGCTTCATTTGATATGGTGTATGGAATTCAAGCAAGAATGCCCTAGAACAAATTGGTAGGTTTGTATAACTACATAAAAATGTATGATGAAGATATCATTGATGATATGCAAGAAAGGTTGGATGAATTAGTAGGGCTAATTGAGACTAGGAGAGAAGCATCTCTAAAGAACCAAAAGTTGCAACTGCAAGTTAAAAAACTCTATGATAGAAGAACAGTAAGTAGAAAGTTTGAAGATGGAGATCTAGTCTTAATGTGGAATGCCAGAATTGAAGATAAAGGGAAACATGGAAAATTTGATCCTATCTAGTTAGGCCCTTATTTGATTGAAACTACTTGGGGTGAGATTCTTATGTACTCAAATATCTATCAGACAATATTCTTGAACTACAAGTTCATGGATAGTTCTTGAAGAGGTATTTTTCTTGAAAAAATACTTATTATTTCCATGAATAGTAGTTTAGGGTTTTCTTGTACATATCTGTAAATCCTTTCATCCATGTATAGTTTCTTGTGCATGATTTTCCCATGTGTGTTGTTCTTTTAGTAAGTGGTTGATTTGTTGGGAGCTTGTATGTGGTTTGCTTATCCCAGAAATTTTGAACCCTCACTTGAATCTAGAGCATTCAATGTCTCGAGATAGAGCAACTGTTGGTCTAAATTTTTACAGAATAAATTTTTGTTGTCCAGGTAAAAAAATAATTTCAGATTGGAATCCACTAATGGTGAATAGGATTTCTAGCTAAGTCATATTTTTGTTAGCCTTTGAAATTTTTTGCTAAAACCCTGTATCCCATTCCATTTAAATTTTCCTTGGCGTGAAAATTTTAAAAAATAGGAGGATAAGTGAATATTCTTTTCCTGCCCATGTTGAGTTCATTTTTCAATCCTTGTGAAAGAAGTTTTACCCCACGTCAGATCCTTTTGAATCTACTATCATTGTTAAGTCGCTATGGAAAAATGTTCGATTGTTACGTATAGGGAGTTAGCCAGATTGATGACACATGTCTGTGATACTGAAAAGTGAAATCTAATGCCAAGAATTATGATAACATGAGGTAAATTTTGGCATGTGTTGTCTCCTAGGCTTGTCAGTTTTAAGAATAAATGCACGTGAAGAAAATTGTGAATGGTGTCACCGGCGTCCAAGTTTTTTCGACAATTCGTTAAGTCACTATCAAAAAAATCCATGCGACTTGCCGGTGGTGACATAGCGAATGCCTAGATTTTACAAAAAGGCAGTGTTCTTTTAAAAGGTTGATATGACTGTGAAAGTTCCCACACAACATTATAAATGTGCATGGCCACCTTTTTTGACACCAACATTAATTGGTAGGGTTTTCAATCAATGTATGTTTTGTTTTCTATCACTAGAACTAAGAATCTGTCAAAGGTCATTATATTGCTAGACATAATAACACCACTTTTTCGGTAGTGACATAGCGAGGGTCCGATCATTGCAAAACACAGTGTTCTTTTATAACTAGAAATGATTTTGAGGACCCCAAAGAAAATCTTGTGTAGACTTTTCTTTTACTTCTGTGCAAGTAGAGCTTTATTTCTTGGCATTTTTTTACTGGGAGGTCACTGTATCATTTGATAGATATTTAATGTTTTGTCGGTAGCGATGTAGTGACCCACCTGGAAGACACAAACGTGGCAAGGCCAATAACATGTGATATCATTAATAGATAAAAAAGGAGTACATGTGTGTGCCAACATGTTCAGCCATCTCAGTGACAATAGTATATGGACCCACTCCCCATCTATAAAGCACACAAAGAATTATGATCATTAGATCAAACCAGGATCAAAGGCCATTGTTAATTTGCTATGGAAAAATGCTTGAAAGTTAGGCATAGCGAGTTAGCAAGCGATGGCCCACCACTGTGTAGTAAATTGCTATCCACAAGATCAAGTATTGATCGAGGGTGCTTATTAACTCACTATGAAGAGATATGCGATGAATAAGTATAGCGAGTTAACGAGCGAGGGACCCACTATTTTTTTCTTAAAAGTCATTTCAAATATCTACCATACAATCAAAACAAGATCAGTGGTTATCGCTAGCTCACTATGGAAAGGTGCTCGAAAGATAAGTATAGCGAGTTAGCAAGTCGATGACATGTGTCCTTGGTCATCCATGGGCCTAGTTTGAAATGCCAACTTTGAAGGAGAGATATAGATGGAGGCAGTTAATTGGTTTGACTACCAGCGTGCTAAAAGGAACATTGAGTCAACCTAGTTTTCATTCCTGGATCATAGGATTTTTCAAGGATCAACGACACAAATTTAAAAGGAAGTGTGATGCTACTCTATTTTTCTATTATGCACATTTATGATGAATGAAAGCTTCGCTTGTGAAAAATTAGAGTATAATACAAATGATTTTCATTCATTCCAGTCCAATGCCAACAAAGATTTCATATTTTTTGAGCATAAGAACTTGTCGATCACATTGTGCTAAGCTTGGTAAAGATGTGAAGAAATCCCACATCTGTTCAAGAGCAACTACAGAAGTTCAAAGAAGGATAATTCTGGTGAATCAACTAAGTACTCACACATAACCTCTGTGACATTCCAGTTCCCATTATTACAATCAAGATGCCTCCTAAGAAAGCATTTTCTGGGCAAGTTAACTATATGGACAGGAATGTCCACTATGATTTGTTAGAATTACTCCCAGGATCCACTACAGAGCCTGTACAAGTTAAAAGGTTAATTTCATTAAACCCTAGGCTTAAAATTGTTGATGGCTTATATGACAAGGGGAACCGGGTTAGGGATGCAGTATCTACTCAAATTGGCCTTGTTTCGTTTAAGAAGTGGTTTTCAGAAAGGAAGTTGTTTGCCCCTCACGCTAATATCTTGAATTTTGATTTGGGAAAGCTAGTAGTTCCAAGTGTTTTCATGGATTATGATTTGCTAGAAGACATTGCCAAAAATTATGATCAAGCCATTAGGGTTGTGAGAAGAAATGATGGTGTGCCTTTGGTCTCAATTAGCCCTGAAGAAATTAGAGAAGTTTTTCACTTAGAACCATTATTAGATTACCATGTGCCAATCAATTTGCTAGAATTAGAAAAAGAATACAAAGCAAAGAGAGATGTAATTAGGGGAGGTACACTCAGGGCACACATTAGTACTATAGGAACTCTACCAGTAATTACTGCAGCCTCTAAAGAACCTTTTAAGAAGAGTCTTTTCACTTCCCGGGCTATAGAGATATACAAGACCCTATACTGTGTTTTTGGTGAGGATGAGAAGTATTTTATGCCCATTGGCCTAATGTATATGATGGTTCAAATTTCTTCTTTTGGTGTAGATGTTATCTTTGATTTTTCCTCCTTTTTAGCTGAAGAAATTCACATTGGTTTGGTTGGAATTGCGAGAGGCAAAATGGAGAAAACTTTTGGCCACTACTTTCTATTGATGCATATGTTCTTGTTCAAGGGGGTGACATATTTCAGTAATGACATGGAATTGAAGAGAGAGGAAAATGGAGAAACACTACCAGTCTAGTTGTGGAGCACAGATATGACTTGGGATGCAAATAATGCCAGTTTTGTCAGATTTGATAGATATTTTGCTTCTAAATTGAGATGACTCATATTGAGTGACAATCCCAGAATCCCTGAGTAACTGATGAGTCTCATTAGGCCTATGGATAGCCCCCATAATTTGAAAATTTCACATAATTGGGGAGATATTATTCCTTACCCTATTTCTATTGTTTTTAAAATCTATGGTTTTAAGGGGAGTCCTCATGTCTTACTTTACCAAGTACCTCTAAAGGTAGGAATGACAGAAGTCTTGTGGCAACTAGGAGAAATAGAAGAAATGTTTTTGTTGAAGAGGTAACTAGGGTCAATTTTCCCTACCTGCACAGTGGCCCATTAGTTCATAATTACCAAAGAAAGTTGGCTCTTTTTGTATAAAATTTTGGATCAGTATATGATGGTTGTCTCCCATTCCCATTTTGGTGACATAGAGGGGTTTTTCAATCAGACTTTGAGGCATAGGATTAAGCTAGGACCAGTCAAACATGATTCATATTATCTAGAGGACATTATAACAAATGAATTCTCATTACAGGAACAAGAAACTAAAAAAGAAAAATGGAGAGTTTACTCTCGGGTCCTAGAATTCATTCATTGTTTTGATTAGAATTATAGTCCTCTAGATAGTGCTAATACAGAGGCTAAGAAAATAAATAAACTCATGAGTAACTTCCCTGCAATAATGGAAGCCATGAATGAGAAGAAATAATTTTTATTTGATTCTCATCCTGACAAGGCTAGAGACATCATGAGGAGTTTGGTTTTCACTCCTAATATAGGAGCTAGTCAAATAATTGTACAAAGGAAACCTAGTTACACTATAATTTGAAATAAAAGGGCTCCTGTAGATAAGGGCAAACAAATAATGGGATCCACCAGTACAACCCTAGAGGAGAGACCTAATGAGGCTAGTCCCAAGAGGTAGAAGGTAATAAGAGAAGAGAGGCCTCAAGTCAAGGAACATTCCCCCACTCAATCTCCTTGAGGATTGGAGAAGAAAAACTCATAGGTGAGCAAGTTGAGGAGATGGGGTCACAAGGAGTTTTTTTTTTACTGAAGCAGAATTGGATGAAGGTAACCCTTCAGAGCCTCCTCTACCGAGTTTGGACCTAACAATAGTTGATTATAGAGGAAGGGAATTTGATCCTGTGTTAGAACAGGCAAGTCATTAATTTTTGGCTGATAATAGTTTTGTGAAATCTAAGGATTTTCAACAGTTTTCCTGGATGACAAACATGAATATGTGTGAGGAAAAGTGCAAAAAATTGAAAATAGAGAATTTAGAAATGGATGAAGCCTCCATCCAAAAACAAATAAAGGAACAAATGATGTAAGAGTTCCAGAGCATTACCCCTGAAGAGGGAAGACAAATGGTAAAGACTTCTAACATACTATTGTTGCCTAATTGGGATATTGTGGATGCATTAATTTTCAATTCTGTTTCAAATAGATTGGAGTTGTAGGACCTAAATAAAAAGGAGTTCCAAGGCACTGCATTTATTGAGGATCAAGCTACATTGGTCAGTTGGTCATTGAAGAGAGGATCTAGAGCCACATCATCGCAACCAGATGAGTCTAGATTAATGGGGAATATATTTGTGAGAAGGGTTGCTGACACCTCCCATGTACAGGCAACATACTTTAATGTGGATTCTTCCAAGTTTCTTTTGGCCACTACTAAGAAGGAGGAACAAGACATGTTTGAATTACAGAGCAAGTATGAGATAGTGGTGGATGCTTATAATAAAGAGGTAAAAAAGAGAATTGATCTTGAGAATAAGCTATTGGGAAGATCCATCAGGCCTAGAATAACATACCCTCACCCCCCAATTGAACCTTTCAAATCTACCCCTCTCATAGAATTTCTATATACACCCTAAAGGCCACAGTACTACACTGCTAAGGATTTTGAAGAAGACAAGAGTAAACTATGGGCCTTACATGTGGAGATGGAATCTGAATATGAAGATAAATTAAGAAAAGCTCTCACATATCTGGGGGACAAATTTGAATGGCCACTAATCCAGGATCAATTGGCCAGGGTGATTAATATCTGGGAGGATTTAAAAGCAAATGATGAGGTTCTAAAGCTTATTGTGAACAAATGGGTAAGAAGGGAGAAATTATTGACCTTTTTGTGTTTATCTATTATAAATAATTCTCATGATCAGATTGAAAAAACCTTTGACATTGTTTCTGATCTTGCCGATTTTGACAATAAAAGGATACATTTATAGAAGAAAATAATAGGCTCCTTAAACAAATACAAGAGAAAAAAATTTAGTTTATTTCCTCATGCCTTAGATAAGAAAAATAATTTGAAAAGCAAAGAGGAATGGGCAAAGGAACTTGATGATTTATTCTGTTTAAGAATGAATCAAGTCATAAATGAAGCAGGGCATGCATGGGGGGCCACCACAACAAAAGAAATGGTGAAAGCCCAAATATTTTTTGATTCTTTAAAATAGGAATTTGTTGATATTAATAATGAGGTTGATTATATACTAAAAGGACAAAACAATATTTTGCATTTTAATTGGCCAAATGACACATTATTTGACAAGTGGATGGCAGAAATGGCTCCTGGTGAATAGTTTGATGAAGATGAAACTGATAGTGATGAAGTACAAGGTGAGGAGATCAAAATCATTGACCCCATCACTACTCAAACCCAACTAGAAGAAGACAAGAATAATCTATCACTTTTAGTTGTAGACCTGAGACCACAAGATGCCAATACAACCAAAGAAGGGGAAAAGGTAGAAGTTACTCCCACCGTGTAGGATAAAGATGGTGAAAGCCCATAGGTGGAGGTTAATGTTCCATCATCAGAACAAGTTTCATCATTATTTAATTTAGTAGTTACATACAAGGAGAGATCAGAATGATAGCCAACTCAGCAACGAAAGAAGATGTGACAGAAGCTGACCCACCAAAAAGAATGTTTTGATATCTTCTGTTACTCACATTTTTGTCATTTTGTGATAGGTTTATGTAAATGTTTCTTGTAAAGGACACCTGTCACTTTCTCTTAGCCTGAAGCTTGTTGCATCTCACACTATTTAAGTGAGATTCTAGGGCTAGAGAATGGTCTGAATTCTATTTTTCTAAGTGATACTTATTCTATTTTTGATCCATTATTTTGAGCAAAAAAATTCATGGTAAATTTTCTCTATTAGATCTTGAGAATACATGAATATAGAATGATCTGTGTTTCTTTTTGAAGGTTATTATGAGTTTACTGTAAATTGTATACAATTTTCAAGGAATATGAATATAAATTATGAGTTGTCCCCATATTAATTCTTTTTGAACTTTGTCTCCTTTTGATTACTAGGTTATCTTGATGTTGTATGAGTAAAGGCTTGTGCAATTGAATGCAATTTAGTTAGGTTGTATATCTGTTCATCACTGCTATTAGTTCAATGGATTAAGTAAATGCTTTGATGAGTTTGGTAAGGTTGCTGTAGTAGTGGAAAGGATTTTGAATGATGAATTCTGATAAAAATTGCTGATAATTTTTTTTGTAAGGCAACAAATTAGATCTAGAAATTTGTAGTAGACTCTGAACCCTAATGGATTAGGAACTGATCAAATTTGATCTAGCTGAAAGAGAAATATGTCACAAATGGTTGTCAAAAATGCAGAATTAAATCAATTTTACTTTTATTTCCTATAGATCTTAAAAGTCGGCCAGCACTTGTTTGCATGGAATGTTTTAGCTTCAGTTAGCCGCTATTACTGAGAACACTTGCAGATCTATAGAAGAATTTTTGGCCATATCTGTTATATGGAATGTGTTTATCAAGTTATCAAGAATTGTGTATCTATTTGAGGATTTGAGACGAGAATCGGAATGAAACTTAAATAATTCTCATAGAGTTTTCTTGGTCTTGTATCATCCCTGGGTATACCCACCCTGGTTTTGCTGAGCTAGAAGAGTAGAAAACCACCCTTGGTTTTGTTGAAGTTGGGCCCAAATGCTTTGCACATACAATTGTTAATAAGAATTGGTTGGTCTTTAGATTGTGTGAGTAATGTCATCTTGGTATTGAGCAATTTGTTGTTCAATAGTTTTTCATTTAGTCTTAAAACACCAACAAGTAGAATTAAGATTTGGAAATTGATTCGGGTTTGGGTTCAAATTAAAATAGAATCTTATTATTATGCATTAGTTTTATATAATTTATTAACTAATCTAATTAAATTTAATTTAATTAAGATTAGTTAATAGTAGAAGAAGTGTAATTAAATATTAGTCAATGGTTTTTTTGGAATGAGGGAAAATTAAAAGAAAAGTGATATTAATAAGTGGAATTAAATAATTGAATTATTAATGAGATTGATTTTGCTTAAAATCAATGAAGATTATTTTAAATAAATGATTTTCCTTGAAGTGTTTTAATGAAATTGTAAACTAATTATTTGAAAGTTGATAAGTATTATTCTTATGATTTGAATAATGGGAGATGCTCTTGGAATTGAGGGAGTTTCATTTAATTATTAGTAACATTGATTATAGTAAAATAATGCAATGATTTTTATTAAAAATCAGTGGGAATTAGTTTAATGATTTAAATAAGTAAATAATTATCTTTTGACTATTTTAGAAAATTGTTTTAAAATAATGGAGGGATAAATCTATGTTTTATTCAAAAAAATAAATGGGTTGAGTTGTAGATTAAATGAAGAATCTATACACTTGAAATGTACTTGAAAATGAAAACTAAAACCTAATATTTGGCTTAACCATGTGATTGCAAAAGAAAACCAAAACATGTGTTTGTATCTTGTTTCTATATGCTATATATGTTTTTGGATTTTGGGATCTATCCTAGAGTGCTGACCAGTTATGATGTCTACTAGAGGCTTGGGAGTTATGCGAATGTGATGGCATGTTGATGTTATTTGATCTCGATCTTTTTAAAACCCAACCATGGTAATGTGATGGTATGCTCTATGAGATGTTTGTATTTACTGATTGTTATTGCTCATCAGTCTTCTTGAGTGAAGCTGAGTTATATGTATATGAGACACTTGAATTAACCATTTTTAAGTCATTGATTAGTTATACTTGGGTTACTTTCCAGTCGCCATGATGGGATTGAAGTGTTTTTTTATTGTAATTTTGTGACATGTTTTGACTCAACCATTTTGGAGTCTTTGATCAATATTATTTTCTTTGAGTGCCTTTTTGGTTGTTTGTTTAGAACCAATGGATATTGTGATTTATTTTGAGATTCCTTACAGTTTCTTGTTGAGAACTGATGGATGTTGTGATTTATCATTGATATGGATATTGAGATTTATTTTGGAATACTATACGATTGCTCAATGAGAACCGATGGATATTATGATTATCATTAGTTGCCAATAGAGTACTATTGTGATCATGATTATCAATGGATGCTTTTCAGTTGCTCATGGAGATTTGATGTTCTTATTGTGGATGATCTTTTGGTATTTTTCTGGTTGCTTGTATAGGATTGAGGTGATTTTGTGATTTATGATTTCATGAGCCTAGGGTAGGTTATGCACTTGTATTGTCCAAAAGTGGCTTGCAATGGGGGCCAGGGCCCTAAGTGGTTGTTGAGGTAACTCATTGTAAGTTGTTTAAATAAGTGAAAACATTTACACTAAATGGGGATTAAAATGAACCTAATAAGATAATTTTATGTTCTTGCCCATGCCTTGAGTGCTAGAATAGACTAGGATGAGAGTAGAGAGAATGCTTGGTTGTGACTTTGCATTCCGTAGTATGCCTTGTCAGTACAAGAGGCTACTAGTGGCCACATAGGGATCACTAGGGGGCTGGGGTCTATTGAGAGACTACCAAGGTAACTCTAGTGTGATTCATTCGATGACACTTTCTTGCTTATATAGTAGGTTTCCTACGTGTCTTGTGTGCCTCTGGGTATAGGTGTCGACCCTTTTATGATGAAACCTTTGAGTTAGTATACTTTTAGGATTCTTGGACTTAGAGAGTACTTGTGTTATGTGATTTGATATCCTATTTGGGACTTGAAACTATCTCCTCAACATGGTGGGAGTGGGCCATTTAGGTTCCACATGGTCAGGTGGTAATGCTTTTTCACTCTTACCATTTGAGATCCTTTCGAGACACTGTGGTTGAAGCATTCTTTGTTCTTGGATTATGATGATGGACACATATCCTTATATTAATGATTAGCATATGAGAGATGATGTTATTTTCTTATCCTATGCTTTATTTGCATGATTAGATTTCTTTATACATATGATGTAGTATGTTTTAGGAGTGACATCCCTACTATGATAATATAGATGATCTCTTCGGTGACTTGGGATGTTATGCATAGAGGGATGGATAGGGCCCAGAATGGTCTAATGATGCTATTGACGGTTGGGAGGAACTATGCACTTAGATAATTATGTGTTATGATTTATGGTTATCTTTTATGATGGATGTTTATATCTTCTATGATTATGTATCATGTATGGAATTTGGTTTCATTTACTTTATTGCACTTGGATCATGGATTAGAATAGGATGATGTACTTAATTTTTACACATGTATATTATTTTAAGCTTTTCATTCCCTGTGACATGTATAGTGGATGATTGAGTATTCTGAATTTAATTGCCAAGAGGCATTCTAAAACAAATGTGTAATATGGACATTGGACTTTCTATGTATTCTTTCATGTGGATGTGGTAGTGGTTAGACTTAGTATTAATTAGATTAAATATGACTCAACATCTTGGGATCCTTAAGGAATGTAACCTATTATGTATGCTTATAGTTGATTGTATGTTATTACTTCCGCTACTATGTGTTTGATATGAATGGTTTATCTTTCATGATTAAAAAAAATTGTTTGGAAAACTTAGTAAAATTTTAGGTTAATTATTTTGGATCCCTTAGTGAGGCATTAAAAAGTGAGCTCATCACCCATTGACTGATAATGATATGACATTCGTGTAACATTAAAGACAATACACAACTAATCAATTGTATCCAACACATTTAAGGTGATTTGTACATGTGGCTCACTATCACTTTTCTCATATTTTGTTTTGTCATTGCAAGTTATCTCATTATTATTTTGATCACTAGTAATCAAGATAACTACCTTGAGATATGAAAATAAATAACTGCTAATACAAATAGGCTCATTGCTAGAATATATGAAATGAGGTTGAATCTATCATTGAGATCACTTTAACTATGATAAAGAAAAAATATATCAATTGTCTACTAATTGCATCCACATATGCATTTAAAACATATATCTTTTGTTACCAAATTCATATTGACTTCACATAAAAGCATCACATAAGATACATGTTAACAACTAAAATGTTTTTTCTTGTTATAATACTTAATTCCATCAACTAATTTGGCCTAAACCAATTTGAAAAAGGTCACATTGAATCATTACTGTTGCAGTAAGGAATAAATTGTGAACCACCTCAATCAATACAATGTGCCTTGTGCATGACAACATGTAGCTCCATCTCTAAAGATCTTGGTATAAATAAAAAATATCAAAAGGTTACATTTTAATCATTGGGATTAAAACATAATGAGAATGCTACAAATAAGATTGAACCCATAAAATTGATCCACCATATATTATACATGAAATAGAAACACCATCATAAAGGATAAGAATAAACATTTAAGGTACATCCTTTGATAACACATCTACAAATACACCAAGGATATCATTACATATTTTTTGATACAACCAAATCATACATATGCATAGGATATTTTGAGATCAATAACAACTATTAATGAAAAAAACACAATAACATCAACTTAAAATTATAAAAATATCCCCCTTTGTCATTGATGACAATATTTATCGATAAAAACACACAATCAAATATATCAATGTCAAAGCTCATTATTAGTTCTTCTCCATTTTTCTCCTCCTTTGACAACAATGACAAGGGCCAAAAAATGCCCCTTTGAATTAGTTATAACCACTTATCCTACATGTCTTAAAGTACTTTTCCTCAAACTTAAACTCTTTAATATTTTAGATCTCTAACTTGGTAATGAGATCCAACATTCAAATTAATCATGCAACAAACTATTAACTTCATATACCAAGAATCAAAGTAAACTTTCTTGTGTATATACCAAGTTGTAACAATAAACATTACACATGAAATAAACATGCAACACAATAAACATTCAAACAAGTTTTGTTTAAAATACAATAGGGAAGTAAACTCCGAGGCAGAGGGTGAATTATCACTTAAACTTTCAACCTCTAAAACTATTCACCACACATCCATCTCATAATCTATGCATATAAACTGAAATACCAAATTAAGCATATACATCCATAGCATGAAAATAAAATATTCAAGACATGTATGACACAAGATATTTGGTTACCCAGAAACCCTCCAAAGAGAAGGTAAAACTAGGGTGGGGATGACACCCACAAATCTTCACTATTGCAGTAATAAAGTGTATCCAATGAAGGTTACAATGTTTGACCATGAAACATGATCTAACCTATTAAAAGATTACAATATTGTTAGATCTTACCCATTACAGGATTTAAATACCTTGATAAAAGTGTCCCTATTAAGAGGACTTTAACTTACAATGAAGTAAGCACCTTGTTAAAGGATTACAATAGCCTATTAAGACTACTCAATTAAGAGATTTAACTGAGTCACCTATTAAGATGTCTTAGAAATGATCCTTCAGTTAGCACTCATTTTCTTGCTATTAGATCACCTCTATATTGATGTGTACTTAATCCTTTTTGATCAAATGTACCTCTGTTGTCCTCTAATTCCTTTCTTCTATTCTCGTTTAACCGATTCTACAATGTAACTCAATTCATAACACTTTAATCACCATGAATGCTTTGTTTGTGCATGCAAACTCTGTTCAATTATCCTTAGCATCCATTAGAGAGTTTAGGAGTTGTCTTCCTTAAGAAGACTTAGGTGACTTAGTGTTAGGTATGAATCAATGGTAGTGATTCACCCATATTGCCACTTAGACTTTCTCTTTTTCTGGTTGGATGCATGTAATGCATAGGGATTCACAATTAAGACTCATCCTTATCAACAAATATCCTAAAATAATTCTTAAGTCAGCTCAAAAATGGTTTACATAGTAGTTTGTGCCAATGCAAACAATTATGTCAAAACTATATAACTCAACATTTGAAGTCCCTAGTGCTTGACATTAACTATAACTTCAATTCTATCACTCAACATTTGAATGACTTGACATGCACTGATTTCTCAACACTTGAATCACTCAACACATACCATATGCTTGGCATTTGAGTGACTTGGCACTTGAGTGGTTCGACACTCATTTTTTACTTGACATTCTCTATCTTATATGTTATGCTTGGCATATGTTACTTTTTCAACATGAACTAAGTAAATGACTTAAGTGTATAGACACTCATTTGTCAAAACCAATTTGAGATCAACAAGTTTGACATAAGTATTTAATGTAGAAACCCTATTAAGGGAAAAAAACACCTAGGAACCATCAACCTAAAAGTTTCACTCTTTTAAAGTGATATTTATTAGGAGCCTAGCTCGTTAAAGGTTACACACACATTATTAATGTGACCATGTTAGAAGATTTTCACCAAAGATCATCTAGACCTTATAAATCTTATATCTTTAGAGTGACCTAATTTAAAGGACTTACAAAATATTCAACATAATGTCACCATGCAATGGATTTACAAATAAGACCATTAGGTCCACTTAGTTAAGAGATTTTATGCTATAATGGTTAAAATACACTGTTGAAATGATTTTTTAGGTTTAGCACTACCTTGCTTGTTTAGATCAATGTTTCTCTTAATCTCTTTCCTCTTTCTTCCTTCTGATCCCTTTTGGCTAATGCACAAACTTATACATCTACTTAGAATTTATATTTCTTGATCTTTGCAATGTAGTTATGCTTGGTTATCCTCTTGGATATCACTCCCTTCTTCAACTTTGATCAACAATAATGAACAATCCATTCATCCCTTAAATTGAAATTTTTTGTTTTTCCTCTAGAATCTTTAATGTTTTGCCACTTAACCACAATCATCATATCTTCATCTAGCTAAGAATCATTGAATCCAAACATTCGAGTATCATGCCTTCACCTTAAAATTTGTGCTTCAATTAAAATCATAAAATCTCCTTTATCATAGCTTCTTTGTGTTTCTCCAACCATTGATCTCATAACTATCTTCATCCTTATTATTGAAACTTATCAAACAATATTTATTTTTACCAAATGTCAGCCTAAGATTGTTTCTTTTCTAGTTGTTATTCCTTTCCATCACTTTTTTAATATTTACATGTGCTCAATGAATACTATGCTTAGTTAACACTATAATATTTTAGTTAATACTATGCAATCTTCCCCTCTTTTGTAGGTGCTTTATGACAATTGTAGTAGCTAGGTTAATACTTTAAATCTTCATTCAGTGACCAAATTGTCTTTCTTAAACACGATCTCAACACTTAGTCAAATCATTTCAAACCAAAATTATACTACCAGAGTCTAACTAATTCAAGTTTCCATTGAATACGATACACTTATCAACTCTTACATCATCATAATACTTTCTTGAATCCTCTTCATCAACAAAATGATCTAGAACTCTACTAAATTATAATAATGTCATACCAGTTAAGGTTTGACATGAATGACAACATAAAAAATGATATGACACAATCATATACATTTAAAAACATTATCATTTGGGGCTAACAATGTTCTACCAATAACCACATCAAATAGTTATAATATATGAGAATATGAAAGCATAAAAATAAAAATAGAAAGAATACTAAATTTTATGTGTAGACCCAATTTGGGAAAAACCAGAGAGAAGCTAATTGTCATGAAATGGACACTAGTTAAAGTGATACCATTTAAGGTGATTTTTACATGTGGCTCACTATCAATTTTCTCATATTTGGTTTTTTCATTGTAATTTATCTCACTATCAGTTGGATCCTTGTTAATCAAGATAACTACCTTGAGATATGAAAATAAATAACTACTAATACAAATAGGCTCATTTCTAGTAGAAATAGGCTCACGACTAGAATATATGAAATAATATTAAATGCACCACTAAAATCACTTTCACTATTTTAAAGAAAAAATATATTAATCTTCTACTTGGCAAATGTCATCTCACAAAGCAGGGTCTAGGGTATTTCCCTCCTAGATTTCCTAGATCAGCTTGTGAATGGTCATTTCGTAGATGAATCCTTCCTCATTCTCATAGAGGATGAAGAGAATATTTCCTCTACTTTACAATGTCTTGACACATTCTATCTTGCTTCAAAGTCTGCTATTCAGTGACACAAAACCCTTTGTTGTAGATAGTCTTACCTTCCCCATCTTTCTTGGCTTGAGTAATATCAATGGAAATGGGTTTAGCATGGGGAAGTATTTCATTTTTTGGGTATCCCCTTCACCTTCCAAGCCTCAGATGTTGAGCTCTAGAATGTGGTTCTTGCCAGAATAGAGAAGAAGATGGAGTATTGGATCACCAAACCTCTCTCCCTAGCAGGCAAATTCCAAATTTGCTCCAAAATATTGGCCACCACCCATGTTTATTATTTTTCCTATTGGGCTCCTTCAAAGGCCTCTTACCTCAAACTTGAGCACCTTTTACGTGACTTTCGTTGGGTGTATGAGGTTTCTCACTAGGGCTTTCATAGAGTTGCCTAGGATTTCTACTATCTTGCCAAGGAGTCTGGTGGCCTAGGCTTGCTATCCACCTAGAAGCAAGGTACTACTTTATGTGCCAAATGGGTGATTTGAGCTCTTTTTGGTAATGAAGCTTGGAAGATTTTGTTAATACATTGCATTTCTTTAGGCTTTTCAGTTCACCAGCTAGCTTGGAAGGGGATTGGGTTTCAGACCCTTCTTGTTACCACTAAACCTATCTAGATTCAAGGTACCTTTGGTGCCAAGAGCATTTGGAAATCCTAGGAAGTAGTTAAGCCCTAGCTTCATTAGGTTGGCAATGGGTTCAGAGATGGGCTCTGCATGAACTAGCATAATCTCTAGTGGTCACCATTATTTTCCATCCAAGGTGTTCCCCTAGCTAAGGTGCATGGGGCTAGTGCTCTACATTTTTTTAAATATGGCATAAGGACCCCTAAAGATATTTTTTCTAGAGTTACTATGAGTTTACATTCATGGAAGGACATGAGAGTCAAATTCTAGCTCACTCATCCATATCAGAAGACTTGATCTTCTAGTTTTTGTAGTGCCTCCACATTTGTTACATAAAGTGGGCATTCAATCCTCTCGCCCTTGGTGGAGAGATTGGAAGTGGTATTCGAACACCCTAGTAACTAGCTATAAGCCTAAGCTAGGCTACCAATGGATGGTTCCTCACCTACCCATGGTTGATGTTCTCAATCGATGATGGAACTTGCAATCTTTGCATCACACTTGGAGTCATAGGTTCTCCACTATGTGGCATGCTATTACTGAACCCAAAATTGTGCATTTTTCTTGGTGTATTCTTTTTTAGGGCTTGCCTTTGGGCCCTCAGCTATGACACCTAGGAGTTCCTAACCCCTGCTGCCCTTTCTGTGGTCAACTAGAGTCTTTTTTGCACATTTTTTGGTTCTGTAGATGGGCTTAGTATTACTGGTGATGGATCCATGATCTCTTTTGCCCCTCTACCCAGAACCTTTTTCTTGGCATATGGTTCTTCTAGGTGATAATACTTAGATACCCTTCAAATATGCCTAGATATGGAATGCTTTTAGATTGGAGATCTTATTTACCATTTGAAAAGATCACAATGCAGTCATTTATGCTAACAACATAATTGACATTAATGTGGCTATGTATGCAAAAGAATGTATTTATAAAAATGTCATGTTGCAGATTCAAGTACAAATAGATAAAGTGGCTTTAGAGGTGGCTCACTTACAGGAGCTTTTGGCTCATTAAGGAAATATCCCCTGTACAGTTTCTTGTGTTCTGCCAAATTTGGCATCCATCGATCATACTCCTCCTCGCCGTCACTATCAAGGATGTAGCAGTTCCACTCACCGCTCACACACACCGCACTCTTAGCCACACTACTCTCCTAGTGATGGTGCTTTTGGTCAGTGCCACTCTTTTGGAGGTTTTGGTGGTTGACACCACTCTACCTCAGCTCTTGAGAGGTCTAGTTTAGGGTGGTCCCCACTGGATCCTCCTATTGCTCCTGCTATTGGTTGGCCCTCTACTCACTTAGACCCCAAGTGGGTGTTTCCCTGACTAGACTTAGCCATTTCTCCTCCTAGGCCTGAGGGAGTGAAAGATGAAGATAATGTTGCTGATGCTAATGACGGATGTGCTCCCCCTAAGCCATCTACTCACCCCACCCTTAGGTGGGGCTTTGATGAAAAGGATCCTCCTCCCTTGGCTGGCACTGCATTGATGACATGAGAATTTCTTTTTTTTTCTGATGTTTTCTAAAAGTTTCTTTGATGAATAGTTGATTTCTAGCCTATGGCTGTATGAACTCGCAGGGTGATCATGTTTACCCTAGCCCCCTCTTTTGTGAATATGTAACTTTATTGTATTTTTTTTAATATAAGGAAGGGACTATTCATCAAGAAAAACATATATCTTGTTATTAGATTCACATTGACTTTGCATACAAGCATCACATAAGCTACATTAACAACTAAAATAGTTTCTCTTATTATATTACTTGATTCCATCAACTAATTTGGTCTAAACCAATTTTAAAAAGATTACATCAAAGAATTATTATTTCAGTAAGGGGTAAATTATGGACCACCTCATTCAATACAACACACCTTGTGCATGACAAGATGTAGCTCCATCTCCAAAGATCTTGGTATAAATAAAAAAATCAACATGTTTAATTTTATATTTTTGGAATTAAAACATAATGAACATGCTACAAATAGGATTGAAACCATAAAATTGATCCACCATATGTTATACACAAAATAGAAACACCATCATAAAGGATAAGAATAAACATTTAAGGAACATCCTTTGATACCATATCTACAAATACAGCAAGGATATCGGTACACATCTTTTGATACAACCAAGTCATACATATGCATAGGATATTTTGAGATCAATAAAAACTATTAATCAAAACAACATGATGGCATCAATTTAAAATTGTAAAAAAAACCCCCTTTTTCATTGATGACAATATTCATCGATAAAAAAGATACAATCAAAGATATCAACATCAAAGCTCATCTTTAGTCCTTCTTCATTTTTCTCCTCCTTTAGCAACAATGACAAGGGCCAAAAAACCCCTCTTACAAACTTACTCTTCTATTTGTAAGGGGAAGCTACCAAGAATTGACCTAGAAAATAATAAGAATGTAACTCATAGGACCAATGCATAAATTGATGCATTTAGTGAACACTAGGAAGGATTATAATGCTTAACTTACTCATGTGATACTCAAAATTACACTTGCACAAAGGTTTTGTAGATGTGTATGTTGTCTTCCCATTCATAGGTACATACACAATCTTCACTTCACCATCCAATAAATTCTCTCTCATGAAATAATACTTGAGAGATAATATGTTTTATTCTAGAATGTTGCAAAAAACTCTTGAATTATTTATAGCACTAGTTTTATCACACATGACTAAAATTGTCCCATCATAAGTTGTATGACCTATATCCTTACAAGTCTACTTCATCCATTATACTTGAGTAAAGCATGAGGATGCTAAAATTTATTTTGATATAGTTGACAAAGTTACAAAATACTACCTCTTGCTTGACCAAGATACTAACTAGTAGCAAAGAAAGTAAGTTTCACTATTGGTACTTTTTTTGTTGTCCAATAAACCTCCCCAATTTGCATATGTATAAGTTTTCAGTGTTAATTTAAACTTTTTAGATACCATAATCCAAGCTATGTTTGCATTTCCTCTTCAAATCTCTTGCATAAGCCATCATTTACTCCATAAATAATGTCATCAACTTGTACAACAAGTAAAATATAATTTGAATAAATATTGTAATATAAGTTACTATCTATGAAACCTTTCAAAAATTCTTATCTAATCCAATATTTATCTAATCCTCCATATTAGGCTCTTGACACCTACTTCAATCCATATCATGCCTTCTTCAATCTACACTCTTTTTTTTTTTTTTCCCTCTAATCTAAATCCTTTTGGTTTCTCAATATAAACTTCTTCCCTCAATTATCCATTTAGGAATGTTGAATTGACATCCATAACATAAACCTTAAAATTACTTAGTGTTAAAAATTCCAAAAATATCTAAATTTCCTCCATCCAAGAAAAATGGGCACAAGTCTCATCAAAGTTGATTTCTTCAACCCAATCTTTACATACTACCCCTGCCTTGTTCCTCATTACCTTTCAATTCTCATACAAAATACTCTTTTACATCCACTTTTTACCAACCACATCCTTGTTAAGCAATGCAAACACTAGTTTTAAAGTCCAATTCTTTCAAATATGATAAAATTATTCCTTTATTACTCTAGCCAAATTCTAATCATTATATTATTCTTCTATAGTTTTAGGCTTCATTTTCAAAATTAAATACAATAAAACTTTCTCTTGTGTTTCTCAAATTCAAGTCCTCTACTTTTATCACCAAAAATCTAATTCTCCAAATAATTTATTTGTGCATACCTTGGTGTCTTAATATTAGATTTCATAACCTTCATTGTCTCTCATTCATTTTTATATATTTTTAATCTTCTATATATGATTTATAACTAATTCTTTGTGTGTATCAAGAGTCTTCTAAAAGTGATTATCAACCATCACATTCTCACTTTCAACTATCTCTTTTAGTATCTTGTTATAACATCAGCATGTAGTTCTCCATGATTATCCTAGATGAATACCTCCATTAGATGGTATATCAAGATATTACCTTATGTAGCAATACAAAACTAAAAAGATAAGGTTACTTAACTTTACATAAAAAGTTGAGCTTTTTATCAACCTTATGTAAAAGAGTTGTAAGAATAGAATATGTAGGAAATTGAATGTAGATTCCCAACTACCACCCCTTTTGAAAAAAAAAAACAAATTCGTAAAAAAATTAAATTTCAATACAATAGAATGAAAATTTTAGGAAAACAAATAAAAAGTAGGTGTATGTCTTGCCACTTTGATAATAGTCAAATGATGATTTTTTTATAGGATTATAAATATAAGTAGTAGAATCATGCCTAGATGTGATGCATATTTTTGCATAATTTATTTCCAAGTAAGTAAATAATTATTAATTCTTGCTATACTTTTTTTAGAATAAAAAAAAATCTTTTGCCCAAACACCTTAACTAATTCTAAACAATACAAAACTAAAAACTTTTTTTTTCTTATAGTAGGATAATCATAGATTGTGATCCATGTTTCAAATTTTAAAAATGTTAAACTTTTTTAAAGTTATAGTTGTTTTTCAATTGATCTATTAATAAGGACTTCAAAGATAACCCAATTAAAAATAAGTAGTAATTACTTATTGCAATCAAAATTTGACTATAATTATATTGATGGAGATTCGATAATCTCCTTAAGAAACCCCTTTTGTTTTATCGAATTTGGGTAGAAAAATGTCATCGACTACATTGCTAAAGTTTGGAGATTAACGAAAATATGGTAAACACATTTTTTGGGGTGGCCATACAAATTTGGCAGTCCAAAGAAAAAACCTAAGGCAAATCCTTGGCCATATTGGGTATCCAAACCTAATCAAGTATAAGATATAACCGAGTATCCAATAGGGATCAAATACTTGATTTTGGAAATTTGAATTCAAAAATTCAATTCCCCCTCCTCCCAATATTTTTGGTTTTAAAGTTGTACTTTTTAATTTGTTTCGGTATAATTTTTTATTCCCTAATTTTATATTTATTCATTATCATTTTTCATTTTTAATTTTTATATTCTTATTATTGTTATATTAACATAATAAATTTAATGTGTAATCAAAATAGGAATATCTCCAAACCATCTCTGAGTCAATTTTTGAAAATTCCAATGTCAAGTCAACTTGGTTAAAAAGGCCTCAAATTAAAGTAGAACACATTCCAAAATCTATGCAAATAATTCAAAATTATATCCAATCAATCCTACAACATTTCTAATGATCACTAAATTATTCTCATCTATTAACATACATTGAGTCATCCTCATATATTCTCATATTTTGATTTCACTCCCAATTGGTAAGATAATTACATCATTAGATCATTTATCATCAAATTAATCAATCTACCAACCTATTAGAAATTCAAAGACCTCATTAGTAAGGGCATTTCATCACCAAGGGCATCTTAGTTTCATCAAAATAAATACCATACTAATACTTTCCAATATTTTATGCTCATCTCAAATTCATCGAAATCCATACCAAGTTGAGGTTAGTAGATATTTTTGAATGAGTGGATTCATTAGGATTCATATCAAATCACTCTGATAGACATCTAATCTATTGCATTGTAATCAATTCTTTAGATAAACATTAGGTTCACCAGGGCCCATAACAATCTAATATTGTTTTATTAATTAGGTGATTGGCTTCATCGTAATCCATATCAAGTCAATTATGCCAATCAATCTCTTGAAAAAAATCAGGTTCATTAGGACCATATCAATATGATTATTCATTCAAAATCAAATGAATGACATTTATTAATTTCAATAGATCCATATCAAATTGGTTATTTCGTCCTCACATGTGAATAAATATTTAATTTCATCGTAATTAATATCAAACTAAATTCTCTAATCACTTAATCAATTGAGCTTTGTTCAATCAAGTCCAAAGTCAACTTCATTATATCATCAATTGGTCCTTGTCAAGTCAAGTTTGAAGTCATTTTTATCTCTTAATATTTGCACAAATAGATTTGTGAACCCATATCAAGTTGTCTCACACTTTAAGATCAAATTTTCTTTAATTTAATGCACTACTCACACATCAATTCAAAGAGGAGAAAATGTAATCACCTAAAATTGGTACTCTAAACTATGTGTCACTAAGTTTAAATATCAATAAAAAATATTTAAGTCCCAACCCAAAAGGGACTTTAATTTATATTGATTTAAAATTGTATTAATCATCAACATTTGTAATAATCATGAAAAATAAATTAATTCCTAAATTTTGACATTAATTGGAAATTAAATCATCTTAAATCAATTAATTTAATTAAACATTCAAACACATTAGTTAAATTGAATTAAATATCTAAAAATATCAATAATTGAATTAAATGTTCAAAATTTGAGAAAATCCAATTAACAGAGATAAATATCCAATCATTCTCAAGAATTCATAAAATCAAGGATAGATCATAATTTGAGCGGAAAGTTGAGTTTGTATAAATAAAGAAATATATAAAAATAATAGTTAACTCAACTATGCATAAATAAAAAAGTAAGTTAGCTAAAGAATGCACAGTTGTAAAAAGGGATAAAGTTTTTAACCAAGCTTTATAAATTAAATCAATCTATTATCTCCCTTATCTTCTAAAATCACTCAAGATTAGATTAGCTAATTGTGTTTCCACCTCTTAAAGCAATCAATGAACTAGAGGTGTATGATTGATAAATCAATTTTAACTCATCTTTGGATGAATCCCAACTATTTATCTCAATCACTCTTTTTGGTTTTATATAAAAATAGGGCTCATTCCTTCAATTCATATGTGCAATTGAACAGTGGAGTCATTATGTTGATTTTTCTCTTGAGATATTGTGCATCACTTTTTGAAAATTGTTTATAGAGATCATCTAGCTTAATTTTGCATATCAATAAATTCATCATTTTTTCATCCTTGCATCATCATCAATTCATCTAGATTAATTTAATATTATTTCATAGTAAACAAAAAAAAAGAATAATTTGCATGCATATTAAATCTTTTATTCTAGTATAGTCTAGTCATTAATAGCTTTAAAATATGAGAGTGATTCATACTTGTATTAGATATGAGGTAATAAATTGATGGTTTTTTTCTAATTGTGCTTTATTCATTAGATTATCTAATTTGGTAATCTTACAATCAAATGATTGATGAAGTGTCGTATTATAGTTGCAGGGACAATTTCACACACACCCTCCTATTGAGAGTAACCTTTACATACCTTTATTGCCTTGTTTCTTACCACATCTCCTTTCTCATTTATTTTGTTTCTGAACACTCATTTTGTTCCTATAAAAATCTTATCTTTAGGACTATGGACCAATTACTATTTATTATTCTTCTCAAAATACTCAAGTTCTTCCTTCATAATATAAATCCAATATTCATCTTTGCATGCTTGATTAGTATTCTTAGGTTCAATTTGTGAAATCAAAAAATACCATTACTCTTTTTTCTTCTTTTCCTCACTCCTTTTCAACATTGCAAAAAAATATAAATTTTAAGGTGATTTACAAATATGTCATGCCCTAAATTTAACAACCACAACCAACAATTTTTTTTTTTGAAATGTGAACTAATGATAATATTTATAGATCTATTCTTGTTATGAACCTCCTATCAAATTGTGGAGTGTCTGGACAACAACTCATGTTATAAGATACCAATTCAATCATTATGTTTGGAGATGAAAAAGTTAATTGGTGAAGAGGAATTTGTGTTCATTAAAAACCTATGCTTTAGGTTTTCATGCGAGGTCAAATAGTCTTATAACATTTATCGGGAGTCTAGGTTTATAATGTAGGGATAGACAATTTATTATTATTTCAAACCCACATCCAAATCTAGAAGTAAGACCTTACACATGAATGTGGAGTGCAACATTTATATCCATGCAGTTGTGATAATTCAATACTTTGCTAATGTGAATATGTTTATAATTATCCTGGATGTACCAATTTTTAAGTCTTATAACCTCACTCATTATGTTCTATGTTTGATTCTATTATGATATGCAAATAACTAATTTAATGAGATCCTACTATAGTGATGTCATATGAACTAATGTGAGGCCTCGCCCTGACCCATCATAGCTTAGTTGATACTTTACTATTTTGATACTCATGACTTGATATGTCAGGACATTATTTGATGCACTGAACATTATTATGCTATTTTATGATGAGTGATGCTCTACTTTTAGATATTTGATTTAGTCATTTAAAGCTTTATGGACATGTATAATGACAAAGTAAATGAATGCAAAACTAACACTTTTGATTATGCAATTTTAATGGTCAATATATGAGTAGAATGAGATAAACAATTGATTATTAGAAAGATGGATGTCTTAAACTTACATAATTTTCCTAATACATAATTTACATATATGAATGTGATTCTTGAACTACTGATGTGTGCAATTAGTGTGCAGGATATTTAGCTAAAAACCTAATGGAAAGATGAAATTGAACCCCTTGCCAATTTGTGCTATCTTGCATTGTCTTCCTTTAAAGGTTGTTATATGGTCTTAAAATCCTCCTAGCTTTTGTTAGGGTTTTATTAAGTCTTTAAGGCCTAAAAACATTAAATTTAAGTATCCTAGGGGTAAAGGTATGGGTTGAGAGTACTTTCCACCCCCTTAGCCTCCTAGGTTGACTTTTAGGGTCACTCAAAAACCCTACTTTTGGTTGATTGCGAAAATTGATTTGTCTCCTTCATGAGTTGGTGACAAAAACTCCACCTTGGGGTTACCTAAAGTCTAGTTGAGTTAGGGTCTTATTTAGAGGCATTTCAAAGAAGTTTTGATTTTGTTACCCAATCTCTAGTTTTTAGAGAAAAGTTGAACATTGAAAGAAAGGAAGGATAAGCTCTTCTCAACTTGTTATTTTACCATAACTTTTTGTGAAGGTAGGGTTCTTCAATCTTTTGATCATGTTTCTTCTTATTGTTCATGCTTGATTCATGCATAAGGCATTGTGATGATCTTTGTATTGCTTGTATGTGTGTTGAGGGTGTTTTGGGAGGAATCTTAACTTGTTCTTGGATGTCATTTTTATGCTTGCTTTGAAATTTTGAGGGAATTTCATGGGGATTATTTTGGCATTACTCACCCTTGGATAGGGAAGAAGTGGCCAAGTATGGGGGAAGGGCCTTAGTTGGACCTCAATAGTGTAGAGTCTCCTCTCATGGTGAGAAGAGGGAAAGAGGGTAGGGTGTGTGGGCCCCTACTTGTCATCACATAACTTGTATGAAAATTTAAATTCTTGTAGAAGGGAAGGAATGAAAATCCTTGTTGCATTGGCCCTGAAAGAGCATTTGTAGAAGAACATAAGTTCTTGAATTTTAGCCCCGAAAGGGCTATGTTATGGTATGGTGATTGAAATCTCCTATTGAGAAAATCCACCTTCCCCCTATTTTGGTTCAATGTTGAACCTGTTGTGCAAAACTAGGTTGGGAATGCATGCTTGAATTATTCATCATATTATGTTATTTTACCTCCATGTTAATTCTTGTCTTTCCAATGGTTCCCTTGATTCATTGAAGGCATTGGAAAAGATCTCTTGTAAAAGACCTAGAAGATAATTCAATTGAATTGTATCATGATGTTAAAAAAAAATGTTTTTTTATAAATTTTTTGATGTAATTGGCAAAGATGTCGAGTTTTCTTACTGGTTCTTTCCTGATGGAGCCTTGAACCAGGTTGATTAATAGAGAAAAAATTGAGAAAATCTCATTGCATTGTATCTTATGTTAAATCAACTCATGCATAGGTGTGTGGAAAAATAGATTAAATGATGTGTTTATTTGAAATTATGCAATCTTCAAATTTCAATTATGTTAAGGAAAAAGGATTTTGTTATGTTGAAATTTCAATCCAATTTCATATGTATTAGGAGATACATTAAATCTCTCATTGTTGATAAAAAAATTTGTTCAATCATCTTGTTAATCTATGCAAATGGTAATTACAAAATTAAAAAAAAAATACACCTTTTGTTATAAAAATCAGTTTGCAAGACAAAAGTGGACACTTCAAAAAAAATGGCTTGACAAAAAAAATGAACACTCCCAAGAGCATTTTGCTCTCTGGAATATGAATGAGAGACAAAACTTAATTCATTGAAGCAACAGACTATATTCTCATTTGATGCCCTACAATTTCATTATAAAATTCTTTAGGTATATAAAGAAAAAGGAGGTTTTGTTCAAAACAAAAAAAAAAATATAATTATATATCTCTAAACTAAAACTCACCAAATTAACTTTATGTAATAACTACCTCCAACTTTCTTAGGCACCAGTTTTGAAGGTAGGATGGAGGTGGGTATTAATGACATGGCATATATTGTTTAAAAACAAACTTCCTTCCTTCTTACCTTTCCCATTGCCATCTTTATTGGGGGCTCTTGATTGTACGTGGGATTTATACCCCTTACTGAGGCATTTAAAGAAGAAGGGGGTCATCATGATGATGGTGACGTCACTCTCCAATCTCTTCAACTTGGGCACATCATGCTCTTGGGGAAGTTAAAGTCAAACAAAATATATATATATAATTTAAAAACAAACTCTTTTAACATCCCCTCCATCTTACCTAGGCGTGGCCAAGACCTTTTAAATTTGCAAACAATCTATTCTCCCATGTGTCCCAATGCTCTCTTGTGTCAGTAGTACCTACATTTCTAGGCGCGGGGGGGGGGGGGTGCGCAAGGTTTTAAGTAGGCATTAATGCCAAGTTGATGACATGGTAAAGTCTTCCACCATGCTTTTGGAGCGCCACTTGAGGGCTTGTCTCATGCAAGAAAGGGGGGGACACCACCTACCTCATGGTACGTTGGTCAGCACTTAGGGCAGCGTGCAGGAGGTGGGGAAGATTTGACCCCAGCCTTGTGGTTAGAAGTGTAGTCAAGGGGTAAGTTAGTTATAGGGTTAGTTGAGGATAGATTGATTTAAGTTTTTAGTTAGAATGTTATTGGGTTTCTTTTTAATGGCTAATTTATATTAAGATTTGGTTTTAGTTAAATATTAATTAGTTTTAATTGGTTAGTGCTTTAATTCACATGTCAATTTCTTTTAAGTATTGTTATTATTATGCTTTTATAAGTGTAGTTAGTTTTAGTTCAGTTATGATTTATTATTATTAGTTAAAAGTGTTTAGATTGTAGATAATTTTAGAAATGGTTAGTGTTTTAGTTTTAATTGTTTTGTTGTTATGTAAGATTAGTGTAGTGTTATTTTGATAATGTTAGTTATATTAAAGTTAGCTTAGTTTAAAAGATAGTGTAGTTTAAATTAGAAATATTTAGATTTTTAGATTAACCTAGAAATTAGTTTTTAATTAAGTAGCAAATTTAATCAATATATTCAAGTTTCAAGTATATTTAGTGTTAGCTATTATCTTGTTTTGTTAAGTTAACACTAATCGAGTAGTTTTTTTGCAATTGTTAAATTTAGTTTTAAATTAAATAAAGTTTTTAACCAGTAAGTTTGTTATGTTAAAAACACGTTATTAGTATACGTTAGACTAATAAGTTAATGACAATTTGTTTTGTTTTATCATTTAAATATTAAGTATATTTATGTGTATGTGGCATTTATTTAATAGCTTTATGATTTTTATATTTTAAAATCATACCCACATTCATTTGAATTGTTATTCAAATAATTTTAATCTATTGTTGTAATATTAATGTAATAACGAATCAAATATTGATACCAATTTAATAATGAGAGTTTAAATTTAACGAACTATTCCTCATGGTTATAACTCAAGATGACATGTAGTGAACCTATTCTTGCACTTATGAATCAACTCTTAAACCTTAGTGAACCTAATTATTAAAAAAAAAAAAAAAATTGTGTGTGTGTTTTGCCCTAGATTTTGGGCATGACAGCTAGGTACTACTATCTAGATTTCTAAGTCAAATTGCCAATTATTTGTTGTTTCCAAATTGCTATAATGTAATGCTATCAAATAATCTTTCTATCATACTTACTATTTTGATTTTTAATAATTCTTAACATTGAATCTAACTAGGCGTACATGTGCCTATTATCCTATGCTTGCTAACTAGAAGTCTTCGGTAGTTACACTAAGCACATAGTAGGTGTGTTAACTGACATACAATTTTACCATCACTCCCTATGTAGCCATTAATGGAAGAATATCCTGAAATATATAATGAGGGATTTATATTTGTAAGCACAAATTTATAGGTTTAAATAACATCTAGGGAAGTTTATTTTAGTTTTATATTTTGATATATTCTAATTTCATATTATTATAAAACACCTACTTACTAACATTTGAATATAGTACTTATCTCACATAAACAATGGTCATACTGAATATGTTTGTATTTAATTGCTAACTATAATAAATTTCAATAATCCTTATCTAAAGACACCACCACTAAGAATCATAATCTAATGATCAAATAACTAAATTATATATATATATATATATATATATATATATATATATATATATATATATATATATGATTACTAAGCATATATTTGCAATATCTAACACTTAACTACAATCTATCCTTAACCTTTCACCTATTCCTAAATTTCTAACCTTCTGATCCACTCACTACCACAAATGATCTTACCCCTATACATTAATACAAATTCCATTTAAAAAAAAAAAAAACACTCTACACACATAAAATATCCAAAAAAAAATTAAATCCAATTTTTTACTACCTACTACTATATTACCTACCCCACTAACTACCTTACTCCCAAATTATTACTTTATTACACTCCTAACCCCCCCCCCCTTTTCTGAAAAAAATGTGTCCCTCGCCTAACATGAGGAGACAAGCTGAATTTAACCTCCCTAGGTGACTAGCCCCTCTTTCCAAGGTGTTTGAAGAGACCTTTTCACATGATTTGCAAAACATACTTTGTCCTCGCCCTTAACATAAAATGATGTGCCTAAGGAGTGAAATGAAGGGTTTTCTGACATAAGTCAAACCAAATTTGAATTTACTGAATTATTTCATGAGACCATAAAGCCATGAATGCCTAGGGAGTGGGGACCCAAGTTTAAAGACATTAACTTTACTTTTACATAGAACTAGGTACTAGGTTTAAGTCCTTAAGTCTTGGTTTCATTTTTTTTTCTAGGTTACATTTTAGTTCAATTTATTTTTATTAGATGATGAGTAAATATGGCCGGCTAGGAAGGAGTTCTATGTGTTTTTATTTTATTTTATTTGTTTAGTGTTATAATACTACACAAAATTCTAAGTGGGCAAATGCCTAGGCCTTGGACTTGACATGAAAGTTTTATTTTATTTTATTTCTTGGTATTGTGACACAAAGGTCACATGACTTTAATGAGCCTTCTCTCATTTTTATGAACTAGATGATTATTACTTGAGTTTTATCCCTTAGTCTAAATATTGTTAATTAGTATTCCATGTACAAGATTCCAAGAATATTCTATCTGAATATAATATTGGACTGTGATGTCAAATGGATTTTTCACCATTCTTCATACAAATTCCAGAGGATTAAAGGTGCACCTACAACATTAATTTCCTTATGATTTTGGAGTGTGAATTACATTGAAATTTCTTTCCTCTCCACTACTATAGAACTTATAGAATTTTTCCAAGAGATAGGTTGGTGCTATTTAAGTTCGTTAACTCATAAGTATTATCTTAATGTTAACACTTATATGCACAATTTTTTTTTTAACAACTGAATCTTTTTCCAAACATAAGCAATAACTATTAGAATATAATGCTTTCTCTTTCATAACATATGATTTGGCAAGTCAATCACTTGTGTTCCCAAATTAAGCCACTATATCCACAAGAAGTCTACCTCACAATAATCCATGAAATTTTTTCACCATTGGATCTATAGACCAACATAAGAAGGGATGTCTCATTACTAAACTTCTCCATATTACATTGAAACACATATTGTATAAATTACAATGAATATCTCTTTCAAGTAACTATATATAAATTCTCAATCTATCTTTACACCAATTCAACAATATACAATAATGTGAAAATTTCATTTTTCATTACATTGGAAGAACAATAGAGACTTAATATCACAACACATTTGAGATTTCATGGAACATTGGTCTCTATTTACAAACTTGATTTTTTTTTTTCAACTTTTTCAAGTGTGAAACCCTAATATCTTCAAGACATCTATCTTCACAAAACCTACATACACACAAAAACTAGAAACCATAGAGGCTCACCTCCCATCCTAGGCTTCTATGAAGCCACCCACTGAGCAAGGGAAACAAGACCCAAATTTGATACACACATACAACATACGATAATGCATGAGAACTTACAAGATAACACATAATACTCCCTTCTAAGGTTTACACTATGATTCACCATTGGAACCATTCTACATAGGGCAAAGGTGTGCTTTCAACAAGGAGACTTGCCATATCATCACATATCTGCAATAAATAATTTTCATACCCTTTCGAGGCTTTCACAAAAATCCTCCAACATACTACCATTAACCATAGTATCCTTGAATATTCATACTCCATAATCTTCCTTTCTACACTATCATTTCCCTTATCACCCCCAAAGCAAGATATGAATGACTGTGGCATACAATGGAGCCCATACTTCAAGGTTCTGAACTATATTTCAAGCCCAACTAAGCCCTTCACCCTAGACTTATCTTCCCTTCCCAAAGGGTGAGTGAAGCCCTCACACCCATAACAACACTTGACATTCAAATCAAAACCAAAAGGATCAAGAAAGAAATACCAAGAAATTTCATGAAACACAATACACATTCATACCACTACAACACAATACAAGGATTCACAATGGAAAAACACAATACAAAAATCTACCATCCAAAGATTCACAACACCATGCAAGATCCCATAAAAAATGCTCCATGCTTGTAGATTTACTATGCAATACTAAAAGGAAGAAAATGTACATGGTTTGAAACACAAAACTTGGTCCAAGCTAAGGAAATGCTATTTGTTGTAGAGCTCCCTTAGTCCTCCAAATCCTAACTATCTCTAAACTTAGAGAGTGGGTGAACATCCCACTAGTTTGTACAAGACTCTCAACTAGGGCCTTCACACTATCTATTTTAGCAAAGACACTAAGCCACCCCCTCTTACAAACTTGTCTCCTCTAAATTTGCTATATTTGATTTAGTGAAAACATGGAAAATAGCACATGTAACAACTTCAAAATTTTAATTGGTGGGAGAATGTATGGGTGGGCCCCCCTAGGTTGTCTAGTCACTATCATGGTCAAAATTAGGTCCCTAACATGTTATACTATCACATGGGTAGTTCATTTTCACATAAAAGTCATTTTGGGACCACCTAATGACCCCTCGAAACCCTACCCAAATCCAAATTCGAATTTCCTTTGATTGTGACCCATCTTACCCCTTGTCAAGTGGGTTTACTTACTCATTAACAAGGTAATTAGGTTTAGGGTAAAATACCACCATGACCAAAAGCCTAATTGACATATCATTTTACACAAAACCCACAAGTGTCAAGTGACACATAAAAGCACATTCCACATCACCATGGCATGCCCTAAATGCATCCTTATGATTACACATTCCCACATACAAGAAAAATTATATTTATGATGCAAAATACTTTCATGATGAGGCTTTTGAATCTTCCAAAGATTCACCTTGGTTAAACTATATTCACATAGGTTTGGATCCTCTTTACCCCAAAATTTCCATGGTTCCACTTCCTACACATTAAACTCGAGCATCAATAGTCCAAGGGGGCCATATAAATATATAATATAAATGTATAAAATTTCAAATGTTACATTATCTTATTAACATAATTCAATTAAATTTCCTTTCCAAAAAAATTAAATAAATCATTCAAAATGTTAAGATATCAAGATTTTCATATCATAAACCATCATAGTAAATCAACATTTGTCTACATATCACATTAAATCATAAATCATTATAATCATTATAATAAAATTAACATTTATTTTTATATCACATCAAATTAGCATTCATCTGCATATCACATTAAGTCATAATCATCATAATCAAATTAAAATTTTGCATCACATCATAATATAATTCTATCCTATCATAAAGTTGCATCAATATGTGTTTGATCATTCCATTGAAAATATTAGGTTCATAATAAATATCATAGGTGCAAAATAATATTGTAATTGTCAAAATCAATGGATAAAATAAACCATTGTCCTTCTACGTCTCGAATAATGTCAAAATATCCAATCATGTATATCGAAATGCAAGTAACGTACCCCCACTTAAACATTACAATTTTAGATTACAAGAATTTATAAAATTCAGTCTCCATGAAGAAATTAGAAAGATTAGAACTTGAATGAAATCATTAATTATATCATTTAGGTCTTAATGTGCAGACATATGCGTGGATCATCTAAACATAGATATTAAAATAACATAACCCTATAGTCTCAAAAGAATATCAAAACATGAAATTAGAAGTATCATAATGCAAATATGTCATCTATACTATGACAAGTCGGGTGAGACCTCACAAAATACATATCTTTGTATTTTATCTTCTTCTCTAGGTTCTTCAATCTAAACTTGAATTCCATCATCAATCTCAAAGAATAGATCTTGTTTATCACTTTTATTTAGAACTATTCTCTAATGTGTACTATTCTGATTTGAATCATCTTCTAAATCATATTAAAAATATCTCTCTTTTACCTTAAATCTTTCATCAATTCTAACATTTTCACTTTCAAAAAATTTCTTTAATCTCAATTTATAACATATACAAGCCTTACATTTAGTGGAATATCCAAGAAATACACCTTCACTACTTCTAGTATCAAACTTCCCTATTTCATCATCGCTTTTGATATAGCATTTACTCCCAATTTTTTTGAAATATTTAATTATAGGTGTATAACCAAACCAAAATTCATAAGGTGTTTTACATTTTCCTTGTCTAATATGAACCCTATTCATGGCGTATACTTCCATATTAAGTACTTCTCTCTAATGTACATGTGATACCTTACCCTAAACTAACACCACTCTCTTTGCCTCATTAACTATTATGTTCCTTCTCTCTACTATACCATTCTATTGTGGTGCTTTAGGTGCTAACATTTACGTGTGAATTATATGATCCTCACAATATGCATTAAACTAATTAAATGTAAATTTTTCTCCTCTATTAGAGTTAAAATTTTTTTATCCTCATTCCATATTGCATAAAAGTAGTAAGAAATGACCAATTTTGCAAATCATTTGCCCTAACTTTCTTTACATGCTACTAAAATTTCCAAAAAGCCTAAGATGGATCCAAAACACCTAATAAGGACCCTAAAATACTTTATTACCCTATTTGGCCCTCAAAAATGAAAAATTCTCTATGGAGCCAAATGAGTACTTTTCAAGAGCAATTAGGAGCAATGTTTCATTGTGGGAATCTTCAAACTTATTCAACATTAGATTAGGACCAAGTTGATCCTATTATTACTCTACTGATGTGGCTAGCATCACTACAAAAAAAACACACCAAAGAATCCCTAAGTCTACCCTTTAGCTTACCTAGATGCTCCTGCACCATACTCTCCCCCATAAAAAAACTAAGTCTTACCTGATGGAAATATGTTTAAGGGTATTCCAACCCTCTTGAAATCTATTTTAGAAACCTAAGTAGGATCTAAAATTGGTTTCCCTTCCATTGAATGAGATGTTCCATATACACCTTGTACCTTGTAGACTTCTTCACCCTTGAGTCTCACACTTTCTTTACTTCCAACTTGCTCATATTAGGTGCTACATTGGGTTGAAGGTCAACATGAACATATGGACAAATTTGAGGTAAGGTACCTTTATATACCACCAAGTCTTTCACATTAAAAATAAAGGATATGTTTAAATTTCAAGGTAAGTCTACCTTATAAGAATTTTCTCCATACCTTACCAAGATTTTGCAAGGCCCCACCCTCTTCATATGTAGCTTGGTAGGAACACCTTTTTGAAGCCCTGCGATATTCAAATGGACCATTACATAGTGACCAAAAACAAAATAAACATTGGTCCTATTTTCATCCACTTTGGCCTTGAGTTTTTGAGTGTTATCTTGGATGGTCTTCTTGACTTTCCCTTGAATCTCTTTCATGGTTTGAAAAAAGTCTTCAACTTGTCCACTTCTCTGATCCATATCACCAAGATATCTCAAAAGAACTCTTTCTAGTGGTCCTATTCTTGCTATCATTATAGGCATACTCGACTTGTGAAATGATAACATCCCAACTTCAACCATATTCCTTAGTTAGGCAACTTAGAAGGTTCCCTAAGGTCATATTAACCACTTTAATTTGACCATAAGTTTGAGGATGGTAAGCTGAAATAAATGACATCTTTGTACCAAGCTTTTTCCATAGGATTTTCCAAAAATGGCTTATAAATTTAACATCCCTATCTAATACGATTATTAATGGGAGTCCATGAATCCTTATAACCTCTTTGAAAAATAATTGGGCAATCTGACTAGCATCATTAGTTTTCCTACATGGAATGAAATGCCCTATTTTGTTGAATCTATCAACAACAACATAAATGCTATCATATCCTTGCTTGGTTTTTGGTGAATCTACAAAAAAATCCATACTTACATAATCCAATGGACTATTTGGAATTGGTAAAGGCTGATATAAACTTGCATTATAGATTTTTCCTTTGGCTTTCATGCACACCAAGCATCGCTCTATTGACATTCCAGTCATGTTTTTTATTAATGACATATACTTATTTAGATTGTAAGAATCTACCAAGCATATTGTATAGTTAACAATATTAACCAAGCATTTTAGTTGAAACCAAGTTCTACAGTTACTATCGAGTCCTTCAGAAAGATTTTAGTTTGTGCCAAGTAGTTACTACTATGATGATAATCAGTAGTGTAAACCGAGCATCTCAGTGCATGTTGAGTTTACTAGTGTAAACCAAATTGTGCAGTGCTTACTGAGTTCATATTTGATGTGATATAAGTCTAAAATTAATTGAGCTACCTAGTGTTAACCAAGTGACTTAGTTTATACTAAGCTCATAGTGATAGCATTGATTGAGATATGCACTGTAACTTAAGTGATTTAGTTTACATGTTGAATTTTACATTATTTGTTGAGTCACTAGTGTAGACCAAGTTGAAGAATACTTGGAAGTGATTAGTATGGACTGAGCTTCTACATCCACCGAGTGCATGATGATGTCAAGAATTGATAGTAGATGTCAAGTATCAGAACCTCACCAAGTCAATCTTCAAAACTTGAGTTTCTACACTTTGGTTGACTTTGTAATATTTGTGTAAACTTGTATTGTGGCTGAATTTATAATTTTGCAATTGGATTGGTATATATGTAATGTATTGTGTCACATCTAATGCATGACAATGATGAATAGAAGTATGTAATGCTAAGAGAAGAGTAGAAGAGTGAATTCCAAAGGCTACAATAGTATAAGGAGCTAAAAAGATTTATCTATCATAGCAAGGTGATTTGTACACTTAAAGAAATCTCATTCAACAAACCAAGTTGTAGATCAGAGATCAACCACTCCTTCATCCTAATAGGTGGATCAGTCAAATCCTTTAACAAGGTAGATCTAATAGTCTCATGTAAATATCTTTACCAAGTTCATACTTCATTGTATTTTTGTAAATCCTTTTGCAAGATGGACCTAGTAGTCCTTAATGCTCCTAATAGGGCAGATCATTAGAAGTGATCATTGTAAGATTTAACATGCCAACTTTATATTGCAATACTAAAGCTTGTGGGTATCATCCCACCCCCAATTTTAATTTCTACTTGGAAGGTTTCTAGGTCACCAAATTATGTGTCAAAAGTGTTATGAATGCTTTAATATTTTCAGTTTCTCATGCATGCAATTATATCAAAATTTACATGAAGGATTAATTGTTAAA
Source organism: Cupressus sempervirens (assembly GCA_028749045.1). NCBI lineage: Eukaryota > Viridiplantae > Streptophyta > Pinopsida > Cupressales > Cupressaceae > Cupressus > Cupressus sempervirens. The sequence continues at coordinate 615,122,629 of CM053789.1, forward strand.
TAAGGATTAATTTTTACTAGTTATTGATTCACCCCTCCCCTCTCAGTAACTTAGCCTATCATAATATTTAGAACAATTGGTATTAGAGCTTTGTGGTTCTCAAAGAAAAAGTTTAATAGATTTAGAAAAGATCAAAGGCAATGGAGGTATTTAGACTTGACAAGGATATTGATAATGAGAAGCTAGATTTGGAATTGGTTATTGAACAAATCAAGAAAACAAAAGAGCAACTCTCTCAATCCTTGAAAAGAAGAAAAGATCTTGCAATCTAGATGAATGATCCACTCTACATTGAAGAAAAAATTGAAGACATCCATTCAAGTAATTCAAATGAAGATAATGAAGAAATCAAAGAGCTATTTGAAAAGAATAGTACTCTTGAAGAAGAAGTAAGAAAAATAAGAAGAGAGAAAGAAATTTAGTCAGTTAGACTGTGTAAAGTCATAGAAGAGAAAAAAAAGATAAAGGAAGAGATAGAAAGAAAGAACAATGAAATTCAACACCTATCCCTTCAACAAGTAGACTTCATTGATCAACTCACCAATACAAATGTAGAAATCATGAATCTAAGACTAAAGAATGAAAAATTGCAAAATAATCTAAACACTAAAAGGCAAACCAATGAAAGGATGTTGAAATCTCAAGCGGACATGAATCAGTTGAATGAGCAAAGCCATTACAGAAAAAAAGGAAAAGTAGGATTTGGATATACAGAAGAAGGTGAATCATCCAATCAAGGAGCTCAAAAGAATCAAAGACCTACTTGAAATCACTATGGTAAGATAGGTCATACATCAAACAAAAGTTGGAGCAATGTATTGAAAGAAAAATTCAATGGAAAATGTTGCAATTGTAATCAACATGGTCATAGATAAAATGAATGCAAAGAAAAACCAAAATTTGAAGGCAAATGTCACAAATGTAAGAAGCATCGACACAAGTCATCAGAATGTAAAACTAAGATATTAAATCTAGTAGAACAAATTGTAAATGTTATATTTGGTTGGGACTACAACACTTGGTGTAGATGTCACTACTATGGAGAATTTGGACACACTAGAATGAATTGTGAAAAATATCACATGAGGAAAAGAGATACTACCAAAAGATGTTTTATTTGTATAGAACTTGGTCATCTTGCCAAGAACTATATGAATACTAGAAGAGTTGAAGATGAAAAGAAGGAAAAAGATTAATACATCAGAAAGCAGATGAGATAGCAATGGGTTCCAAAATCTTTTGAAAATGCAAGTGTAAAAAATGATGATCTATTCACTCAAGAATTGGGTGACTCCACCATTTCCACTTGATTTCTCAAAATGGAATTGGAACTAGGATAGTAAAGAAGACATCTAATATTGGTTCTAGTTTACAGGAAAAAGATCCATATTAGCATTTTAGATGCAAAGGGATCACTGAGTAAGAGATGGCAGTCATTACTAAGTTACTAATCTTACCAAGTGAGGTCGGGTTATAGACTCTATTGAGCAAGGTTAGAGTAACTATGTCTTATGTGGTTACTGAGTCATGGACGACTCTATTGAATATTCAATGCAAGTAAAGTAGATGATAGTCTATGACTTGATTGAACAATCATGCCAAGCATTTATGGTGATAAAAAGCTGAACTTTTATAAAAGGGTGAAATTGAAGTCATTTCTCACTGCAAATTTTCAAGATAGCTATTTGTGTAGAGAAATCTTCAAAAAATTCAAGCAATTTGAGTGAACTATTACTTAAAATTTTCATATTCTTGCAAACCCTACTAAGTGAAGATGGCATCCACTAGCAACAAAGAAAAATGAGGTCCATACATGTTGGTTTGAGGTGTGGAATGGAAGGCACTAGATTCTATGTTGACTCCTACCATTGTAGAAACCCTAGATTTGAGTGGAGAGTAGTCACAAATTCCTCCAAATATACTATTAATTAATGATATTAATTTTCATTTCAAATGTAATATTCAAGACATCAAAACGTTATGAATGGATGAATGTTTGAAGGAGTTATGTGTTGATGGTGTGTTGAAACCTAACCATCAACATCTTGAGACAAAAGGTTTGACTTACATTTCTCATATGCCACAAGATTTCCAAGTAAAATGGATAGAATTTATCCTTAGTCATGTGCACAATGGTCAAATATGTTTGGGAAAACCAATTTTGATAACTAAGAATATGATCCATAGGATCATTGGTCTCCCCATGTTGTGAAAGGTGAAAATGACTAAAACCCTATGCCAAGTTGAACTAGAGAAGAAAACCCTTACCGAATGGGATAGAAGAGGAATGAAGATAAGTTGTATCACTAACATGGAATTAAAGTTCAGCATACATATCGTAGCTCACAAAATCTATAGCTCAAGCAGGTTGAACAGTGCATCTTGTGAAGTAGTTGATTTGGCATACAAGGTAGTCAAAAATAATTTGTCACTTGACCTTGCCAAGTTACTACTACATTAGTTCAAAAAAAACATGGAGAGCATTAGAACTTCCAAACACAATCCATGTAAGTTTGGTTCACTCTTGACTTGTTTATTTTTCTATGTTTAGAAGTTCTTCCCATCACAAGGTACTATAGTTTGGAGAAAAGATGTACTAGTTCTTTATCAGATTAATGAATATATTGTTAAAATGGGAAAGAATTATGCAAGAATTATGGACAACTACTTTGATTCATTCAAAGAGAAGATGAATAATAGATTCAAGATTCCAAAGAAGTTAGTTGAAGATTAAAAATATGATGTTTGTTTCATTGTTGATAGTGACAAAGTGTACATTTAGGTAGTTAGGCCAAGAATAGCATGGGTAAAACCTCCAGAATATGAGGTGAATATTGATGAAACCAAAGACATAATTGAGGCATTGATAAATGAGCTTATTGATCCTAAAGCTACTTACTTTAGAACCTATACTAAGGCAAAGGCTAGAATAGAACTAGAAATCAAAATTTGTCAAGAAGTTAACAAGGGAAAGAAGAGGATTGCCAAATTGAAAATTAGTTCCACTCTTTTGTTAACTGAAGGAAAATGAGAAGATGAAGAAGAAAAAGATGAATAAAGGTCAACGAAAGAAGAGCCACTAAAGAAGAAAGGTAGGATAATTATCACCAAGCCTACCAAAACATCTACTACTATTGTCACTAGAAGATCATCCAGGAAGAAAGCAAATAAAGAAGGAGGAGACATAATCTTCAAGATGTTGCCACCCACCTTCAAGGAAAGGATGAAAGAATTAGAATTAGGATATGGCATTACAAATTTCAAGTTACTAAATTATGAGACTAGGACTACAGAGGAGTAGAAGCAAATAGAATATATATTAATATCTAAGATGGGTAAGTGCAAGCACTCACGTGACTAGCTAGCTCAACAGATTCCTAATGATTTGATGGAAAATATTGAGCCAAGATGGGAGCATGACATGAAAAATGAAAAAGATATATATGAGAAGAACCTAAGGTAACTCAAGCCAAATTTAGATGACAAGGCGGTAAAAGGGTCTATGAAGAAAAATGAAGAAAAGATAATTTTGAGATTCAATATTTGTCTTATACTATTGAAAGACATTGAGTATGTTGTGAAGAATGCTACAAACACATGCAAGAATGTCTATCTTCTTCACAAGCCAAGTGATTTTGTAGTTAGTTTAGGTGACAATGATGATGATGATGATTAGGAGAAAGATGAAGAGATTGATAATGAAGAATGAACTCATTTTGATAATAATAGATGATGAAGAAGAATAGGGGCAGGAAGCTACTGAGGAAGATGCACAAGATACTGAGGAGACTAACTCGGTAAAGATTGCTACAATAGTCATAGCCTCACTTCCTCATTCTCCAAGAAAAATATCAAAAACACCAAGCCCAAAGATAGTTTTAGCAGGATTGATTGTGACCAGCACTATAAGCACAAGAACTTAATCAATCTCTCCACCTATCCAACTTAGTGCTAAGCATTTCACTACTGAGCAGCAAGTTGTTCCCTCTATATCAGTTTTGGCTAATCAAGGTATTTCTACTACTGGTATTTTAATGAGTGTAGTATCCACTTTTTTAGAAAGTTCTACCATTTCTACAATTGTTTCCATTCCTACCATGCAAGTAATAAGTGCAAGGATAGTTAAGACCAAGCCTCAACCAAGCACAAAATTTTTGGGAAAAGGAAAAGAGAAGGAAGAAGATATAGATCTTGATGAGGAGATTGCAATTCCTAAATGGGACATCTCAAATCTAAATTTAGATCAGATGCATGTTTTTGCAGAACTTCTTCAAAAGAAAGCCAAGCAACAAAATCTTAGAGAGGAAAGAAAATTTAAAATAATTGAGGATGCAAGGAAAATTCTAGCAGAGGCTCTAGGTATAGAGGTTGATATTTCTCAACCAATTTTGTATTAGTTAGTAGAGGTAGTCCATAAATATAATGAGGATTTGGATGGGAAGGACAATTTGTTGCAGAAAGTTGAGAAGGAGTTTGAGAATAAAGTTTTAGAACTTATTTCTCAACAAATTGCCATTCATCAAGTAGAGTTATCTAGTATTCTAGGCTCTCTAGAGATCTCCTGCATCGATGTATCTTTACTTTTTGGTAAACTATGTGATACATCAATTTTCAAAAAAGAAATAAGAGAGAAATTGTCAAAGATTAATGAGGATCTAATGGAAAGTGCATAGAAATCGCAACTTGATATGAGTTCAAGCTTTTCCTAGTTCAACAAGATCAGATTCCTGATAGATATGTAGGTAGAATTGCTAAAAGGAGAGGCAAGAATAAGATCAACATTGATAGATTGATGGAGACACAACCCAAGAACAGAATGGACACAACAGAAAAGGGAAATTATATTAACTGAGAAAGTAATCTAGTACAAATAGTACAGAGAAAATAAACTTCAGAACATGCCCTAAGGGCTTACAATAACATAAATCTGGAGAATATTTCTCCTTTTAGCACCTCCTCTCAAACTCCACTCCGAACTGCCTTTTACAATGCCAAAAATCTCCTTAAATAGACCCCGGAGGGTTAAGGGCTAGGAGTACATTCTAGAAAGTGCTAGTAGGCATCCACCGACCAAATAGAAGGTTCCAAAAGCTGCGTTAGAAGTCGGTGCAAATCTAGAAGAATCCAGAAATGGTAACCAAACTTCCGGGAGGCATAACTTTTGAACCGTAGCTCCGATTGACGAACCGTTTACATTTTCGGAAAGCTCTCAAAGTGATCTATAGCCCTATAGACCAGTTTCACTTGTCCCCCATTTTTTGACCCTTTTCAAGGTCATTTAATGCCCCAAACCTAACTTCAAAGCATTCTTAGGGGGTCTCCAAAACCTGAAAAACTGCAATAACTTTCAAACCGTGGGGCCTTTTGACCTGATTCTTTTTTTGGAATGCTCTAAATCACAATTATATTCATCTAGCCAATTCACACCTTCTAGGTCACGAAAATGATGGCCAAATTGCATGCTCCTATTTTTTCAAGATTTTCAAACACACTGATAGTGGAACTGTGAGAGTTGGAACCTTTATTTGACCCAAATGGGTATCCAAAAATGAAAAGACATGAAACAGAAACTAAGTCTAAGTACAATTTTTTTTTGGGTGACACAGGATTGCCCTTATACCTCTGGATGCTCCTGCATCATAGATATTTAGAATATGATTCTCCCAAACATGGATGTAGTGCAGAAGCACATTTTACATTAAAAAATGCTCATTCATGACAACAACTTCTCCATTGTAGACCATATGATAGAATTGTCAGCAGAAGTATAGATTGCATTGCACACATGCAAGGTGTTGCAAGAGAATTGAGACAAGACTTTGGCACTTATCTTGAAGGTACTTTTAGATTTCTTATCACATTTTGGCATTACTATATAGATATATATAGCATAAATATTTGGCACTAATTTCAAAAGGGGAGAAGATTGAAAGAAGATCGAAGAAGATTGAAAGATTGTAGAGGAAATGTATACTACATAAAGGGGAGAAGATGTATTTAGATGTATTGTGAAAAGATGTATAGTATACCATATATTATGTATGGGGGAGCATTACCATGTATAGAAATATATCTCTTAAAAAACCAATTTTGAAAAATCTCAAATTCTATCGAGTTGGAGACATAAGGTGATGGATAAAAATGGTTTTGATTATTCTTGAATTTAGTTTTGACTGATAAGTGTTTTTTTCACTAATGAAAGTGGGAGATTGTTGAAATTCCACTCATGTTTTTTATTAGTAACATACACTTATTTAGATTGTAAGTATCTACTAAGTATATTCTATAGTTAATAGTGTTAACCAACCATTTCAGTTGCTACCAAGTTCTATAGTTGCTACTGATTCCTTTGGATAGATTTTAGTTTGTGTTGAGCAGTTACTACTATGATGATAATCAAGAGTGTAAACCGAGTACTCAATGTATGTTGAGTTTACTAGTGCAAATCAAGTTGAGTAGTGCTTACCGAGTTCATAGTTGATGTGATACTAGTCTAGTGTTAACTAAGCTACTTGGTGTTAACCAAGTGACTCAATTTATACTAAGCTCATAATGATAGCATTGACTGAGCTATGTAGTGTGAATCAAGTGATTTAGTTTATATGCTGAGTTTCATAGTATTTGTTGAGTCACTAGTGTAGACCAAGTTTAAGACTACTTGAAAGTGATCAGTATGGATTGAACTTCTATGTTTATCAAGTGCAAGATGATGCCAAGCATTGATAGTGGATGTTGAGTATTAGAAACTCACTGAGTTAACCTTTAGAACCTAAGTTTATACACTTTGACCAACTTTGTAATATTTGTGTAAACTTGTATTGTGGTTGACTTTGTAATTTTGTAATTGGATTGATATATATATGTAATGTATTGTGTCACATTTGATGCATGATAATGATGAATAAAAGTATGAAATAATAATAGAAGAGTATAAGAGAGAAGTAAAAAGGCTACAATAGTATAAGGAATAGAAAATATTTATCTATCATAGAAAGGTGATTTGTACACTCAGAGAAATCTCATTCAGGAAACAAAGTTGCAGATTATAAATCAGTCGTTGCTTCATCCTAATAGGTGGATCAGTCAAATCCTTTAACAAGGTAGACCTAACAATCTTGTGTAAATCTCTTTACTGAGTGAATACTTCATTATATTTTTGTAAATCCTTTTGCAAGGTGGACCTAGCAGTCCTTATTGCTCCTAATAGGGTAGATCATTAGAAGTGATCATTGTAAGTCTTAACATGCCAACTTTATACTACAGTATTAAACCTTATGGGTATCATCCCTACCCTAGTTTTACTTTCTATTTGGAATGCTTTTGGGTAACCAAATTGTGTAAAAAATGTTAGGAATTCTTTAATGTTTTCAGTTTCTCATGCATGCAATTAGATCAGAATTCACATGAAGGATTAATTGCTAAATAAGGATTAAGCTTTATTGGTTACCTATTTACCCCTCCCCTCTCAATAAATTAGCCTATCATAATATTTCCAACATGCTCCACATACTTGGTTCCATCCCTTTCTATTTTTGGCCAATCATATAACCTTTACACTAGTTCTATGGTTTTTCTGATACCAAAATGACCACTTAGATTATCATTATGCTTCTCATGTATTAGGTTCTCTCTCATGGAACATCTTGGTACAACAAGCCATTTTGCAAGGTATATTCTAAAATATTTCTATGAAAATGATTCCAAAAATCCATGCATACCTTGTAGGCTTCAACAAAGTCCTCATGTTCTCTATGAAAGCTCTCTATTCCAATGTTTTGGAGCTAAATCTCTTGGACTATCATAATCCTCCTACTTACTGCATCTGCCACTTTATTCAATTTATATTTCTTATGTTTAATTGTGAAGGTAAAGGCCTTTAAATACTCCATCCACTTTAAGTGTTTGTTGCTCAGCTTCTCTTGAGTGTTGATGTAGCTAAGAGCTTGATTATCTATAAACACAAAAAATTATTTGGGAAAAAAATAATGTCTCCACTTCCTAAGACATTGAACTAAGGCATAGAGATCTAGGTCATAGGATGAATAATTATTTTTGGCCTCATTAATCTTCTCAATATAAAAAGATACTATTCAATTATCTTGACTCAAAACACCACCTACTACTAGGCCACTTGCATCACATTCTAAGGTGAAAATTTTCTCAAAACTAGGCAATTGTTGGATAGGTTGAGTAGCTACTTGTTTCTTCAACATTTTAAATGAATTTTTAGCTTCTAAAGTCCACTTAAATTGGTACTCACTATGTCCTTGTACTTTTACTTTTCAAGCAATATTTGGCGTTTAATTGGTAAGGGTTTCTTGGATACATTTTCCTTTGCTTTAGACTTCAACACTGCTACGACAATTTGACATTCCTCATCCTTGAGGTCTTTAACAAAATCTTTCCCACTACAAAATATCACACTACGCACTTTTTCTTGTGTTTCTTCCTTGTTAGTGTAAATAAATAATTATTATTACACTTTAATTAATTTTACTTAGATTAATGCATTATTATATTATTTGTCATGTAGACACCTAGGAGTATGCATAGTCATATGAGTTGTCTTGTTGACAACAAAAGAGTTTGCATATTTATCTGAGTTGTTATATTGATAACACAATTGTTTGCACTCTAATTGAGAATATTGTTTCTACAACATCTCTTTATGAGATACACCTATGTAAACTTACCCTCTCACCATTGCACAAACTCCTATGCTCAATGGAGGATAATCCACTCTTGGTGGACATCTGCTTAGTTGTGAGGCTTATCACTTTGCTGACTCCTAGGCATTCTAGATGCCTTTATATACATGCACTTCTAGTGTATATTCATTTGATTTCAATTATTATTTTGATCATTATTGAGATTCTCATTTGATCATCATTAGTCTCTTTTGTGCTATCTATTGAGCTTCTTGGTATTGGTGTTGAATTATTTCCTTAGGAAAATTATTACATGGCATCAAAGTTGAGGGAGCTTTATTTCATAGCCATTGGAGACCATTTTTGCTTCACCTCATGGAGGGCCATGATTCAAATCTAGAGTATTAGAAGTTATTGGGAGTGTCTAGACCCAAATTAGACCTCACCATTGCATCTAGAGCTTCAATTCAATGAATTTTGACTATAAATTTTCCTACTCTAGACCATATTCAAATTTGAGGCAAATTTTTTTTGCAAATCAAAACTTGAATGCCCAATTTGCGAAATTGGTATGATCTCTTCAGATTTGTGTAATTAATTTTTAGATCTACATTTTTTATTTGCATCTTTGCAAAAAAAATTTGGATTTGCATTATCTTTTTTTGGATTTTTTTTGGCCTTTTAGGCCTATAGGAGAGCAATTTTTCTTGTAGGTAAACTAAATGATCAAACCTTGACAGCTTGTGGTTGGAATATTCCATGTAGTAGATGGCATATTCCAACTACAACTAGGCTTATCAAGTGGCCAAATCAAATTGCACATCACAACCAAGCTTATCAAGTGGCCAAATCAAACCATGGCTCTTAAGCCACTTCACACTTAGTGGCCTCCCATTTTTTAATTCCTTTGCCCCCTTGCACATGGTGCATGTGGGATTAATTTCCCACATCACCACCCAAAATCTGCTGCTCCTCTTCTATCAGTGCCCAATGCCTAGCAACATCCACCCTTACCATGCAACATGCCCTCCAGAGGATCCACACAACTTCTAGTAGCTCCACATAGCACACCCTCTGCCAACACTACTCCACCACCTCCACTCTTGTCAACCACTCCATTGTCACCAGAAACCTTCTCTCTGGGAACCATGTAACCTACCATGCAACCATCTCTAGTGCCACATCAACATATGATGTGGTACCATGTCAGAGCCCTAACACAATCACTACCATGCTAGAGCCCTAACACAGTTAGCCACCAATGCAATGACACATTTATTGTAATAATTTCCATGACTGGCACATCACTATATGTAATCTAACATGTCAACCAATCATCCTAGCATGTTAGCTGACAGGTCCTTTTTTGTTGACATCATCATTGTATGCACTCAAAATTGATGACCATTTGATTATCACAAGTAGGCCAAATTGCATTATCATGATGGCCATTTGGATGTCAAATTTAACCTAGCAATTTTCTAACATCATCAAGGAAGAACCTTCACCATATGCAATTTTGATTTGATAGTCCAACTTTGGGAGGCCATATCTCAATCATCTGGACTCCAAATTTGGTGCATTTTTCTTTGATTTGGGCTAGAATTTCCTAAACGGATTTGTTAGAAAATTAGTTTTTGGTGACTATACCTATCCAATCCTGCATTTTGCAACTTCAAATACTCCGTACGGGCTCATCTGGACACATATTCAAGTTTCATTTTTTTTGAAAGTGCATAATTTTTTGTTTACTTTCTAGATCTGTAATGAGATTATAAGCTTGTGTGGACAAAAGTACCAATTTTAGAAACAGGCCCTTTTTTGGCATTGTATTGCTTTGATCAAACATCGAAATTGTTGTATATCTAAGCTACATTGCTAAGCACCAAATTTGAACTCCAAGAGGAGGATGTAAACAACAAAATCAATAGTTCACTTTGGCCCTAAATTGGCAAGTGGCTATTGTAATTACACTAAGCATAAAGTGCCAAAAACATTCATTTGGGGGAGTTTTATGATTGAGTGAAAAAGGGGGTGTCTCTTGGTGTTATGCTCCTCTTTTCTTGTTGTTATATTTCTTTCCTTGCATTATGGGAAACATTAAGGTTCCAAAATTAACACTACATAATTATGCCACATGGTTAGTTAAAAAATGGTGTGAATTAACGAATGAAGAAGTTTCTCAATATGTAGATGGATCTCTTCCTAAACCCACAAGTGATAAAGTAACTCAAAGTGAAATTCATTCTTGGGAATTGGTAGATAGAAAAGCCCTAAGAATCATTACATTAGGGGTTGATGATAAGATCCTCTATCAGATCATAAAATATGATACATCCAAGGAAACTTGGGATGCCCTTAAAAGGCTATATGTGAAAGTGACTGAGGAGGATGTCTACAAGATTGAAGATGAACTTATCTCCCTAGATCCTAAGAACTTTGGTTCCATCTAGGATTTTATCATTAAGGTGAATGAGTTGAGAAAAAAAATTAATGATTGTGGTAGTCCCATTAAGGATGAAAGTTTGATTTATCTAATTCAGAAAAAGTTTCCATCATACTACTCTGCATTTGTCTCTTCTTCCAACACCTTAAAGGAAACCTTAAGGGCTTCTTATAAGAAACTCACTTTTGATGACTATGCCTAGTTGTTAGAGGATGAACAAGCTAAGTTGATAATAATGGGGATTCTCAAGTCTTCAATGTCTAAGGCATTGGTGGCTAACAATGAGAGCTCAAAAAATCCAATTGGTAAAAGTTCAAACAAAGGCAAGGAAAAATGTAAGAAGTGGAAAGATAACAAACAAGGAGACAGAGAAAAATCACCACCTAAATCAAATCAACAAAAAGGAAAGTGTTCTCTTAATACCAACAAAAAGGGGGACAATAATTAGGAAAAGAAGAAGTGTTCCTATTGTAAAATAATTGGTCATGATGAACACCAATGTTATCACAAGTAGATTGAAAAATTAAAAAACATCATAAAGAAGCACAATGTTCCATTCCATTGCCTAATGCTTATAACGAGAAGGGGTCTTCATCTTCAAATTCTAAGAGAAAATGGAAAGCTTTACTCAAAAACATTGTTAGTTAAGGAGAATGGATTATTGACTCAAGTGAAATAGATCATATGGGTGCTTCAAAGAGAGATTTTTCTTCAATAACACCTTCAGAGGTACCTCACATCTTTGTAGGGGATGATACTAAAGTGGAAGTTAAAGGAAAAGGTGAAGTTGAGATGGAAAGTGGAGTGTTTAAGGATGTTTTCTATGTTCCTAATCTTACCTCCAAGCTTCTTTCAATCTACCAAATCACTCACTATGGAGGTGGAAACAAGGCTGAATTTATTCTAGATTCAGTTGTTGTGAAAAGTATCAAAGATGATTCTATGGTTGCAATAGGTGAAGCTAAAAATGATTCAAGGCTTTACACTTTATCTTCCTTTATGCCTAAATCTAATGTAGAATCCTTGTTAATGCATTCAAATATAGAAAGCAAACTGTGGCTTGAGAGATTTGGACATCTCAACTATAGGTATCTTCAATGGTTTAGCAACAAGAACATGGTTCATGGTCTACCTCAAGTCTAGTTTTTAGATGGTGTTTGTTTAGGTTGCACACTTGGGAAGCATCTAGAAGAATTTTTTTACAAGGGGAAGTCTTGGAGAGCATAAAGTGTTCTTGAACTAGTTCATAGTGATGTGGCAGGCCCATTTCTAGTGCCATCATTTGGAAAGTCTCACTATGCATGTGCCTTCATTGATGACTATTCTTGCTATACTTGGGTATTCTTAATAGATCATAAGAGTGAAGTGTTTCAATTATTTCTCACCTTCAAGGTTTAAGTAGAAAAGAATTCAAATAGAGCCATCAAGGTTCTTTGAATAGATAATGGAAGGGAGTATGTAAACTCAAGACTTATAAACTTTTGTAGTCAAGAGCGAATTGACCTTCAACATTCAGTACCATACACTCCAAAGTAGAATGGTGTTGTGAAAAGGAAGAATAGAACCCTCAAGGATATGACCACTTTCATGCTACTACATAAGTATCTTGATCAATTTTTTTGGGCTGAAGCAATGAATTGTGCAAATTACATCCAGAATAGGAGTCTCCATAAAGCTTTGGATGGTGTAACTCCTTTTGAAGCTTGGAATAGAAGGAAACATTCTATAAATAATTTTAGAGTCTTTGGTTGTCCAACATGGGAATGAATACCTCCATAGAAATGCAAGGCATTAGAACCTCAAAGTAAACCTTGCATCTTTGTTGGTTATGTGGACTCTCATAAAGCATACAAATTGATGGAACTAGAGGCACATAAAATTTTCTATGCGAGGAGTGTACACTTTGGAGAAATTTGTCCAAGCTTTACTTCTTCAACTCCTCCTTCCTCCTTTATTGAAGAGAGTGATAGTGATGATAGTGACTTGGAAGATGTTCATCCAAAACCAAAATAGAGGCAACAGAAAAATGAAGTTGAGGAAATTACTTCTAGTTCTACATCTTCTTCCACTAGACCTAAATGAACTCAACAACCATTGGATGTGATAGAGCCATTGGTAGGGAATCCTTCAGATACCAGGAGGACAAGATCACAATAAAACTCACTCCCTCATGCTTATATTGTAGTTGCTTCTGATCCTTAATCATTCAAAGAAGCTTCAAGAATTCCAAAATGGGATAAAGTAATGGAGGAAGGATACAATTCTTTTATGAGAAATAAAACATGGGACTTAGTCTCTCTTTCTAAGGGAAGAAAATTGGTTTGATGTAAGTGGATATATGGGACCAAGTTTGTAGTAGATGGAAGTGTGGCAAGACTTATTGCAAAAGGTTTCTCTTAGGTACCTCGTATTGAATACACTAAGACCTTTGCCCCAATTGAAAAAATGAACTCCATTCATTTGACACTAGCTATAGCTATAACTTAGAGATGGGTTTCTCATCAGATGGATGTGAAGAGTACATTCTTAAATGGTGATCTTCATGAGGAGATTTATATGGAGTAGCCACAGGGGTTCATTCAGGATTCTACTTTGGTTTGCAAGTTGAAAAAGTCTATCTATGGACTAAAAAAAGCTCCAAGATCTTGGTATGCCAAGATGATTCTCACTTTCTACTTGTGCTTTAGGTTGATGATGTCATCATTATAGGGAGTATGACATCCATCATTGATAGTGTCAAGTCTACTTTGTAGGATAGATTTTCATTGACCAACTTGGGTCTACTTCATTAATTTCTTGGTATTGAGATACAATAGTCTTCATTAGGGATCCCATTATCACAACCCAAGTATGCTCTTGATCTACTTGCTTAATTTCACATGAGTGACTGCAAGGCTACATCTACTCCATTTCTTTCAGATGTTAATTTAGAAGCAAAGTGTTCCACTCCACTTGTTGATGCTACTTTGTATAGACAATTGGTTAGAAGTCTCATCTACTTGACACATACATGCCTTGAAATATCAATTGTAGTTGGCATGGTTTCTCACTTCAGACAAGCGCCACATGAACTTCACTGGAAGGTAGTCAAAAACATCTTACACTATATCCATGGTACATGCTATGTAGCTGGTACTAGACTATAGTTAGTGGGTTATACAAAATCAAATTATGTAGGGGATCTTGATTCTCACAAATGCACTTCAAGATACATGTTTCATCTTGGTTCTGACCCCATTTGTTAGTAGAGTAAAAAGAAAAACACAATTTCTCTTTCATTGACTGGGGTTGATTATCAAGGATCTGTCACTATGGCTACAAAAGCTATTTGGTTACATCATATTCTAAAGGAGTTTGGTTTTGACATAACTAGACCCATAGTCATACATTTTGATAATTAGAGTGCCATTGAAATCTCAAAATATCTAGTGCAACATCAATGCATAAAACATATTGAGGTTCATATGCACTACATTAGAGAGCTTATTCATGAGTAGGTCATTGCATTTTAGTATTGTGCTATAGAATAGTAGATTTTAGATATCTTCACCAATCCCTTCACTGAGGTCAAGTATCTTCATTTGTGAGATCTCTTGGGGGTGTGGGATTTTTCACTAAGGGGTCACATGAATCTTCTCTTCTTTATTGTACTTATCTCTCTTTTTGGGGGAGGGTTGTTCCCATGATGTTTTCCCTCTTTCTCCATTTTTATAGAGATTGCATTGCATTGCATCACATTATATATAGATCATTTCATTTGTACATGGGAACCTAACATGGCCTAGTAGCTAGGACCCATCATACATTTCATCATAGATTTTTAAAGCTTAAGTGCATTCCCCTAAGTTGCACATAAGGGGGGGTTGTTAGTGTAAATAATTAATTATTATTACACTTTACTTAAGTTTACTTAGGTTAATGAATTATTATATTAGTTGTCATGTAGACACCTAGGAGTATGCATAGTCACATGAGTTGTCTTGTTGACTTTACATATTCATCTGAGTTATCATTTTGACAATATAGTTGTTTGCACTCCAATTGAGCACATGGTGTCTAAAACATCTCTTTATGAGATACACCTATGTAAACTTATCCTCTAATCATTGCACAAATTCCTATGCTCAATGGAGGATAATCCACTCTTGGTGGACATGTGCTTAGTTATGAGGCTTATCACTTTGTTGATTCCTATTCATTCTAGATGCCTTTATATACAATCACTTCTAGTGTGTATTAATCTAATTTCCATTATTATTTTGATCATTATTGAGATTCTGATTTGATCATCATTAGTCTCTCTTGTGCTATCTATTGAGCTTCTTAGTCTTGGGGTTGAATTATTTCCTTAGAAAAATTCTTACACTCCCCTTCCAATAGGGACTAGATTTTGAAGGTCTTTCCTCCCTTCTTAAAAGTTATGGAATTTTCCATACCTAGAAAAAGATGACAAGAATTCATAGAAAAAACCTCACACAATAGCTTGTCCTCATATCCTACTATGGAGAATTCCACCCAAGCTTTCTCATTCACCAAGATGCTTTGTCCCTTGTTAAGCCAAGTAACCTTGTAAGGGTTGTCATGAGGCATCTTCTATAATTTCAACTTAATAATAGCCTCCTCTAATTTTAAATTATCAATAGAACAAGAATCTACCACCACTTTGCATATTTTTCCTAGGATTTTGCACTTTATCCTAAATAATTCCCTCTTATGTTTAGGTTCATCAAGAGCTAGATGTTTGATTAAAACTCTCCTAAACATGAGGTTCTCACCATTTTTAGACTCAGTGTGATCTACATCAGATTATTTGCTGCAGTCTTCTTGCACATATGCCATTATTTTTTCTTCATTTGAGGAAGAAGGATTCTCTGGGCATCTATTGGATGGATGACCCAAGTGACCACAATTGTGACATTTCTTACTTGCAAAGTGTGAATTGGATCTACCTAATCCTCTCCCTCAACTTGATACTCCTTAGCTGCCTCTCCCTCTATTGTAACCACCTCTTGAGGAGATACCACTAGCTTGCTCCATGAACTTTCTTTCACCTTGATTCTTTTGTTCACTACCTCTACCCTAGTAGCCTCCTCTTTGCCCTCTTTGATTTTTTCCCTTTCCTCTAACCTTGAAGTTAGAATCTCCTTTCCTATTGTTCTTTTACTCTACCTTTAGAGCTAGTTGATGGCATCTATGAACTATGGTAGGTGCCCACAAACTGAGCTCCTCTTGAATATTCCATTTTAGACCACCTATATATCTTGCCACTTTGATTGGCTCTTCTTCTTACTACTTGGATCTTATACATAACCTCTAAAATTCTTTAGTATAAAAGGTCACATCTAGGTCTTTTTGCTTCAATCCTTTCTTTCTCTTATGTAGCTAAATTTCAAAGTCTTTAGGTAGGAAGTTCTCCTTCACTATAGTGAACATAGCCTTCCAGTTAACTATAGGAGTCTTACCCATGCTGATTATTTCATCTTGTACATATTTCCACCATGATAGAGCTGATCCTCTAAGCCTTGACTTAGAAACTTTAATCTTTTGTGCATCTAATACCCCCTCACACTCAAAATG
The DNA here is from genome assembly GCA_028749045.1 of Cupressus sempervirens. Lineage (NCBI taxonomy): Eukaryota > Viridiplantae > Streptophyta > Pinopsida > Cupressales > Cupressaceae > Cupressus > Cupressus sempervirens. The sequence goes on from CM053789.1 coordinate 615,139,300, forward strand.
GTTCTTCATGCCATCTATCTAGTCTATGAGTGAATCTATGCCCATATTTCCACTTAAAATGGTACATATTCCAAATATTTTGCTCCTAGGGCTTTGGTAGCCTTAAACAAGGGCTCTTTATTCAAGATAGACTTAGGTTAAGGGACTACATCCTCCTTTGCTACATCTTTACCCTTCTCAAATTCTTCTTCTTCTTTCCTCTTGGTTTCTTCAGCAAATGCATCCATCTGCACCTTACCTCTACTAGGGATTCTTCAAGAACTCTATTCTTCTCCCTTTGTTCATCAACTTCCTTGGCTAGTTCTTCATTTTTCACCATGCTAACTTCACCTACTAACTCTCCAGTAGCTATAGACATCCACCAACTATTCCCAAATCTTTAACTTGCTCTGATAACACTCTTATGTGACAACCAATCTTTCTCTCAAACACTAAGCTCTCTAGGGTCTTCTTAGGTCTTCCACCTAATCAAATATAGCTTCTTTCATACCCTATTCCTCCAAGGATTCTATCAAAGAGATCCCACTTCCTAAATTGGTGCACATCAATAGCTTAGTACAAGATTTCTTAAACTTCCACAAACACACAAATAACCCCAATGCTCCTCAACACTTTCCATATGGTCAAATGAATACCTAGGCATGCCTTAGGTTACTCATCAACATACTATGCCAAAAACAAGTGCAAAACCCTATTCGAGTTTTAATCCATAGGTTAATTTGTGCTTAGGTGGTTGGAAAGAGGCTAAAAGAATTAGCCCTCCAAATGTATTAAAATTGAGATATTTTGAAAAATCCCTTAACAAAATCCAAAAAAACTAGCTTTCTAGATACCCTTTTTTGAGTACTTGAATATTTTGCAACTCTTAAGCCCCCAAATTTTTCATATAGCCTGTTGGTGTTTTAAAAGGACTAAAACTACTAAGCAACAAAATGCTTAATACCAAGATGATAATACTCATACAATCTAAAGGTTAGCCAATTCTTGTTAACAATTGCATGTGCAAAAGCATTTGGACCCAACTTCAACAAAACCAAAGGTGGTTTTCTACTCTTCTAGCTTTGCAATACCAAGGTGGGTATACCCAGGGATGATTCAAGACTGGGAAAACTGTATGAGGATTATTTTTAGTTTCATTATGATTCTCATCTCAAATCCTCAAACACATACATAATTCTTGATAACTTGATAAACACATCCCATATAATAGATATGGCCAAAAATTCTTCTATAGATTTGTAGATGTTCTTAACAATAGAGGCTAACTGAAGCTAAAACATTCCATGTAGACAAGTACCTGCTAGCTTTGAAGATCTACAGGAAATAAAAGTAAAATTTTATTTGATGCTGCATTTTGACAACCATTTGTGACATACTTCTCCTTCAGCTAAATCAATTTGATCAGTGCCTAATCCATTGGGGTTTAGAGTCTATAGAAAATTCTTAGATCTAACTTGTTTCCTTACAAAAAATTCTATCAGCAATTCTTATTAGAATTTATCATTCAAAACCCTTTCCACTACTAAAGAAACCTTATCACATTCACCAAAGCTTTTATTTAATCCATTGAATTAACAACAGTGATAAATAGATATACAATCTGATTGGATTGCATTCAATTGCACAAGCGTATACTTATACAATATCAAGATAACCAAGTAATTAAAAGGAGACAAGATTTAGAAAGAAATGATATGGGGACAGTTCACAATTTGTATTTATTTTCTTTGAAAATTGTGTACCATTTACAATAGACTTAGAATGACCTTTAGAAAGAAACACAGCTCATTCTACATTGATGTATTCTCAGACAATTGACAGAGAAAATACATCATAAACTTACTTTTAAAAATTTGGACCAAAGACAGACTAAGCATATCACTTAGAAAAAAAATAGAATTTGGACCATTCTCTAGCCTTGGAATCTCACTTAAATAGTGTGAGATGCAACAAGTTTCAGGCTAAAAGAAAGTGACAGGTGTCTTCTAAAAGATACTTACATACATCTTTCATAAAAGACAAAAGCAAATAATAGAAAGGCTATTACATCAAACATTCCTTGGTTGGTCCCTTTCTGTTACTCTTCTCAATTCTTGAAACAAGAAATTATGATATGATTCTTCAGTTATTCTTCATCCTTAGAGTAAATGGCCATGAGGTTTGAAAGTGACGTATCCTCTTCAAATAGCTATAGACTTACTTTAATTTGGGGATTTTCCATGTCTTCATTGCTAACTATGAGGCTAACTTTTACTTTTGCATTTTCCTCCTCATCATCTTCTGACATTTGTTCTATGAACTGATTTTTCCATTCATTATAAGCAACATCATCTAGCCAATCAAAATTTAGAGCCTCTCTTTGTATAATCACTAAAGAATTTGCAAATTCCTCTAGATCATCAAGATCTTTTCTCTTGGCATTATAAAATAACTGTATCTTTACCAACTCTTCATTTGTCCTTGCCCAAAACCAGTGGCCGGTTTCACTCATGATGTTCTTAATCCTTTCATAAAATATTTCATCCAACTCTTTTTTCCACTTTTCTTTTTCCTTTATTGTGTCAATAGATTCTAAAGCACAAGGAAATAAAATGAATTTTTCAGCAATATACTTGAAAAAAAAAGGTGTTAATCTTTTCTACAAAGAATCCCTTTTATCATCAAAATCTTCTAGTTTATTTAACAAATCAAAAAATTTCTCTACTTGATGACAAGGCATTTGGATGGCAGATATACACATGACTGTGATATCATTATTTCTCTCCCTCCACTTCTGTGCAAGAGGAGTCAATTTATCCTCATCTCTATTCAACTCATCCATGAGGGTTGCAATTCTTGTCAACTGATCAAAAAAGGTTGACCATTGTATTTTATCCCTTAAATACATCACCCCCTACTTTAATTTTCCTTCATATTGATTTTTTAATTCTACTTGCAACTCATGTAGTTTGGTTTTTTCTTCTTCAAAGTCCCCTACAGTATAGAATTGAGGCCTTTCAGGGGTGTCTGGTATTTCAACAATAGGGGTTGCTTTAACAAATGACTATGGAGGGTATGCAATTCTAGGTGCACTGGATTCTCCCATCTTTCTCTTCCCAAGTATCTTCTCCATTTGAGACACCCGATTTTCCAAATTTTGTATGCATGTGCCCCTCTCTTCATATGCCTTCAACACTTCTTCAAATCTAGCATTTAGCTGGACAAATTTATCTTCTTCCTAGCCAGATACCACACTACCAAATTTTAGCATTTCTACTAGTTACAGATACCACACTATCTTTAAGAATTCAACAACTTTTACAACAACAATTTTTTTGATTTCTACTAGTTATAGATCACTTACCTGCCAAATTTGCCCTCATTTCTGTAGTTTTCTCTGTGAATTTTGCTGAAAACCTTGAAGAATTCTGTGCTCTAACTCTGGAAATCCTTTCATGCTGAGAAAATCTATAACTATGCTTCAAAAATGGCAAATTCTCATGCTATATCAGAGTATTTAAGTCGTACGAAGGAAACTTGGTATCATATTAATTCCTGCAACCATTATTTTCATGCTACATTCTGAAGTTTGAATTTTACCCATCAATTTTCCATGAATTGGATGGCTTTGTTTCAAAAGAAAAAAGCCTTTTAAAACTTTGGGATCCCCGGACATGCGTCGGAAGCCCGCTTGCCCGCATTATTTAAAGACCTCGCATTTTGATAATGCGGGAATGTGGGCACTGTCAATTTTACCTTGATCAATGGTGAACCAAGATTTCTTTATTTGGTGGCCCACTAGATCAATTTGACCAATGAAAACTTACCCTTTTGTCCATGTGTTTTGACAGTAATTAAAGTAATTGAAGTTTCTGTGTCCACGATATTGCCACTTCCAACTTGGCATACCTGTCACCCACCACCAATGAGCATGTTTCATTTCATTTAATCTTTTCCAACATGGCATGACTCAGTGCATTTCCTAGAGCTTGGTCTAGGTCCCACCATGCCTACTTGCCTGCATTATTTAAAAATTGAGCAGCTTGATAATGTGAGAAAGCACAATCCGTCAATCTTGCTTTAATCAATGATGATTAGAATCTTGCAATGACTATGCACTTATTCAGTTGAACTGACCTATGAAATGCTTCCTCTTCATCCCATGTCATTTGACAACTACCACAAAGGACACACTGGTATTACCTTTTTGCAAAAGGTGGGCCCATGATGTCACCATTGCCACACATTGTGAGCCCGCTTCCTCGCATTATTTAAAGACCTCACATTTTGATAATGCGGGAATGCGGTAACCATAGATCTTTCTTTAATCAATGGTTGATGAATATTGATCATAAAGTAAATTTTTCATTAGTTTGAACAACCAATGACAGTGCAGAAAAATAAAATATGCACAGGGTATTGACAAATCTGCAAAAAGTGTCCTGACCCATTCTAACATACAAGACCTTATGCGGTGCACTGAATCTCAAAATCATCAGGGAATACATGTCACAAACCCGTTTCCCCACATTATTTAAAACTCTCACAACTTCATAATGCAGGAATGCAAGAACCCTTGATCTTGAGAAAATCAATGGTGTTGAAGAACATTTCAACTTGGCATCTTTTAAAAAAAAAGAATATCACAATTAAAAGCACATGAAAGGTTTATCACAAGTATTAAAAGGTTATTCTGATGTGAACAAAACATTAGGATAAAATGCCCCACCAAAATATTTGAAATAATACTTCTTAATTTTTTTTGAAAACTAGGGTAGCACAGAACAAAGGTATAAGGGTTTTTCACACACTTAGGGCCTTTTTATGGATAGTTTGAGAGCCAAACCCTGAGAATTTAAAAGGAAAATACCATCCAAAGAACAAGGCATAATTAGGATAACCTAACAATTTTTAGGATTTCATTAGGTAAAACCCTAATCTGCAAGAATCAAAGACTTAATTGATTTTTCACCCAAATAACAGAAGCTTTTCTATACTATGAAAAATCATACCAACATAGCCCAAGCACAATTTTAGGCTTAATTTGAGGGTTTCAAGGATTTTGGTGATGTTCATGTTTTAAACCTCCTAAAATTTCTTACTAATAATCCTCCTCTATATTGAGGTTAACCCTTACCATATACTTACCATGTTCTTATATTGAAGAATCAGAGCTTTCAATCCACTCCAAATGCTCTTTTTCATATTTGCAATCCCTAATGAAACATGGTTTGCTTGCCTAGGGAATCACACTAAAAATTATTGTTGTGCATCCCATGGGATCTCATTTTTTGTACATAATGTATGATGAGTCTAGTTCCAAATTCCAAGAGGTCATACCATGCATATGGTGAGAGATGGCACTAGCTCTCCATTTTATGCTAGCTTCTTGGTTCAAAACAACAAACTGCTGGAACACAAAATAGTTATTCTAAGCTCTACAAACCCTATGAAAAAAAAATATATTAAAAAAATTGAAGGACAAAATCCACTAATACTTCCAACTTAGAAAACACTAAGTATGATCTGTAAAAAGCGTAAAAAACTCAAAACAAGAAACTGTTGTAATTAAGAAAATGTTGATTACATTCCATACACTCTCATTTCTCCTTCTTCCAACCTCTTGGAAATATTGAGGCTGACCTTATATAGGATTGGAATGTATTTTTATAACTAATTTAAGTTGTTTAAGGGATTCCATGAAGAATTTTCTCTTTTTTCATAAAAGTTGCAAAAGTTGTCAATGACAACTTTGCAAGAAATGAGCAATTTTTCAAATTGTCTACCCAAACTTTCTTTACTTGCTACCAAACTTTAAAAAAGGCCTAAGATGGATCCAAAACACCTAATAAGGACTCTAAAACACTTTCTTACCCTATTTATCCCTCTAAACCCAAAAATTCTCTATGGAGCCAAATGAACACTTTTTGAGCCATTAGGAGCAATATTGCATTGTGAGACTCTTCAAACCTATTTAACCTTGGTGTATGGTGATCAGTGTTCCAAAGTATTTAATATTTGATTGATGAAGAGGATTTGAGAAGATGAGAAAAACAACAACAATAGGTACTATTTTGGTATTCATGGAACTTCGATATTTTTCATCTATGTTGCCATAAATGCCAAAGGGTTAGATTATTAACATGAATTCTAATGATACTAAATTTTGGGAGTATCCTAAGTAGTGGAGAGTATTGACATGTTGCATTCATCATTGTGTTTTTCATTAATGTCAACATAGTAGTAAGTCTATGAAGACTAGCAGTGTAGAAGAGATCTTAGTTGTAAAAACAAGGCTTTTTCTTGTCTAGTGATGTGCAACCATGGAAATGATTAGTAAAATGTCCTAATGATGAGGTTCAATGTGCATCATGTCAATCAAAGATGTATGGAATTTTTACTTGATTTGCTAAGAGCAGGTCAGAGATAGAGCGGTTGGAATGTAGTTTTTGATGTTGTATTATATCTTTCATCTAAGATGTAATAAGAAGATGTGTGGTTAGTCAGTGAAAGAGGAAAATTGGATGATGACACCAATGGATTTGCAAGCCCTAGTATCACACATGTGAAGTTTTTTATAGACTTTAAGCCAATAATGCTATTACAATTGTAATTAATTAGTTATCTTATTATCATTAATTGGGAAATCCTCAAGGATGAGTCAAGGAATTATTTTGAAGATATGGTACAAAGGAAAGATTTTTTCCTTGTTTGGAAAGAGTATCAAGTATTGTATTGAGTACATAGTGCAAAAAGGAGAAGATTTTTTATGGAATGTGCATAAGCAATCCAAGGGATTATTGGATGTGAGATTTGTGGTTTGGTTACAAGTTTCAAACAAGCAGAGGACTGGCTGAGAGGAAATAGGAAGGAAGTACAATTTATTTATATTATTCTACAAGTAATAATACAAATATCATTTCAATGGTGGGTTCATTGGTCTTAACCTTAAAGTTGTTTGGGTAGTGGGTCCAACTATCTTCCACCACTCCTACCAAGATTGGCACAACTCCTAATAGGGTTGAAATCTCCTAAAAGGGATTCAATGCCTCCTAACAAGGACTGATCTATACTAAATGTTGCTATAGACTCCTAATAGGGTCCATCCTCTAACAAGGAATATTTATATTAGTACATCATCTTGTGGGTACCATCCCCACTGGGGTTTTCCCTTTGATCAAGGGTTTCCCTAGTTAACATATCTAGTGTTGTTATGTATGAGTATCTTGTTGTGGTTTCTAATTATATTGCCCATAGGGTTAAGTTTGTTTAAGGTGGGTAATAGTAATAATAGTTGGATAATTGATTCACTGCCCCCTCCCATTTATATTGGTGGACTATATATTCTAACAATTAGAATGATTCAAAATGACTTTAATAGTGAGATGTGTTGAGTTGAATGACTTATGGATATTAGTAATAAATAATTGTCTAAGGATCACAAGGAAAGTTTGACAAACAATATTGCACCTCAAAAATGATAAAAGGTTATGTTACAATTGATAGGATAGGAAAAAATATTGTTGAAGAATCATGATAGATTCAAGATAAAGATATTGAGAAACCTAATTGGCTTTTAAAGATTTTACAAGGATAAGAACAAATCAAGGAACAAGCTAAGTTTACCAAAGAGGTTGTGCAGGATAAGAAAATGAAGTAATAATGTAGAACTATGTTGCAATAGATATCATAGTATAGAAGTAGAAGAAGTGTGTAAAAGATGTGACAAGATTTGGAATGAAAGAATTTATAGGTCATTTACTTTCTTGTAAGAATACCTTGTTGGAAACAATTCTTCAATTGTATCTTGTCATTGATGTTTACACAAATGTTAGTATTAACCAATCAATAAAGAGTTTATAGTATTCACTTTGTATATCCCAGTATTAACCAAGAATTTGGGTTATGAAGACTTTATATTATTAACCAAGTAGTCGGTAAATGAAAAGGTACTTGCTTGTAGTATTGACTGAATGGTTGAGCATCAAAGGAGATCTGTATTGACTGAGTGGTCAAGCAATGAAGAAGTCACAATGTCAACTAAGTGATTACTTCTAGTGTTGACTAAATGAAAACATAATACAATTGTTAAATATTTTATTATTTGAGGCCAACTATTTGGATATTTATTGATTTATTGAAATGGTTTTCAAGCCAAATTTTTCTAGCTTATGATATATAGGAAAGATCAAGTTATGAGGATATAGAAAAAATAAGAAGAATATGAAAAAGATGGATATGTGAGTGATGGAAAAGTTAGAGAAGGAAAGTGGGGAAGATAAGATGTAAAGAAACATCTAATTAGGAAGGATCTAGAGGTCAAGCTAGAATCGAGATCTAGATCTACAAAGAAAGTAGCTTTATAAATCAGGTTAAATTTTTGTTGCTCTCTAACCATTGTAATAGTAAAGAAATCTCTTAAAAGAGTTGACTTAAAAATCATTTTTTAAATCCTCTAACAAGGTGACATTTCATGATTGAAGTGTTTGGAGACCTCTAACCAGGCCAATCCTAATAGGGGGATCTAAATCCTTTAACAGGTTCATACTTAATATTATATTTTATAACCTTTAACTGAGTTGGCTCCTAATAGGGCTCACTCTAGAAGAGTGAAAATTATTGTGACTAATTGCAAGGTGGTTTTTCCCAAATTGGGTTTTTGCATTAAATCTTGGTTTCATTTATGTTCATGTTATTTACTTATGCTTTAAGTTTCTACAACTAAGTTACTAAAGGATAAACTATTTTAATAAATCTTAAGATTTCTTTGTTAATTGAACTATCCACTTTTGCATGATTAGTGAACATTTGTATTAACATCTAAGGGAAAAGGATTTATTTTTGTGGTAATTGATTCAACCCTCCCTTCTTAGTTATTATAAAATCTATTATTCAGGTGGTCTCTAACTAGAATTAGAAGTTCTAGATTTAACTTATTGTAAATCCTTTAACAAGGTAAACACTTCATAAGTGAGATAAAATGTATTAACAAATTAGTTCTTAATAGGATTGTTTGTTAAGTTTATAATAGTGTATCATGCACTTCTAACTAGTTGGGTCACTTAGAAGGTGACATAAGTAGCTCTTAATTGGGCATATATTTTTACTATAGTGAAGACTTGTGGATACCATCCCCACCATATTTTCTTCCTCTAACCAAGGATTTATGTGAGACCAAAAATCACTATGTTATCTGTGAGTGAATTATTTATGGTCTATTGTTACTTTTCTTTACTATTTTACTATTACAACATATCAAGGCAAACTAATTTATATCCTAACAATATTAGTTAAAGTGAATTATAATTTAATAAAAGTTTGAATAGGAAATTTGTGAGTATTGATTCATCCCCCCTCCTCTCAGTACACACATTTTCAACAATTGGTATTAGAGCTCAGATATCTAGATGGAAAGTTTAACAAATTGAAAATAGACTTGGGATTATAGAAAGGTATAGAAGGGAAAGGAAATTGGAAGAAGCCTTAGATGTAGCTAACTATTAGATATAGGATATGAAAAATAAATTTACATCCTCTCTTGAAAATAGGAAATAATTGTCAGAACAATTGAAACTAAGCCTACATAACATTGAAGAACTATACAAAAGTAGTGCAGATTATGAAGAAGTTGTGAGCTCCAACTGATGATTTAACTAAGAATTATATGAATTTATGTAAAAGAGTCATATCAATAGTTATATGTTGTCATTGATACCAAGGTCTTAATTGGATAAACATTATGTTAATTTAGTAGAGTGTCATATCATTTGATTGATGAATATGATTTAAAGAAAGTATGATTATGATAGAATTAATACATATGGTATTCAATGGGCACTTGAATTAGTTGGATAGTAATAATGTAATGTTGTTTTAATTATTTTATAATCATGTAATTCTATAATGTAATGGTGAATTTTATGTAGTTACCAAGCTATAATAGATACATTGGGTGACTAGGTGAAAGGAGTATAATATTTCCTAAGCTACTAAAGTATTAACCCAATGTTTAGAAAATACAAGTTGAAGTTAAGTGTTAACTAAGTAATTAATATGTTAAATAAGTGATGGAATACTTAAGTGAAATTTAATATTCACTAAGTATGATATGGAAGAATAAGTTAAGAAAGATGAGATCTAAGGCAAACTTATGGTGAAAATAAATAATGTTCAAGAAGTTCAAAGGTGAAAGTCAAAATTTTCTACAAGATCTATGGCCCAAAAAATACAATGAAGATTTGATGATTGAGATTGGAACAAGAAAAGGATGAGAAAAAATTTCAATGGAAGTTATATTTTCTATGTCACTAAATACATTGAGTCTAATATCTACAGATGCGATTAAGTAGAAAAACCTAGAAAAATATGGAAGTGGAGAGTTTACTATTTAAGGAGGTTTTCAATAAATTTTTTGGTTGTTGATCAATATTATTAAGTTGGAGATTTGTATTAAGTGAAAGAAATAAATAATGAAGGAGAACCAAATAGAACATAAGGAAGATAAAGTAGAGTTAGAGCAAAGTGAAAGTGTGAAGAAGTGAATCAACCAAATAGATATTAGAGAAGCAAGAAGATAGAAATAATAAAGATATAAACAAGAAACATAGTGCTAATATTATAAATCATTTTATTTTTACTTCCTTAGCATTGGTATCTACAAGAAGTTCTTGGAGGAAGAAGTTTGAAGGAGCTTGAGCTAAAGATCTAAAGATGTATAAGAGAAAGGTACCAAAACTGAACCAGGAGAAATTCTCCTCATGGAAAATAGAATGAAGCTATATCTATTTGGAATTGGTGATAATGCTACATACTAGTTTTATAATGAATACATTTAACCATCCCTTCCTATGACCTTGAAAAAATGGCTGAGAAGAAAGACCATAATAGTCTAATGATTGAAATTTCATTTCACCTGAATGATATTGAGTTTGATTATGTTAAGAATTGTGCTAATGCTAAAAAAATGTGGGAGAAACTAGCACTTCTACAAGGTGGAGATCCAAATATGATAAGAGTAAAGGAGAATTTTTAAGAGGAAAGTATGATGATATGAGAATAAAAGAAGGTGAGAATGTTACATAGTATGTGAACCGAATCAAAGTAGTAAATGCAATCAGATCTATTGGAGGAGTTATTAGTGATTTTGATATTATAAGGAAAGTTCTTAGAATTTTTCTACCCATTTATGCTATAAAATTTTCTACAATTCAAAAAGTTAGAGCTATGCTTGCTAATGATCTAAAACTTGAAGGTTTAGTTGGTCAATTGACTGCATTTGAGTTGAGAAATTATGATAACAATATGGTTACAATTGGAAATGTTTTTAAGTGTTTACTAACCATTGGTAGTTCAAAGAAAGAGAAGAGTAGTAAAGATGAAATTGAATATGAATCTAAAGATGATATGGGTGATATTGAAGCATTTCTTACAAGGATATTATAAAAAAGAAAAGGTAAATTTAAAGGTAAACCATCCTTGATTTATTTCAAATGCAATAAAGTTGGCCATTTTTTAGCTAAGAGTCCTAACAAAGTTAGAGTGACATTAGCCATAAGAAAGATCAAAAGTACAAGAATAACAAGGACTAAAAAGACAAAGAAAATTAAATCATGCTACATTTTTGAAGAAGAACACACCAAATGTAGTTCTAATGATGGGAAAGAAGTACTTGAGATGGTGTACATTGTTATTGTAATGCCCCGCCAAGAGATCCAAAAGAATTAACCTAAAATTTCACTAAGTTTGCTAAACATTTTTTTTTTTTTTTTTTTAAAAAGTAAGAAAGTATAACATACACATCAAACACATAGTAGTGGAAGCAATAACATGTAATCATCGACAAACATACATTGCAAGTTACATTTCTTAAAGATCCCAAGACGTTGAGTCACGTTTAAATTCAATTAAATATAAGTCTAACAACTATCACATACATATGAAAGAATAATCAGAAAGTCTCATGTCCATAATATACATTTGTTCCGAATGCCTCTCGGCAAATTAATTCGGAATGCTCAATCATCCACTGTACAAGTCACAGGGTATGAAAGGCTTAAAAGAATATACATATGTAAAGATCAAGATACAACATCCTCAAATCCATGATACAAAGTACAGTAAAAATATATGAAACTATTCACCATACATGATACATCCATACATCCATAATGATAAAACATCTATCATAAAATCTAACCATCCATCATAATAATCCAAGAACATAGTGAAGGTAAATGCCAATCACGAAAACTCCAGCCACGGTGACCATGGAACGGATCTCAATGGTAAGAGTAAAAGCACTACCACCTGACTGCGTGGAACCTAAATGGTCCACTCCCACCACGTTGAGGAGATAGTCTCAAGTCCCAAATAGGATAACAAAACCTATAATCATAAATACTCTCTAAGTCCAGGAAATCCTATAAGTATGCTAACTCAAGGGTTCCTAAAAATATTGACATCTAAATCCCAGAGGCACCACAAGAAACATAGGAAACCTAATATGCAAGCGGGAAAGTGTCATCGCAAAAGTCACGTAGAAGTTACCCGAGCAATCCCTTAGGAATCCTGGGTCCCTACTGATCCTGCAGCCACTAGTATCCTCTTGTACTGACGAGGCCTACTATGGAATTCAAGATCGTAACCAAGCGTTCTCTCTACCCCATCCTAGTCTGTACTAGCACTCAAGGCATGGGAGAGAACATACAATTATCTTGTTAGGTTCATTTTCTCTCATTTAGTGTAAATGTTTTCACTTATTAAAACCGACTTACAATGGGTTTCTCAAGGTAGCCTCTTAGGGCTCCGACCCCCATTGGAAGCCACTTCCCGACTCTACACATAGATAACCTACCCTAGGCTCATGAAAACATAAATCAAAGAATCATAATTAAAACCACCTCAGTCCTATACAAGCAACTAAAAACATCATAAAAGATAAGCCACAAAATTACATCAGTTCTTCATGAGCAACAGATAACCATCAAATAACAATCACATGATCACGACAATTCTCTATCAGCAACTAAAGGTATCAATGATAGATCACAAAAATCCAATGGTTCTCCAATAAGCAACCAGAAAGTATCCCAATAGTAAATTACAATACTAATCGAAGACTCCAAAATGGTCATCAAATATAACTGATCGAGACTTGAAAATGGTTAAGTCAAGTATCTCAAATACGTACATCTCAGCTTCACACAAGGAAACTGGAAAGCAATAACAAATAGTAAATACAATCATGTCATAGAGCACTTCATCACATTACCATGGTCAGGTTAAGAAAGATCGAAACCAAATCATCATGACATCACATTCACAACCCCGAGCCTCTCGTAACAACCTAAACTGGTCAACGCTAAACCAACCCCAAAACATTCAAAGCACAAAGACAACATCAAAGTCTCAAAGATTGGATCTGAAAGTATATTATTAAGGTAAGGTTTATGTTTCAGTTTAATGTCGAATTTCAAGTAACTAAGTTTTCATATCTGCACCTTACGATTAACCCATTTCTATAATAACTTTCATTAAATCAATAATCCAAATCTATAATTTAGTCAAATAATATTCATTATTAATTAACTTAATTAAACTAATTTTAATTAAATTAATCAATAATTGCTTTTTCTACTTACTTATCTTAATCTTTTCATTAATTGTTAATTTATTAATATTTAAACCAAAATTATTAATAAATTAATATTTACAAACTATGTTTAATGCATTTAATATTTATTTATTAAATATTAATAAAGATAAAACTATTATTAATTTAAAATATATTATAATTTTATTAATTAAAAATTTTAAACAATAATTAAATTTGTTTTAAATAATTAAAATTATATATAAAAAAACTAAAAAATATTAACAAAGTATTTTTTTAAACCAACGTTTAAAGCTCGTCGGCTTTGCCGCAGGCCTGCGGTCGCAGGGCCTGCAGCGGCAAGTACTCTGTACCTGCCGTCGTAGTACCTCTGACGCAGGTACTGTCGGCCCGCCGACTGTGGGGGTGGGTACGGGGTGATTCCCTCCCCCCCACTAAATACATTAATATATATATTATTTAAAAAAATAAATAAAAACAACGAATTTGTTTTTAATCAATCTTTTTTTTTTTTGAAATTTAATTTTGTTTGAATATAAATATATATATAAATTTATAACTATATATATATTAAAATAATTTCTTTTAATATATATATAAATATATGTATTGAAAAATTATTTCCTTCTCTATATTGATATATAGAAAATAGTCAATCATCCGAACGTTTAATTTAAAATTTCAATCTAAGATTCAACCCTTCCCATTTAAATTTTGTATATAGAAGTTTATAGACAAGTATCTGATAAATTCTAATATTGTAATGTTTAAACATTCATCATAGAGAATTCAGATTTACAAACCCCAGACACGAAGAAGACAAGAAAGGATAATTGCGTATTTAATCGATAATAAAAAACACAAGACCCTACCTGATCCTGATGCTATTATGAAATCCCCAGGAACTGTAAGATAATTCGCTCCTCTCAATAACCTTCTTCCCAAAATCTTTCTTTGGTATTCGCCTTTTGAAAATCGCTTCCAAAAGTTGTCTCCCCCAAAAATTCCCGTCCAACTTCCTATATCTCAAAAATGAACCCCCAAAGTTGTGATAAGTAATTTCTCCTCAAATCGGGGCACTAATTGTGCGTTTACCTGAGAAGACTCTTTGCACAACTCAGTTAACTCCAAATTAACCTTTATTATCTTTTCTTTTATTTTGCATTCAACTTTCATGCACATTAAGTTGAATTATTAAATAACTTTATTTAATATTCCACTTGACTTCTATTTTAAATTAATTTATTACTTTAATCTTATGTGCACTTTTAAGAAATTAAAATAACATTATTAATTTCTATAATTTAATCTTTTAATTTAATTCTCATATTTAAACTCATGCTTAGATCATGCGATCTAGAATTCTTAATAATTTAATATCTTTCAACTTTTAATTTATTTTAGAACTTAATTGATAACATAATTAATTAATTTAAATAACAATAATATTTAGCATTTATTTAAAAATGAACTCCAATTATATTATTATTAAATTAAATAAATATTATCCTGTTCTAAATTTATCTTTGAACTTTAATCTCCAAATTTAATTCTTTTATTTAATTAATTTCTCAATTAATTAAATATTAAAGATATTATAATAATTCTCTATTAAATTAAATCATTAATTAATCTTTTAATTAGACTTAATTAATAGAAAACACATCAAGGACTCACATAACAACATACGAAAACCCTACATAGAAAAGCATATACTAAATCAAAACAAAAAGGTTATAATCCCAAAATTACATCATTTGATGCATTCAGAGGGTACTTAACTCAGATACTTGTCCTAATTATCAATTAGGACAATTGGCTAAAGGGTTTAGGAATTGGACTTAAGAGTTTATCTCCCCTCTCTTACCATTGAGACAGTGCGATAGGGTACGCTCATCCTGACAATTCAGGGAAGTCGATACTCGGTACCTACAACCTGCATAAAATCCACGCATGTACAAACACAATATTCTAAGCTAAACAAACAATGGCAGGAAGTGGTGCATCGTGTAGATCCCGACTAGTAGGTGACTACGACTCCCTTCCTTGACCATATTAGAAACACCATACATAAATAAAACAACACGCACACCATACACATGCAGTATGGGGTAAGTATCCATAAGAAGCACATGGAATAATAAACCATCTAACTAATCATCATCGATATCTGAAACCATTGAATAATCATCATACATGCATGAAATATAGAGTACCAAGTAATCTCATCATATAATAAACTGAGTGTAAACATCGTCTGATAATCTCTAAAATAATAATACTAATCATCAAACATAAATTGGCCTAAAAGAGTTTGGCAATGATATCAGAAATGTAGCTCAAAAATGTAAACTAGGGGCAGGCATTACATCCACCCCCCCTAGACTTAGGCTTACTCCTGGAAGCCTATAAACAAATAGGGATATAAATCCCGTAATCTAGATGCATCCTCCCATGTAGCTGAAGAGTCATCAGTAGGGTCCCACTGGACCCTTACCTACTCTATGGTTTGACCCCTGAGGGTCAACTCCCGCTGCTCCAAAATACGAATTGGCTCCAAAGCCAGCTGCCCATCCTCTACCTGCAATGCATTCCAATCAAGAATATGTACAACATCAGGGATATACTGTCTAAGTACTGAAACATGGAAAACATTGTGAATGCGAGCAAGGCTGGGTGGTAAAGCAAGATGATAGGCAACTGGACCAATCCTCTCAAGAATATCGAATGGTCCCACAAAGCGAGGTGCTAGCTTTGAGCCCTTTCCATAACGGATCGGACTCTTTCGCGGACGCACTCTCAAGAAAACCTTCTCTCCCATAGAAAACTGCTTATCTGACCTATGTGCACCAGCATACTTCTTCTGCCTATCCTGTGCCGTTGTCAAGTGCTCTCGGATACGCACCACCTATTGCTCCATGTCACGAAGCATCTCTGGGCCCAACAGGATGCGATCCTCAAGGCTATCCCAACTCAAAGGTGTACGAAAAGGGCATCCATATAAGGCTTGGAAAGGTGCCATGCCAATAGAACTGTGATACCCATTGTTGTAAGCAAACTCCACTAGGTAGAGATAGTCCTCCCAATGAGTTTACCTATCCATCACGTACATCCTCAACATATCTTCGAGAACCTGATTCACTCTCTCTGTCTGCCCATCTGTCTCTGGGTGATATGCTGAACTAAAATTCAACTGTGCTCCAAGATCATGCTGTAGTGATGTCCAAAATGCGGAAGTGAAAACATGATCCCTATCCGAAATGATCTTTCGGGGAATACCATGTAGTCTCACAATGTCATGCACGAAGACATTAGCTACTGAAGCTGCAGTGTAGGAAGACTTGGTTGGTGCAAAATGTGCCACCTTAGTCAACCGGTCAACGATGACCATGATAGCATCATGATGACGAGGAGTCATAGGTAATCCTACTATGAAATCCATAGAGATGATGTCCCACTTCCATGAAGGAACGAGATTCGGTTGCAAAAGTCCTGCTGGATGTTGGTGTTCTGCCTTGACTCTCTGACACTCAAGACATCTAGCCACAAAATCAGCAATGTCACGCTTCATCCCGGACCAATAGAATAAATGTCGCAAATCTACATGCATCTTCTTGACACTTGGATGTGCTGAGTAAGGTGCACAATGGGCCTCTGATAGGATCAATATGCGAAGCTCATCTAGTAGCGGCACATAGATCCTTCCTGAATGTCTCAAAAGGCCATCTGACTCTAGGACATAACCTGAAAACTTACTCTCCAAGGGTCTCCCTAAATTGATCTCACTGCACACCTCCAGATACCATGAATCAGTGGGGAGTGCCTGAAGTATCTGACACCTCAAATCGACACTAAGAGTCATAGATGATATCACATGTTTCCTGCGACTCAAAGCATCAGCTACAACATTCTCCTTCCCCTGGATATACTTTACCTCAAAGTCATACTCACACAAAAACTCCATCCAACGCCTTTGCCTAGCATTCAGATTAGGCTGCGTGAATATGTACTGAAGACTACGGTGATCTCTATGTAGTTCAAATCTGTGTCCCAACAAGAAATGTCTCATCTCACTAAGGCATGAACTACTGCTGCTAACTCAAGGTCATGTGTAGGATAATTCAACTCATGATCCTTGAGTTTGTGTGATTCATATGCAATCACTCAACCATTCTGCATTAGAACTGCTCCAATACCCTCAAGGGAAGCATCCGTACACACCATGAAATCACCTTCTGGATCAGGTACTGCTAAGATCCGTGCACTAGTCAGAAGCTCTTTGAGTTTCCGAAATGCTTCTACACATTTTTCTATCCACAGAAACTTCTTTCCTTTCCTCTGAAGGGAGGTAATAGGGTGTGCTATTTCGAAGAAGTTTTGAACAAATCTATGATAATACCTAGCTAGACCCATGAAACTACGAATCTTCGACACAGTAGTGGGTGCAGGCCAATCTACTATTGCCTGGATCTTCGCAGGGTCTACAGAGATACCTTCGCCTGAAATAACGTGTCCCAAATACTATATCTTTGATTGGAAGAAATCACACTTTGCCGCATTGGCATAAAGTTGATTATCTCTCAAGCACTGCAAAACTAAACTCAAATGTTCCTCATGTTCCTTTTGGGACCTAGAATATATCAGAATATCATCGAGGAACATGAGAACAAATCTATCAAGATAGGAACGGAACACCCCATTCATTAAGCACATGAAAACTGATGGAGCGTTCGTCAGTCCAAAGGGTACCACTATGAACTCATAATGCTTGTAGCGAGTTCGGAAGGCGGTCTTATGAATATCAGCCTCCTTGATGCGAAGTTGATGGTATCCTAACTTAAGATCAATCTTAGAGAACACTGTAGCCCCCTTGATCTGATCAAATAAATCATCAATCCTTGGTAAAGGATACCTGTTCTTTATTGTCACCTTATTTAGCTATCTGTAATCAATGCAAAGGCGCAAAGAACCATCTTTCTTCTTCACAAAGAGCACTGGAGCTCACCATGGTGATACACTAGGTCAAATACTACCCTTGGCCAAAAGTTCCTCTAACTGCAAACGCAACTCACTTAACTCTTGAGTGGTCATACGGTAAGGAGCTCTAGAGATAGGTTCCACTCCTGGAGTGAGCTCAATGCTAAAATCAATGTCTCTCTTCGAAGGCATGCCTGGAATATCACTCGGAAAGACATCAGCATACTCCTGTAAAATAGGGTGATCTAGGGTCTTCCTCGTAGAGTCTTCCTCATCTAGCTCATTTACCGTAACGGAAAATACCTGACATCCCTTACGAAAGCTTCGCTTTAGTTGCATAGCAGAGATCATCCGTATGGATATAGGCCTCGGTATCCCCACAATCTTGACATCCTTCCCTTGGTTGTCCTGACACATAATGGTCTTCTTTCTATAGTCTATACTAGCCCTATGAGAGCCAAGCCAATCCATACCTAAGACCACATCGTAGGAGCCAAGAGGAATAACTCAAAAATCGACTGAAGTCTCAAACCCTCCTATGCTAAATCCACACTTATGAACTACAGAATTTGTGGAAACTTTAGCGCTTGAGGTTAGTTCCACTTGCCAACCATGATCTTGCTTAACCGACTCCAGCTTACACTTATCAACTAGAGATGGAGAAATGAAAGAATCTATAGCACCTGAATCAAATAATACAGAGAGAGATGTACCTCGGATAGCTCCTATAGTCTCAACTACTGTCCCCTGATGGTCTGCCTGACGGTGATCCACCGCTGCAAATACTCTATGAGATCCACCTGCATTTCCGACTGTAGGCTTAGATGCTGCTGGCCTAGGTCCTGAATACTGAGATGCTCACTGTGGGCAGTATGCTGCAATATGACCAATCTGTCCACACGAATAACATCCCGTGCCTCTACCAGATCCTCTCCCTATAGGTGGTGCATTCGAACGCTGGTGGCTACCCCTACTAGCAAAATACTGGCTGCTCTGTGCAGGCCGAGATTGCTGATTCTGTTTATTACATTGAACATTGCAATTGATCCTAGAGTTGGATCCACCGCCACCACTCTGTGCCTGAGGGTAAAATCTCTTATCCTGCTGAGGCTGCTGCTAAGAATGCTACTGAGAATGCTGATTCCTCCTAGGGAAGGGAGGCTTCCTGATTCCACCAGAGTTATGGTTGCCCTTAGATCCTACTATAGTAGGCACTCCCACAAAACCCCCTTGTCCAAAGTTGACACTCTACTCTACCAGGATAGCTCGATGTACCGCATCCTTGAGGGTCTTAGGCTCAAATACCTTAACACCCCCAATAAAATGGTTATTCAAGCCTCGAAGGAAATGTTGTGCCAACTGTGCTGGGTTGTCACTGAATCCCGAAAAAGGCATGAGCTCATAGAATTTGTGCTCATACTCTACAACGGTCATAGTGAACTGTCTCAGGTTATGGAACTCATCTGCTCTATGCTGCTTCCATTCCTCTAGTAGGAATCACTCATGAAAACTCTCCAAGAAAATCTCCCAAGTGACACTACCCATGTTAATGCCCAACTTCTTCTCCTCAATAGTCCACTAGGTTGCCCCAAATAACTCTAGATTGGTAATGGCAAACCTCGCTTTGACAAAACTGTCAAAGTCCTGCATAGCAAAAATCCTGTCAAAGGCAATAAGCCACTGCTCAGCTACATACCCAGAACCTTGCCCATTAAAGGGCTTGATCTTGGACCTCTTAAGGTCCTTCATCTGAGAAGATACTATGGATCTATGTCGACCCCTCTGAGGACTCCTAGATCTGTGTCTATGCTCAATTCCAGCCTGGTGTGCTCTATCCTGCTCAAGAACAGGAGGTAAGCGATCAATAAGGGTTCGCATCATTTGCCTCAAATCAACCTCCTTAGAGTCGGCATGTCCCTCTTCGTGGTTCTCTTCCTGATGTTCACTGACATGCTCTTCCCTATTCTCTTCCTGAATGGGGCTCTCGTGGATAGACTCATGAACACTAATATCTCTGCCTCATCCACGACCTCTGCCATAGCCAAGGCTACGGCCCCTAATAGAAGATCTCATCCCAGATACCATCCTACAATAATATCCAAGACACAAGATGCTAAAATAACCATGAGACATACTACCGAAACACATAGATAAAAGACACATGTTTTGCAAACAAGATATTTTGAATTTTCAGTTTACCTATAATTTCAGTTTAAGTATAATTTCAGTTTTCAAGACTTAAGTGTTGAAGTATGAAAAATAGGTACTAATAGTTTACATAATGTTTCAGTTCAACTAGTTTCAAGTTTCAGTTTAAGGTTTGCATTTATATTCAACTAGTTAACACTCATGGCGTTCCAATATACCCAGAGCTCCCAATGTAGAAACTTGAGCTCTGATACCAGATGTAACACCCCGCCAAGGGATCCAAAAGAATTAACCTAAAGTCTCACTAAGTTTGCTAAACATTTTTTTTTTTTTTTTTTTTAAAGTAAGAAAGTATAACATACACATCAAACACACAGTAGCGGAAGCAATAACATGTAATCATCGACAAACATTCATTGCAAGTTACATTTCTTAAAGATCCCAAGACGTTGAGTCACGTTTAAATTCAATTAAATCTAAGTCTAACAACTATCACATACATATGAAAGAATAATCAGAAAGTCTCATGTCCATAATATATATTTGTTCCAAATGCCTCTCGAAAAATTAATTCAGAATGCTCAATCATCCACTGTACAAGTCACAGGGTATGAAAGGCTTAAAAGAATATACATATGTAAAGATCAAGATACAACATCCTCAAATCCATGATACAAAGTACAGTAAAAATATATGAAACTATTCACCATACATGATACATCCATACATCCATAATGATAAAACATCTATCATAAAATCTAATCATCCATCATAATAATCCAAGAACATAGTGAAGGTAAATGCCAATCACGAAAACTCCAGCCACGGTGACCACGGAATGGATCTCAATGATAAGAGTAAAAGCACTACCACCCGACTGCGTGGAACCTAAATGGTCCACTCCCACCGCGCTGAGGAGATAGTCTCAAGTCCCAAATAGGATAACAAAACCTATAATCATAAATACTCTCTAAGTCCAGGAAATCCTATAAGTATTCTAACTCAAGGGTTCCTAAAAAGATCGACATCTAAATCCTAGAGGTACCACAAGACACGTAGGAAACCTAATATGCAAGCGAGAAAGTGTCATCGCAAAAGTCACGTAGAAGTTACCCAAGCAATCCCTTAGGAATCTCGGGTCCCTACTGATCCTGCGGCCACTAGTATCCTCTCGTACTGATGAGGCCTACTATGGAATGCAAGGTTGTAACCAAGCGTTCTCTCTACCCCATCCTAGTCTGTACTAGCACTCAAGGCATGGGAGAGAACATACAATTATCTTGTTAGGTTCATTTTCTCTCATTTAGTGTAAATGTTTTCACTTATTAAAACCAACTTACAATGGGTTTCTCAAGGCAGCCTCTTAGGGCTCCGACCCCCATTGCAAGCCACTTCCCGACTCTACACATAGATAACCTACCCTAGGCTCATGAAAACATAAATCAAAGAATCATAATAAAACCACCTCAGTCCTATACAAGCAACTAAAAACATCATAAAAGATAAGCCACAAAATTACATCAGTTCTTCATGAGCAACAGATAACCATCAAATAACAATCACATGATCACGACAATTCTCTATCAGCAACTAAAGGTATCAATGATAGATCACAAAAATCCAATGGTTCTCCAATAAGCAACCAGAAAGTATCCCAATAGTAAATTACAATACTGATCGAAGACTCCAAAATGGTCATCAAATATAACTGATCGAGACTTGAAAATGGTTAAGTCAAGTATCTCAAATACGTACATCTCAGCTTCACACAAGGAAACTGGAAAGCAATAACAAATAGTAAATACAATCATGTCATAGAGCACTTCATCACATTACCATGGTCAGGTTAAGAAAGATCGAAACCAAATCATCATGACATCACATTCACAACCCCGAGCCTCTGGTAACAACCTAAACTGGTCAACGTTAAACCAACCCCAAAACATTCAAAGCACAAAGACAACATCAAAGTCTCAAAGATTGGATCTGAAAGTATATTATTGAGTTAAGGTAAGGTTTATGTTTCAGTTTAATGTCGAATTTCAAGTAACTAAGTTTTTATATCTGCCCCTTACGATTAACCCATTTCTATAATAACTTTCATTAAATCAATAATCCAAATCTATAATTTAGTCAAATAATATTCATTATTAATTAACTTAATTAAACTAATTTTAATTAAATTAATCAATAATTGCTTGTTCTACTTACTTATCTTAATCTATTCATTAATTATTAATTTATTAATATTTAAACCAAAATTATTAATAAAATAATATTTACAAACTATGTTTAATGCATTTAATATTTATTTATTAAATATTAATAAAGATAAAACTATTATTAATTTAAAATATATTATAATTTTATTAATTAAAAATTTTAAACAATAATAAATTTTTTTTTAAATAATTAAAATTATATATATATATAAAAAAAAAGAAATTAACAAAGTATTTTTTTTAAACCAACATTTAAAGCCCATCGGCTTTGCCGTAGGCTTGCGGTCGAAGGGCCTGCGGCAGCAGGTACTCTGTACCTGCCGTCGTAGTACCTGCGACGCAGGTACTGTCGGCCCACTGACTGTGGGGGTGGGTACGGGGTGATTCCCTCCCCCTCACTAAATACATTAATATATATTATTATTTTTTTAAAATAAAAACAACGAATCTATTTTTAATCAATCTTTTTTTTTTTTTGAAATTTAATTTTGTTTGAATATAAATATATATATATAAATTTATAACTATATATATATTAAAATAATTTCTTTTAATATATATATAAATATATGTATTGAAAAATTATTTCCTTCTCTATATTGATATATAGAAAATAGTCAATCATCTGAACATTTAATTTAAAATTTCAGTCTAAGATTCAACCCTTCCCATTTAAATTTTGTATACAGAAGTTTATAGACAAGTATTTGATAAATTCTAATATTGTAATGTTTAAACATTCATCATAGAGAATTCAGATTTACAAACCCCAGACACGAAGAAGACAGGAAAGGATAATTGCGTATTTAATCGATAATAAAAAACACAAGACCCTACCTGATCCTGATGCTATTATGAAATCCCCAGGAACTGTAAGAGAATTCGCTCCTCTCAATAACCTTCTTCCCAAAATCTTTCTTTGGTATTCGCCTTCTGAAAATCGCTTCCAAAAGTTGTCTCCCCCAAACATTCCCGTCCAACTTCCTATATCTCAAAAATGAACCCCCAAAGTTGTGATAAGCAATTTCTCCTCAAATCGAGGCACTAATTGTGCGTTTACCTGAGAAGACTCTTTGCACAACTCAATTAACTCCAAATTAACCTTTATTATCTTTTCTTTTATTTTGCATTCAACTTTCATGCACATTAAGTTGAATTATTAAATAACTTTATTTAATATTCCACTTGACTTCTATTTTAAATTAATTTATTACTTTAATCTTATGTGCACTTTTAAGAAATTAAAATAACATTATTAATTTCTATAATTTAATCTTTTAATTTAATTCTCATATTTAAACTCATGCTTAGATCATGCGATCTAGAATTCTTAATAATTTAATATCTTTCAACTTTTAATTTATTTTAGAACTTAATTGATAACATAATTAATTAATTTAAATAACAATAATATTTAGCATTTATTTAAAAATGAACTCCAATTATATTATTATTAAATTAAATAAATATTATCCTGTTCTAAATTTATCTTTGAACTTTAATCTCCAAATTTAATTCTTTTATTTAATTAATTTCTCAATTAATTAAATATTAAAGATATTATAATAAATTTCTATTAAATTAAATCATTAATTAATCTTTTAATTAGACTTAATTAATAGAAAACACATCAAGGACTCATATAACAACATACGAAAACCCTACATAGAAAAGCATATACTAAATCAAAACAAAAAGGTTATAATCCCAAAATTACATCATTTGATGCATTCAGAGGGTACTTAACTTAGATACTTGTCCTAATTATCAATTAGGGCAATTGGATAAAGGGTTTAGGAATTGGACTTAAGAGTTTATCTCCCCTCTCTTACCATTGAGACAGTGCGATAGGTTACACTAATCCTGACAATTCAGGGAAGTCGATACCCGGTACCTGCAACCTGTGTAAAATCCATGCATGTACAAACACAATATTCTAAGCTAAACAGACAATGGTAGGAAGTGGTGCATCGTGTAGATCCTGACTAGCAGGTGACTATGACTCCCTTCCTTGACCATATCAGAAACACCATACATAAATAAAATAACACGCACACCATACACATGCAGTATGGGGTATGTATCCATAAGAAGCACATGGAATAATAAATCATCTAACTAATCATCATCGATATCTGAAACCATTGAATAATCATCATACATGCATGAAATATAGAGTACCAAGTAATCTCATCATATAATAAACTGAGTGTAAACATCATCTGATAATCTCTAAAATAATAATACTAATCATCAAACATAAATTGGCCTAAAAGAGTTTGGCAATGATATCAGAAATGTAGCTCGAAAATGTAAACTAGGGGTAGGCACTACAGTTATCAATGAAGATCCTTATGGGGAAGTGTATGAGAGTGAAAAAGCCCTTATTTCATATGTTAGAAAGAATGATACATGGATTGTAGTATCATAGATAGTGGATTCTCACATCACATGCCTAGTGACATAACTAAGTTTGAAAAATTTGAAGAAATTAATGATGGTGGAACTATAAAGTTAGGTAATGATGTTCCATTTCCATTGAAAGGTAGAAGGTAATTAATATTGAATCATAAAATTAGATTCTATGATGCATACTAAGTATAAGGGCTAAAATATAATCTTTTGAGTAAGTCTTAGTTGAAACAATATAAATCACAGAAAAAAGTTCCAAAATAAAAAAAAGTTAAAATCTTTGACGATGAAGCAAATCTAATTGGAAATCAAGTGCAAAAAAAATGTAATATATTTTATCTTGATCCTATTGTTGATACATGTATGTTTTCTAAGGTTGAGGATGTATGGTGTTTGTTTAAGAGGTTATGTCATATCAATTTTGAGAATATGGTGAAGGTTATTTGAAAGAAAAGTGTAAGAGGCTTACTAAATCTATATAAACTAGAGAGTTTTATGTGGAAAGAATGTCAGCTCGGTAAGATGAAAAATTATCTTTTTCAAGAAAATCACACACTTCTAATGACATTTTAGAATTATTGCATATTGATTAGTGTGGACTGATCAAAGCGAAAAGTTATTATGGTGGTATATACTTCATATTATTTTTTGAGGATGATCATCATGTTCATTAAGGTAAAATCACATGCTTTTGATATGTTTAAATGGTATGAGGCTAGAGTTGAGAAAGAAATAGGTAAATAATTGAAATGTCTAAGATCTAATAGAGGTGGTGAATTTGTTTCTATTGAATTTGCTAAATTTTGAGAAGAGATTTTTATTAAAAGATAGTTATCTACACTAAGGAGACCACAAAAAAATGAAAATATTTAGAGAAGAAATAGATCTATTGTGATTGTGCAAGGACATTGCTGATTGAAAAATATGTTGCATAAATATTCTAGAGAGAGGCTATAAGCACTACAGTATATACTCTTAACTAAGTTTAGTTGAAGAAAGGAACAAACAAGGCACCCTATAAAATCTTTTTTTAATCATACACCTAATGTGAGTTATTTAAAGATATTTAGAAGTAGGTGTTATGCTCATAAGGATGTAAAGAATGGTAAATTTTAATGCAAAAAGATATGAAGTTATTTGTCTTGGCTATTCATCTAAGAGAAAAGCATGTAAATGTTTGAACAAAGATAATAACATAATGATTGAAAGAATGTAAGGATTGATGAGTTTGCAGATAGAAATAATGTAGAGAAAAAGAAGGAACCAAAAGATTATAATAGATTTGTATATGTGTATGAAGATGTGTCTAACACATTACCTAAGTTATAGTAGAGAGCTACTAGGAAACAACATAATTTACCTAAGTAGTAAGTGATACAACCTAAGCAAGAAGGTGAACCCCAACCAAGTGAGAATAATGTTGAGAATTAAAGACCTAAACATATGTTAGAAAATATATGAGAAACAATCATTCTCCTGAATAAATCATTGGAGATAAGTGTGTTGGAGTGATGATAAGAAGTAAGTTGAAAGATAGTACATGTTCAATAATTGATTTTTAACCTAGAACAATTAATATTGTACTTGATAGTGAGGATTTAATAAACTGTATGGATGAATAAATTGATCAAATAGAGAAGAATAGCGCATGGATGCTAGTACCAAGAATCACAATCAAGAATGTGATAGGAACTAAGTGGATTTTTAGGACTAAGCTAAATGAGAAAGGAGTAGTGGTGAGAAACAAAGCAAGACTGGTTTAGAAAGGTTATACCCAAGTAGAATGAATAGATCATGGTGGTGTAAGAATTTGTTATAGCTCTGATACCATGTAAGAATTTTCCTTAGGACAAAATTCACCCAAGACCAAGAAGAAAAATAACTAGCACAATATACCAACAAAGTATGATCAAAATAATAATATGATATTCAATTCAATGTACATCACACTAAGAGTTCCTTTATATAAAGGCCTCTATGATGCATCTATAATTCCTAGGAGTTAGCAACATGTTAAGTCTTATAACTAGGGACATGTCCAGCAGGTGTGGGTTATGCTCCATTAAGCATAGGAGTTAGTGCGATGATTAGAGGATAAGCCTAAAAAGGTGTAGCACATAGAATTATATTGTAGACACTGTGTGCTAAAATAATAGTGCAAAAAATTGTGTTGTCAACATGACAACTCAGTTGATTATGAAAACTCTAGTGATGTAGATACCATGTGCTAAATTGGAGTTTCTCACTCCTGTGTTGTCAACATGACAACTCATATGAGTATGCAAACTCCTAGGTGTCTAACCTAAGAAATAATAAAATAATGCATTTATCCTAAGTAAACTTAAGTAAAGTGAAAATGATAATTATTTACACTAACACCCACCCTTAAGTGCAACTTAGGGGAATGTACTTAAGCTCACAAAACCTATGATAAAATGCACAATGGGTCCTGACTACTAGGCCATGTTAGGTACCCAAGTACAATGCAATGCTAAAATGCAATAAAATCTCTCTACAAATGGAGAAAGAGGGAAAACCTCATGGGAAAAGACCTCCCCCAAAAAGAGAGATATGTACAATATAGAAGAGAAGGATCATGTGACCCCCCTGGTGAAAAATCCCTCACCCTTACAAGATCTTGCAAATAAATATACTTGACCTCTGTGAAGGGCTTGGTGAAGATGTTGGCTACCTACTACTTACTAGGACAATATTGTAGTGTGATGGCCTACTCATCGATCAACTATCTAATGTAGTGCATATAAACCTCAATATGTTTGATGCATTGATGTTGCACCAAATGTTTTGAGATCTCAATAGCACTCTGTTTATTACAATGGATGATTGTGGGTCTAGGTAGATCAAATCTAAACTCCTTCAAAATCTATTGTAGTCAAATAGCTGCTATTACTACATTCACAACTCCTTGATACTTAGCCTCAATTGATGAGAGAGAAATAGTGTTTCACTTTTTACTCTACTAGAAAATGGGGCTAGAACCATGATGAATCACATATCCTAAAGTAGACTTGTGAGAATCAAGGTCCCCTGCATAGTTAGAGTTTGTATAACCCACTAACTGAAGACTTGTACCACCTGCATAGTGTATTCCATGTGTATGTGTACCTTGGATGTAATGTAGGATGCATTTGGCTACCTTCCAATGAAGTTCATGTGGCTCTTGCATGAAGCAAGAAACCATTCCAACTACAAATGAGATGTCAAGGCATGTATGTGACAAGTAGATGAGGCTTCCCACCAACTTTCTATATAGAGTCACATCAACAAGTGGAGAGGAACACTTTGTTTCTAACTTAACACCTAAAAGGAATGGGGTGGATGCAACTTTGTAATTAGTCATGTGAAACCAAGCTAGAAGATCAAGAGCATACTTGGGTTGTGATATTGTAATCCTTGATGAAGACTAATGTATCTCTATACCAAGGAAATAGTGTAGTAGACCCAAATTTGTCATTGCAAACCTATCCTATAAAGTAGCCTTAACATTGTCAGTGATGGATGTAGTACTTCCTATAATGATCAAGTCATCCACATAAAGTACAAGGAGCAAATGTGAATCTGGTGAACCCTTTGGAGAGAAGGAAGGAATCCATCTTGGTGTACCAAGCTCTAGGAGCTTGTTTTGTTGGATACAATTGGTTAATTGAGTGTTTTCTTTAATGTTACACAAATGTCATATCAGTCATCAAACAGATTCTATCGAGCTCAGAAGGTAAGCATAGTAGTTTACAAAGTCTGCCGAGCGTTGCTGTATATTACACTGTAAAGATAGCTTCTACCGAGCTAACTTGGTTAATGAAGGAAGTTTAGTACTTACCAAGCTCACTCAGTGATCGAAGGAAACTGTGACAGAGTATTTATCGAGCTGGGAAGGTAAGCAAAGAAAAGTTAGTGTTTACCGAGCTGGGAAGGTAAGCGAAGAAAAGTTAGTGTTTACCGGGCTATGAAGGTAAACGAAGGATTTAGTATTTACTGAGTCAAGAAGGTAAATGAAGGATTTAGTATTTACCAAGTCAGGAAGGTAAATGAAGGATCTAGTGTTTACCGAGTCAGGAAGGTAAATGAAGGTTTCAGTGATTACCAAGACAATTTCCATCGAGCTCACTCGGTCATCTATGGAAACTCAGTACTTACCGAGTTCTCCCGGCGATTGAAGGGTTGTCACAGAGTTTGCTGTATTAACCGAGCTCAGTCACATGAATTATTTTTTGAACAGTATTAACCGAGCAGGGTTATCCAGTAAAGGGATTTTTTAGTTTGTAATTTTAATTATTTCTAGCTGACTATTGTATATTGTTTGGTTATTGGTCAGTGATTTGAGCCGACTAAGATAATCTGGAAGGTATATATGGTTACTCAAGTTGCAAATCAAAAATAGAGAAGTGTGATTATGAAAAAGTTATGAATGCAAATTATAGTATGAAGAGGAAAATGTTGAGAAAAGTCTGATGGAGGATCAGATGTGTTAAAGGAGCTGCAAAGTTGTATTTGATCAGTAAGGATCCAGTCAAGCATAACAGAGATCTGCAATCAGCAAAGATAAGTTGCACACTATATCAAGTCATTTCATTTTTGCTTTCTAACCATTGTAACAGTGAACTCAAAATCTCTTAACAGAGTTGGTTTAACAGCCATTCTATAAATCCTCTAATAAGGTGACAGTTCAGTTGAATTGTTCTAAAGACCTCTAGCAAGGCCACTCCTAATAGGGTGATTAAATCCTCTAACAGGGTCACACCTAACAGTGTGTTTTGTAACCTTTAACAGGGTTGTCTCCTAATAGGGCTCACTTCAGAAGAGTGAAAAATAGTAACTAGTTACATTGGCGATTTTTCCCATATTGGGTTTCCACATTAAATTTGGTGTCTCTAGTGTTCATGATTGCTGAATTGTTTTGGTTATCAGTTCTTAATAATTATTAGTATTTGCTGCATTATCAAGTTTCAGTAATCTGTAAGTAAGATCAAGATTTTAGACATCTAAGGGACTGTGAAATGTTTTTGTGGTAACTGATTCACCCCCTCCCCCTCTCAGTTACTCCATTCCCATTTCCAACAATTGGTATCAGAGATTTTTGGTGCTTGCAGGAAAGGATTTCAAGGTTCTAAGACAAAGATCAAGATGTCTTACAAAAGAGAAATTCCAAAACTTAATAGAGATAACTTCTCAGCATGGCAAGAATTGATGAAACTTCATCTAGCTACTGTTGGTGATACTGGACTGAAATACCTTGAAGAAAAATATGAAGAACCTTCTGGCACATTGTCAGTTAATGATATTGCTGAAAAGAAGACTCACAACAATATGATGATATACATAGCATCTACTCTCAGCTATGAAGAATTTGATGACATTAAGGACTGCAAAACTGCCTTTGACATGTGGAACAAGCTAAAGGAGATCTATGGAGGGGATGATAATGTGAGAAGAGAAAAAGCAAAAAGTCTAAGAGGACAATTTGATCAAATGAGGATGAGAGAGGATGAAAACATTGCAAAGTATGTTGAAAGAGTTAAAGCATGTGTAAG
The DNA here is from genome assembly GCA_028749045.1 of Cupressus sempervirens. Taxonomy (NCBI): domain Eukaryota; kingdom Viridiplantae; phylum Streptophyta; class Pinopsida; order Cupressales; family Cupressaceae; genus Cupressus; species Cupressus sempervirens. The sequence continues at coordinate 615,170,199 of CM053789.1, forward strand.
TGCAATCAGGGCAGCTGGAGGTGACATCAAAGGAGAAATAGTTGTAAGCAAAGTTCTTGGAACCTTGCTTCCTGTTTATGCAATCAGAGTCTCTGCAATACAGGAAAGAAGGCGTGAAGAAAATCATAAGATAAATCTTGAGGCCATAGTTAGAAGACTAACTACATTTGAACTAGATAACTTTGACAACTATGTCCCAGCCTCCAAAAATATTGAATCGGCATTTCAAGCCAAGCTCTCACTCAAAGAGAACAGAAAAAAGAAGATAGAATCACAGTCAGAAAGTGAAAATGAATCAAGCCAAAGTTCAGACAGTGATCTCGAAGTGATTGAAGCTCTACTAGCCAAGAAATATTCTAGAGGCAGAAGAAAATACAAAGGTAAAGTTCCTCTAATCTATTTTTCTTGTGATGAAACTGGTCATATTGCAGCAAGGTTCTCAAACAAGCAAAACAATGATGAAAAGAAAGATCACAAATGGAATGGCAAGAAAGACTTTAAATCATCCAAGAACAAAAGTAAGAAATCATGTTTCATGGCTGAAAATTCTAAGGATTCTGATAATAGTGAGGATGAAATTGTTTATATTGCTGTTAAAGATGACTTTGATAGTGACGAAGATAAAATAGCTCTTATCTCTCATCTAAGTAAGAATGATACATGGATTATAGAAAGCGGTTGCTCACATCATATGACTGGTGATAAAACTAAGTTTGATCAGTTTGAAGACTATGATGGTGGCAGTGTGAGGTTTGGTAATAATGAACCTTGTTTCATAAAAGGAAGAGGAAGAATCTGTCTATTCAAAGAACTTATATGTAATAATGCCTACTGGGTTGAAGGTCTCAAACATAATCTGCTAAGTGTTGCACAGTTACTAAATACTGGATTCAAGGTAGAATTCATGCATGGAAAGGCGAGAGTGTTGAATGAGCAAGGAAAAATGATAGGATCTGACACCCAAACTAAAGGTAACTTGTTCTATCTAGAACTTGGTGAATGCTCATGTTTTATTTCTCAAATTGAAGAGAGTTGGTTATGGCATAAAAGGTTGTGTCATGTCAATTTTGATAATTTGGTAAAAATAAGCAAATTCAAGAAAGTAAGAGGCATTCCTAACATTAAGAAACCTAAGGTAGGTCTATGCAAGAATTGTCAGATTGGTAAAATGGGAAAAACTAGTTTTAAAGGTAAAAACTATCAGTCTGAAGATATATTAGAAATTGTGCATATTGATTTATGTGGACCCATTGGAATAGAAAGATATACTAGAGAAATTTTTTTTATTCTTTTTGTTGATGACTATTCAAGAATGATGATTGTCATGTATCTAAGGAATAAATCAGAAGCATTTGAGAAATTCAAATGGTATTTGGCAAGAGTTGAAAAAGAAACAGGGAAAAGGCTGAAATGTTTAATGTCAGACAAAGGTGGTGAATTCATTTCACATGAATTCAATAACTTTTGCATTGAAAGAGGTATTAAAAGACAGGTTTCAGCACCAAGAACTCTAGAACAAAATGGAATAGCTGAAAGAAGAAATAGATCCATTATGGATTGTGCAAGAACCCTGACGATAAAAAAAAATATTGCTATCAAATACTGGAAGGAAGCCATCAACACTGTAGTTCATACCTTAAATCGAGTACAGTTGAAGAATGACTCATTCAAGACTCCCTATGAATTATGGTATGGCTACAAACCCAATGTAAGTTATCTAAAAGTATTTGGAAGCAAATGTTATATTTTGAAAGAATTTAGAAAAGGAAAATTTGATGTAAAAGGTGATGAAGGAATATTTTTGGGTTATTCTTGCAAAAGCAAAGCATATATATGTTTAAATCTATCCACTCACAAAGTCATAGAAAGTGCACATGTGAAAGTTGATGAGTTTGTAGACAAATCAGAAGAAGAAAGCAAAAAGATACCTGAAGACTACAAGAGATTTGTTTACATTGAACCTGATACTATACCAAGTATACCATTCACTCAAGAATCCTCAACTCCTGAGTCTTCAGTAACCGAGTTGCAAATAGTTCAAACTGAGCCACAACAACATTCAGACACTACTGAGCAAGTGTCTACCGAGTCTGAAGCAACCAAGCCAGAATAGCCTGAATATAAAATTGAAGCACAAGTAGATATCAATGAAACTCATTCAAGAGGTAAAGAACCTGTATTAGCTAAATATGTCAGAAGACATCATACACCAGATCAGATCATTGGAGACAAATATGAAGGAACCCTGACAAGAAGTAAGTTGAAAAATACTTGTTTACTTGCTGATTTTGAACCTAGAAGTATTAAAGACGCATTGGCAAATGATAGTTGGATTGAGGCAATGAATGAGGAAATAGAACAGATAGAGAAGAACAAGACATGGACTCTTGTACCCTGGCCTAAAGATAAGAATATAATAGGAACCAAGTGGGTATTCAGAAACAAGTTGACTGAAGATGGTAAGGTATCCAAAAACAAAGCTAGATTGGTATGCAAAGGATACTCTCAAGAAGAAGGCATAGATTATGGGGAAACTTTTGCTCCTGTTGCAAGATTGGAAGGAGTCTAAACCTTACTTGCATATGCTTCTCACAAAGGATTCAAAGTTTATCAGATGGATGTCAAGTCAGCATTCCTCAATGGAATACTAGATGAAGAGGTTTACATTGAACAACCTGAAGGTTTTGTTGATCCAGATAAAAGGAACATGGTCTACAAATGACACAAAGCACTGCATGGTCTGAAACAAGCCCCTAGAGCATGGTATGAAAGATTTCATAACTATCTTGTTCATATTGGTTTTCAAAGAACTAATTATAATAGTAGCTTGTATATAAAGGAAGGACCAAATAATAAGATTGTCTTGGCAGAATATTTTGTAGATGATACTGTTTTCACAAGGAATGATGATCTTTGCAAAGAATTTTCAGAACAAATGAACAAAGAATTTGAAATGTCTATGTTTGGTGAAATAAAATTCTTTGTTGGTCTTCAAATTCAACAAAATAAGAATGGAATCTTCATTACTCAATCAAAATACATCAAGGAGATATTGAAAAAGTTTGGTATGGAGGATTGCAAACCTGTTGGAACTCCTATGTGTACTGGATTGAAACTTACCAAAGATGATAAATCCAAAGAAGTAGACCAAACATTGTATAGATCTATGATTGGAAAGTTGCAGTATGTAGTTCATACCAGGCCAGATATTGCTCTTGTAGTTGGTATTGTTGCAAGATTTTTAGCAAAACCAAGAGAAACTCACCTAATGGCAATTAAAAGAATAATGAGATATTTGAAAGGAACTGAAGATTATGGACTATGGATAAATTTGGAGGTAATTTCGATCTAAAAGTTTTTACTGATGCTGATTGGGCAGGGAATCTTGATGAAAAAAAAAGCACAAGTGGAGGAGCATTCTTTCTTGGAAAGAGATTGGTTTCTTGGACAAGAAAAAAGCAGAATTGTACATCCCAATCTACAACAGAGGCAGAGTATGTTGCTGCAGCAGTAAACTGTTCCAACATTGTTTGGTTTAAGCAGTTATTACAAGGAATGAAGATGGAAATCAAACAACTAGTTGTTATGTTCTGTGACAATACTAGTGCAATCAATATATCTAAGAATCCAGTGATGCATTCCAAAACCAAGCACATAGCAATAAAATATCATTTTGTCAGAGAATTGGTGCAGGACAAGGAGATCAGACTGGAATATGTGCATACAAAGGAACAAATTGCTGACATATTCACAAAGCCACTACCTAAGGATACATTCTTGTATCTCAGAGGTAAGTTAGGGGTCACTCCCCTATCTGAAGTTCACTAAAATAAAGTTTTAAGTGATGCATCCACCTATGACAAGTTGAAAATCTATCAAGTTGATGCAGCAGAGTATTGAAGTCATTGCATATGAATCTATACATAAGGTACATTGTAATCTAGTTGAGAGTACTTTTTGCATACGAAGAAGAGCTTTTACTGTGTTGTATTGTCTTTGTCATGTGTTGTCAAAGAGGGAGAGTAAAACTGTAATATCTATTCTGAAATTTGTAAGCATTTGTAGAGGGAGAATAAAAATATCATATCTTTCTATTATACAATTTCTTCACAGAGGGAGATTACTAAAAGAGGGAGAAGTTTCTATCTAAGAGGGAGAAGTATTATGTTGACATATTGTGCTGCACTATAAGAGAAAGACTTGTTTTCAAATTTCATTCTGCTATGACATGTTGTGTTGCCATCAATGCCAAAGAGGGAGATTGTTGGATACAATTGGTTAATTGAGTGTTGTCTTTGATGTTACACAAATGTCATATCAGTCATTAGACAGAGTCTACTGAGCTCAGAAGGTAAGCATAGTAGTTTACAGAGTCTACCGAGCGTTGCTATATATTACACTATAAAGATAGCTTCTACCGAGCTAACTTGGTTAATGAAGGAAGTTCAGTACTTACCGAGCTCACTCGGTAATCGAAGGAAACTGTGACAAAGTATTTACCGAGCTCGGAAGGTAGGCAAAGAAAAGTTAGTGTTTATCGAGCTGGGAAGGTAAGCGAAGAAAAGTTAGTGTTTACCGAGCTGGGAAGGTAAACGAAGGATTTAGTATTTACCGAGTCAAGAAGGTAAACAAAGGATTTAGTATTTATCGAGTCAGGAAGGTAAATGAAGGATTTAGTGTTTATCGAGTTAGGAAGGTAAATGAAGGTTTCAGTGATTACCAAGACAATTTCCACCGAGCTCACTCGGTCATCTATGGAAACTCAGTACTTATCGATTTCTCTCGGCGATTGAAGGGTTGTCCCGGAGTTCGCTATATTAACCGAGCTCAGTCACAGGAATTATTTTCTAAATAGTATTAACCGAGAAGGGTCAGCCAGTAAAGAGATTTGTTAGTTTGTAATTTTAATTATTTCTAACTGACTATTGTATATTGTTTGGTTATTGGTCAGTGATTTGAGCCGACTAAGATAATCTGGAAGGTATATATGGTTACTCAAGTTGCAAATCAAAAATAGAGAAGTGTGATTATGAAAAAGTTATGAATATGAATTATAGTATGAAGAAGCAAATGTTGAGAAAAGTCTGATGGAGGATTAGATGTGTTAAAGGATCTACAAAGTTGTATTTGATCAGTAAGGATCTAGTCAAGCATAACAGAGATCTGCAATCAACAAAGATAAGTTGCACACTATATCAGGTCATTTCATTGTTGCTTTCTAACCATTGTAATAGTGAACTCAAAATCTCTTAACAAAGTTGGTTTAACAACCATTCTATAAATCCTCTAATAAGGTGACAGTTTAGTTGAATTGTTCTAAAGACCTCTAGCAAGGCCACTCCTAATAGGTTGATTAAATCCTCTAACAGGGTCACACCTAACAGTGTGTTTTGTAACCTTTAACAGGGTTGGCTCCTAACAGGGCTCACTTCAGAAGAGTGAAAAACAGTAACTAGTTACATTGGTGGTTTTTCCCATATTGGGTTTTCATGTTAAATCTAGTGTCTCTAGTGTTCATGATTGCTGAATTGTTTTGGTTATCAGTTCTTAATAATTATTAGTATTTGCTACATTATCAAGTTTCAGTAATCTATAACTAAGATCAAGATTTTAGACATCTAAGGGATTGTGAAATGTTTTTGTGGTAACTGATTCACCCCCTCCCCCTCTTAGTTACTCCATTCTCATTTCCAACATGTTTAAGTCCATAGATAGACTTCTTCACTTTGTAAACCAAGGTAGAATCTTGTATGAATCCCTATGGTTGCTCCATATATATCTCCTCATATAGATCACTATTCAAAAATCCACTCTTCACATCCATCTGATGAACAACCCATCTCTGAGCTACTGTAATAGCTATGGTCAAATGAATGGAATTCATCTTTGCCACTAGTGCAAAGGTCTTAGTGTAGTCAATGCCTAGTACTTGAGAAAAACCTTTTGCAATGAGTCGAGCCTTATATTTATCAACACTTCCATCCATTGCAAAATTGGTCCAATAGATCCACTTACATTGAACCAATCTTCTTCCATTAGGAAGAGAGACTAAGTCCCATGTATCATTTCTCATAAGTGAGTTATACTCATCCTCCATTGCCTTATCCCATTCTAGAATACATGATGCTTCTTTAAATGAATGTGGATCTAAAGCAACTACAATATAAGCATGTGGGAGTGAATTGTTTTGTGATCTTGTCCTCCTTGTATTAGAAGGATTCTTTGCCAATGGTCCTACTACATCCAATGTTTTCTTAGCCCATCTAGGTCTAGTGGAAGAAGATGTAGGAGTATCCACAATATCAATTGGCTGATGCCTTTGTGGTGGTGGGGATGAACATCTTGCAAGTCACTATTTTCTCTATCACTCTCTTCAATGAAGGAGGAAGAAGGAGGAGTTGAAGGAAAAAAATAGGACTTCCTTCTTCAAAATGGACACTCCTCTCATAGAATATATCATGTATCTCTAGATCCATTAACTTGTAGGCTTTATGTGAGCTCCCATATCCAAAAAAAGTGCAAGGTTTTCTTTGAGCTTCTAATGCCTTGCATTTTTATGGAGGTATTCTTTCCCATGTGGGACAACCAAAGACTTTGAAGTGCGTAACCATAGGTTTCCTATTAGTCCATGCTTCAAAAGGAGTTATATCATCCAAAGCTTTGTGAGGACTCCTATTCTAAATATAGTTAGCACAATTCATCACTTTAGCTCAAAAGATTTGATCAAGAGACTTGTTTAATAGCATGCAAGTGGTCATATTTTTTAGAGTTCTATTTTTCTGTTCAGCAACACCATTCTATTGTGGTGTATATGGTAGTAACTGTTGAAGGTCAATACCCTCTTGAGTGCAAAAGTCTATTAATCTTGTGTCTACATAGTCTCCCCATTATCTATCCAAATAACTTTGATGAATTTCCCTAATTACTTTTCCACTTGAGCCTTGAAGTTAAGAAATTTTTCATACACTTCACTCTTGTGAGCTATGAAGAAAACTAAAGTAAAGAGAGAGTAGTCATCTATGAAAGTGAGTGCATAGTGAGACTTTCCAAATGATGGCACTGGAAATGGTCTTGCTACATCACTATGAACCAATTCAAGAACACATTGTAATCTCCAAGACTTCCCCTTTTCATACAATTTTTTTGGATGTTTTCCAAGTGAGCAATCTGAAGAAACACCTTCCAAAAATTGAACTTGAGGTAGACCATTGACCATTTCTTGCTACTAAGATGCTAAAGATATATGTAGTTGAGATGTCCAAATCTCTCATGCCATAGTTTTCTTTCTACATTTAAATGTAACAACAAGGCATATGCATTTGATGTAGGCACAAATGAGGAGAAAGTGTAAATCCTTGAATCATGATTGGCTTCACTAATTGAAATCATTGAGTCATCCTTGATGCCTTTCACTACCTCCAAATCTAGAAGAAATTCAACTTTATTACCACCTCTATAGTGAGTCATTTGGTAGATTGAAAGAAGATTAGAGGTAAGGTTAGGAACATATAGAACATCCTTGAACATTCCATTGTTAATCTCAACTTCTCCTTTACCTTCAAATTCCACCTTAGTATCATCACCTACAAAGATGTGTGGTACCTTAGAATGTGTCATGGAAGAAAAATCTCTTTTTGACACACCCATATGATGTGTGGCACTTGAATATATGATCCATTCTCCCTAACTAATAGTGTTCATGAGTAAACCATTCCCTTTGCCCTTAGAATATGAGGATGAATTTCCTTTTTCCTTATAAGCACTAGAACATTGTGTTTCTGCATGATGTGCTTCAACTCATCAATCTCCTTGTGATAACACTGATGTTATTCATGACCCATCTTTCTACAATAAGCACACGTTTTCTTCTCCTGATTAGAGTACCCCTTCTTGTTTGTATTTGAGGAAGACTTGCCTTGTTGATTTGATGTTGGTGTTGTTTTTTCTATATCCCTTGTTTTTTTTTCTTCCACTTCCTCTTCTTGCCCTTTCCTTTTTTTGAAGTTTGACTAGCTAAATTTTTAGAACCCTCATTATTAGCCACCAATGCCTTAGACTTGGAAGACTTGAGAATCTCTATTGATTGCAACTTAGCTTTTTCTTCTTCTAACAATTGAACATAATCATCAAAAGTGATTTTCTTATAGGTAGCCCCTAATGTAGTCTTTGTGGTGTTGTAAGAAGAAACAAAGGTGGAGCACTCAGATGGCAGCTTAATATGAATGAGATAGATCAACCTGTCATTTTTCATAGGACTACCACAATCATCTAGTTTTGTTCTTAATTCATTCACCTTAATGATAAATTCCTATATATAATCAAAGATTTTAGGATCTAGGGAGACAAGCTAATCTTCAATTCTGTAAACATCTTCCTTGGACACTTTACCATATAGGTTTTTGAGAGCATCTCAAGCTTCCTTGGATGTATTATACTTAATGATCTGATAGAGAATCTTGTCTTCAACCCCCATTCTAATATCACCTAGGGATTTCCTATCTTCCTATTCCCAACTAGTAATATCACTTTTAGATACTTGATCACCTATTGGTTTAGGAAGAGAACCATCTACATATTGAGAAACTTCATTATGCATTAATTGACACCACATTTTAATAAACCATGTAGCATAGTTATGTGGTGTTAATTTTGGAAACTTAAGATTTCCCATGATGCAAGAAATGAAAGAGAACAACAAGAAAAAAGAGGAACGCAACACCAAGAGACACCCCCTTTTCACTCAATCAAGAAACCCCCCACCCCCCCCCCCAAAAAAAAAAATGAAAGATTTTGGCACATTATACTTAGTGCATTTACAATAGCCACTTACTAATTTTGGCCTTAGTGATCTTTTGATTTACTATTTACAACCTCCCTTTGGAGTCCAATTCTGAAACTAAGCAATGTACAAATTTTTGAAGCAATACAATGCAAAGAAATGACCTAATCCTAAAAGTGATATTTTTGTCCACACAAGATTATAGATCTACAAAGTAGATGAAAAATTATACACTTTCAAAAAAAAAAAAAACTCAATTTGGAGTCTAGATGAGCCTGTACAAAAAAATTGAATTTGCAAAATGTAGGATTGGATAGGTACAGTCACCAAAAACTGCAATTTCTAACAAGTTCATATACCAAAACCATAAAATAACTACACCACTAAATTTTTTAGGAAATTCTACCCAAAATTAAAAAAATTGTGCCTGATTTGGAGCCTAGGTGACTGAGATATCACCTCCCAAAGTTAGACTATCAAATAAAAAATGAACATAAAGAGGGGTCTTATCAGCAAACAATGAGGTTAAATTTGACATCCAAATGACTATCATAGTAGTTCAAATTTACATCCAAATGATGATCATACAACCATCAAATTTAAGCTCATAAAAATGATTACATTAGCAAAAATGGGTCCCCTAGATGATGTCACTGCTAATGTGTCCTATATAGATTGTACAGACGGTACAAAAAAAAGATGTGTCACTATATGCTATAGACATGGTTGATGACTTGGCTTGCAAATTTGGCTACTGATGTGGATGATATGGACAATGTGTTAGACTACTAATGTGGCAGTTAGTTGTCCCATGTGGCAGAGGCTAAGTTGGCCTCAGGCTGGTGACTACATGTTTGTGTGGCACCTAGTGATATAACCACGTGTTGCAGGGATGTTGCTAACAGATTTTGAAAAAATATGGCGCCAAATTGAGTTTTAGTGCCAGGAAGTATGTTGTGAGCATTGGAGGTTCTATCGGTGGAAGAAGGTTTATCGTCTTGTAGCTAGAGTTGAAAGTTTGGTGGAAGACAGGTGTCATTGCCAAAATTTTGTGTAGTGTCACTAGAGAATAAAACACCATCATCTGATATCAGAGGGAATCATGTGCTAGAAATTTGAATGCTATTAGGGGTTTAATCCCACATTTTCATAGCAAGAAAACTTTAGTTTGTTTAAAAACAACAATGCTGCCCAAATAAAATAAAGAGCCACTAGGTGTATAAGGCTTGAGCTTGGTCAAACAGTAGAAGCTGGTGCAAGTTAGTGTTGGAAACTCTGCTAGATTTGGCTTAGCCATCAGAATATATTGTTGAAGCCCAAATTTGTGAATTAACTACCAATATTGCACAAAGAATATGCTAAAATTCAAAGAATATTCATGAACCAACTACAGGGGCCAAGATTTCACCACCTAATTCCTAGAAAAAAAATTTCTCTGTAGGCCCAGTAGGCCTAACAAAATTTTGAAAATAATCCAAAAAATATAGAATAATTTTGAAAAATATTCCAAAAAATATAGAATAATTGTAGAGAAAAATTAAATACAGATCTGAACAAACTAAATGTGCATATCTAATAGAACATACTGTACTTGCAAATTGGGCCTTCAGGTGCCAGTTTGCAAAATTTTTTGCCTCAAATTTGACTATCACCCAATATAGGAAAATTTATAGTCAATTTTCATTGAATCGATGCTTTGGATGCAATGGTGAGGTTCACTTTGGTTCTAGACACTCCCAATATCAGTGGATACTCTAGAGCTGGGTCGAGGTGTCCTTAGAGAGTTGAAGCAAGATCGATCTCCAATGGCTATGAAATGATGCCTCTATGGCTTTGATACCATGTAAGAATTTGTCGTAGGAAAAAATTCACCTAAGACCAAGAAGCAAAATAACTAGCACACTAGACCAACAAAGTATTATCAACATAACAATATGATATTAAATTCAATCTATAGTACACTAAGAGTGCCTATATAAAAAGGCCTCTATGATGCATCTAGAATGCATAGGAGTTAGCAACATGATAAGTCTTACAACTAGGCACATGTCCACCAGGTGTGGGTTATCCTCCATTAAGCACAAGAGTTAGTGTGATGATGAGAGGATAAGCCTACAAAGGTGTAGCACATACAATTATGTTGTAGACACCATGTCCTAAAATGATAGTGTGAACAATTGTATTGTCAACATGACAACTTAGTTGATTATGCAAACTCCAGTGATGTAGACACCATGTGCTAAATTAAAGTTGCTTAATCTCATGTTGTCAACATGAAAACACATATGAGTACGCAAACTCCTAGGTGTCTAACTTAATAAATAACAAAATAATGCATTTATCCTAAGTAAACTTAAGTAAAGTGTAAATAATGATTATTTACACTAATAGGTGGAACTTTTGCACCTATGACAAGATTAGGAATAAGAACATTGTTAGTTTATGCTACTTATAAGAAATTAAAAGTGTGTTAGATGGATTTAAAATTTGTATTCTTGAATAGAAAATTTGTAGAAGAAGTCTAAATAGAACAACCATAAGGATTTGTTGAACTTGATTAGAATAACCTAGTTTTCAAGTTGAACAAGGCATTCATATGGACTAAAGAAAGCACCAAGACCATGGTATGAAAGGTTTCATTTGTATTTGATTGAAATTAGAATTTATAGAACAAGTAAGAATAGTAATTTTAATTTGAAATGTGAATATGAGAATATGGTGTTTATTGTTGAGGTTTTTGTGGATGATATTATAATTGGTAGAAATGATTTGGTATGTAAGCAATTTTTTGATCAAATGGTTAATGAATTTGAGATGTCAATGTTTGATGAGATAAAAAAATCACTAGCTTACAATTTCATCAAACAAGGATGGTATATATGTGACTTGATCTAATTATGTAAAGGAAATCTTGAAAGCATTTGGAATAGATGAGTCAAGACAAGTCGATACACCTATGATGACATGAACAAAATTGTCAAAAGAAGATACCACTATTGAGGTAAATGAAACTCAATATAGATCAACGATTGGTAAATTGAAATCATAGTAGGCTAGATATTGCACATGTTGGGATTGTTGCAAATTTTTTAGCTAATCCAAAGGAAACCCACATGACTATTGTTAAGAGGATATTTGGATATCTTAAAAGGACTCAAGATCTTGGATTATGGTATAAAAAAAGATAGTGAATTTTAATCTTAAACTCCATACTAATGTTTATTGGGTTGGTAATATTGATGATATAAAAAACCACAAGTGGTGGAGCTTTCTTTTTAGGAGAAATATTGATAACATGCTTGTGAAAAAAACCAAGTTGCATTTCACAAACTATTATTGATCCTAAGTATGTTGTTGCTACAATTAATTTTTTAAATGTTGTTTGGATTAAGCAACTATTGGAAGAAATGCAAGAAGAGATAATTGGTAATCTTACTATTTATTTCGATAATACAAGTGCAATAAATATAAAAAAGAATCTGGTATTTTTGCAAAGATAGAACATATATCAATCAAGTATCGCTACTCAAGGGAGAAAGTACAAGGCAAACAAATAATGCTTGAATATGTGAAGTCTCAAGGGAAAACTACAAATATATTTACTAAGCCATTGCTTAAGGATTCTTTTGAGTATCTAAGGGATAAGTTCAGGGTCCTTTCCCTATCAAAAATTCACTAAGATGCACATTGCATTAATTCATGGATAAACAAAAATATCTTTGTGAAATTGATGCAAGAGTTAACTTTTTACAAATTATTTCCTAAATTTGTGAAAATGATTGTGCAAGGTATAAGGTATAACTGTGAGGTTTTATGAGTTTCACATTGGAACTTATAGTTACCATTGACATTGATGTCAAAGGGGGAGAGAATAAGCAAAAAGGGAAAGTATAAGAAAAGTGGGAGAGATTAAGTAAAGGTGGAGAAAATTGAGAATTTGATGTAGAAGATACAAAATATTGAAGATATCATTAAAGATACATATCCTAAAGGTGATAAATGTTGTAGATTGATGTTGCTAAAGATACAAACTGAGAACGCCTAATGATGAAATATGTTATATAGAACCTGAATGAATCTCTTGGACATGAAGAATTGTAAACTAGAAAACTTTTATTGTTGTCAATGTATACATTTTATTATGTTGTGTAATGTAAAATTAAATTTTTATATGTTTCCATCAATGCTAAAGGGGGGATTATTAGCCCCAACTGATGATGTTACTAAGAATGCTATGAATCTATGTGAAAGATTCATATCAATTGTTATGTTTTCATTGATGTCAAATTCTTAGTTAGCTAGAGATTATGATAATTTAGTAAAGTTTCATATCGTTTGATTGATGAAGAGGATTTGAAGAAAGTATGATGATGATAGAGTTGATAAGTATGGTATTCAATGGGCACTTGAATGAGTTAGATAGTGATAATATAATATTAGTTTGATTATTTTACAATCATGTAATTTTATAATACATAATAATGATGTTTATGTATTCACCAAGCTATACAAGATCCACTGAGTGACTGGGTGAAAGATGGAGTACAATATTGCCCAATCTACTAAAGTAATAACCAAGTGTTTGGAAAAGAAAAGTTGAAGTTTAGTATTGACCAAGTATTTAATATGTTAACCAAGTGATGTACTACTTGCATGAAGTGTAATGTTCACCTAGTATGAGCTGGAAGAACAAGTTAAAAAACATGATATCAGAGGCCTACTTATGGTAAAAATAAAGAATGTTCAAGAAATTCAAAGGTGCAAGTCAAAGTTTATTACAAGATCTATGGATGGAAAAATACAATGAATATTTGACGATGGAGATTGTTGGTATCTCTAACCATTTTTGTCTATTAGTATCAATCACTTAGTCATTGACAAGGAAGAGTCAGATGTTCATCACTATTTCTAAGCTACTCTATATAGGCTAAGTGATGTACATAAATAAGTATGTACCTATCTTTGTAGGATTTGAGTAAGTTCCTGGGTCACAAAGTATTTTTATATACAAGTTGAGCTCATCACTGACTGAGAAAGTCATCAGTGACTAAGAATTTTTTTGAGAATACATGTGTTGAGTTACTTAGTATGTATCAAGCACATGAAGGTTGAGAAACAACAATGTCCAACATCAAGAAGCAATAAAAGTTAAGCTACATAGAGTTTACATGAAAGTTAGGAATAGAATAGAGTTTTAGGAAAAAAAGATTATTAGGCCAACTTGGAAGGGATATTTAATTTTTGAAGAGGTTTTATAACATTTAATACTGTTAGAGGTTGCTACATAACATTTACACATTATGGATCACAAATCCCTATGTTGTGTGTTTGACAATCAGGATAAAGAGGAAAAACATGGAATCATCTAGAAAAATCTTTACAAAAATCTTTAAATAGTGATGATCTTAACTTAGATCATACCACATACTAGTAGAGAAGGAGATGGAAATTTTTTATGTGCAAACATGAAGCTATTGATAGAAAATGATTGAGATCAGATTAGAAGTCATTGAAGGATTGTATTATAATCTAATAGACCAAGTGACCTAGTCATTGCTATGAAGTGAAAGGGAAAGACAACCATATCAAATTAGAGGAGATAATTAATTATCAAGGAGAAGACTCAAACTCAACTTATAGAGAAAATTGAGAGCTGGGTACTGAATCAATTTTAACAGAATTGAATCAAGGTAAATGTCTTAACAAAGTGGTCTTAATAGATCTTTGTAAATCTCCTAAAGGAGTCATTACTTTTTTGTTATTATTAAATCCTCTAACAAGGTGAGACCTAGCAATCTATTAAGCTTTTAATAGCGTAGACCCCTCATAAGTTAGATAATATTTTATGGTCAAACATTGTAGCCTTAACTGGTTAACTTTTTTACTGAAGTAGTGAAGATTTGTGGCTGTCATTCCTAACCCAGTTCCACCTTCACCTTGGAGGGTTTCTAGGTAACAAATACCATGTTATGTGTTTTACTTTAATGCATGTGATTGATAATACTTATGTTACATGATATTTGCATTACTAGTTTTACATGCACAAGTTATTGATAGAAGTGGATGAATCTATGAAAAGTGCTTTAGATTTTTATTCGCCCCCCCTCAATATCTAGTTTATCCTATTTATTCTTGCATTAATCAACAATTGGTATCAGAGTTCTGGTTCTCTAAAATAAGCTTAAAGGATTGGAGGTTAGATCTTGGAGATGGAGGCTTTCAAAATAGACAAGACTATTGACATTTAGGTGATTGACATTCAACTCAGACAGTAGAAATTTGAGAAGACAAGACAAGTTCTAAAGGATTTCCTAGAAAGGAGAAAGGAATTTTCTATCTAGATAAAGCAATACTCTTATGCACAAGTTGAAATTGAAGGAAAATTTGAAACAATCAATCAAAATGAGAAAAACATATTTTGGTCTACTTGATAGGAACAAAATCCTAAATGGAGAAATATAAGGACTGAAAAGAGAACATGAAATCTAATCAGTAAGACTATGTGAAGTGATTGAAAAAAAGAAGAAAGCTTAAGAAGACAAAAGGGAAATGGCTACTAGACTTGAAAAAATGATATCAAGTGTACAAAATCTCACAAACACTCAACTAGACATGATGAATTAACTCATGGTTGCAAATTAGGAACTGAATCATAAGGATGTGGAAATTAAAAATTTGAAATCACAAAATGACATACTAAAGAATGAATTAAAGAAATTAGAATAAATCCATAGAAAAATTCAACAAACCAAAGGAAGAAATGAATTATTTTGAATAACTAAAGAGGTCATCAAGAATTTATGATGGGTCAAGACATTCTTGCAATGAGAAAGGAGAATCATCCAGGAATGGAGAAATGAGAAATGCGAAGCCAAAGGTCAAGCCAACATGCTATCACTATGGAAAAATTGTTCATACTCCAAATATTTGTAGAAGTAAACATGGTATGAAAAATTCTTAACCTAAGTTTACTAGTTACTATTTTTACTAAAAGAAACAAAGATATTAGATAGGAGAGTGTAGGTCAAGACTAAGGAATATACCTACTATATTTAGATTTGAAGGTTACTATTATAATTGTCAGATACATGGCCATCGATAATTTGAATGTTGATTAGAGACAATACCCTATTGGCCAAATCAAAGGAAGAATAATTATGCACCTAACAATACATGTTCCAAGTGTCACAAGTTTAGACATCAAAGAAAGAATTGCAAGACTCAAGTACATTTAGAAAATTAGACAAAGAATAGAGGCAAAGGTAAAGTGGAAATTGAGCAAGTGAGGAATGAAATGGACTAGAAATGGAAGAAGAAAATAGAAGATTGAAATAGTGGAGCTAATAGAGTTGAGATCACCTAATCATATGGACAAGGTGATCATGTCATATCAAACTAAGAAAGAGAGGTATGTATGGAACTGTATATTTAATTGATATATCATACATCAGTTTCTTACATAAAAATGTTCCAAAATTTTATATCTACATATACAAGATGCATAAGAAATTTTTTTTGAAAGGTTACCAGATGTTAGGAAATTTTCTATGTTGACCAAGCATTGCAATATGGACCAAGTATTTCAAGAATGATAAAGATCAAGTGACATGGAAGATACTGAGCTATAGACCTAGTTGAAATGCATCAATATCTAATGAGACAATTAACTTCCACTCATCTATATATTCAACATTAATGAAAATCCTATTTGATCAGGAAGAAGTTGGGTGATCCCACAATAGTGGGTGCCACTTTTTCTCTAATTTTGACACTGAAATCAACACTTTTGAATCAAACCTCACATTTGAGTGACTATATGTGTAAAAATATGAATAATTTGAAGATAACATAACGTAGTGACTTCTAGTGCTTTGTTCCTACTTTGTAACCATATTTTTCAATTTAAAAAGAAATGATTTAAGTCAAATTTTTCTTCTTCAAAAAATGATTCATATGAAAAATCCAAATTTTTAAAGAGTGATAGTCTGCTTGACAAACATAACCTTTTTTCTAGGAATGACAATGAGTTAATTCTTTTGATGTTGGATATGTAACATCAATATCTTGAGGATGCATTTGGTTGAATATTGTATAGTTTATGAAGTTTTGAAGTAACATCAATCATAATTCAAACATACATTCATTTTGATAAGGATAACTTGAACTCAATTTATCATAAATCAAAATTTCTTTTTTCAATAGAAAGTTATCTCAGTAACCTATTTCCTAGATATTTTTCAAAAACAAATTGACCTAATTTATAATTTTTATCAAAGTGTCAAAGTCAATTGATGTTTAATAGTTAATCAAACTATAATGAGTTAAACTCATATTTGAAAGTCATAATGAATATAGTACATATTAAAATTATAGTTTTTGGAAAGATTTCTCTGAGCAACACAATTTGAATTTTTTTTAATTTGTAGGAGATCTTTGGTTCTCATTTTTTAAGGTAACAACAACATTTTAAAAAATTTCCTAAGAAAAAAACCAAAAAAGTTAAAACATGTGTTTGTGTGAACATAGTGTTCGCACAAACAAGTGTACGTGTGAACACACATGCCAAAATAATTTGGTGGCTGGAATTTTATTTTCATGTTTTTGCACAAACATTTAAAAAAGATTATGTTCACACAAACATATAAAAAAATCTTGTAATGATGTCACTTTCAAATTGAAGACAAATGTTTGAAAGTGAAGCCAAATTTTATAAAGTAAATGTGATTTTTTAAGGGAAAGGATTTTATTTTTTATTTTTTATTTTTTTTGGGAAACAAGAAAGGAAGACAAAGAAAATATGTAAGGAAGAGATCTCATGAAGTAGAACAAAGGAATATTCACAAAACTTTGGCATGTTGTCATCAAAATAAATAAGATATGTAATTATATATATTAAATTAATTTATTTTCATGGTCTTGAATTTAATTATATATCAATATTATTTTTTTATCTAATTTGATTCATTTATAAATGTGTTACAGACAGTTAGCACAATGAAGGTGAAGAAAATGTTGAAGGAGGGTCAACACAAGTAGATCACTCCCTATAGAAGTTTAAGTAATAGAAGTTGGAGAAGGGTTAGAATATTTCCGTATAGAATCTCAAAAAATGAATGTTGTAGAAGGCTCAAGATTGCTCCCTATAGAGATTCAAGTAATAGAAGTTAGAGAAGTGTTGGGATTAGGTGCTCCTACTAGTATGGATGAACTCATAAATATTTCTCAATTTGTAAAGAATGAAATTTCTCATAAAAGTGTAGATCATTTACTTAAAATTGACATGGATAAATTGAGAACACTTGCAGCTACTATTCAAACTTCAAGTCTGTCTAAGAAAAGGTCAATGAATAAGATGATAAAAGAAATAATGACTAAATTTGATAACATTGAAATACTTGAAAAATATTAGTTTCTTTCACTTTTTCTTACACAAAAGAAGTGCATGAGGCATTGAAATTGTTAGTTGTAGACACAACATCAAAGAAGAGAAGTTTTTCTAACATGCAAACTAATGTGATTGAAAATGTTAAACAAGGTTTGAGAAACATAGAAAAGTAATCTCAAACTAAAGATAGGTCCATGGTAAGAAAAGCGATGTTGATATTTGTTGTAAATAAGAATATGAACCAAAATAGACAAATGTATTCAATTTTGTCTGAAATAGATTTTAGTAGGAAAACAATGAGAGAATATGTTAAGAGAAGATTAATTTTGGATGATAGTACTATGAAAGGCAATTGGGAAATCATGTGTAGAGCACCTATTTCTGATAGGATTGATGAGGGATTCAAAAATTTAGTCATATCATTTTGGATTGATAACTCTCATCCATCATCAAACAGCGGAGATGGCATCAAGAATAGGATTGCATCTAGTCAATATGAGCATCATACAAAACATTGGTTGGACACAACACAACATGAGTTATGTGTTATTTTGTAGTGAACATCCTAATATAAAAATTGGGAAAATATTGTTTGAAAGACTAAAGCCATACTTTGTGAGCTCAAACAAAGTGTTTAAAACTTTTTATTGTTATTATCATATTGAGTTTGATCTCTACTATCAGGTATTTTGAAAGTTTGTAGAAGACACATATAGTTTTCACACTGCTCCTCCCAGTAGGTGAAGTGAATTTATATCATCCATTTTATGTGACAAAATAGATGATCTAGTTGGTCAAATAAATTGCATCAAATGAATATGTGAAACATATGGTGAATTGGCTCTTTTTTCATTAAACAATGAAATATCAATCTTTAAAAAAAAGTGAATTGTAAAAGTTACAAGTATGTGAAGAAAAAAAAAAAGTTGGAGAAAGAGACAAAATGGTTGGAATATGTTTAAGAGAAGTTACCTATTGTAACATTTATAGATATATTTAAGAATTTGATTCAACCTTATATTCATCATGCATTTTTTGGAATGTGAAAAGCTCAACTTTTTCAAACTTTGAGAAATAATTTCTTTCTTGGACTAATTGTATCAATCATTGATTTTGTAGAGAACTATTTCTTTGTTTATTAGAAAGAAATTCAATTAGACTATTTCTTTTCTAAGTAGGTCACTGTTATGTTACATATTTGTTATAGACATGCACAGTTAGATTTGGATGTTGTTTAGAGTACACTTGAAGCATGTGTCATTAAAAAGGAATATCAATTTTATATAAGTGATGATAAAGAACATGGCATTCTCTATGTAGAACATTGCTTCAATATGTTTTTTTCTTACTTGAAAGAAAGAGACATAAGTATTGATAGGCATTATATTTGGTCTGATGGATGTGCCACACAATTCAAATCATCTAGACAATTTTATGAATTATGTAGATATCATCATAATGAAAACAAAAAACACATAAGGATTTTTTTTGAGAGTGGGCATAGAAAAGGTGAACATGATGGTGTTAGAGCTTGCATCAAATGTGCTCTGCAAAATTATCAAATGAATTATAAGGGAGTTCTTATAAATAATGCACATGATTTTATTGAATTTTGTAAGAAAGATTTTGCATTAGATGAGGTTGGGACATCATCAAGAATGAGTCAACAAGTACCATATAGAGTCTTTTGAGACATAATAGGTATGAATGTGTATATTTATTTAAATTTTATTCAATTAAATTTTAAAATTTTATTTTTAAGTTTTATCTTGATTCATTTAAGTTTAAATTTAATTTGGCCATATTTTTGTAATGAACTTTCAACTATTAATAGAAAAAACATGTGTGGTTGCAAGAGGATAGAAAACACATGTTCCTTACATTCGATCATGAGTACAGATAATAACAATTATACATTTAAGACAAGAGAATACTCATATTATTGTGATAGATATAATGATGAAGACTATCAAGAATGCATCGATCAAACATGTGAATATACAAGTGCATGGATTTCAGTACTAGACATGATGTTACCAATACATTTGATAAAGATGATGAAAAATTTGATGATATTTCATTGATTTCCAATGATTATAATCATATCTTTGGATTGGTAAAAGTGTGTAAGTATCATAAAAATTAATCTCAACTTGCCAATTAATCTCAAATTTCTATTTAATTATCAATAAAATCTCTTATATAATGTTCATATACATACTTGTTCTATAGGATATGTCTTTGCAGTGACTCCTGAGCTTGGAAATAATGAAGGTGTCAATTATTATTTATTGCAATGTATTGAAAAGAGGAAAAAGTTATATGATCCTGAAGAAAGTGATAAAATATTGTTCCCCATAGGTATTATACATATATGTGTTGAAATCTGATTGAAAAGACCATTGTTGAAGCAAGATTATTGAAAGAGGGAGATTGTTGAAGAAGACTATATGTTTTAATCATTTTTTTGTTACTGATGTCAAACTTGCTATTTTTTGGTAAGACAGCTACTTATAAGCTTCAATTACTATCACTTAGTCAATTAATGAAGATGATTTTATCAATAAGATGTAACGAAAACACCTAGAGGAAAAGTTGAGTTATGATTATGTAATGAAGTACAAGGATTAGTGAAAACAATGATGACATTATGTATTGATAATCTACTTAAGGTTACAAATGTTGGCTACACTAAGAAAGTTTAAAAGAACAAGTTACACAAAGTTTGTCTGCCAAGCTTGACCGAGTGGATAGTAGGTGTCAATAAAAGCTAGTGCAAGCTGAGCAAAAAGTTAGTTGGAGTTGAGTAAGAGAAAATTCTAGTGGATGTCAAGCAAGATAGTTAATGTTGAGAAAAGTTTAGTTGATGCCAAGCATCAATAAACTTTAGTTGATGATGAGTGATTTTATAGTTGATGCTGAGTGACACAATATGTGCTTAGCATCAGAAGGTTGATAATGTCGAGCTATTACATTATGTTAAAGATTGAAGATTCACTAAATCTAAGCTAACAAGTTTGTATTCTTAAAACTTGTGAGCCAGGAGGAAGATAAGGTTGATTAGTTGGTGACATATAACTTGATGTAAATAATTTTTGAGGTGAATTCAAATGGATTCTAGGAGAAGTTTCTAGAAGAGATACAAGATATGGGGTAGATACATTATATCCTACCTAACCCATTTGAACCCTAATTTTGATGATGGAAAATGAGAAAAAAAAATCCTAATTTTCTACTTATAGGAATGTCTGGTCATGAAGCAAAAATTGTCATGTGTGAGAACTTAAGGAAGAGAAGGAGTCAATGGTTTTGCTTCATTGAGTGACCTACAAGAAGAATCTGCAATGGCATGTTAAGGAACAAGGCTTAAGGAGATGAATGCTTGAAGGGTGAACAAGTTGTTAAAGCTGTAAAGTATGAAGGCCAAGTATAATTGAGGACTAAACAAATCTATAATATGCAAGAGAGGTTGTAAGTTGTATCAAATCAAAGCTCTACTATTACTCTCTAAAAGTTGTATTAGTCTAGAGTAAATCTTTTGGATTAAGGTTGACCTAACAGTCATTTGTAAATCCTTTAACCAGTTGGCATTCTAAGTGAATGGCCTAAAGTCCTCTAACAAGGATCACTTCTAATAGGCTGATTGAAATCCCTTAATTGGGTCACATTTAACAATGTGTATTGTAACCTTTAACAGGGTTGACCTTTCATAGGGTATCACTTCAGAAGAGTAAAAAGGAGTAGCATATTACTAGTGTTTTTTTTCCAAATTGGATGTCCATGTAAATTATAGTGTCAAGTGTGTTGATGAATCTATTATGTTTGATGATTCACATTTATGCATGTTCATTTGATAAAAACATACAAGTTTTAGTGATTTCATAATGGATGCATGTATGGATATGAATGTTTTATGGGTTCACTAAGTTGTGAAAAGTTTTATTTATACATCTAGACCTTGGATAAATAATCCCCCCCAAGTTATTCTAAAGTATTTCAATAATTGGTATCAGATCCATCTACTTAAGAGAACTAGTTTCAAGGTACTAGAAGCATAAAGATTGAGATGTGTAAAAGATAAGTACCCAAGCTCAATAGAGATAACTTTCCTGCATGGAAAATTTTGATGAAGCTACGCCTTGGAGGACTTGAAGATCATGCATAATCCACCATTTTAGTGGAACATGTTGATCTAGTTGGAGTTCTAATTGTTGAAGATATAAAGAAAAAGAAAGAACATAATCAACTGATGTTGGAGATTTCCTTTACCCTAAGCTATGCCAAATTTGATGATATAAAAGGTCTTGATAGTGCAAAGAAAATGTGGGATTCCCTAGCCACCATCTATGGAGGAGACAAAAATGTTCAAAGAGCTAAATCTAAAAGTCTCAGAGGTAAGTTTGATGATATAAGAATAAAAGTAGGCAAAAATATCACTCAATATGTTTCTAGAATAAAAGAAGTTGTTAGTGTAATAAGAGGAGATACTGGTCATATAGATGATGATATTGTGTTAAGAAAAGTTTTGAGAACACTACTACCTATTTATGCTATTAGAGTTTTTGCAATTCAAGAACAAAGATGTATTCTAGGAAATGATCTAACTCTTAAAGGTCTGGTAGGTAGACTCACTACTTTTGAGCTATCTAACTCTAATAAGGTGAAGTAGAAGAAGAAGAAGAAGAAATATGTATCTAGTGATAGTGATACAGATGAGGAAGATGTTGAACAATTAGAAGCACTACTGGCAAAAAGATTTCACAAAGGAAAAGACAAGTTCAAAGGTAAGTTACCCATCATTTGTTTCAATTGCAATGAGGTTGGCCATATTGCTGCAAGATGTACACAAAACAAGAACTACAAAGGTGGTGACAAGTACAAAATTAGAAGAGAATATGACAAAAAAGATTACAAAGACAAAGGCAATAAGTCATGCTACATTACTAAAGAGGAAATCAAGGATGATTATGATGAACATGATGATGAAGTGGTGTATGTTGCAATGAAGGAGAAATCTATTGAAGATGAGGTGACTACACATGTGAATTTTGTGAACAAAAATGATAGATGGATCATTGATAGTGGATGCTCACATCACATGACTAGATACAAAAGTAAGTTCATTACCTTAAATTTTAATGATGGAAATAGTGCAAAATTTGGTAATGATGCACCATGTTTGATAAAAGGAAAAGGTTCTATCAAACTCACAGATAACATTTCATGTGACAATGATTACTATGTTGAAGGACTAAACTATAACTTGTTGAGTGTGTCACAATTGAATAATTTGGGATGCAAGCTTGAATTTGGAAACAAGACTACTAAGATATATGACACAAATGGGAAACTAATTGGAAAAGGTGATCAAACTAGAAGTAATCTATTCTATCTTGTTATAGAAAATGCCACTTGTCTTGCTACAAAATTTGATAATGTATGGCTTTGGCACAAAAGTTTGTGTCATGTTAATTTTGATAACTTGGTTAGTATCAGTGACATGAAGAAAGTTAGAGGTTTGCCTAAGTTGAAGAAGCCTTATAATGTAGTGTGAAAATAATGTCAGCTAGGCAAAATGACAAAAGTTAAGGTTTAAGAGTAAAGCTTATACCTCTAAAAAAATATTAGAGATTGTTCATACAAACTTGTGTGGACCAATTGAGGTGCAAAGCTACAAAGGAGATGAGTATATAATGCTATTTATTGATGATTATTCTAGGATGATGATAGTTATGATTTTAAAACAAAAATCTAATGCATTTCAAATGTTTAAGTGGTACTTAGCAAGAGTTGAGAAAGAGATAGATAAAAGTCTAAAATGCTTGAGGTCTGATAGAGGAGGAGAATTCACATCAAATGAGTTTGAGATATTTTGTAATGATAGAGGAATCAAAAGACAAACATCTACCCCTAGGACCCCTCCACAAAATGGGATTTTTGGAAGGAGAAATAGGTCTATAATGGATTGTGCTAGAACACTCATGATGTACAAAAATGTTGCTCTAAAGTACTGGAGAGAAGATCTAAGTACTGTTGTATGTACCTTGAACCATGTGAAAATCAAGAAAGGTACTCATTCAACACCTTTTGAACTATGGTATGGATATCCACCCAATGTAAAATACTTTAAGGTATTTGGAAGTAAGTGTTGCATTCTTAAAGATGTTAGGAATGGAAAGCTTGACACAAAAAGTGAAGAAGGTATATTCCTAAGATACTCCACAAGAAGCAAAGCTTACAAGTGTTTGAATACTAACACTAACAAAATTGTGGAAAGTGAAAATGACAATTTTGATGAATATATAAAGATAAATGAGGTTGAACCCATGAAAAATCTGAAAGAATAAAAATTATTTGTATACTTTTATGAATGAATGCCTACTAAAGAAGATGCAACAAATCAAGTTGTAAATTAACAACAAGTATTAGTGACTATCAAGTCACATCCTATAAATGTCAAGTTACATTCAGCAACTAAGCTGCATTTAGATGTCAAGTTACAAAATGAAGAAGATGCACATTCTAATTCGAAGATTAGTACACATGAAAGAGATGTTGAGATACTTGATAGAGATGTACATAGTGACTCTAAGGTTGAAAGAAAAAATGAAGAAACAAGAGCTAAGCCAAGATTGTCCAAATACGTCAAAAGACATCATCCTACTGATCAAATCATTAGAGATAAAGATGCTAGAACAATGGCAAGAAACATATTGAGAAGTGAATCATGTTTGTTAAGTATGAAGGAACCCAAAATAGTGAAATATGCACTAGAAGATGTGGACTGATACAAAGCCATGGAAGAAGAGATTGAACAATAGAGAAGAACGAAACATGGAGTTTGGTTCCTAGAGTAGAAGACAAAAATGTGATTGTCACCAAGTGGATATTCAAAAACAAGCTAGATGGGAATGGTGAAGTAACAAGAAACAAATCAAGACTAGTTTGCAAGGGATATGCACAAGAAGAAGAAATTGACTATGGGGAGACATTTCTCCCTATTGCTAGAATGGAAGGAGTAAAAATTATACTTGCTTATGTTGCATATAAAGGTTTCAAATTTTATTAGATGGATGTTAAATCTGCATTTTTGAATGACATACTAGAGGAAGAAGTTTACATAGAACAACTAGAAGGTTTTGGTGATGATAAAAATAAGAACATGGTATGTAGATTGCACAAAGCTCTATATGGCTTGAAACAAGCACCAAGAACATGGTATGAGAGGCTTCATACTTATCTTATGAAGATTGGATTTGAAAGGATTGATGATAATAGCAATTTGTACTTAAAGACAGAGAAAGGAAAAGGTATTTTTCTATTTGAAATATTTGTTGATGATATCATATTTGGAGGACAAGATGCTTTATGTAAGGATTTTGCAAATTAGATGAAGCAAGAATTTGAAATGTCTATGTTTGGAGAAATCAAAATTTTTGTGGGATTGCAAGTATATTAGATGAAGTATGATATATACATCACTCAGTCAAACTATATCAAAGAAATATTAAAAACTTTTGGATTAGAGGATTACAAACCAGGAAGTACACCTATGGTGACAAGACATACGCTATCAAAGAATGATGATTCTATTGAGGTGAATCAAATATTATACAAGTCTATGATTGAAAAATTGCAACATGTAGTACATAGTAGACTTGATATTGCATTATCTATAGGGATAGTTGTAAGATTCTCTTCTAATCCCAAGGATAATCATTTAATGGCTATGAAGAGAATAATGAGATTATTTGAAAGGAACATAGGAGTTTGGTCTATACTACAAGAAGAATAAAAAGTTTGAATTGAGAGCCTACACTGATGTAGATTAGGTTAGAAATATTGATGATAGAAAGAGCACCAGTGGAGGAGCATTTTTCTTAGGCAAGAGACTAGTTACATGGACTAGCAAGAAACAAAGTTGTACTTCACAATCTACTACTGAAGGTGAATATGTTGTTGCTACAGTAAACTACACAAACATTATATGGATCAAATAGCTACATAAAGGAATGAAGGAAGAAATCACACAACCAGTGATATTTTATTATGATAATACAAGTACTATCAATATATGAAAGAATCCAATGATGCACATAAAGACAAAGCACATTGCAATCAAGTATCATTACTTGAGAGAGTTAGTTCAAGATAAAGAGGTCAAGATGGAATATGTTAAGTCAAAGGAAAAAAATGTTGATATCTTCACAAAACCATTACCTAAGGATGCTCATGAGTATCTAAGAGGTAAATTAGGGGTGATACCCCTATCAAAAGCTACCTAAGTAACAAAAGGACTACCCTACATCAAATAAGTTGATATTCATATGCTACAAATTGATGTAGAGAATCTTAGTTTAGGAGCTACCTAAAGTAATCATAGAGCTGAAATTTTAGCTCATTCATAAGCAAGGTGATAGAGAGAGAAATTGAAGAAACTACAAAAGCTTATATCTACATATTTTAAGATGACAAGTTTTTGTTATATGTCTTTGGCATTGTTGTCAAAGAGGGAGAAAGTACATTAAACTGATCATCATCAGAAAGGGAGATCTACTAATAAAAAAGGGAGAATGTACATTACACTGATCATCATTAGAGGGAGAGAGTATAATCAGAGAAAGATATCAAGAGTCAAGTCAGAATTGAGAAAGAAGATATTGATCAAAGAGCTAGAATGTATAATCATAGAGGGAGAAATCCTAATCTACCTAGTAAGAGGAAGATACAAGAAGAAACTCAGAGGGAGTTATAAGAAAGAATTTTGTAACCTAATCATAAAATGGAAGTTTCTAATAGAGGGAAAAATTTTGATACAAGATTTCTTTTTGTTATTGTCTTACTATTTTAACCTAGTCAGTTTGCTTAAACAAGATGTTCATCATTTGATTGACTTGGTTGATCAGTTCGGTTTGCCATCAATGCTAAAGAGGAAGATTGTTGAAATTTGATTGAAAAGATCATTGTTGAAGAAAGACTATTGAGAGAGGAAGATTTTTGAAGAAGACTATGTGTTTCAATCATTGCTTTATCACTAATGTCAAACCTACTATTTGCTAGTAAGACAACTATTTATAAGATTCAAGTACTATCACTTAGTTGATTGATGGAGAGGATTTGATCAATAAGATGTAACAAAAGAAACTAAAATAAAGGTTGAGTTACAATTATGTAATGAAGTACAAGGATCAATTAAGACTGCGATGACATTACATATTGATAATCTACTTAAGGTTACAAATGTTGGCTACACTAAGAAAGTTTATGATGACGGGCCACACCACCTGTACCAACTCACAACCAAAAAAAAATGCAACAAGATGGAGATAGAGAGATGACAAAAATGCTTCATAAAGCATCCATTAATACTTGAAATCCATTAGAAGAGATTACATTACAAGAGCTTACACTTGAAAAGCTTCTATTTCTCCAACTTCCTTTAGAAGAGCTTCCATTTCTTGAACTTAATTACAAATGATAATAAGCCTTGCTTAAATAGGCACTTCTAACCCAAGACATTACAAACACAACCAATGTGGGATAAAAGGTAAATTCAAATACCTTTAAATAAATATTAAATTCCCATCCAAATACAACTAAGCACCCAACAAATATTAAATACATGATTTATCCAAAACCTTCTAGAATTTCCACCTACACACCTCGATTAATGGAATGATAACTATTTTTCTATTTATGCCACCTATGCACCTTGAAAATAGAAATTCCTTTTTTATTCTTCTTTTCTCCTTTTTCCCTTATTTTATTTTTTTATTATTTTCTTTCCATTTTCGTCACTTTCTCTTTCCTCTAGATCTTTTCTTTTTTTTAAAATTTTTTTT
Organism: Cupressus sempervirens; assembly: GCA_028749045.1. Taxonomy (NCBI): domain Eukaryota; kingdom Viridiplantae; phylum Streptophyta; class Pinopsida; order Cupressales; family Cupressaceae; genus Cupressus; species Cupressus sempervirens. Next base: position 615,198,205 of record CM053789.1, read on the forward strand.
TTTTTTCCTTCTTTCTCTTTTTTTTTTTTTAAATTTAATTTTCCCATGCAAGATGCTCCTACATCAGACTCCCTTGGTAGATAGAAAAGTGTGTCCCACACTTTGATGCCAAAAGAAATATATAGAACCATCTTCATCTTCACCGCAAGCTTCCACCTCAATAGGGACAAGAAAACCAACATGCAAATCTCCCACATTTTTTTTTTGCTGATGCATGATGCTCCTACATCCGACTCCCATGGTAGGAAAAATTTTGTGAATATGGATTCACAAAATGAAGTAGCCATTGTTGACATTTTTATTTTTTTTCTCTTCCTCCAACACATAGCTGGAACAAGTATCTGCTGCCAATATATTTCTTTCTTTCTTCTTTTCCAACACCTGGCTAGAACAAGTGTTTGCTGCTGAAATCTCTCATCTGCAATGAACTCTATCCAAGTACAACTCTCATCCTCATTAAATCTTGTTGAATTAATCACACCTATAATAAACCCAACAAAACCATACCAATCTTCCTTTGCATACCACACATGACTAACAAGATCCTCATGCAAACCATCATCAATATCTTTTAAACTCATCTCAAATTCAGCATCATATAATTCATAGAAATTTACCTCTTTGACATAGTCATCTTTGCTTGCCTCTTTCATGTCGTCAACAATGCATGTAACTACTCCACTTGCTTGATCTCCAATGAAGGCACTATACTTTTCCTCCATTGCCGCAATCTTCAAATCATCTTGATCTATTTCGAGTTCATAAATCTCATCATCTTCATGCTCTTCCTCTTCTCTTTCATCTTCTTCCACTTTAGGTTCGCAAATAATTTCCTCTACATCCTCTTGCTCTTCCACTAGATCATCTTCCTTTTCCACATCCAAGGAATTATCAACATCTCTTTTCTGGTGACATGCTCTTCGTTTTCACAACTCAGCTTCTAATTCATTCACTTGCTTTTGCAAATCAACTAGCAATGATTGTTGATTTCTTGCTCTAAATTTTTCAAGTCGAGGAATCCTTAGAATCCATCCAATCACAAAAGTCATCTTCTTCTTTCTCTTCTCCATAATCAATTCTTCAGAAGACAAATCTTGTCCAAAACAAGAACCTCATGCAAACTGCCTCACAGTTGGCACTCTGTCTACACAATCAAGAACTTCTTCACAAACTTCACCCAACTCAATGGCCTATGAAAATTTCCTCGCATTCGGCGATCTGTCCGCATGCTCAGGAACTCCTGCTCTGATACCACTGATGATGGGCCACACCACCTGTACCAACTCACAACCAAAAAAAAATGCAACAAGATGGAGATAGAGAGATGACAAAAATGCTTCATAAAGCATCCATTAATACTTGAAATCCATTAGAAGAGATTACAGTACAAGAGCTTACACTTGAAAAGCTTTTATTTTTCTAACTTCCTTTAGAAGAGCTTCCATTTCTTGAACTTGATTACAAATGATAATAAGCCTTGCTTAAATAGGCAATTCTAACCCAAGACATTACAAACACAACCAATGTGGGATAAAAGGTAAATACAACTACCTTTAAATAAATATTAAATTCTCACCCAAATACAACTAAGCACCCAACAAATACTAAATACATGATTTATCCAAAACCTTCTAGAATTTCCACCTACACACCTCGATTAATGGAATGATAACTATTTTTCTTATTTTTCTATTTACGCCACCTATGCACCTTGAAAATAGAAATTCCTTTTTTTATTCTTCTTTTCTCCTTTTTCCCTTATTTTATTTTATTATTATTTTCTTTCCATTTTTGTCACTTTCTCTTTCCTCTAGTTTTTTTTTTTTTTAAATTTATTTTTTCCTTCTCTTTTTTTTCTTTTTTTTAAAATTTAATTTTTCCATGCAAGATGCTCCTGCATCAGACTCCCTTGGTAGATAGAAAAGTGTGTCCCACACTTTGATGCCAAAAGAAAGATATAGAACCATCTTCATCTTCACCGCAAGCTTCCACCTCAATAGGGACAAGAAAACCAACATGCGAATCTCCCACTTGTTTTTTGCTGATGCATGATGCTCCTGCATCCGACTCCCATGGTAGGAAAAATTTTGTGAATATGGATTCACAAAATGAAGTAGCCATTGTTGAAATTTTTTTTTTCTCTTCCTCCAACACATAGCTGGAACAAGTATTTGCTGCCAATATATTTCCTTCTTTCTTCTTTTCCAACACCTGGCTAGAACAAGTGTTTGCTGCTGAAATCTCTCATCTGCAATGAACTCTATCCAAGTACAACTCTCATCCTCATTCAATCTTGTTGAATTAATCACACCTATAATAAACCCAGCAACACCATACCAATATTCCTTTGCATACCACACATGACTAACAAGATCCTCATGCAAACCATCATCAATATCTTTTAAACTCATCTCAAATTCAGCATCATATAATTCATAGAAATTTACCTCTTTGACATAGTCATCTTTGCTTGCCTCTTTCATGTCATCAAAAATGCATGTAACTACTCCACTTTCTTGATCTCCAATGAAGGCACTATACTTTTCCTCCATTGCTGCAATCTTCAAATCATCTTGATCTATTTCGAGTTCATAAATCTCATCATCTTCATGCTCTTCCTCTTCTATTTCATCTTCTTCCACTTTAGGTTCGCAAATAATTTCCTCTACATCCTCTTGCTCTTCCACTGGATCATCTTCCTTTTCCACATCCAAGGAATTATCAACATCTCTTTTCTGGTGACATGCTCTTCGTTTCCGCAACTCAGCTTCTAGTTCATTCACTTGCTTTTGCAAATCAACTAGCAATGATTGTTGATTTCTTGCTCTAAATTTCTCAAGTCGAGGAATCCTCAGAATCCATCCAATCACAAAAGTCATCTTCTTCTTTCTCTTCTCCATAATCAAGTCTTTAGAAGACAAATCTTGTCCAAAACAAGAACCTTGTGCAAACTGCCTCATAGTCAATGCTCTGTCTACACAATCAAGAACTTCTTCACAAACTTCACCCAACTCAAGGGCCTGGTGCAAACTGCCTTGCATTCGGTGATCTGTCTGCATGCTCAGGAACTCCTGCTCTGATACCACTGATGACGGGCCACACCACCTATACCAACTCACAACCAAAAAAAAATGCAACAAGATGGAGATAGAGAGATGACAAAAATGCTTCATAAAGCATCCATTAATACTTGAAATCCATTAGAAGATATTACATTACAAGAGCTTACACTTGAAAAGCTTCTATTTCTCCAACTTCCTTTAGAAGAGCTTCCATTTCTTGAACTTGATTACAAATGATAATAAGCCTTGCTTAAATAGGCACTTCTAACCCAAGACATTACAAACACAACCAATGTGGGATAAAAGGTAAATACAACTACCTTTAAATAAATATTAAATTCCCACCCAAATACAACTAAGCACCCAACAAATATTAAATACATGATTTATCCAAAACCTTCTAGAATTTTCACCTACACACCTCGATTAATGGAATGACAACTATTTTTCTTATTTTTCTATTTACGCCACCTATGCACCTTAAAAATAGAAATTCTTTTTTTTTATTCTTCTTTTCTCCTTTTTCCCTTATTTTATTTTTTTATTATTTTCTTTCCATTTTCGTAACTTTCTCTCTCCTCTAGATTTTTTTAATTTTTTTTTAATTTATTTTTTCCTTCTTTTTTTTTTTTTTAAATTTAATTTTTTAGAAGAACAAGTTACACAAAATTTGTCTACCAAGTTTGATTGATTGGATAGTAGGTGCTGAGAAAATTTAGTGCAAACCAAGTAGAATGTCAGTTAGAGCCAAGTAAGAGAAAATTCTAGTGGATGTCGAGAAAGATAGTTGATGTTGAGAAAAGTTTATTTGATGTCAAGCATCAGTAAGCTTTAGTTGATGATGAGTGATTTTATAGTTGATGCTAAGCAACACAATATGTGTTGAGTATTAGAAGGTTGATAATGTCGAGTTGATGCATTATGTTAAAGATTGAAGATTCACTGAATCTAAACTGACAAGTTTGTATTCTTAAAACTTGTGAACCAAGAGAAAGATAAGGTTGATGAGCTAGTGACACAGAACTTGAAGTAAACCATTTTTTATATGAATTTAAATGGATTCTAGAAGTTTCCAAAAGAGATACAAGATATCGGGTAGATACTGTAATCACCTAAAAATGGTCATCTAGACTATTAGCCCCCTTTTCAACATTTTGGCTAAATTAATTTAATCACTTACCTAAGCCAAATTGCTAATAATCAATTTATTTGATTATAACCTATAGTTTGACTATGCTATCCTAAGTTCATTATTTGATTAAAAGAACATGTCCCCTTTTAATTAAATAAAAGACCACATTCTTCTAACCCACTTACAGTGCACACATAAAGTCCTTTTTCTATTTTGCAATTAAAAGAAAAGGCTTTGTGACTTTTTGTCTTATATGACAAGTCAACTTATATTCTATTGGTTGACTTGTGTGTGCACATGGATCACTCTTCTTTTCAAATTCCACCGTTGATCATCCACCATCTTCATCTTGATCTCTACCATCCATACGACTTTAAAAGGGAGAGAGCTTTCCCCCTCAAAAGATCCATCCTCATTTTGAATATTGTTATGTTGTAAGTTTTTTAACAAGTTTCTTTGGAGCTTTGTGGAGAATTTCTATTTCTTGTCTACTGTAGTGCCTGCCCCTAGTTTACATTTTTCGAGCTACATATATGATATGATTGCCAAACTCTTTTAGGCCAATTTATGTTTGATGAGTAGTATCATTATTTTAGAGATTATCAGAGGATGTTTACACTCAGTTTATTATATGATGAGATTACTTGGTACTCTATATTTCGTGTATGTATGATGATTATTCAATGGTTTTAGTTATCGATGATGATTAGTTAGATGGCTTATTATTTCATGTGCCTCTTATGGATACTTACCCCATACTGCATGTGTATGGTGTGCGTGTTGTTTTATTTATGTATGGTGTTTCTGATATGGTTAAGGAAGGGAGTCGTAGTCACCTGCTAGTCGGGATCTACACGATGCACCACTTCCTGCCATTGCCTGTTTAGCTTAGAATATTGTGTTTGTACATGCGTGGATTTTATGCAGGTTGCAGGTACCGGGTATCGACTTCCCTGAATTGTCAGGATGAGCGTACCCTATCGCATTGTCTCAATGGTAAGAGAGGGGAGATAAACTCTTAAGTCCAAATCCTAAACCCTTTAGCCAATTGTCCTAATTGATAATTAGGACAAGTATCTGAGTTAAGTACCCTTCGAATGCATCAAATGATGTAATTTTGTGATTATAACCCTTTTGTTTGATTTGGTATGTATTTTTCTATGATGGGTTTTCGTATGTTGCTTTATGAGTCCTTGGTGTATTTTCTATTAATTAAGTCTAATTAAAAAAAGACTAATTAATGATTTAATTTAATAAGGAATTATTATGATATCTTTATATTTAATTAATTAATTAATTAATTAAATAAAAGAATTAAAGTTGGAAATTAAAGTTCAAGATATATTTAGAACAGGATAATAGTTATTTAATTTAATAATAATATATTTGGAGTTCATTTTAAATAAATGCTAAATACTATTGTTATTTAAATTAATTAAATATGTTATCAATTAAATTCTAAAATAAATTAAAAAGTTGAAAGATATTAATTTATTAAGAATTCTAGATCGCATGATCTAAACATGAGTTAAATATAAGAATTAAATTAAAAGATTAAATTATAAAAATTAATAATGTTATTTTAATTTCTTAAAAGTGCACATAAGATTTAAAGTAATAAATTAATTAAGAATAGAAGTCAAGTGAAATTTTAAATAAAGTTATTTAATAATTCAACTTAAGGTGCATGAAAGTTGAATGCAAAAAAAATAAGAAAAGATAATAAAAGTTAAATTGGAGTTAACTGAGTTGTGCAAAGAGTCTTCTCGGGTAAACGCACAATTAGTGCCCCGAATTGAGGAGAAATTGCTTATCACAACTTTGGGGGTTCATTTTTGGGAGAGACGAATTTGGACAGGAAATTTTGGAGAGACAATTTTTGGAAGCAAATTTCAGAAGGCTGATACGAAGAAAGTCTTCGAGGGGAAGGTTATTGATAGGAGCGAATTCGCATACAGTTCCTGGAGATTGCATAATAGCATCAGGATCAGGTAAGGTCTTGTGTTTTGGCTATCCATTAAATATGCAATTATCCCTTCCTGTCTTCTTCGTGTCTGGGGTTTGTAGATCTGAATTCTCTGTGATGAAAGTTTTAACTATTCAATATTATGAATTTATTAATTGTTCGTCAATAATTTTTGTATCCATGAAGACTGGATGAATTATTAGAGCCCTTGTTTTTCCTGATTTAGAAATTGAGATTTGATTAGGTAAGAGTTTGAGTGTAAAATTGAAAGTTTTTAAATATATATATATATATATATATATATATATATATATATATATATTCCCTTTGGAGGGAATTGTTTTAATATAATTAAAACTAAAACTAATTAAAATAATAATTAATTTTTCTTTTTAAAAAAATAAAATTGTTAAAAAATATATATATATATATATAATATATATATATATATATAAATATATATAATAAAAAAATTATATTAAAAATTTTGAAGTGGGGCGGGGCCACCACTTCCCACTCCCCACAGCCACGCTGCCGCGGCAGGTGGTACTGCTGCCTGTGGCAGCAGTAACACCTGCGGCCGCAGGGGTTGGCAGGCCGGAGGGCCTTTAAACACGCCATTTTTTTTTAATAAAAAAAAAAAAAATTCAACTTAGTTTTTTTTAAATTGTTTTTTTTTTTTTTAAATGTTTTAATTAATATTATTATATTTTAATTTAAAATTTATTAAATTTTAAATTATATTAGAATTTTATTATTATTTATTAATAATTTTATAAATAGATAAATTATTAATAAATATAATATGAAGTTTTCTTTTATGTATGTATCACTAATTAATTTTATTTAAAGTTTGATTTAAATAAAGATTATTCAAAATCGAAAGCTTGTTTAAGCAAGTTGATATTAGAATACTGTTTTCAATAAATGTAAAGATTATTATAATCAAAGATCAACAAGTATTCTTATTAATTTAAATATTACCCTCAAATTGTTTTAGGAATCTGACTCAAGAACAATTAGGGGTAATTAGGTGTTTCATTTAGATATAAGAACGGGATAATTGGTAAAGGTGAACAAGGGGTTCTATCTGTTTAAAATATACGTTCAACTGGAAATGGAAACCTCACATTAACTCAATAGTATTTTATCAATCAAATTGATCTATAAGACTTTTTACTTGAAAATAAACACTGATAACTGAAACCTTATTGTTTAACTCAACTGTATGTTTTCAAATCAAAACCAATTGTGTGACTATGATGTTTTTCTATATATTGTCCATGCTTTGAGTGTTATGGGGTTGGTTTAGCATTGACCAGTTTAGGTTGTTACCAGAGGCTCGGGGTTGTGAATGTGATGTCATGATGATTTGGTCTCGATCTTTCTTAACCTGACCATGGTAATGTGATGAAGTTCTCTATGACATGATTGTGTTACTATTTTTTGTCGCTTTCCAATTTCCTTGTGTGAAGCTAAGGTGTATATATTTGAGATACCTAACCATTTTTGAGTCTCGATCAGTTATATGTGATAACCATTTCTGAGTCTCGATCAGTTATACTTGTATTGCTTTCTAGTTGCTCATTAGAGAACCATTGGATTTTGTGACTTATCATTGATGCCTTCAGTTGCTGATAGAGAACTGTCGTGATTACATGATTACTATTTGATGTTATCTGTTGCTCATGAAGAACTGATATAATTGTGGATTATCTTTTTATGATGTTTTTTTTCAGTTGCTCGTATAGGACTGAGATGGTTTTATTATGATTCTTTGATTTACGAGTTCATGAGCTAGGGTAGGTTATCTATGTGTAGAGTCAGGAAGTGGCTTGCAATGGGGGTCGGAGCCCTAAGAGGCTTCCTTGAGAAACCCATTGTAAGTCATTTTTAATAAGTGAAAACATTTACACTAAATGAGAGAAAATGAACCTAACAAGATAATTGTATGTTCTCTCCCATGCCATGAGTGCTAGTACAGACTAGGATGGGGTAGAGAGAACGCTTGGTTACGACTTGCATTCCATAGTATGCCTCGTCAGTACGAGAGGATACTAGTGGCTGCAGGATCAGTAGGGACCTGGGATTCCTAAGGGATTGCTCGGGTAACTTCTACATGACTTTTGCGATGAAACTTTCCCGCTTGCATATTAGGTTTCCTACGTGTCTTGTGGTACCTCTGGGATTTAGATGTCGATCTTTTTAGGAACCCTTGAGTTAGCATACTTATAGGATTTCCTGGACTTAGAGAGTATTTATGATTATAGGTTTTGTTATCCTATTTGGGACTTGAGACTATCTCCTCAGCGCGGTGGGAGTGGACCATTTAGGTTCCACGCGGTCGGGTGGTAGTGCTTTTACTCTTACCATTGAGATCCGTACCGTGGTCACCGTGGCTAGAGTTTTCGTGATTGGCATTTACCTACACTATGTTCTTGGATTAGTATGATGGATGGTTAGATTTTATGATAGATGTTTTATCATTATGGATGTATGGATGTATCATGTATGGTGAATAGTTTCATATATTTTTACTGTACTTTGTATCATGGATTTGAGGATGTTGTAACTTGATCTTTACATATGTATATTCTTTTAAGCCTTTCATACCCTGTGACATGTACAGTGGATGAATGAGCATTCCGAATTAATTGGCCAAGGAGCATTCGGAACAAATGTATATTATGGACATTGGAGTTTTTTATTATTCTTTTATATGTATGTGATAGTTGTTAGACTTAGAATTAATTAAATTTAAACGTGACTCAACGTCTTGGGATCTTTAAGAAATGTAACTTGCAATGTATGGTTGTCGATGATTACATGTTATTGCTTCCGCTACTATGTGTTTGATGTGTATGTTATTCATTCTTACTTTAAAAAAAAAAAAAATGTTTAGAAAACTTAGTGAAACTTTAGGTTAATTCTTTTGGATCCCTTGGCGGGGCGTTACATCTACATTCTCTCATACCATAGCATTTTAGCTTAGATTCATGTTGCATGTTAGTTTAGCTTCTATTTTGCAATAATCTATCTCACATAGCTTAATATTTGGATTGTAACACTCTCATACATGTTTTAGCATAGCTCCACTTTGCATCTCATTCTAGCTTAATTTTCATTTGCATTGCATTCTTGAGGAACTCCTTGGGACATTTGCATTCTTGCATCTTGTCTTTGGAACCTCCCATTGCATGGTTTACTAGCAGGAAGAGTATCTCTAAGGCTCATCTGAGAGCTTTCTTATTCTTGAAATATACTCTCTTGCACTCCATGGATAGGAAGCTCTAAGCTAGCATCTAAGCATTCCAACTCATGGAATTGTTTGGATAGAATGGTTTAGAGTATGACACAAATCAAGTGTACATTTTTGGCGCCCACCGTGGGGCATGAATCAAGTTTCTAGCTCCATTTACTTTCATTTCTTATTTTTTGTTTTTTTCTTAGCAACATATTGGATCTAATCAAGTGCTTTTGTAGAATTATCACTTTGGTTTTAAGGCCAACACATAAGTAAATTGGTTTGAAGGCCAAAAATCTAGTTGGTTTAAAGATTTGATCTTATCTTTTAAACCACTTGGATTTTAGTTCTAATTTTTTTTTTGTAGATTTAGTATGTGTCCAAAATGTTTCAGAACGATTTTCAAAGCATTTTGATGTGGTTTACGTGATTTATGATTTTTTCTTTATTTTTTATAAAAAGACATTTTTGATCACAAATCAGTTCATTTTTTAGAAAAAATTATATTTTCAGAAAGGGTTTTCAATTATAAGGGGGGTTCTTTCTTTGTGTTTTGAATTTTGAGGTCGTATTAAGGATCAAAAACTTGATTTGATAAATTTGGCCTATTTTGACAAAATCGATCTCTAGAGTGCAAATGAAGAGATTTTTAAATTTTTTTTACATTTTTGAAAATCTCTCTGATTTTTAATAGGGATCTCTTCTTTTCATTTTTATTTTTGGATACGAAATCATAGCAAACAAGTCCAATCTTGTTGACTAGGTCAAAATCAAAGAGTAAAAATAAGAGCATTTGTGATTAACTTGCACTTTCTTTGCATGCACTTGGTTGGAAGATAAATTGAATTTTTGAGGCAACTCAACACTATTTATTGCAGATTTTTATGTCATTTTACACTAACTTTTGGTGCTAACAAGTTGTGATTACAGGTTTCCATCCTTATGAAAAAAAATTGAAACATTGCATAAAAAGAACGCATGTCAAAGCTTCAAATGCGCAAGGGCTACTAACATTGTTTGCAGGGCTGCCCAAAGCATAAAAACTCAAAATTTCTTGCTTTTTTGTTTTCATGTGTGGCATTGAATAATTGTTCATTTTTCATAGGCACATAAAACTTGTGATTGGAGTCTTTTGGTAATAGGAGAGTATGCTCTTCACCCTTGTGGTGAATTAGAAATTTTGACTTGCCATTTGGTTTCAAAAGCAAGGGGTAACTGAATCTTCTTGGCATGTTTGGGAAAAAATGATTGGAATGGGAGAGTATGCTCTTCACCCTTGTGGTGAATTAGAAATCTTGACTTCCGAAAGTTGATCCACTCTTTGTGTAGTTAGAATCCTTTAAAGGGCCTGCTCTCGGACAACCTGAGAGGAATGACCCAAGTGGGGACAAGCAGATTACTTGGCTCTTCCAACCCACTATAAACTCAAGGCTATTAAGGACACAAAACCTTGGTAGACATAGTGATTGTCTTTGCCTAATGTGATCGCTTATGGGATTTCGACCATAGGAAGATCACTAGGCAAGAATGCTTAAGGGACTCTTGTGGTTGCGAGATCGGTTACTCATCGCAAGGTGAGGTGTCCCATAATTGGGAGCAAGAGGAACACTATTAATGGAAGCCCTATCTAAACACCCCAAGTTAGTAACTACCCTTTTTAGCCACTCAACTTCTTGGTGCAAGGATTGATCCTAGTGGACTACCCGGATCACCCCAAGATTTACACTCACCATATGTGTTCCCTTGGTTATGCTTATGGCATTTCCATGACAAAGCCCATATCTCTTGTGGGTAACCACTTGGTGTCAGGTGAAGGAGCATCAAGCGTGGGCCAAGTTGTTGAGTAATGAACCATGACTTCTAAGTAGATATTTCTTGATGTGTTCTCGAATGTGCTAGACCTATGAAAATCTTTTGAACATACACATGATGATAATTCTATGGAATTATTTTGAGACCTCAGATATGCTTGTATCATGCAAGGTTGCTTTGTCCCTTGCTTGATTGTTTGAATACTACTCCATGTGTCACTATCTTGCTTGGGAAGAAATTACTTTTGAATATCAAACTTGCTATGCTATCAACTATTGTCAAACTTTGTCAACCAAGTCAAAACATCAAATGCAAACATTTTCTTGTGTTGCTTGCTAAGGGGAGTCTCATCATTTGATTTTTATTTTCTATGTCTCTAGTTCTTGAACATGCTTAAAGTGACTCTTTGGTCTTGGTGCTCTTGGTCTTTTTGTCTTCACGGTCTATGTTCACTTGCTAGTCATCCTTTTGCTAAAATGGTTACCTTGATTTCTTGACTACACTCTTGGGTTGGAGAAGTTGTTCACTTGTCACCCTGCTTGCTCTATCTATTTGGCTATTTGGGCATCTTGCCTAGCTATTGACTTGAGTCATTCATGTCATAAGTTTCTTGGACATATTTTTTAACAAGTCGCTTTAATCTCTCTCTAATATCTTGGCAAGTGAACACTCTACCTCTTATAGTTTCAACATCAAGTTATCTTCTAGACTATTTTATGCTTGGCTTTGCATCTCAAACTATGGGATCTAAACCTTGTGCTACCAAACTTCAACCAAATCTAGATGATCATGATATCCTCCATGTCACTAAAGAGTTTCAAGATCTATATGCACAATACAAAGAACTAGAAGAGACAAATGATCTTTCTTACCTTCATCTCTCTAAGCGTATGACAGAAATGAAGTCTAAACTTGAGAAAAGGTTAGAGGAGAAGATTGCATCATTACATGAATCTTCCTTAAGGTCTTTACATGCATGTGAGTCACCTTCTTTGAGGTCATCCTCTTCTTCTAGGTCTACATGCTCTACTTCAAGACATCAAATGTCTTCATCTTCTAGATCTAAAGACCTTTGTAGAGAACAAGCACTTGAGCCTATGCCATAATTTCATGATGGACCTATCTTTGACGAAGATAATGATGAAGACATGAATGCATGCTATTCACTTGAGAAACAACAAGAAGATCCTAGACATATTTTTGAGAGGACTTTTACTCCCTTCAAACATTCCTATGATGACATTTTGCAAACACTTCTTGAAACTAAGCTCATCATGTTGCCTAAGTCTAGCTCCTATGGAAATCCTTTCTTGGATGCTTATTGTGCTTATCATCAATCTAATGACCATGCTACTTTTGATTGTATAGAGCTGAAACATAAAATCCAAGATCTCATTGATGATGAGATTCTTGATCTTGGAAGCTCTAGTGACTCATCTGGTGAAGATACTTCTCTTGAGCAAGATTACATTAATGAACCTATGTCTAGTAGCGGCTCTATTACATCTTCCACTTCTTCCAACACTCATGCATCTCCCAACACTTCAAATCTTTCTAGCATGCCTCCATCAAATAAAGAACCTAATGCTTTCCACATAGACTATGTGTATCCTCAAGGGCTACCTCTAAAAGAAACTCTAGCTAACCTTCACTTGGCTGCAAACCTTTTCCATTCTACTAATCCTAAACATCCTCAACCTTCATGCACTACTATACCTAATCCAAGTACTACTCCATTCACTCTTCATTCTCCCTTGTCCTTAGAAGTGGCTCCATGTCAAGAGAACTCTCAAAAAGAAAAAGCTATAAATGTCAAGAAAGATCAAGATCAAGCACCCTTTCATCTCTTTCAAGATTTTCCCCCTCCATATCCTATATCTTGTCCACCCCCCAAGTATGATGAAGATACCACTTCCATTATCTCCCTTGAGCTTACTGAAAATTATGAGAAAAGTTCTCTTCATATGTTATCCAAAGCTACTTGTCAAGATCAAAGCATCCCCTAATGTTCTACTTCTCCACATCCACTTCAAAATTGTGCTCAAGCTTCAAGTGCTTCTATTAAAAATGTTGTTCCTATCAAAGGTACTCATGAATCTATTGATGGCTTTGACCATGTTGCTCACTCTAAAGATGTTGATATCCCTTCCCACTATCCCTTTGCATCTTCTAAATCTATCCTTGGTCCTTATCCATAAAAGCTAAAGTCTTCAAACCTTCCATCTATATTGGGACCCTATGTTCCTTCATCTTCTACATTTTCCACTCCTAGCTCTCCTATCATACCTCAAGATCAACAAAGACACTCATCCTTGATGACATTTCACCCATCTATCCATCTAAACCAGTCATATCATCCTTATTCATCCAAAAATCCAAAGTCCTTTGGAAGTGAGAATAAACATAAGAATCCATTGAAAAATGAAGATCACTATGTCCCATCTAATAGACATGTGAATGATAAGAAGGAGAATGCGCAAAAGAGACCACAAAGGTCCACTATTAAAAAAGCTAAATCAAAGAAAATATGGGTTCCTAAACCCATTATTGAAGAAATGTGTTTTGAAGTATCCAAAGGAAATTCTAAAGCTATATGGATTCCCAAGTCTCTTTTAGAAGACTTGAATATTGAAAATACTTCAAAGTTGACATTCGAGCTTCCAAAGGCTTCCATTCCATCTTCTTCCAAAAATCTTCCTAAAAATATTTCAAAGCCTTCCACTCCACTTTTTTCCAAATCTTTTCTAGCACCTCATACATCTAAATCTCAAGCTATTTCATCCATGATTCCTCCATCATTCCAATACCCTTCAAGGTGTGTGTCAACATTGATCTTGTCCAATATTTTAGCTACCCTCATGAAATCCTCTAAAGCTTACACTTACTTTCTATACATGAACTCTTATCCTCAATATATTCTTCCTACTACCATTTCTCTTTCATCACCCTATCAACATCTTTGAGCATACCTTTCTATGGTCTTGGCTTATCATGACTTATCTTTTCTATAGGAACACTATCTACATTCAAACAGCTTGAGCTCTTTCTGAAAATTCAAAAAAAAAAATTTAAAAAAAAAATGAAAATGTGCCTTGGTGAAAACCACTTCTTGTGGCACTTTGGTAGCAAAAGTAAAGAGAAATAAATGCGTCCTATGGTGAAAACTACTTCTTGTGGCACCTTAGATAAGTACCATGATGAAAACCTGGCAAACAGGCATCATGCATAATTATTCCATCATCCAGCTATCCCTTCTTCTCTCTTTGATCTTGACAATGTTGAGCTATCTTTGCATATTGGCTATCTTATCCACCAAATTTTCTATTGTGCTCTCCCATTCACTCATAGCCTCTATCTTGAGCTTTATTCTTATTGCTCTATCCCATTTCTATACTATCTAGTTGACCCCTTGGTCTTGATCATAATAAATGAAACATGGTTCTCATAGGTCTCTTGACATGGCTACTCTTTTGGACGACACACTTCATTCTATCTCACTTGTTGGCTTCATTGCTTATCCTACATGCTATCTTGCTCATTTCTTCCATTTCTTATCCAAAACATGCTTCATATGACTATTTCACCTCTTTCCCTAGCTTGGGTACTCTTGAGGAGTCAATTCTTGAGGATCACTTTCACTTGCTTCACATTCCTTTCTTATGCATCTTTGTTTATCCATTAGCTTGTTTCTCCATCGTGTCCTATACCTTCCTAGACATTGGGGGAAAATGATGTGATCTTGCTTGAGAACTAGTGATCTCTAAATTATTCTAAAAAATCAAAAAAATCATATATGATGCTGAAAAATCCTAAAAACTAGAAAATGTCTTGAAAAAAGACCTTCTTAGTGAAAACCTAGCAATAGGCACTTTGATGTATCACCAAAAAAATCAAAAATGCAAAAATACAAAAAAATTGAAAAAAGTCTTGAAAAAATTTGTCAAGTGGTGAAAATTTGGAAACAGGTGCTACTTGAGACCCTTGCACCTCTTTCTAGCAGTCTCAATCACCTATTTTTCTACACATTTCCTAGCTTGGAATTGTTTCTTGTCCTCATCTTAGGGGCACAACTGCTTAGCCTATTGAGGTATTCTTGTGCATTAGGGTTTCTTAGACAACTCACAAAATGGTGTTTCTCAACAATTCTCCCACTTTGACATCAAGTGTTTTTCAACACTTTTCAGATAGTTTACCTATGGTCTCCAATGTCGCGATATTTCTCACTATCAGAATCAAGTCTTGAAGAAATGGCCAAGTGACTTACACACACGCACTTTAACACTTAAACGACTGAGCTATGCTGATCTTTATCTACTTTGTGTGTTGTCTATGATGATTTCTTTGCCATGTGTTCCCTCTCTAATAGTCTTTTGAGGATGTCATTGACTAGAAGACTAGGGGCATGGGACATGTTTTCTTGATTTCTACTTGTGGGTATACTTTGTTTGTCTATAGTGTTGTAAGCATTTATGCTTGACCTATTCAACATTTTGACTTACAAATGTATCATCCTTGACTGTTTCTCAAGACTGCACTTGGGGTTTATCCTGGTGCTTATGCCTTGATATAGGTATAATCTTGCTAAATTAAACTTTGGGAATCTAATCACGTAGTTATCTTGACTTACATGTCTTTGATGCTTAGATTGGATTTCCACATACCTATCTGATATCGATCATATTCATATCCTCATAGTTATACTAGTGATGATTGTATGATCTCATGATGTCCCTAATAAATTCTCAATGATGAAATTAAGAGTCTAAATGATATACACTTCTTGTTGGTAAACCACTTTTCATATTAGCTTGCATTTTAGGTTCATTTTCTAGTTTAGTCTTGCATTCTTGCATATGGGGAGAGCTCTCTCTTCATATTTTTGTGGACATATTGGCTAACTCCTTTCATATATTTCTTTACTTTCTTCTTGTTCATGTCTTTTCACCTTCTTAATCTATCGCTTCATCTCTTTTCTATCTTATCATCACATTATATAAAGTTTTAACCTCTTAAATAATTTCAACATCCTAGATTTATTTTCAAGATCGAAATCCAAATTCGAGTTCATCTTGATGATCAAAATTGTCTTTTAAAATTATACTTTCTTCTAAGCAGTTAGCTGACCTTTTGAGGTCTAATCTCTGAATCATCACTGGGCATCTTCATTTCTTCATGTCTTCATCATTTGCATACTTCATATCTACTTCAATTCACTATTTCATGTCTAAAATCACCTTTCTATTTGTTTTGACCTAATTTTTATGATATATCCTTCAAGGTCAACTCTAGTCAAACTGGAGTATTTTACCATTTTTTTTATAGTCATTCTTGTGTTCTAATCATCTATTTTGTCATCTTGGACATTGCTATATTCTAATTATCTCATGTCTAGCCAGTTTTTGCATCCCCTTACCTCATTTCAATTTCGATCTCGAGGGGGCAGAAATACTCTATTGCTGATTGTTATAGCTATCTATTTCTTAGGAGCATTTGTTTGACCTTATCACTTGCTCTCAATCTATTCACTTTGCTAGGTGTTAGAATACTTTTCGGATCCTAACATCATCTTCCTAGTGTTCAGTACTACCACTATTAGGCTGTGCATTTAGGACTTGCTATCTATTTCTGCATTTCACTCTTCGAAATTAGACATCTACATCTATCATCGCCTACTTGGCTTCAATTTTCTTTGACATAATGTGTTCCCAGATTGATCACGCATTAGTCAAAGAGGGGAAAATGTAATCACCTAAAAATGGTCATCTAGACTATTAGCCCCCTTTTCAACATTTTGGCTAAATTAATTTAATCATTTACCTAAGCCAAATTGCTAATAATCAATTTATTTGATTATAACCTATAGTTTGACTATGCTATCTTAAGTTCATTATTTGATTAAAAGAACATGTCCCCTTTTGATTAAATAAAAGACCCCATTCTTCTAACCCACTTAAAGTGCACACATAAAGTCCTTTTTCTATTTTGCAATTAAAAGAAAAGGCTTTGTGACTTTTGTCTTATATGACAAGTCAACTTATATTCTATTGGTTGACTTGTGTGTGCACATGGATCACTCTTCTTTTCAAATTCCACTGTTGATCATCCACCATCTTCATCTTGATCTCTACCGTCCATATGAATTTAAAAGGGAGAGATATTTCTCCCTCAAAGGATCCATCCTTATTTTGAATATTGTTATGCTGCAGGTTTTCTAACAGGTTTCTTTGGAGCTTTGTGGAGAACTTCTATTTCTTGTCTACATTCTCTCATACCATAGCATTTTAGCTTAGATTCATGTTGCATGTTAGTTTAGCTTCTATTTTGCAATAATCTATCTCACATAACTTAATATTTGGATTGTAACACTCTCATACATGTTTTAGCATAGCTCCACTTTGCATCTCATTCTAGCTTAATTTTCATTTGCATTGCATTCTTGAGGAACTCCTTGGGACATTTGCATTCTTGCATCTTGTCTTTGGAACCTCCCATTGCATGGTTTACTAGCAGGAAGAGTATCTCTAAGGCTCATCTGAGAGCTTTCTTATTCTTGAAATATACTCTCTTGCACTCCATGGATAGGGAGCTCTAAGTTGGCATCTAAGCATTCCAACTCATGGAATTGTTTGGATAGAATGGTTTAGAGTGTGACAAAAATCAAGTGTACAGATACATTGTATCCTACCTAACTCATATGAACCCTAATTTTGATGATGGAAAATGAGTAGAAAAATCTCCTAATTTCCTACTTAGAGGAATGTCTAGTCATGAAGAAAAAGTTGTCATGCACAAGAACCTAAGGAAGAGAAGGAGTCAAGGGTTTTGCTTCATCAAGTGACCTAAGAGAAGAATTTGCAATGGCATGTTAAGAAAGAAGGCTTAAGGAGTTGAATGCTTGAAGGGTGAACAAGTTGTCAAAGCTGCAAAGTATGAAGGCCAAATAGAATTGAGGACTAAACAGAGATCTATAATCTGCAAGAGAAGTTGTAAGTTGTATCAGATCAAAACTTTACTATTACTCTCTAACAATTATATCAATCTAGGGTAAATCCTTTGGATTAAGGTTGACCTAACTATCATTTGTAAATCCTTTACCTAGGTGGCATTCTAAGTGAATGGCCTAATGTCCTCTAACAAGGCTCACTTCTAATAGGGTGATTGAAATCCCTTAACCGGGTCACACTTAATACTATTTATTATAACTTTTAATAGGGTTGGCCTTTCATAGGGCATCACTTCAGAAGAGTAAAAAGGAGTAATATGTTATTGGTGGTTTTTACCAAATTGGGTTTCCACATAAATCAGTGTATCTAGTGTGTTGATAAATCTATTATGTTTCAGGCTTTACATTTTTCAAGTTGATTTGATAGTAACATACAAATTTTAGTGATTGCATAATGGATGCATGTATGGATATGAATGTTTTATGGGTTCACTAAGCTATGAGAAGTTTTATTTATACATCTAGACCTTGGATAACTAATTCACCCCCCCTCCCCCCAATCATTCTAAAGTATTCCAAAAACATGTGTGCATACATATATGAATTTATATATATATAGGTAACTTTATATCGATCAAATTTTAAAATATTTAAATTTGTGGTGTAGGTTTTGTTGTGATACGTGGAACATATTTGAAGCAAGACAAAATAGTCCAACATGGAATAAACTTTGTTATTATCAACTTGACAACAAGGTTTTACAATACAACCACCTGGTTGTTGCCACCAGGCTTTGTCTACATCCAGTCAAATTTAAATGTGTATGTCACAAATGAAGACTAGATAGTGAAGATCATGAGGAGATATTACATGTTATAAGTGTACATCATGGTTGAATTGGACCTTGAGATAGCCTAATTTAATTTAAATCAAATTTTAGGACCTTTAAATGAGACATTTTGATTTTGTAAATTATTTCTCTAGATATACATGAGCACAATGAGATCAAGTTTAAAAATTATATTTAAAATTCAAAATAAATTTCAAATTGATAAAATATATGTTTATTGTATGTACAAAATGATTTATATGTTTATCGAGTATACAAATTTATTTATTATGTACAATAATTTGTTAGAAATAGATACATCATTTTAATTAGTTATTATATATGTTTCTTTAAAATATGCATTTACAAAATTAACATACATGTTATAAAGATTATTATATATGTCTCTTTTAAGTACTTATGTTTGAATCATAAATTTAATTAATTATTATATATATTTTTTTAAACATGCATTTATAAAATTAACATACATGTTATAAAGATTATTATATATATGTCTCTTATAAGTACTTATGTTTGAAACATAAATTTAATTAATTATTATATATGTTCCTTTTAAACATATTTTTTTAGATTAAAGCAAAAACAAGTTTTGAAGGGACTCGAAACCCTTTAACAAGAGGTAAAGATCAACATTAAGCACCACCAAGTTTTACAAGGAGTTGAAACCTAAAATTTACCAAGAAAATACAAAAACTAAGTTTTATAGGGATCTAAAAACATAAGAGTAATCCAATTAGAAAATACACCTAGGTTTTACAAGGACCTGGAACCTAAAGTTTAAACAAAAGGATGGAAATTGAAGATTATTTATAAAATAATTTAATTAATTATTAATTAAATTTATGTTTCAAACATAAGTACTTTAAAGAGACATATATAATAATCTTGTTTATGAAACATTATTTATAAACATATCGTTATGTTGCGAACAATATGTTTAAAACTTGTTTTTGCCTGAATCTAAAACAATATGTTTAAAAGAAACATATATAATAATTAATTAAATTTATGTTTCAAACATAAGTACTTTAAAGAGACATATATAATAATCTTGTTCACAACATAACAATATATTTATAAATAATGTTTCATAATAAGTACTTATAAAGATAACAATAACAAAAACATGTTCAAAAGAAACATATATAATAATTAATTAAATTTATGTTTCAAACATAAGTACTTTAAAGAGATATATATAATAATCTTGTTTGCAACCTAATGATATGTTTATAAATAATGTTTCATAAACAAGATTTTTATATATGTCTCTTTAAAGTACTTATGTTTGAAACATACATTTAATTAATTATTATATATGTTTCTTTTGAACATGTTGTTGTTATTGTTATCTTTATAAGTACTTATTATGAAAAATTATTTATAAACATATCATTATGTTGTGAACAAGATTATTATATATGTCTCTTTATAAGTAATTATTATGAAACATTATTTATAAACATATCATTATGTTGCAAACAAGATTATTATATGTCTCTTTAAAGTACTTATGTTTGACACATAAATTTAATTAATTATTATATATGTTTCTTTTAAACATATTGTTTTAGATTAAGGTAAAAAAAAGTTTTGAAGGGACCCGAAACCCTGTAACAAGAGGCAAAGATCAACATTAAGCACCACCAAGTTTTACAAGGAGTTGAAACCTAAAATTTACCAAGAAAATACAAAAACTAGGTTTTATAGGGACCTGAAAACATAATAGTAATCCAATCAAAAAATACACCTAGATTTTACAAGGACCTAGAACCTAAAGTTCAAACAAAAAGATGGAAATTAAATAGAATTAGGAAAATAGAATGGACCAGAAACTAGAACACCAATGACCACAACCAACACCTATACAAGCTCTTTTATGATCTTGTAAACCTCCTTATGTGCCTCTATACTACTCTAGATAATATCGACCATGGTAGAGTTAGGAACCTTAGGTGCCTTAGTAATATTTTTCCTTGTACTCTGACTAGTTCTCTTGCTTGGTCCTCTTGGACTCTTCACACCAATAGTATCTAGAGATATAATCTCCTCATTACTTTTCTTTCCAAAAATAGCTGCTACAAAACAAAACATGGAGGTAACCAAATCCATCCTCTGTCCACTATCCTTGATTAATTGATGGAGTTCCAAATCATACTCCTTCAATTTGTCAAGAATTTTACCAACTTGGTTTTCTAGATGGTTTCTCATAGCACATTTGTGATCCAACTCTTTCTGAATATCCCTGACTTTTTTCTTAAGTACTATAATATCATTGTATAGCCAAAAATCACCTTGAAGGGACACCTCAACTTTAAGCTTGGTAGTGTGAAGGAAAGATAACTTTGTCTGATGAGACTCATCTCTACATCCATCATCAACCCTATTCACATAGTCAATAGTGGTATTCTTATTCTCCTTTATATTGATCTAGAGCTTGGTGTTTGCATCCTACTTCTGTTTTGGCTCATCTTTATTATCCTTGCTCACGATATGCTCTTTTATGATAAGGACTTTACCCTCATTTTTCCTTTTGGTATCCATGTCCATTTTCTCCTCACTAAAATTCCTTTTAGAAGGTGGAGGGTGATTATTATGTTTCACTTCTTCATCCCCTAAAGCTTCCTACCCTATATTAGACTCAGTTTTCCTATCTTTACTATCCTCCACATTACCCTTGCTAGTGGACATGTCTCTACTCCTAGAGTAATCATCTATGTTTGAAATGAGGTCCCCCATTTCTATTTTGGCATCATCATCGATAAAGTTTTCAAAATTTGTAACTTCCTCCACATTTTTATTTTTAATGTCCCTTTTATTGCCCTTTTTGGTACTCTTGTTGTCACTAGTACCTTTCTCACTTTTAAATTTCTTTGAGTGTAGTTCATTATTAGTCACTTTCCACTTTTTATCCACAACTAGAGAGGGTTTAACAACTTTGTTTTTTAGTAGTTTTCAATAAGTAGAATTAAACTCTCATGGAGCATGGGACATGACTCCTTCCTATGGGCTTGGAGACTTTAAATCAAAGAGTATTACAAATAAAATGGGAAAGAGACTCTATCTTTGTACCTAAAATGATTTAAGAACATAAAATGAAACTTGTGGACCCTCTTAGATCTACCATCAAGGATGAAATACTCACAAATGCATGATAAAACATCCCTCCAAATCACCTTAATCTAGATCAAATTGCAGAAGTCGTCACTCTTCTCTAGCCTTTTCTCCTCTTCATCACTTTTTGGGAATTTCTTAAAGGAAAAATTTGAGATGCTGGTATCCTTACTAAATTTTAGACCCTCTATTGGAAGACCCATAATCTATGTGATAAATTCCTCAGATAGTTTCATAGTAACCCCATGCAACGTAACCCTATCTTCTATCCAATTCTTGAAAAAATACTCTGTAATGTGGGGCTTATACCAATGAAGTTTCTCAATATACATCATAACTTTCCATTTTTGTAGTATATCCCACATTGTTGAATTCACCTTCCATTCCTTGCTATTATTTGGCTCTTGCTTTCTCGGTTCCCCTCCCATCTTGTATTCAACTCTGCACTTGCAACTACTCTAAGAAGAAAAAATCAATAAGAAAGGTAAAGTACATTTGATTTCTAAGAAAATTTTAACCTTGCATATGTACCATGTACAATCCATAATTACACAAAGGTACCTCCTCGGGATACACAAATAATCTGCCATAAACCCATCACTCCTTACGATACACATATAATCTGCCATAAACCTATCACTTCCCCTCATAAATTCCTCAATCTTGAGTGATCATTCCTTTGATAGCATGTGTCTTTTCATAACTAAAAATTGCCTTTAGCTTTTAAACATGTTGTTGTTGTTATCTTTATAAGTACTTTTTATGAAACATTATTTATAAACATATCATTTATAAGCTCACATAAATATTTGCAATCTACTAAAATAAAAAAATATACATGTACATCTCAAGAATGAACATCTATATCTAATATCTATATAGAAATGCATGTATGTAAACTATGTGAACAAAAAATCCATGTAAGTCTCAAATAAACATGTATATGTAAAATATAAATAGTGAAATACATGTCATCTAGGTACTAAAGTACTAAATAGTAAAATAAATAGTGAAATACATGTCATCCAGGTGCTAAAGTACTAAATAGTAAAATAAATAGTGAAATACATGTCATCCAAGTGCTCAAATTTAAATAGTAAAATAACTATTGAAATGCATGTCATCCAGGTACTGAAGTACTACATAGTAAAATAAATAGTGAAATACATGTATGTAAGTCTCTGGAATAGGTAAAAAAAGTCTCCAATAGATAAATGCATCAAAATATGCATACATCTATTACTACTAGAGAGACCCCTCAAGACACATACTAACAAAATGACCCTCTAACCGAGTCTCCTATACATCCTATGACCAAGGTGCAATAACCAAGCCTTGCAAAAATATATACAATAGATCTATCTAAACATATATATGCATGTGGACATGAATATGAGTGCATACAGTTTGAAACATAAATAACTTTACAAATTATTTAAAACTTGTACCTGATTATTATTTATTGGAATGTTCAAATAGGAAGAGGACTTCTGAGAGGGGGGGTGAATCAGAAGTAACTAGTTTTTTCTTTTTAAACCCTCATTAACACATAACTGAAAGTAAATTACATGCATGTAAACATATAATAAAACATGAAATGAAAGCATGCATCAATACATGAAACCCTCATTAACACATAATTGAAAGTAAATTACATGCATGCAAACATATAATAAAACATGAAATGAAAGCATGCATCAACACATGACACAAGAGATTTGGTAATCTAGAAACCTTCCAAGAATAAGAAGGTAAAACTGGGGTGGGGATGACACCCACAAAAATTACTACAGCAATATGTTCAACCACTTCTAATGGTCTCCCATGTTAAAGGCCTACCCTATTAAAGGCTTTACACTATGTCAATAGTGACTTGGTTAGAGGATTTACAAACACCTTACAAGAAGTGTCACAATAGGTTTTTAAACCCACCTAATTCAATAGGATTTTCATCACCTTCCCCAAAGGTTTTCCCACCTAGCTATTAAGCTAAACTATCAACATAGGATTCTCATCATCTAATATAATGGTAAGAAAGTATTAGAACATTTGACCTGATAGAGTGCAATCTTCAATTGCTGGGTTTAGGTACTAGATCTGCTCTTCCTGTTCTGATCCTTACTTGATTTGATCTCTATATGTGTCCCCTATTCTATTCTAATCAACTAGATATGTATTTTCTACTTCTTTCACTAAGTCCTTGACACCCCTACTGATTGCTCTATTTTGCAACAATCTCTTGGCAACTTGATAAATTCAACAACCTCGACATTATGGTATCCAATCTCCTTATAAAGACATTGTGGATTTAGGGTTAGGTATGGATCTATGATCCATATTGAATCTCAAATTCCTATTCATACCTTGCATTTTTCTCATTGGTTGCATGCCTTCTCCATTTTTTTGATTAGCTACATGTTGATATCATAGGTAAATGCAAAGGCTTGATCTTATCTTCTTATCCCTTTGTGAGTCATGCAAAAATGGTTTTACATCTTATTTTGTGAAGGCACAAACTATTATGTTGATTATGTGTTACTCAACACATATTATATTACTGGTGCTTGGCACATGACTATTCCTATATTGCTCAACACATGTTACATTTTTGGATTGCTCAACACCTATTACACTCTATGTTGCTCAGCACATGAATGAATATTCCTAAATCACTTGGCACATGTTATATTTTTGGATTTCTTAGCACCTATTACTTGTTCGGGACCTAAAGTCACTCAACACTTATTAAGATCTTGACTCGTCAACTACTATAACTCACTCGACATACATAGTGTACTCAACATATATGGTGGAATTGGTTAAGTGTGTTGACACTCAAATGTCAAGACCATTCTAAGACCAACAATCTCCCCCTTTAACATGAGTTAAAAAATACTTAACTATGCATTAATGAACTGATCTGATTGAGTACATTCTTTATTCTTGCTTGGCATACATGTAAAATTTCAAAATTTGTTAAAAAATTTTGTGAGCAACAATATACCTTATGACTCCCCTTGAGTTGATTATGCCTAGTCCATTCTTGAAAATAAAATTCTATGTTGATGTGCCTGATTCTCTCTATTCTTTGTCTTGTTCCTATTTCCTATGCCTGTGTAATGTATCTGATCTATTTTCCACATGCTCATCAAAATTTTGCATCTCACCCTCACTTTGTCTTATTTCTTGTCTCCCCCTTTGGCTATCTACACACTTTCCAATTTATTCTCAAAATGAATGAATGAATGTAATCAAAATTATCAAAATTTGGTATTCTCCATATATCTTCATATATCTCCATATATCTCCCCATATATACATATCTGCCCCTAATGTATATATCTCCCCCTTTTTGACACTAATGTCAAAGGGTTCTAAGGAGTAATATTATACTTAGCCAAAAATGTACTATTTACCTCCAGGAGTATCTTCAGAGCTGCATCCAAATTCTCCAATGTAATGTCCAGTGACTTGTGCTAGATGGTAGTCTCTACAGCAAGGTGTACAAGTCCATCTAGGGTAGAAAGATTTGGATCTTTCTTTAGGACTATTTCTACATATGCTTTCTCCTTATGGAGGACATCTAAGTGTGGGGTTATGGAAGACTAGATTTGGATCAATTTTTTCTTTATGATTTCCTCCTCTACTATTAATACAAATAATTCCCTTTTTGTGTGAAGCGTCTGTGCAAAATGCTTCTCACTCTGAGCTAGATTTGTTGGAAGTTGCATGCTAGAAATCTTGAGATTTCTTTCCAAGCTCATTATTCTTTGGCTAGTCTCTTGTGTGAAGTTGGAAAAATCACATAGTTTGTTGTACAATGAGAAAGTGTTCCCAAGTACAATTTTCACTCTTTCTAGTTTCTTAGCTAATTCAACTTGTGCTAATGCTATATCATTTGATATTTTCTCATTTACTTTACCTTGGAATTTTCTTTCTGACTATTCCATTAATTTTACATTTGTATCATGGTCTGCATTAGTCACCTGATCAACTATATCTAATAGTTGTTCTATTATAGGCCTTGTTTCATTTGGTGACTGCAAGTTGAAGGCATCCATGAAGATGTCCTTTATCTCATTCAATGCTTGCCTACACTTGTATTCTCTTCTCAATACTTATTGTCTCTTTCTCCTATCCAGTGCACCTTGTATTTCTATGGTGAGGGTGCTAGATTCATAGGAGGGAATGATGGTCTCTTCATAAAGTTTAGGATCTCCATAATGAAGTATCCTAGCTACCTTTCTAGAGCTCAAGCCTAGTGTTTGAACTTGTATTGATATCATATTAGTGCTCGGCTTCTAAAGAGTCTGAGTGGGAGTACCAATTTTTGGTAATTCAACCAATGTTTGTATTGTAGCTTGCTCCTTTGATTTCCCTTTATCACTAACAATTGCTGGGGATGAACCTATTGACTATTCTTCTTTTCCTATATCTTCCCTTTTTTCTACAAATGACATCTGAATAGTTTCACTTGTTGCACTTGGTGGAGGTGGTGGTGGAAGCATCAGAACCTTAGTTCTAGTAGCTATGTATGCGAAAGGTTTATCCTTTGGCTTCACCTTTTCCTTTTGTGGGTTTGTTGCTACTCTTTGTAGTTCATCTACACTCACCAATACAAGTCTTGTATACAAATTTTCCTGTAGAGTATATTGATGAAGGATCTTTGGAAGATCCTCTACAATAAGTGGATTGATGTTTTGACATGAAGTGTCAATAACATCCTTTATTTTTATGGTCTCTACAGGTGTGATGGTGGCATGAGGAGGGCTAGGAGGTGGCATTTGTACGCACTTTGTTCTTCCTATTCATCTAATTCCTTTTCCTCTCCTTTAGTTGTATTATATTCTTCTTCCTCCTTATTTACTTCCTCTTCTACTCTTCCTTCCTCACCTTTCTTCTCCTCTTCACTTTTCTTCTCTTCTTCACTTTTCTTCTCCTCTACTTTCTTTTTTGTCTCTTTTACTTCTTTTCTCTTGGTACTAGCTTCTGCCTTATATTCCTTGTCAAATACATCATCAATTTTCTTGTATATTGATTCCACAATTTTGTGGATTTATTTACAACATCCTCTATCTTATTTTGGAGGATGAAAAATGCTCTGTATTTAGGAGAAAAATTTCTATTATGCCTTTTATTTTCCTTAGTTATTGGACCTTTAGTCAGGTCTAGCAACACTCTAGCTAGGGTTTATTCTCTTATCTCCTTTTCCATTTGTAAAAAAAAATGCCACTTATCTTCAACTATCTTGTATAGCTCCTTGGGCATTGTACTATCTAATTCTAGAGAGGTGTGTTTGTATTTGGCCATCATTGCATACACTGATTCCTCTATTTTGTTTTGCTCTTCTTTATTGAGCTTATTAAAGTCTATAGTCTTTAAACCATTCAAGTTTAATTTTCTAATATTTACACATAACTTGTCAATGAAAGACTTGGAGGGATGACTTACCACTCTAAACTGGCTGTTGTCATCTAACTTTGTTCTTTCTTCATCTAAGTCTAGTTGGGTAAAATATTTCCTTGTCTTCCTTGGTTCTTCACCAGTCTACTTTGTGGCTTTCTTCTTCCCTTTGGCTTCATCTTTTGCCTTTTGAGCTGCAACCTTGGTGGTAGCCCTTGTAGTAGGCTTCTTTGTTTTGACTACAATGGGCTTTGTCCCATTCTTTTCCTTGGGCTGGGATGCAGGCTAAGTTTTGGCTTTCCTTTTGGTGGCTTTGGCTTTAGTGGGTGCTTCCTTGGCTTCTTCTTCCTCAACACCTTCTTCATCCTCTCCTAGGCCTTGTTTCAATTCCAATGGCCCTTGCATTGGTTTGTCTTCTTTTTGCTCACTCTTGTCTTCATCTTCATCTACTTCTTCTTCTGCTATAGTACCTGTTGCTTCTATATCAGCTCCAAATGTCTTCTTGAGCTTTCTTACCATTTTGTCCTTCTTCTTCACTATAGAGGCTATCTTCAAATTTATTACCACCCTAGATTTGACATTATCATAAGTCCCAAAGTGAGGAGCATTCTTGTCTATCTCTTATGCTAGCAGTGATGTGATTGCAACTAAAGCTTGGTCTACATCAAGCTCATATCCAAGTGGCCTAAGCCATCTTACTCTAGGTACCATAGCTTGGGTGTAGGTGTAATCTATGTCAACCAAGAAACAAATGTCATTTACATGCTACTCAACCAGTGATACTGGTATCCTTAACCTTTTTTTCATGGACTTCTTGAAGTCCTCAAAGTAGCTTGTCATCTAAGCATCAAAATTGTCTCCCATTTGCTCAATAAGCTCATTGACTTGTGTGACAATTATCTTGTTAGGGTCCCAATTTACCTTTCGAACTGAAGGAAATTCTTTCATGACATAGAAAAATATGCAAACCAACACTGATCCAAATTTGCATTGAGCTCCTTTATATTTCCTTATGGCTAATAAATTTTCATTAATTTGTTGTAGCATGAGCTCTGCTAGATCATAAGTGTGGTCCTTCTTCACAATTTTGTATGCAACATCTACTGCTATACATGGCATGCTATTCAATTTTCTTGATTGATAGAATTTGTGAGATATGACTCTGATGGTGAAATCAAGTAGGGGTTTAGTGATTGTGTCAATGGTCATTCCCCTATATTCCATTTGGCACCAGTGTTTTTCTCTATAGCTTCCTTTTTGTCACTTCTCAGGGTCTTAAGCTGATCTAGGGTTGGGAATCCAGTAACCCTATGAACAATTTTCTTTGTGATCTTCACTAGCCCTTTTTCTACCCAAAATGATCCTTCATGAATTCAGCTCAACACTATATGAATCCATTTAGTCTTAAATACAATGGGAAAAACTAAGGCTTTAGTTAAACCCTTCTTCTCAACTACTGAGAACTCATCCTTCAGTATACCTTTGTCATACAACTTTTCAAAGGCATTAAAAATTTATAGGT
Source organism: Cupressus sempervirens (assembly GCA_028749045.1). Classification (NCBI taxonomy): domain Eukaryota; kingdom Viridiplantae; phylum Streptophyta; class Pinopsida; order Cupressales; family Cupressaceae; genus Cupressus; species Cupressus sempervirens. The sequence continues at coordinate 615,227,256 of CM053789.1, forward strand.
CACCTATGGCTCCAATCTTATAGTTATAAAATTTCTTGATGTCTTGGACCATTACTACTTTTTTCTAGAATGACTGACAAAGCACCAGTTGGGTCATTTTTATACAAGACCTCAGGAATGGGTTTAAATTCTAGTTGCTTAACCTCATTATTGACAAGTTGGACTTCATGACTATCCTTTCCCTTTGTGGTTTTAGACCCAGATGTCATCTTGAATAAACTAGGGTTTAATATTTAAATAAAATTTCAAATACTACGGAGCTCAACACTTGATAAAATACCTTTGAATCAAAGAGTTCGAGTTGAATTGCTATTGAGATTGGTGAAAATCATTGCTAAATTGTTGTTTGATGACCTCTTTTCTCTTCTCTTTTTTTCTTTGTGTTCAAATGGCTTGAAAATGAGTGATTTTCAAATTTATTAGGCTCAAAAACTAACATTTATTGCATAGTGCTTGTAGTTGTACACTCGACATCCACTATTTTTTGTTTACTTGGCAGCCACTAACATATCTAATTTGGCATCAACTAGACTTTCCAGCTCAACATATACTAGAGTTTCACTTGGCATCCAAGGGTAGCTTGGCATCTTCTACAAAATTTTCAATTTTTAACTTGACATCTTTTCTCATGCAGATTTCTCCTTGGAAACACTTCTTTGTTCTTTTGGGTTGATGTATGATACATCTTTATATATATCAGCCCCATGTACCTATCTTGTGCCTAATTGGATGAAGTGTGATCACTTGACCTCTTGGGTGAAGTGATCTCTCCATTGGATGTACTTGATCCATCTCTTCTTTGCCATGTTTTTTTTATTTCTGCCCTGATGTGTTTCACATCAACTTTTTTTTTACCCTTGTTGACTTCTGACCTAGGTACCTTGGCCTTTGTTAGGCAATATCTACTGACATGTCCTTTCTTCAAGCAACTAAAACATGTGGTTTGGCTTAACCACCTACTGTCATTTCCATTGAAGTGTGTTCTTATGCAGTTCTAAGGAACATGGCCATATTCCTGATAGTAGTGACAACTTTTCTTGGTATTGTAATCCCAATTGTAGTGGTGTGCATAGTGGTTTCTCCTTGTAGGTTGATTAGGTGTCCACATAGGCTTTGATTTTCACTCAAAAGCTATATGTCCATACTTTTTGCAGTTATAGCAGTGACCATCAAATCTTGGTGTCCTTATGGTCTTGGTTCTATCGTCTTGTGTTGACTGTCCTTGAATGTTACACTGGTGACAATAACCTTTGTTTTTGGATGTGTCTTGCTGATTGGTCTTTCTACTCCCACAAATATTAGTAGTGTGCCCCTTTTTATTATAGAAATGACAAGTGGGTGTAGTGTTCTTGCCTTAGTTGGTCCTTTCTGCTATAGTCTTGGATGATTCTCCTTGTTTAGTGCTGGTGTAACCAAGTCCTGAAGTATCATCACTAGCCCTTGGTGATTTTAGTAATTGTTCAAAGTACTTGATAGGCTCATTAGGTTCGTTGTAGCTTTCTACTATCTCCCTTTCTCTCTTCAATTCATTCTGCAATTGTTCATTCTACATCTTCAAGGTGGAGATCCCAATGTCCTTCATGTTTAGCTCATGATGATCATTCATCATCTGGCTTAAGGTGTCTAGCTACATGTTTGAGATCTTTTCAAACTCAATTGTCAATTGTCTTTTCCTCTAGCCTATTGGTGAGATTTCTCTTGTCATCTTCTATCATGACCTTGTCTTCAATAGCTCTTATATTTTTTTCATCACTTCACAAAGAATTATGGCTTGTGATTCTTGTTCAAGTTTGAGTAATCTAATTTCTTTAGCTTGTGCTCTATTTTTCTCCATCAGTTCTGCTATTGTTGCATCAAATTCCTTGGAATATCCATTGACAAACAATTGTGTGGTGTCAATATCCTTGTAGTGAGTTTCATTCAAAACTATGGCTATCTCCTTTCTTCTTTTCAAGGATTTTCTAAGTTCCTTTCTGGCTTCCTCTACCTTGTGTAGAGCGAGGTGTACACCAATCACTTGATTTCCAATAATCTTCCCAAGTTCGAAGACTTTCATCTTCAAACCTTTTCTCTAAGCTATTAGGCTTCTTCCTTGTGAGAACCAATAGCTTTGATACCAATTTTTGGAATGTTCAAATGGGAAGAGTACTTCTAAGAGGGGGGGTGTGAATCAGAAGTAACTGGTTTTTTTCTTTTAAAACGCTCATTAACACATAACTAAAAGTAAAGTACATGCATGTAAACATATAAGAAAACATGAAATGAAAGAATCCATCAACACATGACACAAGAGATTTGGTAATCTAGAAACCCTCTAGGAATAAGAAGGTAAAATTGGGGTGGGGAATGTACACTCGAAAGTGTCCCACTCTAAACCCTTCTATCCAAACAATTCCATGAGATTGGAATGTTCGGATGCCGGCTTAGAGCTCCCTATCCACAGAGTGCAAGAGAGTATATTTTAAGAATAAGAAGGCTCTCAGATGAGCCTTAGAGATACTCTTCTTGCTAGTAAACCATGCAATGGGAGGTTCCAAAGACAAGATGCAAGAATGCAAATGTCCCAAGGAGTTCCTCAAGAACGCAATGCAACTAAAGATTAAACTAGAATGAATATGAAAAATGCAACTATTCTAAGCATGGATGAGAGTGTTACAATACCATTAATAAGCTATGTGAGATAGATTATTGCAAAATAGAAGCTAAACTAACATGCAACATGAATCTAAGCTAAAATGCTATGGTATGAGAGAATGTAGACAAGAAATAGAAGTTCTCCACAAAGCTCCAAAGAAACCTATTAGAAAACCTGCAGCATAACAATATTCAAAAGATGGATTGAGGGGGAAAGCTCTCTCCCTTTTAAAGTCATATGGATGGTAGAGATCAAGATGAAGATGATGGATGATCAACGGTAGAATTTGAAAAGAGGAGTGATCCATGTGCACACACAAATCAACCAATAGAATATAAGTTGACTTGTCATATAAGACAAAAGTCACAAAGCCTTTTCTTTTAATTGCAAAATAGAAAAAGGACTTTATGTGTGCACTTTAAGTGGGTTAGAAGAATGGGGTGTTTTATTTAATTAAAAGGGGACATGTTCTTTTAATCAAATAATGAACTTAGGATAGCATAGTCAAAATATAGGTTATAATCAAATAAATTGATTATTAGCAATTTGGTCTAGGTAAATGATTAAATTAATTTAGCCAAAATGCTAAGAAGGGGGCTAATAGCCTAGATGACAATTTTTAGGTGATTACATTTGCCCCTCTTTGACTAATGTGTGATCGATCTGGGAACACATTACGTCAAAGAAAATCAAAGCCAAGTAGGCAATGATAGATATAGATGTCTAATTCCAAAGAGTGAAATGCAGAAATTGATAGCAAGTCCTGAATGCATAGCCTGATAGTAGTAGTACTGAACACTAGGAAGAGATGATGTCAGAATTCAAGAAGAATACTAACACTTAGAAAAGCAGATAGAGTGAGAGCAAGTGAGAAGATCAAACAAATGCTCCTAAGCAGTGATAGAGTATTTTTGCCCCCTCGAGATCGAAATTGAAATGAGGTAAGGGGATGCAAAAACTGGCTAGAAATGAAAAAATTAGAATATAGCAATGTCCAAGATGATAGATAGATGATTAGAACCCAAGAATGACTATATAAAAAATTTGATAAAATGCCCCAGTATGGAAATGATGAAGACATGAAGAAATGAAGATGCCCCAGTGATGATTCAGAGATTAGACCTCAAAAGGTTAGCTAACTGCTTAGAAGAAAGTAGAATTTTAAAAGACAAATTTGACCATCAAGATGAACTCGAATTTGGATTTCGATCCTGAAAATAAATCTAGGACGTCAAAATTATTTAAGAGGTCAAAACTTTAGATAATGTGATGACAAGATAGAAAAGAGATGAAGCGAAAGATTAAGAAGGTGAAAAGACATGAACAAGAAGAAAGTAAAGAAATATATGAAAGGAGTTAGCTGATATGTCCACAAAAAGATGAAGAGAGAGCTCTCCCCATATGCAAGAATGCAAGACTAAGCTAGAAAATGAACCTAAAATGCAAGCTAATATGCAAATTGGTTTACCAGCAAGAAGTGCATAACATTTAGACTCTTAATTTCATCATTGAGCATTTATTAGGGACATCATGAGATCATACAACCATCACTAGTATAACTATGAGGATATGAATATGATCGATATTAGATAGGTATGTGGAAATCCAATCTAAGCATCAGAGACATGTAAGTCAAGATAACTACATGATTAGATTCCCTAAGTTTAATTTAGCAAGATTACACCTGTATCAAGGCATAAGCGCCAGGATAAACCCTGAGTGCAGTCTTGTAAAACAATCAAGGATGATACATTTATAAGTCAAAGTGTTGAATAGGACAAGCATGAATGCTTACAACACTATAGACAAACAAAAGTATACCCACAAGCAGAAATCAAGAAAATATGTCCCATGCCCCCAGTCTTCTAGTCAATGACATCCTTGAAAGACTATTAGGGAGGGAACACATGGCAAAGAAATCATCATAGACAGCACACAAAGTAGATAAATGTCAGCATAGCTTAGTCGTTTAAGTGTTAAAGTGCATGTGTGTAAGTCACTTGGCCATTTCTTCCAGACTTGATTCTGATAGTGAGAAATATCGCGACATCGGAGACCATAGGTAAACTATCTGTAAAGTGTTGAAAAAAACTTGATGTCAAGGTGGGGGAAGTGTTGAGAAATACTATGTTGTGAGTTGTCAAAGAAACCCAAATGCACAAGAATACCTCAATAGGCTAAGTAGCTATGCCCCCAAGATGAGGACAAGAAATAATTCCAAGTCAGGAAATGTGTAGCGAAGTGGATGATTGAGACTGATAGACATAGGTGCAAGGGTTTCAAGTAGTGCCTATTTCCAGGTTTTCACCACTTGACAGATTTTTTCAAGACTTTTTTCAATTTTTTTGTATTTTTGTATATTTGATTTTTTTTTTGGTGATACATCAAAGTGCCTATTGCTAGGTTTTCACTAAGATGATCATTTTTTTTCAAGATATTTTCTTATTTTTAGGATTTTTTTCAGGATCATATATGATTTTTTGAATTTTTTAGAATAATTTAGAGATCACTAGTTCTCAAGCAAGATCGCATCATTTTCTCCCAATGTCTAGCAAGGTATAGGACATGATGGAGAAACAAGTTGGTGGATAAGCAAAGATGGATGAAAAAGGAGCATGAAGCAAGTAAAAGTGATCCTCAAGGATTGACTCCTCAAGAGTACCCAAGCTAGGGAAAGAGGTGAAATAGTCATATGAAGGACATTTTGGATAAGCAATGGAAGTAATGAGAAAGATAGTGTGTGGGATAAGCAGTGAAGCCAACAAGTGCAATAGCATATAAGATAAGCGATGGAAGCCAATGAGAGAGATAGCATGTAGGATAAGCAATGAAGCCAACAAGTGAGATAGCATGAAGCATGTAGTCCAAAAGAGTAGACATGTCAAGAGACCTAGGAACCATGTTTCATTTATTATGATCAAGACCAAGGGGTCAACTAAATAGGATAGCGATGGGATAGAGCAATAAAAATAAAGCTTGAGATGGAGGCTATGAGGGAATGAGAAAGCACAAATAGAGAATCTCATGGATAAGATAACCAATATGCAAAGATAGCTCAACATTTTCAAGATCAAAGAGAGAAGAGGGGATAGATGGATGATGAAAGAATTACGCATGACACTTGTTTGCCAGGTTTTCATCATGGTACTTATCCAAGGTGCCACAAGAAGTAGTTTTCACCATAGGATGCATTTATTTATCTTTACTTTTGCTACCAAGGTGCCACAAGAAGTGGTTTTCACCAAGGCACATTTTCATTTTCTTTTTTTTCTTTTTTCTTTTTTTTGATTTTTTTGAATTTTTAGAAAGAGCTCAAGCTTTTTGAATGTAGATAGTGCTCCTATAGAAAAGATAAGTCATGATAAGTCAAGACCATAGAAAGGTATGCTCAAAGATGTTGATAGGGTGATGAAAGAGAAATGGTAGTAGGAAGAATATATGGAGGATAAGAGTTCATGTATAGAAAGGAGGTGTAAGCTTTAGGGGATTTCATGTGGGTAGCTAAAATATTGGACAAGATCAACATTGACACACGCCTTGAAGGGTATTGGAACAATGGAGGAATCATGGATGAAATAGCTTGAGATTTAGATGTATGAGGTGGTAGAAAAGATTTGGAAAAAAGTGGAGTGGAAGGCTTTGGAATATTTTTAGGAAGATTTTTGGAAGAAGATGGAATGGAAGCCTTTGGAAGCTTGAATGTCAACTTCGAAGTATTTTCAATATTCAAGTCTTCTAAAAGAGACTTTGGAATCCATATAGCTTTAGATTTTCCTTTGGATACTTCAAAACACATTTCTTCAATAATGGGTTTAGGAACCCATATTTTCTTTGATTTAGCTCTCTTAATAGTGGACCTTTGTAGTCTCTTTTGTGCATTTTTCTTCTTAGCATTCACATGTCCATTAGATGGGACATAGTGATCTTTCTTTTTAAATGGATTCTTATGTTTATTCTCACTTCCAAAGGACTTGGGATTTGTGGATGAATAAGGCTGATATGACTGGTCTAGATGGATAGATGGGTGAAAAGTCATCAAGGATGAGTGTCTTTGTTGATCTTGAGGTATTATAGGAGAGCTAGGGAATGAGCTAGGAGTGAATGTAGGAGATGGAGGAACATAAGGCCCCAAAATGGATGGAAGGTTTGAATGCTTTAGCTTAGATGGATAAGGACCAAGGATAGATTTAGAAGATGCAAAGGGATAGTGGGAAGGGATATCAACATCTTTAGAATGAGCAACATGGTCAAAGCCATCAATAGACTCATGATTACCTTTGATAGGAACAACATTTTTAATAGTAGCAATTGAAGCTTGAGCACAATTTTGAAGTGGATATGAAGAAGTAGAACATGAGGGGATGCTTTGATCTTGACAAGTAGCCTTGGATAGCATATGAAGAGAACTTTTCTCATAATTTTCACTAAGCTCAAGGGAAATGGAAGTGGTATCTTCATCATACTTAGGAGGTGGACAAGATATAGAATATGGAGGGGAAAAATCTTGAAAGAGATGAAAGGGTGCTTGATCTTGATCTTTCTTGACATTTATAGCTTTTTCTTTTTGAGAGTCCTCTTGACATGGAGCCACTTCTAAGGACAAGGGAGAATGAAGAGTGAATGGAGTAGTGCTTGGATTAGGCATAATAGTGCATGAAGGTTGAGGATGTTTAGGATTAGTAGCATGGAAAAGGTTTGCAGCCAAGTGAAGGTTAGCTTGAGTTTCTTTTAGAGGTAGCCCTTGAGGGTATGCATATTGCATATGGAAAGCACTAGATTTTTTGTTTGATAGAGGCATGTTGGAAAAATTTGAAGTGTTGGGACATGCACGAGTGTTGGAAGAAGTGGAAGATGTAATGGAGCCACTACTAGACATAGGTTCATCAACGTAATCTTGCTCAAGAGAAGTATCCTTAGCACATGAGTCACTAGAGGTTCCAATAATTCCATTATCCATAAGATCTTGGATTTTATGTTTTAGCTCAATGCAATCTGAAGTACTATGCTCATTATGTTGATGATAATCACAATAGATATCCAAGAATGGATTTCCATATGAGCTAGACTTAGGTAACATGATGATCTTATTGCCAAGAAGTGTTTGCAAAATGTCATCATAAGAATGTTCCAAGGGAGTAAAAGTCCTCTCAAAAATATGTCTAGGATCTTTTTTTTTTTTCTCAAGTGAATGGTATACATCCATGTCTTCATCATTATCTTGGTCAAAGATAGGTCCATCATGAAATTTTAGCATAGGCTCAAAGGAGGTATCACTTGCTTGTTCTCTAAAGAGGTCTTTAGGTCTAGAAGATGAAGACATTTGATGTCTTGAAGTAGAGCATGTAGACCTAGAAGAAGAGGATGACCTCAAAGAAGGTGACTCATATGCATGTAAAGACCTTAAGTAAGATTCATGTAATGATGCAATCTTCTCCTCTAACCTTTTATCAATTTTAGACTTCATTTTTGTCATGCGCTTAGAGAAATGAAGGTAAGAAAGATCATTTGTCTCTTCTAGTTCTTTGTATTGTGCATATAGATCTTGAAACTCTTTAGTGACATGGAGGATATCATGATCATCTAGATTTGGTTGAAGTTTGGTAGCACAAGATTTAGATCCCATAGTTTTAGATGCAAAGCCAAGCATAAAATAGTCTAGAAGATAACTTGATGTTGAAACTATAGGAGGTAGAGTGTTCACTTGCCAAGATATTAGAGAGAGATTAAAGAAACTTGTCAAAAAATATGTCCAAGAAACTTACGACATGAATGACTCAAGTCAATAGCTAGGCAAGATGCCCAAATAGCCAAATAGATAGAGCAAGCAGGGTGACAAGTGAACAACTCTCCAACCCAAGAGTGTAGTCAAGAAATCAAGGAAACCATTTCAGCAAAAGAATAACTAGCAAGAAAACATAGACCATGAAGACAAAAAGACCAAGAGCACTAAGACCAAAGAGCCACTTTAAGCATGTTCAAAAACTAGAGACATAGCAAATCAAAGTCAAATGATGAGACTCCCCTTAGCAAGCAACACAAGAAAATGTTTGCATTTGATGTTTTGACTTGGTTGACAAAGTTTGACAATAGTTGATAGCATAACAAGTTTGATGTTCAAAATTAATTTCTTTTCAAGCAAGATAGTGACACATGGAGTAGTCTTCAAACAATCAAGCAAGGGACAAAGCAACCTTGCATGATACAAGCATATGTGACGTCTCAAAAGAATTTCCTAGAATTATCGTCATGTGTATCTTCAAAAGATTTTCACAAGTATACCACATTCGAGAACACATCAAGCAATATCTACCTAGAAGTCATGGTTCATTATTCAACAACTTGGCCCACGCTTGATGCTCATTTGCCTCACACCAAGTGGTTGCCCACAAGAGATATTGGCTTTGTCATGGAAATGCCATAAGCATAACCAAGGGAACACATATGGTGAGTGTAAATCTTGGGGTGATCCGGGTAGTCCACTAGGATCAATCCTTGCACCAAGAAGTTGAGCGGCTAAAAAGGGTAGTTACTAACTTAGGGTGTTTAGATAGGGCTTCCGTTCATAGTGTTCCTCTTGCTCCCAATTACGGGACACCTCACCTTGCGATGAGTAACCGATCTCGCGATCACAAGAGTACCTTAAGCATTCTTGCCTAGTGATCTCCCTATGGTCGAAATCCCATAAGCAATCACACTAGGCAAAGACAAACACTATGTCTACCAAAGTTTTGTGTCCTTGGTAGCCTTGAGTTTATAGTGGGTTGGAAGAGCTGGGTAATCTGCTTGTCCCCACTTGGGTCGTTCCTCTCAGGTTGTCCGAGAGCAGGCCCTCTAAAGGATTCTAACTACACAAAGAGTGGATCAACTTTTGAAAGTCAAGATTTCTGATTCACCACAAGGGTGAAGAGCATACTCTCCTATTCCAATCATTTTCTCCCAAATATGCCAAGAAGATTCAGTTGTCTCTTACTCTTGAAACCAAATGGTAAGTCAAGATTTCTGATTCACCACAAGGGTGAAGAGCATACTCTCCTATCACCAAAAGATCCCAATTGTAAGTTTTAATGTGCCTAAAAATAAAAAAATAGTATATGCCGCACATGTAAAAGTAAAGAACAAGAAAAATTAGGTTTTTATGCATTGGGCAGCCCTACAAACAATCATTAGTAACCCTTGTGCATTTGAAGCTTTGACATGCATTCTTTTTATGCAATGTTTCAATTTTTTTTCATAAGGATGGCAACCTGTAATCACAACTTGTTAGCACCAAAAGTTAGTGTGAAATAACATAAAAATATGCAATAAAAAGTGGTGAGTTTCTTCAAAAATCTAATTTATCTTCCAACCAAGTACATGCAAAGAAAGTGCAAGTTAATCACAAATGCTTTCATTTTTACTCTTTGGTTTTGACCTAGTCAACAAGATTGGACTTGTTTGCTATGATTTCATATCCAAAAATGAAAATGAAAAGAAAAGACCCCTGTTAAAAATTAGAGAGCTTTCCAAAAATGCAAGAAATTTTAAAAATCTCTTTATTTGCTCTCTAGAGATTGATTTTGTCAAAACAGGCCAAATTTATCAAATCGAGTTTTTGATCCTTAATACGATCTCAAAATTCAAAACACAAAGAAAGAACCCTCATTATAATTGAAAAAAATTTCTGAAAATGTAAGTTTTTTAAAAAAAATCACTGATTTGCGATCAGAAACGACTTTTTATGAAAAACAAAGAAAAACTCATAACTCCCAAAAATCACTTCAAAATGCTCTGCAAATCGGACTGAGACATTTTGAGCATATATCCAACCTGAAAAAAAAATTTCAGAACCAAACTCTAAGCGGTTTAAAAGATATGATCAAATCTTTAAACCAACTAAGTTTTTGGCCTTCAAACCAATTTACTTATGGCTTGGCCTTAAAACCAAAGTGATAATTCTACAAAAGCATTTGATTAGATCCAATATGCTGCTGTAAAAAACCAGAGATAAAAAATAAAAGCAAATGGAGCTAGAACTTGATTCAAGCCCCACGGTGGGCGCCAAAAATGTACACTCGAAAGTGTCCCACTCTAAACCCTTCTATCCAAACAATTCCATGAGATTGGAATGTTTGGATGCTGGCTTAGAGATCCCTATCCACGGAGTGCAAGAGATTATATTTTAAGAATAAGAAGGCTCTCAGATGAGCCTTAGAGATACTCTTCTTGCTAGTAAACCATGCAATGGGAGGTTCCAAAGACAATATGCAAGAATGCAAATGTCCCAAGGAGTTCCTCAAGAACGCAATGCAACTAAAGATTAAACTAGAATGAATATGAAAAATGGAGCTATTCTAAGCATGGATGAGAGTGTTACAATACCATTAATAAGCTATGTGAGATAGATTATTGCAAAATAGAAGCTAAACTAACATGCAACATGAATCTAAGCTAAAATGCTATGGTATGAGAGAATGTAGACAAGAAATAGAAGTTCTCCACAAAGCTCCAAAGAAACCTGTTAGAAAACCTGCAGCATAACAATATTCAAAAGATGGATTGAGGGGGAAAGCTCTCTCCCTTTTAAAGTCATACGGACGGTAGAGATCAAGATGAAGATGATGGATGATCAACGGTAGAATTTGAAAAGAGGAGTGATCCATGTGCACACACAAATCAACCAATAGAATATAAGTTGACTTGTCATATAAGACAAAAGTCACAAAGCCTTTTCTTTTAATTGCAAAATAGAAAAAGGACTTTATGTGTGCACTTTAAGTGGGTTAGAAGAATGGGGTGTTTTATTTAATTAAAAGGGGACATGTTCTTTTAATCAAATAATGAACTTAGGATAGCATAGTCAAACTATAGGTTATAATCAAATAAATTGATTATTAGCAATTTGGTCTAGGTAAATGATTAAATTAATTTAGCCAAAATGCTAAGAAGGGGGCTAATAGCCTAGATGACCATTTTTAGGTGATTACAGGGAAGACACCCACAAAAATTACTGCAGCAATATGCTCAACCACTTTTGACGGTCTACCCTATTAAAGGCCTGCCTTGTTAAATGCTTTACACTATGTCAATAGTGACCTGGTTAGAAGATTTACAAACACTTTACAAGAAGTGTCACCCTATTAAAGGATTTACAATAGGTTGTTAAACCCACCTAATTCAATAGGATTTTCATCACCTTCTTTCAAGGTTTTCCCACCTAGTTGTTAAGCTAATCTATCAACATAGGATTTTCATCATCTAATACAATGGTAAGAAAGTATTAGAAAATTTGACCTAATAGAGTGCAATTTTCAATTGTTAGGTTCAAGTACTAGATCTACTCTTTCTATTTTGATCCTAGCTTGATCTAATCTCTGTATGTGTCCCCTATTCTACTACGATCAACTAGATATGTAATTGCTACTTCTTGCACTAAGTCCTTGACACCCCTGCTAATTGCTATGTTTTGCAACAATCTCTTGGTAACTTGATAACTTCAACAAGCTCGAAATTATGGTGTCCAACTCTCCTTATAAAGACATTGTGGACTTAGAGTTAGGTATGGATCTATGATCCATATTAAATCTCAAATTCCTGCTCATACCTTGGATTTTTCTCATTGGTTGCATGCCTTCTCCATTTTTCTGATTGGTTGCATGTTGATATCATAAGTAAATGCAAGGGCTTGATCTTATCTTCTTATCCCTTTATGAGTCATGCAAAAATAGTTTTACATCTTAGTTTGTGAAGGCACAAACTATTATGCTAATTCTATGTTACTCGGCACATATTATATTACTAGTGCTCAGCACATGAATGTTCCTATATTGCTCGACACATGTTACATTTCTAGATTTCTCAACACCTATTACACTCTGTGTTTCTTAACACATGAATATTCCTGAATCACTCAACACATGTTACATTTTTGGATTACTCGGCACCCGTTACTTGCT